>OX422223.1:251162735-252362735 GCA_949130495.1 Sambucus nigra
TTGAGCTTTTATAGGTATTTGGATGCTAAGTGTGAAGTTCGGACGCATTCCGCTCGATTTTTGTACATGACCGCACGTTCGAGGGCATTTTAGTCTTTTCATATCTTGGTAACCTGGATCAACATCTCACAGAAGTTTTAGCCCTCCTTGCAAGCTTTTCTTGGCCGTGAACGGTGCGCGATTCCGATTCAGAACGAAGAAGTTATGACACTTTTGGCAGAAGAGAAATGCATTGAAACCAAAAGAGGAGAAAAGAGGAGGAAAATGAATGCAGTGGGCTGGCACCTTCTTGATCGATCGATCGATCAAAACCATCGATCGATTGATCCCTCAGCTTTTTCTAATTATGGGAGACAGTGGGCTATGATTTTCAGCATCGATTGATCGATCACAGGGCATCGATCGATCGATACCCTATTTCCAGCAGATATTTTGGCTTTTATTTTCTTTCTTCTTTTCTTTTCTAATTTAATTCCTTTTACTATATAAATGATTTTTGTTGTAAAAATAGATATAATTCATTTTTAGATAGTTTAGGTTAGGGTTTTGGAGGTTTGAGAGCTTATTTCTTCATTTCTTCTTGGATTGGCACCCATTTGGGCTTGTAATTTGTGCTACCATCTTCCATCTCCATTTAATATAAGTTGTACTTACATTATTCTTGCTTTGTAGTGTAATTTACATGCTTTCTGAATCAGATTTACATGCTTTGATTTAATTGCTTTCTAGTATAGATTTACTGCGTTTATTTTACCGCGTTTTTACCATGCTTTCTCGCTAATTTAAATTAGGTTGTGTTTGAATGGAACTCACTCGGGTTGATGCGTTGCTTTGCTTTGGTGATGGTGTTTACGGGACTATTTCGAGTGCGTTGTCCTAGTTATTGCGCCTAGGAGATTTGACGGTACATATCATATATGTCCCGTGCTTATGACCTTGCGTGCGTAATTTCCGGGATATTTGTTGACGCCAAAATCTTATTAGGATTTTATGAGGATTTAGGGGCGTGACAACCCTTGATTCAATTAACTATAGAAACGAGATGCATTTGTAATAACTCGTCGACCCATGCATCCATTTTATACTAATTAACCCGGGTGAGGTATATTCGACGCAACCTATAGTTTTACTCGCTTTGTTAATCTAGTTTCAATACACTCGCCTAGATTAATATTTCCCTTTTATGCATCTTTTCCTTTTTAGTTTGTAATGACCTTTTACACTTTTATTTTAGAGTACTAAATCCTATAAATTCTAGCAAATCGTCTCAGTGGATCTTTCGATACCCGACTTACCGCTGTGCTTGCCTCGCAAGTGTAGTCGTAATTTAGGTTTTTGTATTATCGCGGTGAAACGAAAACAACGACTGTGCCCATACACGAGCACGCGTTTCACGCGCTTAATCAGTGGTATATTTTCCTGGCGCATTGCTGCCATCGTCGCTTCGACAATTTATGCGATAATGGAAGCTAGGTGTGTCATCACTAAAGTTAGCACCTGTTCCTGTTAAGGTAGCTACGACTGCTATTGAGGCGTGACTGCCTTTGACTCGACACTCGTAGTTGGTCTCCGTTGAGCTGCTCATCGTCCAATGTTCACCATCGAAAAGATAGTATAAAAAATCGTATTAATAAATCTATGATAAAAAGAGTATAACAACCTAGATAACAAAGATCTAAAGTACCTAAGAACGCTGTACAAAAAAATGATGGATGCACTCAAGATCCTTAGGACACTATAACATGGAATGCTCAGAACCAACTGTGACACCCCATAAAATCTATGCTAGATTGAACAGGTCTAAAATAAATGATTCAGTAGTCTAAAACAATTGAATATCATTCCTTGCATGACCAAAATAAAACTAAAGTGCATAAAATAAATAACTCAAACATACTAAGAGCGAGGCAAATAACCTTTGATACAAATAAAACCAATAGTAATAAATCAACTCAAAAAATAACACTGTCTCAAGTAAATCCAACACCAATTAGGAAAAAAGCTACAATATATGACACGATGTATATAGATATAAAGAGAATGAACATGCAGTCTCGACACCTACACCTTAATAAATCAACAACTGGAGGAAATGCAAAGAGAAGAATTAGGGTCGAGGTTGCAATGACCGAGGTCCTAAAAAATAGAATAAAAAACAACATAAACAACAAGTCTATAAAGAATAGAAATTGAATGGAATTTGGATACAATAATAACTATGCGTCCTCCTATTATATTTTACTATTTTTTAAGCTAACCCAACCCAAACAACCCTTAATATATTATGCATCTAATCCCAATCCCAATTGAAACCCATAATTAATTATTATTCTCCCCAAATGAATATAATTAAAGGGTTCTATAACCAATATCAGTATATACATCTCCTGTACACTATCAATATGGAAAGATAATCTTTATGTCTAGCATCCATATAAGGACGGTCCCCGACACGTATAAGTAAATGGGCTATGCCAGATCCCGCACATAACGAAGGCCCATACCTATCGATTTTGAGGATTACTCATACTTAGTAGGTATAATTATAGGCCATCCCACACCTATAACCTAGTAACATTAGTAAATGGATAATCACTACACCTTCACACTAATCAAATGGTGCTATATATAGGCAAAATGATAGGATCCCCTTGTTCTCCCCACAAAATACAATGAGTACTTCAACACGTTGGATTAGGGTAAAATGACCAAGGTAAATCCTATTGCTTCACTGGGAAACCAATGTAGTTGACTTCGTAGGTGCTTCATAAAAATCTCTTCTAGCACGTCCCATGAGCACATAATTATACGACATGTTTACATATAAGATCAAAGAATAAAAATTCTAGTCCCACAAAGATTACTAAGCCTTATTACTGAATTCCTAAATTAATTAACCTATGTTAAATAAGAATTAAACATCCAAACAACTCCAAAGTCGTTCAAATGAAATTCCTATCTCATTAAAATGAGATTCCACAAGTCGTTCAAACGACCTCCTAAAGTTGTTTGAGTGAGAAACCCTATATCATTCTAACGAGTTCTATACTCATTCGAACTAAATCCCCAATCTCCTTAAAACACGATGCTATTCTCATTAGAACGAGACGAGTTCATCTCCTCCAAAACTCCAATTCAATCTTTATCAACACCAAAACCTAAATCGGAAGCATCTAATCATCATCCGCTTTCGATATAAATTGTCTAACATCATTACTAACCTATATCTATAAATTGTAATCATTAATATCATAAATTAAGGGTTTAAATTCCATATTATAATCTTAAGAATCCTAGTTTCAAAGTTCCATCAACAATTCTCAGATTTACATCGATTCTTTGAGTTAATTTATGGGCTTTTGGTTGATTCAATATAACTAACCTATATCTAAAAATTATAAACAATATCAAAGTCATATTTATAGGATTTAACACTAATATCCACCTAGTCATTTACATGATGTTTGACATTAATTTAACCTTAAATTAATCAAGAAAATTAGGATTTAAATTATAATCTCGGATTAACGTATAAATTAGTTTAGATTCAAATGAATAATAACTACTAGAACACAAAGACAAACAAATTTATATGCAAAGTAAACTTTCCTTAGGTTATTAAGTTGATTCTAAGCCAAGAATTCCCATTTCCTTTTATCTCTAGAGTGACTCTTCTGTATAAGCCTTGGGGTCTCTCTTAAAAGCTACTAATGTGAATTGGGTTTACCCTAATGAGTCCTTAATAGTATTACCCATGAATTTAGCCTTGGACCCCATATGGGCATCAACCTAATGTACCGAAATACACCTCCAAATGCCCCCAAACTCTACCCATTCCATATACTAACCCGATAGGCTTATAAAATACACTATTTCAAGTCAAATACGGACATTCCACGCGTCCCAAAAGCCAAGAAAAAATTTGACAAAAATAATTAATTGAATTACTCTGTAAACTAATATGAATTATTTAATTATTTATTAATTGACCCGATAGGATGTTGTGAAAAACTATTTTATGAATAGTGGAACCCGACACCGAGGAGATAATTTACCAAAAAACCCTCAATACCAAATTTGTAACTCCCCGACCCAAATTTAAGGGTTGATAAAGGATCAACCCAATCCGAACCAGGCGTTAATCGTGAAGTTCAATGAAACACCCTAAATAATGTTTCTAATCCAATTTTATTAATATTTAACTTACACTTATTAGCACGCAAGTTCGATTTACAGTCACTACGTGATATGACCAAATGGAAAATACCCCAAGGACAAGTAAACAGAGCTACTAATGTAAATGCAAGTACATACTTACCTGTATAACGCCCTTAAAATACGAAACTGCATGCAACCTGTTGTAACAAAATGAAGGAGAGAGCTGAATGCTCAATGGAAACTATATAATGCAGTATAGAAACGAACGACATAAAGAATACTCACACACTATACTACATGCATGCGAAAGTACATTTGTATCTACATATATACCTTTGAAAATACATGTCCCAATGTATTAAACCATTTTATTAAAAAACGTAATTCACTCCAATACACTCCTTATTTTTATAAAATAGTCACTTTGTATCATTATGCATAAAGCGAGGATATTCCTTTCCATTAACTCATACCGTGAAACAAATGATATTTGTTAGGGGAAAACACCATACATTTACTTTCAAATGTTCATTAACTCAACATTTATTAACTCACGCCAGAGTTACTTAATCATTTTAGAGGACATCCATTCAACGTACGCACGCACGCACCATGTTTAGAAAAAACTCATTTTCCTTTGAAAGTCTCGTATAACACACGCTTGTGTTTATTATGATTCAAACCTCATTAGGTAACATAAACATCATTAAGTCATCTTATTTAACCATCCCATGCTACCACATGAACATTAAACACTTAATGCGTTATTCTTGCGTTAATAAATCAATGAATCAATACCATTCATTTTATGAATATTCAATTCATCACTTAGCATTTTCTTTAGGGATTCCGTCGACACACACACCCGTCACAACACCCCCCACGGTTTCACAAAATTTCACCGCCCGACATCGAGCGCCAAGTAAACTGCAGTTGCTTTTGGGTTTTTGACCCTAGGGACAACATAGCCCTGCTCAATTATTTAACCCGACATCATCCAATATCATAATCTTACTAATATGTTCAACATTTTCATAATATTCACATTAATTTGCCTTTTTTTAGGCCAGATCCAAAGCCTTGGACATAACCCTCCATTTCAATTAGGAAGAATCAATATATCCCATTAAAGTCCCTTTTTCATACATGTTGACTTTACACCAAAAATCAATTCCGTTTAAGGACTTATTTCATTCTTTCTACATACGTGTCAAAACGCTCTTTACCATTTTTGTTTCATGAAAATGTTACATTTTAAGTAAATGGCCAATTTACCCAATTTACATCAGAATACATAACTTAACTCCTTATCCAAGTGTTATTTGAAAAAAACACCCTTTTTAAAGCTTCAAACTTAACACGTAGGCATTTTAGTCACTATGACAATTTTTTAACTTCTCACTTTGTCGAAAATCACATTTTTGCACGTTACTCCCTTTAATATATAAAATCATACTTTTCACATATTAAAGTCTTCACACTATATTTATGAGTTTTAACACTAAAAATCCATTTAAGTCAACATTTACATATTTGACACTTTGCATTTCAAACTTAGTGCTACACACTTTAATTATGACTTTTTGCATAAAGACCCATACTTAGTCATTTTATTCAAACTTAGTCTTTTACACTTTCATTATTTACATTTTCACCCAAAATTTATAAGAAGACTACACTTTCACATATTTACGCTTTTAACCCCAAAACTTAGTTTAACAAACTAAATATTATACTTTGTAAATGAAACTCCATTTGCTAATTTCATAATGATTCAACAACATTAAAATCACTATATTAATCTAATAAAAAGGCATATACATACCAAGTGTTCTTCACATCAAAGAAATAATTTATTCACCTTAAAAAATGAGTTTAAAACATGTTATTTAATAAAATATTTGCGAATAGTGGGCTGAAAATGATCCATTTTTAAAACCCATTCAATCCTTCATTTTTAAGTGCCCAATTTTCATAGAAAATAATAAGAATGATACTAATAAGTCTATTAGTACATTAAAAAACCTTAATTAACATATTTTAAGCTCTAACTATGTAAGAAAAATCAAGCTAAACATAGGTTTACAACAAGATCCATTTCAAAGATAGAAAATCCCATTTTCTTCTAAACTATATCTTGAAATCATGTTGTTTTAAATATTTAATCAAGGATGGCTATTTCTACAGACGTAATATCAACAAGATACAAATAACTCATACTAATATCATCGTCTATTTAACTTAGTAAGAGATAAGTATTTTCTACCTCAAAATGTTCTCAAATAATGGTAGAGAAGGTGGGAGACTCCCCCACCTGCAAATGTGGCCCTAAAGGAGTCACAATAGCCCTCTCTTGAAGCTCAAAACCCCCTTCTACAACTCCCAAACCTCGTCAAAAGCTTCTCCAAAACTCTCCCTATAAGTTATCCTAAAAATCCAAGGTGTTTTAATGGTGTTTATGACCTCCACAATGGTACTTTCATGGTATAAATATGGTGGTGGAAGAAGAGATACGAATTTAGGGTGAAGGAAGAGATCTTGCTTGGCCATGGTGATGAAGAATATCTGATGAAAGGAGTGAGTTAGAAATGGCCAACTCATTTTCACTTCCATTTCTCTTACTAAACAAAAGGGGTAAGCTAGCAACCTAACAACCCATGACCAAGACCTAGAGCCTTCTAATTAAGTGAAAAACTCTTCCCAAGGCTTTTACATCTGATTTTTATTAGGTGGATTGAGATAACACAAGAATAAACTCACATGTGACCCCCAACACCACCCAAAATCACCCCCAAAATGGTGATTTGTGTCACTTTTGGTACTAGATCCCTAAAACATTTTTTTTTTTTAAACTTCTAACTTAAGAATCATATTTCTTGCACTTTTGAGCTAAAAAATTATATTTACAATAGTCGTTTGGCCTCCCGAATTATCCTATACAAGGCGCGCAAGAATTAGGACCTCCGTATAAAATATATATTTTGTTTTCTATTTTTATTCACATTGTAATATTCCTTATATTTTTATGAGTCTAAATATATGCTCGGAATATTTTTTTGACTTACCAGTTGTCCTAAACAATTCTCGCAAAATTGGACTTCCGCAGTGTCGTGCACCGTCAGAAAATTTGTACCCAGGATCACATAGCACCCGTTGCTTGTCCGAATCGCGTGAAACTTAACCTAAGTACTTAAAATAATTATATAAACTCAAAAAAAAAACTCATGAGAGCCATGCAATGCAAAACTTTCTTGTTTAATCCATATTGCGATACTTTGCTTTTCCTACCCTTTAAATGTCGCGTTGTATTAACCTTGTCCGTGTCACATCCGTTCCTTGACATTCTTCCCTCAAACTTAATGGGCATCCTAGCTAATACTTTTGGAGATTAAATATACATTCATGCGACACAAGCATCGTGGGATTTTTCTCGTTTAAACAATTTACATTATACACTACCTTACATATTACTTTACGTGTTACATTTGGAATATTTATTTCTCAAATTTTCCTTTGGACAAAAAACCTCAAATACCATTAAATACCTAATTTCTAGGGCGGGGTATTATAGTCTTCCCTCCTTAGAAAATTTCATCCTCGAAATTTATGATCATCAAGCTTAAAAATCATTCGTCCAACAATTTAATTATAATCCTAGATGTCTTTAACACTATAGTCTAACCCAAAGATTTCATACCATTAATTTGATACAACCATGGTGGATCCTGATGTATTATTGATAACTCCCAAGCATGTCTATGTCCATATAAACAATACCTCAAAATAATTGATAATCATTAAATATCATGCTAACACCTAAAGAACTCATTATCATGAATTATTCCAAACATCGGGATTTACAAGCCTATGTGTCGTCAAATGATTTGGATTTTCTCTAGCCTAAGAAGAAACATCCTCATCATCAATAAATATTCACATCAATGATTTTGAGACAACCCTTTAATCCCAATGGTCGATCCGACTGATACCTCCTAAGAGACTACACTTTAAGCTAGAGTCATCCTAGGTACTACAACCCAAATACACATGAGTGACTACATTATCAATCCACAAATTCCATATAGAGTGAAACACTAGCATTTAATGTTCCATCAAGTTCTAATATTCATATCTTAGAGTCGTGACCTCAAATCCACGATATACATTATATCCTACTATACCGATTAACTAGCGAGTGTGTTAACCTAAAGCTATAAAGTACACATGCAAAGTACATGCAACAAATCGTCAGACCATGCGCACACACCAACCGATGTAAAACAAATGTGCTGCCAAAGAGGAGCGTACTCATGTGCTGTGACGCATCAGCCTAAACCCGACCTATCCCGCATCACTACTGAGTTTATGTAATGCCATATCTGAATAAAGACCCCTAACTTACACAACAACTTCCCATCATCGGGATAAAAGAAGTCATAAAAAGATGCAATGGATCAGGCAACTGCCACTCGATAATGAAATAATTAAATTTGGGAAATGAACCATGCCACGCGAAGTAAGACCCATAATGTACACTTGAAGTCTAAAATTTCACTGACTTACACGTGTGCTAAAGTTTTAGCCGTGGCACGTGCCCTGGTTTGAATCACTAATCATGAATACCCATTTTCAAAGGCAACGACTTAGGAACCGATTCATTTGGGAAGCTAAAACTCTAGGCTTCTCGCCTTAAGACGAGGTTACTTTTTATCCTTCATATCAAAGTGAAGTTACATTTCTCATTTCTTAATGTTAGTCACTGACCTACCTACACAAGTCTCCACAATTCCCACATGCGATTGCTAACTTTCAAACCTTGAGATCTTTATCATCTAGTGAAACACAACACTCACATAATTTTACCCACAGACCATCGCTACAATCCTTAGCAACGTCCTATGTAATCCCAAATAATAACTATCTGACTTGTTACAATGACATCTCGATTTTTCAAGCATTATCCATGCCTAATACCTAATGATTCTCCTCATTAGAGTCATAATAAGCTACACAGGTGTTACACGTAGGTGATATAATCAAGCCTAACAATCCATTATAAGTGATATTTATAAAACCATTATGAATATCATCGTGTACTAAGTCTCCCAAGTGTAAAAACTAGCACATATCATCCTATTTTCTATATTATCCACATAGATCATATCTTAATGCAAGGTTATTAACAAGCCGTGGTGCTAACTCCTAAGTATTGCCATAAATCGATACGACTAAATCATACTACAACATCGATAACCTATGCATCCACGCAATAAATTTCCCAACGCTCCATGGAAAGGACACCAATTCAATTATCTCCAATAATCATTCACATTCTATAGTAGGAGTGGTCACACAAAATCCTACCAAGTATAACAACCAATCATGGCCGTTAATTTTTTTTCGAGGGCCAAATAATAACTCAATTACTAAGTGTTTAACCAACTGTAACTCTAAGTCCTTGACATAATAAGAAATCCCCAAAGTTCAAAGAGAGACATCCTTATTATCGTAATACACTAAGCGCAATCTAAAGTTCACCATTACTAGGGAGTGTCTATCACTTATACGAATAGCTCATTTGCTAATCCTTAGCACATATCTCCAAGCCATTATCAGTACGGATTCATATGCCTGTCCACAACTATAACCCAAGATCAAACTCATCAAGGCGTATAACTTAAGCTTATTGAACACTCAGCTATGACAACTAACTTGTCTCACTACATAACCATCACACTCATTTGCTATATCACACTCTATCACCACTATAAAACTTTTGGTAGGATACGCGGCATTGGGTACTACCTATAAACTTTGGGCCAATACCTTTGACGCCACAAGTGATCCTAATCCTCAATACCACTTCATTTTTTAAAACTATAATTCAATACCACCATTTCTAACACTAAGTTCCAAGGACTATATATATTCATTCTTAAATTATCCTGAATCAATATGATTATCTAAACCCAAATCATAATCAAGTCATTTTGGCATGGTAATTTCCATAGAATTGTTTATTCACAAGTCACGCAAATTAGTCACCTAATCCCTTAGATGAAACCACAAGCATACCAGCTAAGATGCAACTAAAATCATTAGGACTTTCTAATCATCAAACTTCCACAAGATACATCTCACAAAAGCCTAAGGTGAAATCATTTAACGACCTACACCAAAACCTGATGCTTGCTAGCTAACACTACGAGAAGGAATGCAGGGGAATAAGAAAGTCTACTAACTCAACCGATCACCAACTCAAAGAGAATGGAACAATGTGCTCAAGACCTCGACTTTACCATAAAGGTACAAATCAAAACCGTCACCAGGAAAGCATGATCGACTCAACCAACAATGATGCCAAAAGATCCCCTATCGACCTCCCCAGGTCACACCCGAAAGGAACATGAACCTAAAGCTCTGATACCAAGTTGTAATGCCCTGACCCAGATTTAAGGGTTGATAAAGGATAAACCCGATCCGAACCATGCGCTAATTGTGAAGTGCAATAAAACACCCTAAATAATATTTTTAATCCAGTTTTATTAATATTTAACGTTACACTTATTGGCACGAGAGTCCAATTTATAGTCACTATATGATATGACCCAAGGGAAAATGCCCCAAGGCCAAGTAAACAGAGCTACTAATGTAAATGCATGTAAATACTTACCTGTATAATGTGATCAAACTACAAAACTGTATGTAACCTGTCGTAACAAAATGAGGGAGTGAGCTGAATGCTCTGTGGGAAGTATACAATGCAGTATAGAAACGAACGACAAAAAGTATAGTCACACGCTAAACTACATGTATGCAAAAATACGTATGTATGTACATATATACCTTTGAAAATACATATCCCAATGTATTAAACCATTTTATTCAAAAATGCTATTTACTCCAATATACTTCCTTATTTTTACAAAATAGTCACTTTGTATCATTATGCATAAAACGAGCATATTCCTTCCCGTTAACTCACATCGTGAAACAAACGACATTTGTTAGGGGAAAAAACCTTACATTTACTTTCAAACGTTCATTAACTCAACGTTTATTAACTCACGCCAGAGTTACTTAATCATTTTATAGGACCTCCATTCAACTTACGCACACACCCTGTTTAGAAAAAAAAGTCATTTTTCTTTGAAAGCCTCATATAACACACGCTTGTGTTTATTATGATTCAAATCTCATTAGGTAACTTAAACATCATTAATTCATCTTATTTAACCATCCCATTAACAATAAACATTTAATTCGTTATTCTTGCATTGGTAAATCAATGAATCAATACGATTCATTTATGCCTCTTTCATGAATATTCAATTCATCACTTAACATTTTCTTTAGGGATTCCACCGACACACACACCCGTCACAACACACGCACATGCATGATTTCACGAAATTTCACTTCCCGGCACCGAGCGCCAAGTAAACTGCAGTTGCTTTTGGATTTTCCACCCTAGGGACAGCATAGCCCTACTTAATTATTTAACCTGACATCATTCAATATCATTATCTTACCAATGTGTTCAACATTTTCATAATATTCATATTAATTTTCCTTTTTTGGGCCGAAGCCAAAGCCTTAAACTCAACCCTCCATTTCAATTAGGAAGAATCATCATATTCCATTAAAGTCCTTTTTCATACATGTTGACTTTACATCGAAAATCATTTTCGTTGAAGGACTTATTTCATTCTTTCTACATACGTGTCAAAACAGTCTTTACCATTTTTGTTTCATGAAAATATTACATTTTAAGTAAGTTTCCAATTTGCCCAATTTACATCAGAATACATAAATTCACTCCTTATTCAAGTGTTATTTACAAAAAATACCCTTTTAAGCTTCAAACTTAAAACGTAGGCATTTTAGTCACTATGACACTTTTTGAACTTCTCACTTTGTCAAAAATTAACTTTTTGCACGTTACTCCCTTTAATATATAAAATCATACTTTTCACATATTAAAGTCTACACACTTTATTTATGAGTTTTAACACTAAAAACCCAAATTTGTCAATATCTACACATTTGGGCACTTTGCATTTCCAACTTAGTGTTATACATTTTAATTAGGACTTCTTGCATAATGACCCATACTTAGTCATTTTATTCACACTCAGTCTTCTACACTTTCATTATTTACATTTTCATCCGAAGTTTGTAAGAAGACTACACTTTCACATATTTACACTTTTAACCCCAAAACTTAGTTTAACAAACTAAATAGTACACTTTGTAAATGAAACTCCATTTTCTCATTTCATAGCGATTCATCAAAATTAAAATCACTATATCAATATCATAAAAAGGCATATATATACCAAGTGTTCTTCACATCAAGAAATCATTTATTCATCTTAAAAAATGAGTTTAAATGTTTGTGAATAATGGACTAAAAATTATCCATTTTTAAACCCATTCAATCCTTCATTTGTAAGTGCCCATTTTCATAGAAAAGAGTAAGAATGATACTAATAAGTCTATTAGTACATTTAAAACCTTAATCAACATATTTTAAGATCTAAATATGTGAGAAAAATCAAGCTAAACATAGGTTTACTCCACAACCCATTCCAAAGATAGAAAATCCCATTTTCTTCTAAACTATATCTTGAAATCATGTAGTATTAGATATTTAATCATGGATGGATATTTCTACACACCTAATATCAATAAGTTGCAAAGTACTCATACTAATATCATCATCAAGTTAACTTAGTAAGAGATAAGTATTTTTCACCTCAAAATGTCCTCAAATAATGGTAGAGGAGGTGGGTGACTCCCCCACCTCGAAAGGTGGCCCTAAAGGGAGTCACAATATCCCACTTTTCAAGCTCAAAACCCCCTTCTACAACTCCCAAACCTCATCAAAATCTTCTCCAAAACTCTCCTATAAGTTGTTCCAAAATGCCAAGGTATTTTAATGGTCTTTGTGACATCCACAATGGTGCTTTCATGGTTTGAAGATGGCGGGGAAGAAGAGCTATGAATTTGGGGTGAAGGAAGAGCTCTTGCTTAGTCGTGGCGATGAAGAAAATCTGATGAAATAAGTGAGATATAAATGGCCAACTCACTTTCACTCTTATTCACCTTAAAAAATGAGTTCAAAACAAGTTATTTCATAAAATGTTTGTGAGTAATTGAATAAAAATTATCCATTTTTAAAACCCATTCAATCCTTCATTTGTAACTGACCATTTTCATAGAAATTAGTAAGAATGATACTAATAAGCCTATTAGTACATTTGAAACCTTAATCAACATATTTTAAGCTCTAAATATGTAAGAAAATCAAGCTAAACATAGGTTTACTACACAACCCATTTCAAAGATAAAAAATCCAATTTTCTTCTAAATTATATCTTGAAATCATGCAGTATTAGATATTTAATTTTGGATGGTATTTCTACACATCTAATATTAATAAGATGCAAAGTACTCATACTAATATCATCATCAAGTTAACTTCGTAAGAGATAAGTATTTTTCACCTTAAAATGTCATCAAATAATGGTAGAGAAGGTGGGTGACTCCCCCATCTCGAAAGGTGGCCCTAAAGGGAGTCACAATAACCCACTTTTCAAGATGAAAACCCCCTTCTACAACTCCCAAACCTCATCAAAAGTTTCTTCAAAATTCTCTCTATAAGTGGTTCCAAAATGCCAAGGTGTTTTAATGGTGTTTGTGACATCCACAATGGTGCTTTCATGGTTTGAAGATGGTGGGGAAGAAGAGATAAGAATTTGGGGTGAAGGAAGAGATCTTGCTTGGTCGTGGAGATGAAGAAAATATGATGAAATAAGTGAGATAGGGATGGCCAACTCAATTTCACTCCTATTCACCTTAAAAAATGAGTTTAAAACAAGTTATTTCATAAAATGTTAGTGAGTAATGGACAAAAAATTATCCATTTTTAAAACCCATTCAATCCTTGATTTGTAAGTGCCAATTTTTATAGAAAATAGTAAGAATGATACTAATAAGTCTATTAGTACATTTAAAACCTTAATCAATATATTTTAAGATCTAAATATGTAAGAAAAATCAAGCTAAACATAGGTTTACTACACAACCCATTTCAAAGATAGAAACTCCCATTTTCTTCTAAACTATATCTTAAAATCATGTAGTATTAGATATTTAATCATGGATTGCTATTTCTACACACTTAATATCAATAAGATGCAAAGTACTTATACTAATATCATCATCAAGTTAAGTTAGTAAGAGATAAGTATTTTTCACCTCAAAATGTCCTTAAATAATAGTAGAGAAGGTGGGTGACTCCCCCACTTTGAAAGGTGGCCCTAAAAGGAGTCACAATAACCCACTTTTCAAGATCAAAACCCCCTTCTACAACTCCCAAACCTCATCAAAAGTTTCTTCAAAACTCTCTCTATAAGTTGTTCCAAAACGCCAAGGTGTTTTAATGGTGTTTGTGACATCCACAATGGTGCTTTCATGGTTTGAAGATGGTGTGGAAGAAGAGATACGAATTTGGGGTGAAGGAAGAGCTCTTGCTTGGTCGTGGAGATGAAGAAAATATGATGAAATAAGTGATATAGGAATGGCCAACTCAATTTCACTCCTATTCACCTTAAAAAATGAGTTTAAAACAAGTTATTTCATAAAATGTTTGTGAGTAATGGACAAAAAATTATCCATTTTTAAAACCCATTCAATCCTTCATTTGTAAGTACCAATTTCATAGAAAATAGTAAGAATGATACTAATAAGTCTATTAGTACATTTAAAACCTTAATCAACATATTTTAAGCTCTAAATATGTAAGAAAAATCAAGCTAAACATAGGTTTACTACACAACCCATTTCAAAGATAGAAAATTTCATTTTCTTCTAAACTATATCTTGGAATCATGTAGTATTAAATATTTAATCATGGATGGCTATTTCTACACACCTAATATTAATAAGATGCAAAGTACTCATATTAATATCATCTTCAAGTTAACTTAGTAAGAGATAAGTATTTTTCACCTCAAAATGTCCAAAAATAATGGTAAAGAAGGTGGGTGACTCCCCCACCTCGAAAGGTGGCCCTAAAGGGAGTCACAATAGCCCACTTTTCAAGATCAAAACCCCCTTCTACAACTCCCAAACCTCATCAAAATCTTCTCCAAAACTCTCCCTATAAGTTGTTCCAAAACTCCAAGGTGGTTTAATGGTGTTTGTGACTTCCACAATGGTGCTTTCATGGTTTAACGATGGTGGGAAAGAAGAGCTATGAATTTGGGGTGAAGGAGGAGCTCTTGCTTGGTCATGGTGATCAAGAAAATCTGATGAAATGATTGAGATAGAAATGGCCGACTCACTTTCACTCTTATTCACCTTAAAATATGAATTTAAAACATGTTATTTAATAAAATGTTAGTGAATAGTGGGCTGAAAATTATCCATTTTAAAAACCCATTCAATCCTTCATTTTTAAGTGCCCATTGTCATAGAAACTAGTAAGAATGATACTAATCCATTAGTACATTTAAAACCTTAATCAACATATTTTAAACTCTAATTATGAAAGAAAAATCAAGCTAAATATAGGTTTACTACAAGACCCATTTCAAAGATAGAAAATCCCATTTTCTTGTAATCTATATCTTGAAATCATGTAGTATCAAATATTTAATCATGGATGGATCTACACACCTAATATCAAGAAGATGAAAAATACTCATACTAATATCATCATCAAGTTAACTTAGTAAGAGATAAGTATTTCCCACCTCAAAATGTCCTCAAATAATGGTAGAGAAGGTGGATGATACCGCCACCTCGAAAGGTATTCCTAAAGAGAGTCATAATAGCCCACTCTTCAAGATCAAAACCCCCTTATACAACTCCCAAACGTCATCAAAATCTTTTTCAAAACTCTCCCTATAAGTTATCCCCAAACTCCAAGGTGTTTTAATGGTGTTTCTGACATCCACAATGGTGCTTTCATGGCGTAAAGATGGTGGGGGAAGAAGAGCAACAAATTTGAGCTGAAGGAAGAGCTCTTTCTTGTCCACGGTGATGAAGAAAATCTGATGGAAGGAGTGAGATAGAAATGGCCAACTCACTTTCACTCACATTTCTCGTATTAAACAAAAGGGGTAAGCTAGCACCTATTAGCGTATGATTAAGATCTAGGGGCCTCTAATTAAGTGGAAAACTCTTCTCAAGATTGTTACATCTGATTTTTGTGAGGTGGATTGAGATAACACAAGAATAAACTCACATGTGACCCCCAACACCACCCAAAATACCAAAAAAATTGTGATTTGCGTCACTTTTTGTACCAGCCCCTAAAAAAAAAATCTTTTTTTTGAAAATTTTAACTTAAGAATCATATTCCTTGTATTGTTTTAGCTAAAAAATCATATTTATTATAGTCATTTGACCTCCCGAATTATCCTATAGAAGGCGCGCAAGAATCAGGACCTTCGTACAAAATATATTTTATTTTAATTTTTCTTTGCAAGGTAATATTTATCATATTTTTATGAGTCTAAATATATGCTCAGAATATTTTTTTGACTTACCAATTGTCCTAAACAATTCGAACAAAACTCAACTTTCGCAGTGTCGCGCACCGTTTGAAAATTTGTACCTAGGCTCGCATAGCGCTTGTTGCTTGTCCAAATCGTGTGAAACTTAACCTAAGTACTTAAAATAATTATATAAACTCAAAATAAAACTCATGAGAGCCATGTATCACATAAATTTCTTTTTTAATCCATATTACAATACTTTGCTTTTCGTACCATTTAAATGTCGTGTTGTATTAACCTTGTCCGTGTCACACCCGTTCCTTGACATTCTTACCTCAAACTTAACGAACTTCATAGCTAATTCTATTAGAGATTAAATACACATTCATGCGACACATGCATTGTGGAATTTTTCGCTTTTAAACCATTTACGTAATACGCTACCTTACGTATTACTTTACATGTGAGACTTAGATTATTTGTTTCTCGAATTTTACTTTGGATAAAACACCTCAAATACTATTAAATACCTAATATCTAGGAGGTCTCGTGTCATTGGTTCTTACAAATGGCCTGAATAGACCAAAGTGTATCGAGAGGGTTCTTTGTTTGGATATCATTTGTGAGACGTCCTATGAATGGTATTTATTTTGGTTAGGAGTTAGGACCTATTGGGCATGATAATTTTAGTATGTACTTAGCTAATGGTTTTAGGGGAATTGTTTTGCACTTACCATCTGTAACATCATGAGTAGAAAGTTCAAGAAACCTCGTCAGGGAGACCTCATGGATGCTTAGTACGAGGGGGAGTTCAACTATCTTAATCTTTTTGCACCAAAAGAGATCGATACAAAAGTGAAGACGACAAACCGCATTATTAAAAACCTTACGTGGAGGATTTTTTAGGTGTTATAGGGTAACTTGTCCTTTACCACTTGTTCTCAGGTGGTGGAAGTTTCCCCCTTACACTGTACGGATCATCATGACTATCAGAAGGCCATAGTTCTTAATAAAGATTGGGGAAGGAATAGACCCCAAAGACTAGAAATAATGGAGAGACGCCCCGAACTAGTGGAGGCCTTCCCCAACAGAAGGGATTGGCAGTGGGGAGCAAATCCTAAGTTTTAGGAAAATTTTCCAAGCGAGTTAATTTTATATGTATATTGTCCTTATTTTTTTTGGACAAAACATTTTTGTTTCATAGGTTAAGATTTGAGTTCAGTTTATCCTCTAAGCCTATGATGCATTTTAAAGACCGTAGGGTCCAAGTAATGAGACGATCACATCATTTTCAATTTTGTTTCGAGTTCCATTTTCAACATCCAATGAATCTCAATGAGGTATGAATATTTACTATGTTTGATCCTTGGATAAGTTTTGGATGTTTAGTTTTTAACATGTTTTAAGTCCATTTTTGTAAAAGGATTTTAAAAGAAAATTAATTTTTATTTCAAGGTCGTTTAAATGAACTGACATATCTCGTTCCAACGAGATTGTGTATCGTTTGAAAAAGTTTTTAGTTTCATTCAAATGAGGATATAGTTTTCATTCGAATGATATTTAAACGACCATAGTGCGAGATATTTCTATTTGACCGAAAGTTTTCACGAGAAGGTCATTTGATCCTGGTTGAAACGAGTTTCATATTGTTGTTCGAATGAGTTTCGATTCGATTGAATGAAACTTATTATCTAATTTGAACGAACCTTATATTTTTGTTCGAATGAGTTTTCTTGATTTTTATGCCTCCTCGTTTATTGCGTTTTCTATAAATATTAGGGATGGCAAAAAGTTTTAAGGGAGAAGTTTTATGAAAAATGATTTTCAGAGTCAAATATTGAGCCTCCCAAACCTTAGACAAAGTTTGAGATCCAAGATTCAACATCAAATGTCTATTTGAGATCTCCGTGTATCTCACACCAAAATGTTTTACTCTTTGTTGAGTGTTTATTTTGAGCAATGGATTCTGTGTTTACAATTTGGCACGGTGGTTTTCGTGTTGTTGCAGCGAAGAATAAAGCTAGCCATGCATTGGTACGATTGGTGGATATCGAGACATTAGAAACACCCATGTAGTGATTATTGTTAGAAGGTGTAAGGATACAAGTCTCTGATTGAGTCTTAATGTAGTGTTGTCTCAATTCCGGATAAAACATGTTTAAGTCATAGGATAGTGTTCTTATGTATCCTTCAAGCCTATGACATGTTGAAGTTGAAGACGTTGCGACCAACTTATCAAGAGAACATCATTGCTGATATACATGTGCCTCGTTTCACGTCATCAACTTAGTTCTAATCTCTCCTAAGGTATGAATGCATTACATATATATATAGGAGCTTGGAACATTTTCTATTGGGTGTAATTTTATTTTAAAATGAAGTTTATTTGCAGAAGGTTAATTTTAAAACTTTTAATAAAGTTTTTGGACGTAAAATTGAATTATGAACTTACTGGGTTTTCATTCGATAGTGTCGTTCGAACGAGTTTTCCAATGACTTTTCCCAATTGGCCTCTCGAACTTCGTTAGAAGGGTCGTTCGAACGAGACTTCGTTCGAACGAGATTTTTGGCGAGAAAACTTTTTGGCAGTTTTTCTCCACTATTCCACTCTTTTGTTCCCACTAACTTTTCCAGAATTAATATGTGCGAAAACCGCTTTTGAAAAACTAACTTTTTCATCTTCTACAATTTCTAGAGAGAGTTTTTTGAGAGCCTACTCCCTCCATGAAAAAGTTCATGTTTTGAGCGTTTGTTTTTAGAGAAAATTATTCAAAAACACTTTTGTTTACACCCATATTAGTTTATTCCAAGTATCATATCATATATATATATCTATATATCTATATATCTATATATATTTTTTTCCATGGAGTTTGTTTGGCACCGAGTTCACCTTTCTACCTAATAAGAAAAGAGTTTGGGTTTACTTCTACATCCCATAAAGAAGAAGTTCGTTATTTTGCTGTGGCATACTCACACGGTGAATGGCATTGTGCAAGGTTTAACGGTTGACCAAAAGCTTCATTGGTGGATTCCAAAGTTTCGGAGGATTCCGAGATTGTCGACTAAGCGGAGGTTGGCACAAGAAGACGCATCAGGGGCTTTAAGGGAGTTGAGTCGAGTTGAGTAAGTCATTTGACTTGTACTTGTAAAAATACCATACTTAGTGGACTTAAGGCTAGGGCCGTCCGAGGTTTTTTTCCCATTATGAGTTTTTCCTCGTACATCGCGACGTAGTGGTTGTGAATTTATTTTATCTTGCAAATAACCTAGAACACATGCTTAGGATTAAAAGATAAACTATGGTTTAATTCACTTCTCCCGTTTAATTTGGTGCTAAAATAACTTTGGGTAAAATTTAAGTTAATTTAATTCTAGTCAGAAATTTAATTCGTTAAATTTGGTTTGGCCTAATTTGGTAATATTGAAAATATTGTGTAGGCAAATTTTAGGACTTGTGTTAAATTAATTTTGGGCTAAAAGTAAATTTCTTATAGTAAACTTCAAGCGCTATTTTTGTTTGTGAGAAAATTCAAAAATTGGGTTGTACGAATTTTATGTGCGTGTGCGTGTTCACCATAATTCACTCACTTAGGTTTTACTTTAATTTTGTTTTTAGAAATTAAAGTCTGTATAATTTAATTTTTCATCTCTTTAATAAAATCAAATCAAATAAATTTTTGGAAAATTAAATTGATGTGATGAACCATCTTTATTCTGCATCTTTCGAAAATTAACGTAAAAGATTTTTAAAATTGGGGTCACCGTTCCCTGCAAGTTGTATCAGATTCGGAGCGATAATTTATTGCGTTAAGGTCCTTTCAATTTTTTTGGTCTAAAATGGAATTTTCTCCATTTTCAAATTTACTGTTTTCGATGGTTCTAACTACGCATATTGGAAAGCTCGTATAAAATCGGCACTTAGGTCTAACGATGAGAGGGTTTGGTTGTTGGTTATTAACGGTTGGTCCCCACCCATATATTTAGTAGAAAATGAGCGTGTTCCCAAACCAGCAGATAGATGGAGTGAGAATGAATTTAAACTTACAAATTTTAATTCCCGAGGTTTAAATGACTTGTTTAGAGAAGTTACACCAGATGAATTCCGAAGAATTATGACATGTGAAACCGCTAAATAAGCTTGGGATATTTTACAACTCACTCACGAGGGAACTAGTGTCGTAAAATCTTCTAAACTCCAAAACCTCACCACTCAATTTGAAACCATCAAAATGAATGGAAAAGTAACATTTGATGAATTTTATGCTAGACTTTCCGATATAGTTAATTCATCTTTTAATTTGGGAGAGAAAATACCCGACAACCGAGTAGTAAAGAAAATTTTAAGGTCTTTACTCGATAGATTTATTCCTAAGGTGACCGTCTTAAATTCTTTACCCACTTTAGCCTCTACGAAATTAGAAGAGCTCGTAGGTGATTTACAAACCTATGAACTAGACATGTTTCCCTCCGAAACTGTAAAGAAATAGATAAGGGCATTGCTTTAAAAGATCGAAAGGAGGAAAATCAAGTAGTAGAGAGTGAAAGTGATAGTGACTCGGAGGACATGGAAATGTTTGCTAGGAAGTTTCATAAATTTCTTAAAATTAACAAAGATAAATTTAAAAATAAATTTAAGAAATTTGAAAATTCTAAGCATGACCAAGCCGAAAATATCCCTAAAACTTTTAATGAAAATTTAAATAGGGACGAGTCAAATAGGTGTTATGGTTGTGAAGGTTATGGACATAGGGCTTTTGAGTGCCCCACTAAACTAAGGAGAGAGGGTAAACAACCAAAATCTTATAATGCCACCCTTAGTGATAGTGATAAGGAAGAGGGATCAAATTCTCTCATCGAGCGCAATTTTGTCGCGTTCATGGCTAGTTATGTGAGCACCGATAATGAATCTTCCCATGAAGATATACAAATATATGACACTTTTAAGGCCTTTGTTTGTGAAGCTATAAAAGATGATGGTAGTGAGAGTGAAGAAGAAAGAGAGAGTGAAAATGAAGAAGAGGTTAATGTGAGTGAACTTCAATTTGCATTTCAAGAACTATATGAAGAATCTATTAAATTAAAAAGAGCAAATTTGAAGTTAGAAGCTAGTTTAAGAGAGCGTGTTAAGGTCATTGAGGATAGTGTGTTGGTTGAAGACCTTAGGACACGTGAGAGAGATCTTCGAGAGAAACTTGAATATGTAGAAGGCGAGAGAGATAGACTTAGAGGTTTGATGGAATCCTTAAAAAATGAGTTTATCGAGTTTGAAGAGAGAAATGGTTTGCTTGAGTCTAGGAATGTAGAGATTGAGAAGAAAGTGAGAGACTCAAGTAGAGTCAAATTTGATTAGGAGAGTCGTTCGGAGAAATTAGATAAAATCTTAGGAACGGTCCAAATTAAAAATGACACTTGTGGTTTAAGCTTCGATTCTTATTACGATACCACTAATAAAGCCAAAACTAATATTTTAGGAGAATCCTCTAGGAATAATGTTATAGATCATTCCTTAGGTAAGTCTTTTTGCCGAGTCTTTAGGTGCTCACATTGTGGTCGAAAAGGCCATATTAAGAAATTTTGTTTTGATCTTAAACGAGGTCCTAGAAAATCCTAACGTAAGGCAACCGAGGTAGCCAAGATTCCTAAATCCCGAGATCGTCAATCATAATTAGTTTGGGTTAGGAGATCCGACTTGGTAGCTTTACTAGATAGGATTTTTTTATTCTCATTTACTTTCATACGATACCTCCCTTGCTAAATCCAAAGGTTGACCGTGTTAGTTATTTGCATACTCTAGCTTTTTGTGCTTCATATTATATATCATTGCTAGGTGTATGCATGTTTATCATTTTCTAGTCACCGCTTTATCACACATCTCATGCTAGAATTATGATGTTTGTTTATCTTTTGTATTATAGTTCTTTCATTTTAGTTTGCATTAAATAAAAAATACAAAAATATTTTTGTTTATCATTTGAGTAAATATTTTTATTTTTGGTTAAAAATTTTCAAAAACTCAAAAAGATCGTTGATTTTGTGTGTATTTTAGTTTGACACACTCTATGTGAGATATACTTGTGTTTGAATCCCTTCTTTTCCGCTTCCATGTGGCTAGAACTTTTGATTAAGATTGTCAATCCTTAAAATGTTCTTTACCATGCTTATATGGAGTAGTTGGATATTGTGTTGCTATAATGGAATCTATTTTTATATACCTCAATTCACACATGCACGAGCTCACTTGAAATTATAACTTCACATGTATATTTGAGCTTTGTGAGGTATTCTCCTACCAATCTAGTCATCTACATATTATGTGACCTAGGAGGACTAGTGCATGTTAAAATTCGTTGCATGTGAGATTTGTGTGAGATATAAAAATGATATATATAAATGTGCACGGGGAAGGGCTCCGAAAGGAAATATCCTCCTTTGCGAGTAAGCCACTGTTTGCTTGGACCTAAAAGAAATACGTGGTCCAAAGGCCTAAAAGAATAATGGCATTAAAAGAAAATATTTATCAAGGCCTATTTTGTTTAGTTGATTTATTCATTCAAAAGATTAAAATATATGTGCATAATTTGAGGGAGATTGGATGGTATATCAACGATTTGCACAATGTTCATTTATCCTAGTTGTACACTAAATGTCATGACTCTATTAGTTTATAGAATCATCAAAATTCTAGGATTATATGCATTGTTTATGTTTGTTCAATGAGTTCAATTTATATTGTCACATGAGGCTATATCTAAATGTGATAAAAATTTTCAATAAAATGAGAACTCCATTAACATGTTTTAAGTGATTAGGTTTTAATTCATTGGTATCTTGTTGTGACAACCCGCCTAATAAGATACCGGGCGATCACTCCAATATAAATTAAAACAGGAGTCTCATATGAATCATTCTTAGCATCACTGTCGAAAAATCCATTTAATTACTAATAACCTATTAGTCCGGTGTCAAAATTTTAACTTTACTACTCTTTTTAACGATAATAAATAAAACATCTACAATTTAATGCGTAAATGAAACTGAAATGAAATAAAATAATCGAACACTCGGTCAAAATATACAACCATATCGAATGCTGTACCGAAAGAATAAATAAATGCAGTTGAGCCATTGGCTCGAATGTTTATACAGTACCTCCTATCTAGAGTACAACGATGGAAGCGGCTATCAAAAACCTGCACGCATCCACAGCTGCTGCAGCTGGCGTCTGACTCGAAAGAATTTCCATCCAGGCGTCCCTGTGTCTGGACACCTATATATATATATAATATATAGAAAGAAAGGAAAGTAGATAGACGGGTCAGAGCCCGAATTTTGAAAATATTTTTCAAGTGCATAAATGCTTTATTTTTAGAAAAATAGTTTTATCTCATATTTAAATTGGTATCGCACTCCCATGAGATACCCCTCACCTCTCCACTAACAGTGCACTCCTAGCGCATCCCTCTAGACATCATAGTCAAGCTATCCTGCTAAACTAGTCTATCCCAAACCCACTATCAATCCTAGATAGTCCAAGCAATGTACTAAGGGCTAAACTTCACCCCAGTCTCAACGCTATGCCATGTTCGTGCGTGGGGTGTCTCGCAAAGCGAAATCCAAACAAGGAACCCCCCCGATACACTACTATGCGGCACGGTCGATCGTCGAGATCCGCCAGTCCCTCAGTACAGATATATATATATATATATATATATATATATATATATATATATATATACCATAAACATTTATAATATAAGAGCACTAAGGATTAAACTTCTCCCCAGTCTCAACACACTGCCATATTCGTGCGTGGGGTGTCTCGCAAAGCGAAATCCAAACAAGGAACCCCCCCGATACACTACTATGCGGCACGGTCGATCGTCGAGATCCATTAGACCCTAGGCACTCGATTCATCCATTTATACATACATATTCATATTTTACCATAACCATCCGGATCTATCTCCCGGACTGAGGATTCATATACAAAGTATTTATCAATACCTTTATTTTTCTCAAAATATCCCATTTCCCTTTTTATACTCAGGAAATGTAAATATAAAAGCCAATTCATTATCATGAATTGCTTTAACAAATCATATACCTTTTAAAAGCCAATTTTATTATCATAAAAATGCTTTTCCTTTATATGTCATCCCATTTCCCTTTTTATACTCAGGAAATGTACCCAAAGCCATTTTCATTATCATGAAAATGCTTTGATCAAATCATGCTTCCACATCCCTTCTTCCATCTGGGAGTGTTACCGAAGCCAAACCTTTATCCCATTTCCCTTTTTATACTCAGGAAATGTAAATTAAAGCCAATCCATTATCATGAAATGCTTTAATAAATCTAAGACCGCCCCTCCGGGTTTCCCCACTGGACGCGCCCCTAAATGGCTATCATCTTCCAGGGCCTATCTATACAAGACAACCTGGGAACCTACCAACGACGGGAAGCGTCCATATTGCCTGCGGGAAAGTCAGGACCACACCCAGAATCCCCTAACCAGCGCAGAAAAACAAATAACCGCCCATATGGCCTAGGGACTATATCCAACCTGCTCAATAGCCAGGAAGGCTTCACCACAACGCGCGCAACTTTCCTTATGATAGCGATTTAGGGAGGTGTGTAACTATAATTTATCAATTATGAAAATCATTTATCTTTTTCCCATTTTGAAAATATTCATCTATATATTTTCAAAATCATTTATATCATATCATATATACTTAATCACATAGTATATATATATATATATATATATATATATATATATATATATATATATATATATATATATATATATATATATATATATATATATATATTCCTCCCTGAATATATAAAAATGGCCATATTTGCCAAATCATCTATCGATGACCAATAATCCCAAAGATTCTCTCAAAGAATCATAATCATGCAATCATATGTGCATGATACTAAACCCAAAATATTTTCTTACTTTTTATATATCAAAATCCCATATATGGATTCATTTGGATATCTCCAATTATGCTAATTCACTCTAAGTGAATATACACATATATATACTCCCAATTCCTCAAGTCCTCTATGACATAACCCTCCATAGTCTCTAATTTGGAAGGCCCTTAAACATTAAACTCAAAAAGGAGAAATAATCCTAATCTACAAAATCTTGGGCTAAAAACAGGGCACCGGTCGACCGGTCCTAGACCCCCGGTCGACCGCGGGTTGTAAATAAGCCTACGAAACAAAGCAGTAGGCCCTTTCTCCTTGACGCGGTCGACCGGCCATAGGGGCGCGGTCGACCGGTCACACCAGGTCTCCCAAAATTAAAATCCTTAAGTCCCTTATCCAACAACCCAAATTCATTTTCGGGGTTTCTAAACTACCCCAAGAATTATCCCGAACATCTACGACATTAATTCTAGCCCTAATTTTTCCAATTCCCGATTTGATTTCCGAGTTGATAATTTTAACCCGGAGCTGTCATCTTGTAAAAATCATATCAAATCGTAAAAAAATCAGAAAGATACGCGGTCGGCGCCCACGCGACCGTATCGAAAAGATCTACAACTTTTGTGTTTTGGACGAAAGCTAAATCATTTATCTTCTTGGTCGAAAATGACCCCAAAGGTTACGGGTTACTATTCATTGTCTCTTCCAACATCCCAAACTCCATTTTTCTCCATTTTTGTTGTTTCTAACATCACCCAACAACTCAATAAACATCTAATCTATGTTTTACAACTAACACATCAATTATTTTGGGATATTAGATCATTTCTCTTAGTTTTAAACCCTTAAACCATAAAAACCCCAACTTAACCTTTAAACTCATTTTATACTCCATTAACATGGTTTTGATACTAAAAATCATTAAGAGTTTACACTACATCAATGTGTAAACTCATAATCAACGTTTACCCAATTTATTTTAAGGGTTCTAACCCCAAAATCATATTTTTACCAACTATGATATGAGATTAATGCACAAAAGTAAATAAAGCAACTAAACACTTGCCTCGTGGATAAAATCCGACGACCTCGAGTCGAATCCGACGGAGTTTGGCCCGAATCTCCCTTTTCTCCCCTCTTTTCTCCTTCCTCTCTCTCTTCTCTCTCTTTTCTTTCTTTCTTTCTCTTTTTATTTCCCTCTCCCCCTCTTTATATAGGAAGAAAAGGGTTTTAACTCTTAAAACCCAAAAACGACTCGTTTACCCAATTACGAGTTACTTTTACCTCTAAAATTATCCGGAATTCAATTTCGACAATCGGACACTCTTTTTCGACTATCTCGAACATTCCGAGACTCGTGGCGCAGTCGAAATTTCCATCCGAGGTACTTGACCGCAAATCACTATTCCAACCCAAAACAAATAAATTCGGGTTTTCCAATTATAAATCTCACCTCGTGTCACTTTTCTCAATCAGCGACATATAATTAAAATATTTCGACCTATATAGTCCCGAAAATAATCACAACATCCTTCGAAAATCATTTAATCCTCGAAAATCCCAAAAATTACTATTTAGGAAAATTCCCCAAATTCCAATTTATATCCAATTATGGAATTTAATGGTCTCCAAAAGGACGGGTTGTTACACTTGTTCACACCCCTTCACTTTCGTTTCCATATGATACATTTATGCTATAAGAGTGTGGAAAACTCATGTTAATTTATTTTGTGTCATTTGCGAGTTTATATCTATATATGTGTGCTTGTATATATTTTATATCTATTATGTATACATATATATGATATTATATTTTATTTTGAGTCTTTTCCCTTTTCGCTAGTCTACCTATGCATTAATTCATAACTGGTCCCTAAATTGTTGTAAATTTTTGTTTGATATCACATGCCTAATTTCTTATGTTTCAAATTGATATCATTTTTGTTCGCTTCATAATTAGCATCCATTATTCTTGCTTGGATTAGTTCTTGTCTATTTTTTGCCCATATGCTTTCATGTCTTTAACACTTTATGCATCTTCGCTCGACTTGTTTTTCCATATATATATATCCATTATGTAGTTTTTAGGGAGATTCATGTACTAAATATCTCGGGGGAGAAATGAGTACTTTATTAATTCTATCATCTATTTTTATTCCTGAACAAAAAGGGGGAGAATGATTGGAGGAGATATGGTATCTAATCCTATTATACTCGTATCTTAGTTTAGGATATTTAACTTAGGGGGAGTCGCGACCTTCTTAGGTTTATCATAGTTGATAAATGAAGAATTAATTTAAGGGGAGTATTTATTTGACATGCATTAAATATTCTTGAGATATTCCCTATGTGTTTGATAGTCTGATTAAGTGTGCAAATTTTTTTCTAAGTGGCAGCTTTCATCGGCAAAGCTATTGATCCTTAGGTCTTGAGTCAAGTTTCCTATTTTTGGGCGGGATGTTTTTGATGTTTTTGAGTCCAGTATAGCTTGACGGCCCTTTAGGATTTTGTTTTGATTTTTGTCCCGGAAGAGCCAAAGGGGGAGATTTGTAAGGACACAAGTCTCTGATTGAGTCTTAATGTAGTGTTGACTCAATTTCGTACAAAAAACGTTTGAGTCACAGGGTAGTATTCTTATGTACCCTTCTAGTCTATGACATGTTGAAGTTGAAGTCGTTGCCACCTACTTATCAAGAGAATATCATTTTCGATTTACATGTGCCTCGTTTCACGTCATCAACTTAGTTCCAATCTCTCCTAAGGTATGAATGCATTACATATATATATATGAGCTTGGACCATTTTCTATTGGTTGTAATTTTATTTTAAAATGAAGTTTATTTTCAGAAGGTTAATTTTAGAACTTTTAATAAAGTTTTTGGGCATAAAATTGAATTATGAACTTTCTGGGATTTCGTTTGATAGTGTCGTTCGAATGAGTTTTTCTTCCAAACGAGAATGCCATTCGAACGAGTTTGCCAATGACTTTTACCAATTGTCCTCTGGAACTTCGTTAGAAGGGTCGTTCTAATGAGACTTCGTTCGAATGAGATTTTCGTCGGGAAAACTTTTTGGCAGTTTTTGGCCGCTATTCCACTCTTTTGTTCCCACTAACATTTTCAGAATTAATATGTGCGGGAACCGCTTTTAAAAAACTAACTTTTTCATTTTCTACAATTTCTAGAGAGAGTTTTTTGAGAGCCTAATCCCTCCATGAAAAAGTTCATGTTTTGAGAATTTGTTTTTCAAGAAAATTATTCAAAAACACTTTTGTTTACACCCATATTAGTTTATTCCAAGTACCACACACACACACACACACACACACACACACACACACACATATATATATATATATATATATATATATATATATATATATATATATATACATTTGCTCTGAGTTTATTTGGCACCGGGTTCACCTTTCTACCTAAGAAGAAAAGAGTTTGGGTTTACTTCTACATTCCATAAAGTAGAAGTTCATTGTTTTGCTGCGGCATTCTCACACGGTGAAAGGCATTGTACGAGGGTTGACGGTTATCCAAAAGCTTCATTGGTGGATTCCAAGATTCCGGGATTATCGACTAAGCGGAGGTTGAGACAAGAAGACGCATCACGGGCTTGAAGGGAGTCGAGTCAAGTTGAGTAAGTCATTTGTCTTGTACTTGTAAAAATACCATACTTAGTGGACTTAAGGCTAGGGCCTTCCGAGGTTTTTTCTCATTATGAGTTTTTCCTCGTACATCGCGGCGTAGTGGTTGTGAATTTATTTTATCTTGCAAATCACCTAGAATGCATGCTTAGGATTAAAAGATAAAATATGGTTTAATTCACTTCTCCCGTTTAATTTGGTGCTAAAATAAGTTTGGGTAAAATTTAAGTTAATTTAATTCTAGTCGGAAATTTAATTCGTTAAATTTGGTTTGTTCTAATTTGGTAATATTGAAAATATTGTGTAAGCAAATTTTAGGACTTGTGTTAAATTAATTTTGGGCTAAAAGTAAATTTGTCATAGTTAATTTCAAGCGATATTTTTGTTTGTGAGAAAATTCAAAAATTGGTTTGTGTGAATTTTATGTGCGTGTGTGTGTTCATCACAATTCACTCACTTAGTTTTTACTTTAATTTTATTTTTTGAAATTAAAGTCTGTGCTTAATTTAATTTTTCGTCTCTTTAAGAAAAGAAAATCAAATAAATTTTTGAAAAATTAAATTGATGTGATGAACTATCTTTATTCCACATCTTTAGGAAATTAACGTAAAAGATTTTTAAAATTGGGGGTCACCATTCCCTACAGAAGGCATTTATAAGAGGTTGTGAAGAGGGTTAAAGAAGAATAGAGAGCATCAAGGCCAAAAGGCGTCGAGTCGGTTGAGTAAGTTTAATTTGTCCTTATAACGATACTTATATCATAGTGATTTGAATGGCTGGGCCATCTGAGTTTTTTCATTGTGGATTTTTCGTAAATCGACGTGCTGTGGTTTGCTCTATTTTATTCTTTATATATCATCTAGATGCTTGCTTAGGTAAAGACAAAATTGGTAAATTGTTTACACAACACTTTCATTTATTTAGTGCGGATATTAAAATCGATTCAATTAAATTGAAAAATTAAAAAAAATGGTGTTTGCATGATAATCTTTATAACACTTAGGAGCTCTAGCAGCTTTCACTAAGAGGTTCTGACGATTATATGATTAAAGATACCTGGGCCAAGGTATTCATGGCCAGTAGGGATATAACCAATAAGGATAGGACTAATGAGGATAAATTTAGTAGGACCGATCACAGAGACATAGTCAACAGGGTTGCCGAATTGATGGTTCCTTTAAGGGAAATAGTTACACTTGTGGTAAGAAGGGCCACTCGTTTAGGTTATGCCTTAGGTACAACCAATAGTTATTGAGTTAATACTGAATTTTTTATGTTTATGCTTGTAGATCATACACATGAGTTTTATTTAACATCGAGGGGTCACATTGTTTTGTTAGTAGTACATTCTGTATGAAATTGGGACTTATATATTTTACCCCTGAGTTTTTTTTACAAGTGTATAACTTACTAAATAAGGTTGCTGCATTACGTCATGTTTGTAGAGACGTAGAAGTTGTGATTGGTTGGATTGGTTTTCATTTGATTTATTGATATTAGATATGAGGTTATATGATTTTATTACTGGGCATGGATTAGTTAGCTATGTATTTTGCTTAGATCGAATGTAGGCTAGAGGGAGGGTCTAGTGTACACATGATGTGAGCACATTAAAAGATAGGTTACCGTTCCTTTAGAGATGTTACAGATAGTCTGAGATTCTTTCAGTTATATTTGAAGGGGTACCATGTTACTACCTTTTCCATAGGTTGATTTTTATCTTAGTTTTGTCACCAAGAATAGGGATGAAGCGAGGGTGCTTTATAAAATGGTTTCGTTGGATACGAGGTAGCTATGGGACAAGCATCGCAATTTTTGAGCTAAAGGTTTATTTAGAGGAGTACGTCACTATGGGTAAGCTCCAGTCCTCTTTGTTAAAAGATGGATGGTTCACTAAGTTTATGTGTAGAACACCATGAGCTGGGCAAGGTTACGCTAGGGAACAAGTGTTCATTTTTACGTATCGATGATCATCAATTTTTTTGGGAGGATATTGGGGTCTACGTAGTATAAAATGGCATAAAAATTACATGAAGTTCACAATACGAATAAGGTTAGAGTCTAACCCATAGTCCGAATCGATGGTGTCTCTTTTGATTTATGAAAATTAGGTGAAATATGGTGGAAGTGTAGAAAAATGTGAGAACACTCTAAATTGAGAATTGTGGCTTAAACCACCTATTTTGGGTTTTTTGGTTTATGAAAATAGAATGAAGACATGTATAATAGTAAAATGGTAGTATTGGTGACAGAAAATAGAATATACCAACTATAAATGAAATAAGAAAATTAAAATGTACAAAATGGCACGTATGAGACTAGTCAAATGTGAAAGGATTTGGACCTTCAAGAACTTTTAGAATCTATTTGAGCTCTTTATATGTTGATTTCTTGTGTATGAATGATGTTGGTGGAATGGTAGTTGAAGGCGGGTTAAGGTGATGTAAGGACTGTGTGAGAGAATATTGGGAAAATAATGTGTCCTAATTTCAGAATAGCCGCTGCACTAAAATCTAGGTCCTACAAAAATGAGGAAATGGTTTCTTTATATAGGAAAACCTTAGAAAGTAAAATGACCCTTCTTCCCTTAGAGACCTGGCAATCAGCATGGTCCGAGGCCTGCCTGTCGACATAGGGGGGAAGAGAAGACTTGCGGGGTGAAAAAACACTACTTGCCTATAGGTAGGTAAGGTGTCTTTCCAGTAGGTAGGTTTGTGTAGAATTAGTTTTTTGGCCATAGATTTTAAGCCATTAACTCAATTCGTGCATGATCAGGACCATTGGAAAGAAGATTCAAAGATCTATGATTTTTTTTTGGAAGGTCTCTGGGGTTTAAGAATTGTTTAAACTCAAATAGTCCCATGGAGAGCGCTATTGTTCACTCGCTAGGGTTTTAAGGAGGACCAAGGGTTCGAGATTCAATGGAATTTGTTTAGACCTTATGGAAGAGTGTAGAGGTGTCAGTATAAGGTGTCTACAGTTACAGAGGTCTCTAGGTTGATAGGAACTGGTGAAAAGGGGTGATGTGTGAGCTATCGCATTGTCATGTCATAAGACATTTATCCCATTTGTAAGTCTTTACCATGTCTTTAGTGAGATTGTTGCAATGGCTCAATGTTGTTTCTCCTTTACTGAGTTTTTCCTTGTACACTGTTGTTATGTGTTGATTTACTTTCCCACATGATTTATAACTCAAATATTTAATTAAGATTAAAAATTAAATTATTGTTAAATCATTTGTAAATATTGCCACAAAAATATTTTGGGTATGCTATTTGTTTAAGCACTAATTAAAATCTAAAAATAAAATTTTTATTTGGTGTATTCTCCATTTAGGTACTTAAAATGCACTCTCATGTTATTATAAAATTATGGTATTTGGGTTGAAGAACACGAGTAGTTTACTAGTGATGCATTATTAAGATGTTCACACAATATCTCAAGAACACCATGGAAGTCAACATCGACGACATACTATTAAGTGGAAATAAGGACGATCCTCTTGCATACATATATAAGACCTTCTATTAAACCAAAGGCTTTTAGTCTGGGGATTTATGCCATTTGATGATAATAATATATTGATAAATTAATTTAACGTTTTCTTTACATCAAAAAATATTTTTTGTAGCCTACAATTACTCAAGACTATTAAGCTCAAGAAGCTAGCATTTACAGATCAATCTAAAGAAACTCCAAGATAAACCACATGGATATTGAAGATTCAAAAATTTACAAAAACGTAAATCCATTCAAATATCAATCAATTAAATTTGTATAGAAATGATGATGAACCAAGACCAATACATAACTCAACTCACCTCCAAGACACATCATGAGGAAGAATCAAGATTAATTAAAAGAATAATATTTTAGTCCTTAACTCAAAGTCTTCATAAAAAAAAAAAAAAAAAAACTGTGTAGGAGAATTCATAATAAATTTAAAGTTATCTTAATGTTGTGCATTAAAATATTGACTCAATATGATCATGCATTCATATGTTTTGAATCTACACATCCAACCTCACCAAAATTAGTATAGGTGGCGGGATATATGTAAAGTCTGTTGGAAAAACTTCGTCATTTTCAAACAAATATCTTTTATAACATTTTAAAACAAATATCAATTGGAAAAAGTTGGTCATATTGTAACAAACTTGTCATTTTAAAACAAATATCTTTGGTTATTAAAATGTTCAAAGCTAGTCTTGATAGCTTAGTCTCAAATTCATCACTTAAATCTATTTAACTCTGACATTTACAAAAAAGGTATTCTCACTCGACTCGTAAATCCTTGTAGTTTTTCTAGATAACTTTGGTTGATTATGCACCTACTGACTTGTTCATAATATGTTGCCTTCACAAAATAGAGCCATCATAGTTCTCTCAAATGACTAGTTATGAGTTTTGATATATATATATATATATAATCATTTACAAAAGATCTTTTTCTCTCTAAAATCATAACAAGATAAAAATATAAATATCACTCATATATGTATTTTCAAGAGGATTATTTTCTTTATTTTTTAATTTATTTTCTTGAACAAACTAAGTGATCGCTCAATACACCTTTACTTCATTTACTATCTTAATGAGTACTTAAACCTAAGTAAAAACATTCTCATTGAGACACACATTCAATATTTAATCTAGTTGAGTGACTTTTAGTGTGAGATTAATTTACTTCTTTAGGAATTAAAAGTACACAATCATCAAATTTTTGTTCTGTGATATTCGTATGTTGGTGAGAGTGTTTTCACCAAGAACTTAACATCGGTACGTGTTTGGGGATTGTCAAGGATACTTTGGTCATGTAAAATTTCACGGGATAGTGGTATAGCTATCTGACTAGCCTTTTAAATGGCGAATTTCTGTTCTAGATATGGTGGTGTTGATGTCACTCGAAAGAATAATGATATTTGAGAAGTTTTAAGAGTGATGCCTTTTGACGTGGATGTAGCCCCGCTTCGCATAAGCACATAATCTTTTTTGAATATATTATTTTCACACCTGTCTTATTTATACTCTATTAAAAAATTAGACATTAAATTTATTTATATGAATCCATTTAAGTTAACCTTAATTAGTTGAACAAGTTTTCTAATCTTAATATGTTTCATTGGTATCACAAATATTACGTTTGTTGATTCACCTTTATAATTCTTATTTTTTTTCTTGAAAACACCATTAACGGAACGCATTTAAATTTCATTTTTAACATGAGTCAACTTAATCCCAAATTTTTATATGGCTCTTTGCCCCTACTCTTGAGGAACTTGAATGAAAAATTATGTCAAATACGAACCGCATAGGGGATAAACCATAATTTGGAAAAAGAAAATGCAGAATAATTTTTTCCAAACTTCAGCGCAATTTTTTATCGTTAATAATCTATTATGTTTGGAATATTTTTCTCGTAGTTTTCCTACGCTAGGAGGGATTAATTTGATGTATAATGCATATATTTCTGTGGTATAGTTGATCCTTCAAGCATCGCCCCTCAAGTTCCAAATTTTAGGTTATTTTGGAAGAGAAGGAATAATAACTTTATAAATAATTAATTTTTAAGGCTACTACGAATGATGTTTGGCCTTGGATTCAATTGCCCTAGTATATTTTTGGACGTTTTGGATCCACATGCGTTGCCCATTGTTATTAATCCTTTCTATATTTATTTGGAGTTCATTTTTCTATTTAAAATTAGAACAAGATTAAATAAAAGTTTAGGAAAATAATTATGACTATGAAGAGGTCAAATAAAGATTTTGGGTATTGTTCATTAGTTGGGATAATATATTTAATTATCAGTCCCCATTTATTGCAATTATTTCATTATTTGAAGGCATTTCATTGCCTTAAAAGATGAAAAATTAGTTTTCATACTTAGTGAGTGAAATATAATTTTTGAGAAGCCTTGTCAACATTAATTTAATTTTTTGATAATTAATTGTGCAATGTATATAATTGATTTGTGCATTAATTATTGAATGTCCCAATTTTGTGACTTGCTTTGCTCCCTCCCTAGATGAATGTGACAATAATTATCCATATTGATGAATGATTGCAATTGAAACTTTGTTTGTTAAACTAATTTAGTTAAAATCCAAATTGATCCAAAACCATTCCAGCACATGTTCAAACTTTCCAAAACAAATTTAAATAATTTTAAATCAAACTTATAGAATATAAACAAATCTCAAAATGAATTTCAATAGTGATGATCGATTACAACAACAATATTCCAAATCATACTTACTTAGAAAAATTATCAAACACTTATCCTTTAAATGGAGAAAACCAATTTTATTATTGGAAATGTATTATGGCATTAATAAACACCACACCAGATTATGAAAAATGTCACACTTCACCTAGCTAAGGTTGTCACGATAAAAAATCGTGACAATAAAATACATGTTTATTATCACAGTCTTTGACCGTGATAATTCGTATTGTCACGGACGTGTCACGGTGAAAGATCGTGACAACCTGGGAAAGTTGTCACGATGTTTGACCGTGACACGTCCGTGGAAAATTTAATAAAATAAAACCCTAGTCGTCTTATTCTTTCCTCTTTCCCTCACTATTCTCTTCTTTCCATCCCAATTCTCTCTCTCCCCCCTACGAACAGGTGACCATCTCTCTCTCTCTCTCTCTTCTTCCTCTCATCCATCTATCTCTCATCTCTCCTCCCTCTCTCATTCGACCATCTTATCTCTCCTCCCTCCCTCTGCGAACCTGTCCCTCTCTCTCTCTCTCTCTCTCTCGTATGTGTTAGAGAGTGTGTGTGTGTTAATGCATGTTTCAGTGTGTCTGTTAGTGTGTGTTTTAGTGTGTGTGTGTGCATGTTTCAGTGTGTGTGTGTGTTAGAGTGTGTTTCTCTGTGTGTGCATTAGTTTGTGTTTCATAGTGTGTATATTTGGTATAAATTGAAATTGGTATTGAGAATTTGGTACTCTGAAATTGGTATTTGGTATAAACCAAAATTAGTATTCTGAAATTGGTATTTGTATATTTAAATTTGTATTCTGAAATTTAAATTTGTACATTGAAATTAGTAATTGGTTTAAATTGATATATTGTGGTAATTGGTATAAATTGATAATTGGTATAATCTATTATGGTAATTGGTATAAATTGGTATTTTGTATAAGGTATCAATTGGTAATTAGTATAAATTAGAAATTGATAATTGGTATAAATTAGTGAGTGGGTTTGCCCTTAAAACTCTCTCTATATATAATTGCAGCAATGGCGACTCCCTGTCCTCTTCCTCACTTATTTCGGTGACCATCTCTCTCTCTACACACATTCCGATACTTCTCTCTCTTTCTCTCTCTCTCTCTCTCTCTCTCTCTCTCTCTCTCTGAGAGAGAGAGAGAGAGAGAGAGAGAGAGAGACATATATGTTTGCGCTCATAAATTGTGATATAATGCCTTTTTATATTCTCATGTTCACTTCATAAGTTGTTGATCGGTGGATTTGAAAATTTAGATGGCCATTGAGTTGGTTGGTCCTAGGCAGTTCTAATCTTTCACATTATTATTTGAATTGTTGTTTGGGATTCTGGAATTATTATTGACTGGTGGATTTGAACATTTAGATAGCCATTGAGTTCGTTGGCCCTAGTCATTTCTAACATTTAGGCTTGTGATTTTACCGAATATAAATAAGACAGAAATGAAACATACTATAAATTTAAAAGTTTGTTGTTAAATAATTAATAATGCGAAATGAAATATAACTTACCATGGTAATTTATAATTACTTTGAATTACATATAGTACACATATATACTAGCCTTCTAGTTCTTATGCGTATGAATTCAATAGCCCTTAGACCCGTTCAAAAGTCATTACCCCTGTAATGAGATCTCTAGAATTGTCCCGTTTGGATAGTTTGGGATGGCAAAGTTTCTATATAAAAATATTCTTAGTGGCTTAAATGTGTTACTTTTGGGGGAACTTCTGTTTCCATCTCTTAATGTTCTCTGGGTACATACTAGATGATGCAATGTTAAGTGTTATTTCAATTGATAAATTGAAATAACACTTACACTTGCGAATTTATGTCGTGTACTTACAGAACTATGGGGATATGTTGCCGAATTTTCCTAAAATTGAAACAATGTGCATGAGATACTAAGTATATTACAGAAATATGCTATCTTGAATGGGATAGGACCACCCACTCTTTAGAGGAGATGAAGGAAATATGCGGTGTTCAGTGTGTGTATTCTGAAACTAATATTTTTATATTGAAATTGATATTCTGAAATTAAATATTCTTTATTAAATTGGTAATGGGTATAAATTGATATATTGTGGTAATTGGTATAAATTGATTTATAGTGGGTTTACCCTTACAACTCACTCTCTCTCTAATTGCAGCAGCGACGATCCCCTTTCCTCTTCCTCACATATTTTGGCCACCATCTCTCTCTCCCTTTCTCTACACACATTCCAGTACATATCTCTTTCTTTCTCTCTCTCTCTCTCTCTCTCTCTCTATATATATATATATATATATATATATATATATAACATATATGTTTGTGCTCATAATTTGTGATAGATAGATTCACATTAACCCTGATTTTTACTGCATGCATGCACCCCCCAAAGCAAGTGTTATATAATAAGTAACGAGGGTGAAAAGGTAATAAGTAATCATATACAAGTTGATTTAGTGTAAATTTACACATGCCTAGATTATAGTAATGAGAACCGCAATAGATAGCCATTGGATCCTATTTCACGCACCTATTCTTAATGTTCTTTGGATACAATCTAGATGATGTACAAGGTTCAGGTGCTCATAAAGATATCGTGATAAGCCTTGATGATGACTACAAAAGTTTAAAAAATAAGGCGACCCAACCGTTGTTCTCTGGATATGATAAAGATTAAACAACTTTGCATGCCACGGTTGGTTTGAATAGTTTGAAGACTCAATATTGTTTGTCTGACAATCGAATGACATGAATTTTGAATTGGGTGAAGGGATTACTACCCAAGTAGAATACGCTTCCAAATACCTATCCTACTATGAATAAGAGTTTGAAAGGTTTGGTAATGAAGTATAAATGAATTCATCCTTGTGTGTATGACTTCATACTATACCGAAAGGAGTATGAAATCTCGATCGGTGTCTAATATGCGATGAACCTAGACATATTCAATCAACTGGCAAGGAAGGCAAAAGCTCAAAAGTTCCTCAAAAAGTGATGAAATATTTTCCCATTGGGACTAGATTGAAGCAGTTTTTCATAGTACGATAGATAGCGGAGGCAATGACTTTGCATGCTAGGGCAGAAGTAGGGAATAATCTCATTCATCATTCTATTGATTCTACAACTTGGAAGAGGATGAGTTATGAGTATCTCGATTTTATTCGAGAACAGTGTAATATTCTTTTGGCAATATCAACAAATATTTTCAATCCATTTGGAAATCTAAGCACCAATTAGAGTGTATGGTCAGTGATCCTAGCACCACTCAACCTCCCTCCTGCACAGTGTATGAGACCTGAATTTTTAATGTTGTCTATATTGATAACTGTAATACCCCGTACTTTTAGGGATATTTAAATTTCATAGATGGGTGTAATTTGGAAATTTGAGAAATTTATGAGAATAATAATTTTGGGAGTTTATGAGTATTAGATGTTTACCGATGTGTGTCCCATTTACTTTTGGGATCAAGTAAATGAGTAGGATTATTTGATTATATGTCGCAGTTGGGTAGAGCGACAAATGATAATATTTTAATTGAAAAATCGGTATTAAGATGTGTTGGGTTTAATTAGTGAATTGCAGTTAAGTGACTTAGATGGAGATTTTGAGTGCGCGGTTGGTTTCGGAATGGCTGAGATAGTCAGAATAGAGTATCCGGGAGTTGTGTTCAGGTTCCGGGGACTTTTGGACTAATAGGGACTCGCAATTGAGTAAAAGAGTCATTTTTGGGTTTATAAGGGATAAACCCTTATTCTCTCCTATAAAAGGCACGAGAGAGGGAAAGAGAAATAAAGAAAAGAGATAAAGAATAGAAAGAGGAGAGAGGAAGGAAAAAGAGGAAGAAAATGGGAGATTCCGCCCAAACTCCGCGGGATTCGACTCGAGGTCGTCGGATTTTATCCATGAGGCAAGTGTTTACTTGCTTTATTCTTTTAAGCATAACTCTCATATCATAGTTGGTGTGTAAAAACTATAAAAAAAATTGGGATGGGTTTTCATTAATCAAAACGGGTTTTTCGGAAGATTAACGAATAAACCTCGGATAATATCTAATTCGAGAAACTTAGAAATTAATTGTTAGATATGGGTTCTAGGATGATTGGAACCATGTTTATATGTGTATATATATTGGTTTGAGGTTGGATGATGACAGAATAGGAGTTAAAGCCTTGGGGAAAGCGTTAATGGCCGAAACAGGGGGCTCGGAGAAGAAGCTGCCCCCCTGTTCGACCGATTGATCGACGACCAAGGATCGATCGATCGACCCTTTAGAATTTTTGACAGTTTCGGATTGTGTTGTGTATATGGGATAAATTCACAATTAAATCAATTCCAGCCTATTTATTTGAGGAAATAAATATCTAACTAGGGGAAATTTATACCTAGCCATTTAAGGAAATTTATTGGGGTTAGGAGGGTGAAATAATTGTGTGGCACTAAAGGTATATTTTCGATGAAAAGAAATAAAGTGTGGTGTTGGACATTTGGGGTTCCCAAAAATAGTGTGGGTACTTCTAAAATATTACTCAGGGGATATGTATACCTTGGGTTAGTTGGAAGAAAAATCCAAGACTTAATTTAGGGGTGTTCGGGACGAGTAACACTCGGGGTGGTATTTCGGTGGGCGATTTTATATATATATAATTATGCGTGTAGAAGACGTAACTATATGCCGATTATATTTGGAAGTAAATCCTACGAGGTGACTAGGATAAAATTGAGGATATAGGTTGGAGGTGACGGAGCAGTTTTTCGGTACGTCTATTGACGAGTATTATAGGTGGTGTGATACCTATGAAATTTCGTTAAGTTGATAGTATACTTATTTAGAGAGTACAAATTGGTATATTCGGGTTCATAGACACAACCTTAAAAGTGATTAAGGTACGAGTTATATTTAAGTAAGAGAATAGTTATGGGTTTAATATTTTAAGTGTGTAAATACTTATACTATTACGAATGGGAGCATTTGGGTTTGGCTATTGCTATATGACTTGGCAATTATAGCCATATATATATTGAGGAGTGATATAGATTATATATACGATGTGATTACTGCATATATAATATGATACGAATACATATATATCTGTGTGTGATTGGTATATTTGTATCTTAGAGGCTGATTCCACGGGTTTTCCCGGGCATAGTGTTGGAATAACCAAAATATATATTTTCTCTAGTGCGATCCAGGGAGGTTGTACGACGTGGGTGAATCCCCTGGCTTGAGGATAAGGGAGAGTATATCCCCACGTAATATCGTCCCGCATATGGGTGCGATATTGTTATCCCACTTTCAGGAGGGAATATGATCGCCTCCACCGTTATGTATTTTTACTATGACCATGAGAGAGTCTGGCTTGGTACCGTGGTATAGTGAGTAGACCCGGATTTGGATAGGCACTATGAGACTGCATCCTCGATTTATATCTCGGTGGGATGGTTATTATACTTATGATTGTGATAGGTATTATTATACTTGTTGTGTATAGTATATTGTTTGTATATGAAGATGAATAATCATACAAAGCAAACTTGTGCAAAGTGAAAAGATTGAATAAGAGTGATTCCCCTTCCAGTAGATTTTTATCCGGATTCATATTAATATGAATCTTACATTCTATTGAGAACTATATATATATATATATATATATATATATATATATATATATATATATATATATATATATATATATATATATATATATATATATATATATATGCGTTATATGATGAGGGCCTAATGAATCCTGACGATCAACATTGTCAGGTAGTAGTGTATCGGGGAGGTTCCTTGTTTATGCGTTATATGATGAGGGCCTAATGAATCCTGACTATCAACATTGCCAAGTAGTAGTGTATCGGGGAGGTTCCTTGTTTGGATTTTACTTCGTAAGACACCCCACACACAAAACGTAGAGCAATGCTAGGAATGGGAGAAGTTTAGTCCTTGGTACTCGGGTTACAAAGACTTTTAGAAGATGGCTGAACAGATTAGTTAGGCAGGGTAGCTTAACTAGGTTGTCTAATAGGTATGCAATAGGTGTGCACTATTAGAAGAGGGGTGAGGGGTATCTCATGGGAGTGAGATACTAATTTAAATATGAGAAAATTCATATTTTTAAAATATGGCATTTATGAACTTGCAAAATATTTTCAAACTCGAGCTCTGACCCATTTTCTCTATTTTCCAATCTCTTGCTATATATATATTTTAGGTGTCCAGACAAAGGGACGCTTGGATGAACAGTTTTTCGAGTCAGACGTTCGCTGCAGCAGCTGTGGATGCATGTAGGTTTACTATAGACGCTTCTGTCCTTGTAATCTAGATAAGAGGTATTGTGGAAACATTCGAGCCGATGGCCCAACTGTATTTATTTATTTATTCTTTTACCTCATTTTAGTGCGACATTTTATTTGGTTGTATTATGTTAAACCTAATGTTCGGTTATTTTATTTCATTTCATTTTCGTATATATGAACTGTGTGGATGTTTTATTTGATTGGTTTGGTTAAAAAGATTAGTTAATATAAAATTTTGACGCCAGCCTAATAGGTTATTAGTAATTAAATTAGTTTTCGACAGTGATGCTGAGAATGAACCATATGAGACTTATGTTTTAATTTAGTATAGGATTGATCATCCAGTATTTTATTAGGTGGGGTGTCACAATAACTAGGCCAAAAGCACCAAGTGAGGACATCGATATCTACTTGGCCCCTTTGGTAGAAGAATTAAATGAGTTATGGGAAGTGGATGTACAAGCATTTGACTCTTTTAAAAAAGAAGAGTTTATGCTAAAAGCTATGTTGCTGTGGACTATTCATGATTTTCCTCCTTATGGGATATTATCCGGTTGTGTAGTACATGATTATTTGATGTGTTTTATTTTTGGATAGGATACTGAATTTTTGCGTCTCATCGCTAGCACAAAAAATATATACCATTGCCATATGAGGTATTTACCTCATGCTCATAGTTTTAGATTTGAGAAAGGTTTCAATTTTTTACCGGGCGGGGTTGAACATAGGCTACTCTGAGAAAACTTTCAGGTTCAGAAATTGAAAGTAAATCTTATAAATGTGACCCTAATATGCCAGGTAAGAATCCTAAATTGAAGAATGTCAAGCATAAGAAGATTCCGACTGGGAATGGAACTGAGATATGAAAGTCATGGTCTAGGAGGTCAATTTTATTTCGCTTGCCTTATTGGAAGAATAACTCGGTGCGCCATGTATTGGATATGATGCATGCGGAGAAGAACATCACTGAACATATTGTGGGCACATGCCTTGGTGGAGTTCATTCGAAGGATAAAGAAAATGAACGAAAAGACCTTAAATCATTAAAACTTAAGCCACAACTATGGCTGAAAGAATATAGTAGGGGAAGGATAATAATCCCCCCTGGTGCGTTTACCTTGAAAAGTGAGGAAAGGAAGGTGCTTTTAGACACAATATAAAATTTGAAGGTTCTGTGACACCCCGCTTAAAATAATAATGGTGGCCAGCCCTATACTATAATTAATCAGGAATCTCAACTTGAACATTCTCAGCATCTACTGACGATACCAAAATAAACATAGCTAACTACCCGATACTATAAAAAGAGGGTGAATTTTTTTTAATACATACAAAACAATAACCAACCAACAACATAATAACTACTAAACATGATATCATAGGCTCACGACGATAATAAAAAGAAGTAATTCTAAATTACATCATAAGTTCAAAAAATGAAATACCCGAATATGCTGTCGGGTCATAGACAATACAACAATCCAGTGAAGATAAAATATAAACAAAGTGCTACAACCACAACACTTGGGTGTAAACCCGATATACAGACTGATTCCTAATCTAGATATACAAAAGATTGAAAATGGCTATAATAAAATCCTGCAACAGTCCGCAACTGCTACAACTCCATGCATACACTGGATAGAAAACATCAATGGCATCCTTGCAGAGGAACACCTAAAATAATACAATATATATAGCAAGAGAGAAATAAAAAAGGCTCAGAGCCCGAGGTGTTAAAACATTTTTAGCAAGTGCATTAAAATGCACAATAATTATAAATGCATTATAACATGATTAAAGTGGAGATGCACTCTCCAGAAAATTCATCTCACCTCTCAACTATAGCGCGCACCTAACGTATGGACATGATCCTCAACTGTCTGCCCAACACAATCTAGGGGGAAAATAGTCTAACCTAAACCCAAATTTATACTCATAAAAACTTCCATCTAAAACCTAATCATCTACTTCCAATTCTACCATAATCCCCAAATGTGCATCACTTACTTCACATATAATTATACATATACGTATACTCTTAATAGAATTTCTCAGATTATAGTTATTGACATAAATGAGTTATTAGCATCTAAATGCTAAGGACTAAACTTCTCCCAATTCTTAATACTGCACTGCGTTTCGTGCATGGGACGTCTCGTAAGCGAAATCCAAACAAGGAACCCCCCTCGATACACTACTCCTTGACAATATTAATTATCGAGATTCATTATGCCCTAAATGCACGATGCATATAACCCCAAATACTTAATTAATATAAATAATTAAACCATTCCCAACTCTCAACAGTGCACTGCGTTTCGTGCGTGGGACGTCTCGCAAGCGAAATCCAAACAAGGAACCCCCCATACACTACTCCTTGACACTGTCGATTGTCGAGATATACTAATATTTAAATCTGAGTACTAAGGACTAAACTTCACCCCAGTCCAAACATTGTACTGCATTTCGTCCGTGGGACGTCTCGCAAGCGAAATCTAAACAAGGAACCCCCCGATAAACTACTCCTTGACAATGTGGTCGTTGAGGTCCATTATGCCCTTGGTACCCAACGTAATATATATACTCATATAGATCTGTACGTAGCATTTTCACTTTAGTATACTCATCACAATTTAAGTCTGGATAAAATCTATCGGAATGAGATTCAATCATTATTCATATATCTCTTTACACTAGATACAGATATATGATATCTCATAATCATATACAAATAATATACTATTCACACAAGCATAATAATAACCATCCCAGCGAGCTATAACTCGAGGATGCAGTTTCTCAATGCTATCATCTTCCATGGAATCGCTCACATAACATCCTGGGTACCAACGGTCGAAATCTCAGACTGCCTTGGTAAAACCAAAATCACAACGTATGGGAAACGGTCATAGTTCCTCCCCAAAAGTGAGACGAAACATACCCACCACATCTCACCCCTAATAAAAATCAAACAATAATAATGGGCACTATGACCTGGGTACTATACGTTCCCTGCTCCTCAAGCCAAGGCCCTCACCCACATCGCGCCACTTCCTGTGAAAGCATAGAGGGGGTATGCTTCACATAAATATACATATATCATTCACACTAGATATACATATACTATCACATCATATAAATGCATACCATCACACAAGGTATATATATATCACACCATATAAGTATACATACTCTTTTTACGCTTGTATGCGTAAATGAAATAATTTCATTTATATAACTATATTTTATTCTCAATATACATACCGTTTTTAACTCTCACACTTTCCCACTTTGTATGCACGATATGATCCCTCACTTGAAATTTACTCACCCATCACTTCAATTTGTATGAATAATCTCCCAATTCAATTAACGTTGAGGATATTCTCTATATCCGTATGCACATCGATCAACATTCGTTATTACCAATCCATATTATGGTTCAATCGATCATATGAACCTTTCACGTTATCCCATTTGTGATTCAATTCCAAAATTCAACATCTCTACGTGCATCCTACCCTTATCTTATAGACATATATCTATATCCAACTAGGAATCTCAATGATAGTGGGATTTCCCACTAGTCGATACGATGATCTCCTATCGGTATTTTCTCGGAATAAGTCAATATGACCCCAACAATTTATCATAAGGGAAATTCCCTAAAAGTCTCCAAAACATATTTCTCATAACTTATGTAAAGGTTCCCAATCGATAAACCCAAACAAAACGGAGCGAAACTCACTCTAGAAAAACCTCGCAAAATAGGCCTATTTTTGAATCGATTCAACCCCTCCAAATCGATTCGGTCCTAACAGCGAATCGATTCGGCTCAAAGGAACCTGTAAGTCTGGTATATACTGAATCGATTCGTAAGGGGCTAATCTATTCGGCCCTAAAGACGTGTAGGTTCTTCAACATGCCAAATCGATTCGGAAGGGGCGAATCGATTCGGTTTGTTCAGCACGCTACGAATGGGCTGTTTTCTCCAAAACCCCAAAATTTTCAAAAATCATTTTAATCATCTTCTTTCCATTTCTCTTCAACCCAAACATATATCTGGCATCAAAACTCATTATATAACTCAACCCAACTAATATTATACCCTAAAATCCATATATACACCTCAAATGCAAGATTTACCCAAAATCTAGGTTTTGACATAATTAACCCAAAATCCACAATTTTATCCACAAATCATGAAATAAAAGATGCACAAGAATTATTTAGAAAGTTTAATCACCTTCCTCAAAGTTGTAGAGGTTGAATCTTCCTCGAAATCGCGTATTGGCCGAAACCTCCAAGCTTTTCTCATCTTTCTCTTCTTCCTTTCCTCCTTTTTCTCTCTCTCTAGGGCTTTTCTCTTTTCTCTAAATGAAAATGACTTCTCATGTAGGCTTTTAAGCGTTAAATCCAAGATAGCCAACTTTAAATGATAATACACACTTTAAATGACTCAGTGATTTTATTTCGAGTCAAACGAACTTAAAAATATTCTGGAACCCAAATAAGACCCAAGTACAGTCATTTTGACTATCTCGACCCTTCCGGGATCAACCACACATTCAGAATCGCCATACGAAATACTTTCTGATATCCTGAATTTTTGACCTCAAATGCCAATTTAATTATTCTCCAATTAAAATAATATTTATTTCTCCCAAAAATAATTAATTTATTGTCCCAAAAATCTCGGGGCATTACAGATTTCCCCACTTACAAGAATTTTTCCCTCGAAATTAAGCTTGCCTAGTACTCCAAACCTCAGCTAGTTTCTACGATAATTATCCTCACTATCACTATACCTATTCCTCCCACTTCTCATGACGAATCATTTTAAGTTATAAAACTAAATCTGCCAACTAGGGCACCCATACACCCTATATTTGAGCTTTACTCGTATGAACATAACTCAGCTTCACTTGGCTCAAATTGTACAATAACTCGAAATAAATTAAATCATACTAACATACTAATTATAGAAGAAAATTTTTGAAATGTCCAAAGATTTAACTCCTCTCAACTCCTGACATTCGCTACTTTCATGCGCGGCAGGTCTCGCAAGTGAAATCCAAACAAGGAACCCTCCCAATACACTACTATGTAGCTCTGTCTAGGATTGAGAGTTTGTTAGATCGGTACTAGAGTTTAAAAAATATTTTTGTGTAAATCATTTTTTATATTGCCCGAAGGCCTATATAAAATTTTATTTTGAAAACAGTTTACGTCTTTCGATATTCAAATTAAATACCTTATGCCCAATACACAAGGTGCTAATAATTATCATACCCTTACTAACATATAGTTCTCAAAACTAGCATAACTATGAGCTAAATCCCTCGCTCAACAATAATCCATTAAACTCTGAATCTTTTCAGTAATAATAATAATCTCTTAAATCATAATAAAATATTACCATACACTAGGCTCTTCCATAGCTGGAATATAACAAATATGTAAGTCTAACACATCTATAAAACAGTAGCTTTATCATTACTTCACAACACGTTACAAAAATTCCTACGTTCAAAACAAAATCATAGCTCTCTACTAGCATAACATAAGGTAATCTATTCTCCCAAAAGATAATCATATAAGAGCCTTACTTGCTCAATACTCCCTTCCGGGTCATTTCATTCATAATAAGGTTATATCACTAACCACTCATTTCAATCTTACATACGATACTCCTAAAGCCTCATTAAGCATAATCCTAATCACAAAGGAAAATAATTTACATCATACCTCTCTAGTCCGATTGTATCTCTTCATCAATGGGTTCCCACTCAAAGTCCCCCGACCTAAAATGGCCTCGAACTTGGTGTAAGGGTTTCACATCCAAAACTTCCTAAAAATGTGGTCCTCTACCTCTTTCAGGACAATCTCTCTTCCCATGGCCTAATTCTTTACAAAAGAAACATCTACCCGCAAATCCTCTCTGCTCATCCTGAGGAACAAAACGCTGTTGCGACCCTCAAAAATCCTTCTTATACCCTCTGGCATTACTGGCATTCTCTTCATCAGACCTACTTGATGAACCCGAGTCACTAAAGTTCTTGCCTCCTTATGAACGAAAACGATATTCATGACACTGTAACAATGCCACATTCACTACCTCGGCGAAAGTCACTAACGCTGGTTCCCTAACAAATACTGTCGAATTTGCCAATCTAAACATCCCACGAACCTCGCTATTCGCTGCACCTCAGTATTTACCTCATCAGGCACTAAATTCTCCAATCGACTAAATTCCTCTTCATACTCGAACACTATTCGATCACCTTGAAACACATCCAACAATCTCCTCCTCATTTCCTTCTGAATCGCGACAAGGAAAATACCTTCGGTCAAAGAGTTCCCAAAAATCTGCTATGGGCATCGCATCTCTTTTCTCCGATGTGGTGATTGACTCCCACCATTGGAGAACTTCTTCCTTTAATTTAAAGGTGGCGAGAAATTGGTTATGTACCTCACTACAGTCAACCATGCGAAGGTGACTCTGTATACTATTCTTCCAACAATTTGCATCCATCGCATCAACTCCCCCTGAAAACTTTGGAGGATGCCCCTTCCTAAAATCTTCCCCTACTCTCTCCCACATAGACAACCCTGAGTGGGATTGGGCTGCTTGAACTGCAGGTTAATGTGCCATCGCAGAAATGGCAGCAATGATAACTAGTGACACAATATTGGCAACTTTGGCTGTGGTCATAGTCTCTTGAGGCGTTTGGGTCCCATATTCTTAGCCACTTTATTTGCCCTACCTGGACGACCTCTCTGCGGTGGCATCTGAAATAAGAACAAGTGTATCATAACACCTTTCAAATGTTTTCTCATCGTAGAATAAAATATAGACGTGTGAACACAACTGTCCTAACAATAGGGATCTACATCAAGAACGCTTATGGGAGAACGCAAAGAACCCACACAGATCCTAAAGACACTAGAACCTAATGCTCTGATACCACCTATGAGACCCCGCTTAAAATAATAACGAGTGGTAAACCCTATACTATAATTAATTAGGAATCTCAAGTGGATCATTCTCAGCATCTACTCACGATACCAAAATAAACATAACTAATTACCCGACACTATAAAAAGAGGGTGCCAATTTTTTTAATACATACAAAACAATAACTAACCAACAACGTAATAACTACTAAACATGATATCATATGCTCATGATGATAATGAAAAGAAGTAATTCTAAATTACATCATAAGTTCACAAAATAAAATACCCGAATATGTTGTCGGGTCACAGACAATACAACAATCCAGTGAAGAGAAAATATAAACAAAGTGCTACAACCATTACATTTGGGTGTAAACCCGATATACAGACTGATTCTTAATCTAGATATACAAAATCTTGGAAACGGCTATAACAAAATCCTGTAACAGTCCGCAACTGCTATAGCTCCATGCATACACTAGATAGATAACATCAATGGCGTCCTTGCGGAGGAACACCTAAAATAATACAATATATATAGCAAGAGAGAAATATAAACGGGTCAGAGCCCGAGGTGTGAAAACATTTTTAGCAAGTGCATTAAAATGCATAATAATTATAAATTCATTATAACATGATTAAAGTGGAGTCGCACTCTCCAGAAAATCCAACTCACCTCTCAACTATAGCGCGCACCTAACGTGTGCACATGATCCTCAACTGTCTGCCCAACACAATCTAGGGGCAAAATAGTCTAACCTACACCCAAATTTATACTAAAAAAAACTTCCATCTAAAACCTAATCATCAACTTCCAATTTTACCATAATCCCCAAATGTGCATCACTTACTTAACATATAATTATACATATACGTATACTCATACTAGAATTTCTCAGATTCTAGTTATTGACATAAATGAGTTATCAACATCTAAATGCTAAGGATTAAACTTCTCCCAATTCTTAATACTGCATTGCGTTACGTGTGTGGGACGTCTCGCAAGCGAAATCCAAATAAGGAACCCCCTGATAGACTACTCCTTGACAGTATTGATTATCGAGATTCATTATGCCTTAAATGTACGATGCATATAACCCCAAATACTTAATTAATATAAATAAATAAACCATTCCCAACTCTCAATAGTGCACTGCGTTTCGTGCGTGGGATGTCTCGCAAGAGAAATCCATACACTACTCCTTGACACTGTCGATTATTGAGATATACTAATATATAAATCTGAGTACTAAGGACTAAACTTCTCCCCACTCCAAACATTCTACTGCGTTTCGTGCGTGGGATGTCTCTCAAGAGAAATCCAAATAAGGAACCCCCCGATACACTACTCCTTGACAATGTTGGTCGGTGAGGTCCATTATGCCCTTGGTACCCAACGTAATATATATACTCATATAGATCTGTACGTAGCATTTTTACTTCAGTATACTCATCACAATTTAAGTTCGGATAAAATCTCCCGGAATGAGATTCAATCATTATTTATATATCTCTTTACACTAGATACAAATATATGATATCTCATAATCATATACAAATAATTTACTATTCACACAAGAATAATAATAACCATCCCAGCGAGCTATAACTCGAGGATGCAGTTTCTCAATGCTATCATCTTCCATGGAATCGCTCACATAACATCCTGGGTACCAACGGTCGAAATCTCAGACTGCCTTGGTAAAACCAAAATCACAACGTATGGGAAACGGTCATAGTTCCTCCCCAAAAGTGAGACGAAACATACCCACCACGTCTCACCCCTAATAAAAATCACACAATAATAATGGGCGCTATGACCTGGATACTATACGTTCCTTGCTCCTCAAGCCAGGGACCTCACCCACATTGCGCAACTTCCCGTGAAAGCATAGAGGGGGTATGCTTCACATAAATATAGATATACTATCACATCATATTAATGCATACCATCACACAAGGTATATATATAGATATCACACCATATAAGTATACATACTCTTTTTACGCTCGTATGCGTAAATGAAGTAATTTTATTTATATAAGTATATTTTATTCTCGATATACAAACCGTTTTTAACTCTCACACTTTCCCACTTTGTATGTACGATACGATCCCTCACTTGAAATTTACTCACCCATCACTTCAATTTGTATGAATAATCTCCCAATTCAATTAACGTTGAGGATATTCTCTATATCCGTATTCACATCGATCAACATTCATTATTCTCAATCCATATTATGGTTCAATCGATCAAATGAACCTTTCACGTTATCTCATTTGTGATTCAATTACAAAATTCAACATCGCTACGTGCATCCTACCCCTATATTATAGACCCATATCTATCTCCAACTAGGAATCTCAATGATAGTGGGATTTCCCACTAGTCGATACCATGATCTCCTATCGGTATTCTCTCGAAATAAGTCAATATGACCCCAACAATTCATCATAAGGGAAATTCCCTAAAAGTCTCCAAAACATATTTCTCATAACTTATGTGAAGGTTACCAATCGATAAACCCAAACAAAATGGAGTGAAACTCACTCTAGAAAAACCTCGCAAAATAACCCTATTTCCGAATCGATTCAGAAATCGATTCGGCCCCTCTGAATCGATTCGGTCCTAACATTGAATCGATTCAGCCTAAAGGGACCTGTAAGTCTGGTTTATTCCGAATCAATTCGTAAGGGGTGAATTGATTCGTCCCTAAAGACCTGTAGGTTCTGCAACTTGCCGAATCGATTCGGAAGAGGCGAATCGATTCGGTTTGTTCAACAAGCTACGAATGGGTTGTTTTCTCCAAAACCCCAAAATTTCCAAAAATCATTTTAATCATCTTCTCTCCATTTCTCTTCAACCCAAACTTATATCTAACATCAAAACTCATTATATAACTCAACCCAACTAATTTTATACCCTCAAATCCATATATACACCTCAAATACAAGATTTACCCAAAATCTAGGTTTTGACATAATTAACACAAAATCCACAATTTTATCCACAAATCATGAAATAAAAGATGCACAAGAATTATTTAGCAAATTTAATCATTTGCCTCAAAGTTGTAGAGGTTGAATCTTCCTCGAAATCGCGTATTGGCCGGAATATACAAGCTTTTCTCTTCTTTCTCTTCTTCCTTTCCTCTTCTCTCTCTCTCTAGGGACTTTCTCTTTTCTCTACCCATGATTTACATAAGTGTAAATTATGCTACCCATGATTTACGTAAGTGTAAATTCCACGATTGCATGTGATCATGCAATGAGTTCCTCTATTGTTTAAGCATTGTTTCTCCTAGCACAAGGATTTGTGGAGGGCCATTATGAAATTAGCATCTGCTTCACACTTTTATGTGAGAAGGTAGTCAATTGAGATCACATAGCGGATGCAAAAGTAGCGGTAACTGAAGTGATATGTGTGTTAATGAAGTACTTTCCTCCATTATTTTTTAACATAAGTGTTCACTTGTTGGTAAAATTATGCGACGAGACACTTCTTTGAGGCCTAGTTATATATCGGTGGATGTATCCGTTTGAAAGATTGATGAAAGTTTTTAAAGATTACGTCAGGAATACATGATACATTGAAGGATAAATTGCAGAGGAATACATCACTCTGGAGTCATCAATCTACGCTCAGGAGTATATGCCTGACCCAAGCAGTGTGGATAACAGTGATGAGCTTATCGATAAGGGTGGTCAGGTGATGGGAAAGCGAGTGAAATTAACGAGTTTACAACATGAACAAGTATTTCGTTATCTATTTGACACATACGAAGATGTCTAAGAATGGAAAAAGTAAGTTTATATTATTTTAACTTTTACATTATTTTAATTTTTATACATAATCAATTTCGTAATACATTCTTCACGATCAATTAAGAAAATATGATGCGTATGAGAACAATAAAAGATAAAGAATGATGGAATAATCAAACACAAATTTAGGCTGTGGGTGTCACACGAGGTAATTATAATGAAAATTTCTCATATTAAATGTCACATTACAATAAAACTTAAAACTAACCTTATTAATTCATCTATAATCTCACCTCTTAAAGATGGGTGATGCAACATCAAGGCCTTCTCATCTAGCCACTGAACCCTTGTTCATAGCACACGAGTACAAAAAGTATCAATTGAACGGTTATGTATTTGGTGCAAGGGTGTACGAGGAGAATAAAAATGTACAGAACTCGAGCATTTCATATAAGTCTCCTACTTATTATCGAGTGTGCGCGAAAGATGGAAACCTCGTTAAAGCTGAAATGACTTACTATGGTGTCATTCGAAATAAATATGATTAGGACTATATAAACTTCAAAGAGGTTGTGTATACTTTGATTGGGTAAAATTGGAGTATAAAAATTCTTGTAAAGTTGATCCTCATATCATCATGGTTGACTTGTCCAAGTTGAAGAGCAACAAGCACGTGAGCAATGAGCCGTTTGCTTGTGCTTTTTAAAAGGTCGAGAAAGTGTTTTACTCGGAGTGTATCAACAACGAGTTGTGGTCAATCATCCTACATGCTCCAAAGCATCTATACAGTAGTATGGATGACTTGAGTGCTCCTACCGAATATTAATCCATTTTAAATAATAACCCGAATTTGAAACAATTTTTAGATTTGTAATAATATTCCAATTATTTTCAATAACCAGTATCATGTACTCTTCTAGTGCTTTATTATGATTGTACGACAGTTTAATGCTTTTAATTCGTTTGTACTTGGCCAGTTTCTGTGGGCATGACCCATAATTGAAACAATATTTAGATTAAAATATCGTTAACCTGAATTCTTCTAGTGTTTTGTTAACTTGTGTTCTTCTAGTGCTTTGTTATTAACGGATTTTAATCGAAATTGGTTTTTTTTGGTTAGTGAATATGTTAATTTGGATTTTAATCAATTTAAACATTAATTCAAAGTCCGTGACATGACCCGAAAATGAAAAAATATTTAGATTTATAATGTCATTAACTTGTTCAATATTTTTGTTCACTTGGATTTGATCATTTTCTCATATACATGTTTGTACTAATAACAACAATTTTTGCAAGAAATGTCTTTATCAGAACAACACAATAGCGGAGTCGAGGAAGGATTGTCTGCCAATAGGCCCCCCAAATGGGGCAAATTGGGGTCCCTCGTCGAGAATAAGACGACCTTATAGGATAGGGGCCTTGAGTTGCTCAAGAGGATTATCGACCTGGGGTACACGGATTGGAGGAAGGTTCCCATCAAGCTCAATATGGCCATCTGGGGGTCAGGTAGTTACTCACTTTATTTGTATTTTGTATTTATATTTATATTTAGTTATATTTTATAATTTAAATACAACTAACACTTACTTTCTTTTTGGTTTGTATTTGTTTGACAGTAACACTCGGCCTGCCCCCACATGTCCGCGACTCCATGTTCGAATAATTTAGAGATCCATACAAAACGTGGAAGAAAAACATGTGGGCACGGTACTTTGGGCAGGACCGGGAGTCCATATTGAGGGTTTGTGACGTAGAACCGTTGAAGGAGCCGATCTCATTGGCAAGCTAACAACAGTTTGTCAACGATGAGATCCATGATTGGCAGTTGACATCTCATCAGTCGGGGAGGGCAAATCGGGTCAAAAAGGTCGACCTGCACTACTCCGGGCATACGTCTTACACCGAGGTGGAGCACAAGATAGTAGTTTATAATTTTCTTTCATTTTAGTTTTATGTTATTCTAATTTATCATTATTTACTAATTCTGCATTATTGTATTTAAGGATATGGGGAGTGGCCCTGAGGGTAGGCCACATAGGCTCGATGCCTATGTGGAAATTTGGAAGAAGAATGGAAAGGATAAGGAAGTGCCCCCGAGCATGGCAGACACAATTGTAAGTTATAAAAATATCTTCCAATTATTTAATTTTTTAAATTACGTCATAATTTTTTTATTAACTTAACTAATCGTGTACTTTTTATCATTTCAGGCAAAGCTTAAGGAAGTTCACTACTCCCACTTGATGCCAACATGGCAACTTTGGCTACGGAAGAATTAAGCTAAGTGCTCGGGGTGGATACAAGGGATGGACAGGTGGGTGAGCTATCGGGTGGGGAAGTTAAGGCTCGTCGAGATTGAGATGAGAAACACCGGGTTTGCTCGTAAGGTGGAAACTCATGGCGATAAGTTAGAAAGGTTAGAGGCAACGATCTTCAATATGTTCGGGTACATGAAGCGTCAGTTGGGTTCCACCTCATGTAAGGGTAAGGGGAAAGCGATAGACAAGGATGCCACTGCTCCATCTCCTGACCCTCATCGCTGATACACACGGGCAAGGGGAAAGCGATAGACTATGACACCAATGCTCCATATTTCTCACCCTCGTCACAGATATGCACACACTCGTCGCCTGCATATGATCCATATGGCACCGTGACCCCCGTCGAACGGCCTATCTCAATAATGGGTTGGCGGAATGTGTATTTAATAGACCTCCGGGGTGGTAAACCCATAACTACAGGGTTGAGGGAACCGGACACATAGCCGGGTAGTGTGGTTCATGGACGTGTGTTGTAAGATATTGAGGCGAAGGTTCGAGTCATGCATATAATGCCCGAAAAAGAGAATGAACCCTTCTAGTTGGAAGAGCAATGCGATGTTCGACACATTGAGGGTTGTATCAATTCATAAGTAGTGTGGCCTACCTTCCTCCGCAGACTGGTTCAAAACTCAAGCCCTTGAATTTGTTTGTATTATTTTCATGCTTATGAATATTCATTGTTGGATATTATTTGTATTTATTTCATTTGAATATTGAATGTTGGTTGGTTATGAATATTTTTTGGTTAATTCATATGTAATTTTTATGAATTGTTGAATGTTGCTTGATATATATACTGTTTGAACATGTATAAATATGCTATAACAGGTGAAAACATACTGCTGAGCAGTGGCAGTGGCCATACTGCCCAACTTTTTTTTTTTAATTATGCATAGAATTGTCATTGACTTTGACCATGACAAAAATGTCTAAAATCAAATGCAAACTCAGAGAATGTAGTCATCAAGATAAAGAATCCAACACTAGCCAATATAAACATAAAAAATAACAAAAGATATAAAATTTACAATTGTAGGAACAAGGGTCACTATGCTGGTGATTGCACTAAGCCAAATAAAGTAGCCATTAAACCTAAATCTCTGTACGTTTGTCTATCTTATAATTCTCTAGTTTGTCAATATATTTGTGATTTCATTATATATTCTAGAGAAATCAAACATGTGACGCGAGATAGAGAAGGGTTCATAGATTTTCACCACATTTCAACTTGATCTAAGTGGGTCTATATGGGCAATGACACTAATGCAGACGATTCTAGAGTCTGTTCGTACTGACTCTATTTGTGCACAGTGCACACATTACTTCTTTACTACGTTCTATATGTCTCGGAATTTATAAAAATCAAATTTTAGTTTTAGCTATTTTAAACTACAATTTTTTTTGTTAATTATAGTAATTGTGTCTTTGATTTTATTTTGAATGGTGCCATTTATGGGCATGGTTCACTTTCAAATATTATGGCTAAAATTGATTTTGATTATTTTTATAATTCATTATCTTATGCATGATGGAAGTATTTATATATTACCTGGCATGTGAGACATGGGCATATAAACAAAGATATAATCACTTGATTTACTGGAGAAGGCCTTTTGGTACCACTCACTATGCTGGACCTACCCTTATGTGGGCCATATTTGGCAGAAAAGGCATGTAGGAAGCCTTTTTATAAATCTATTTTGCTACTCAACCTCTAAAGTTAATTCACTTATATTTGCGACCTATGAATATTAAGGCATGCCATGCCGCCTTTTATTTTCACACATTTGTATATGATTACACACGATATAATTATGTCTATTTTATCAGTCATCGCTATGAAGCTTTGGATGGTTTTAAAACTCTTACTAGAAGAAGTTGAAAATAAAAAAAGGCTTTGAAATCTCTTTGTGTAGTCCGTGGACACGAGTACTTATTCAATAAGTTCAAGGAACACAATTAAAACATGGTGATATGAAAACAACTTACTATTGCTTACACTTTGTAACCAAACAACATTGCACAGATAAGGGATATAACATTATTAAAAATTTTTAGATCGATGATGGTGCTAGCCAACCTCTTGATATCATTCGCCTCATAAGGACGGTACCTACTATTAGGACACATTCTCCCTAGTACTGAAATATGCCTTTATTCGCCTCATATTGACTTTTGTTGGACATTCATATTTAAAAAATTTCAGATGGTTGTTAAGATAAAATTTCTCAATGGATATTTAGGTTAAAATGTCTATAAGAGCGCGTGTACAAAAAACCAAGATGGAGCTAGGGCGATCACATTAAAATTTGTTGTCGTAATAAAGGTAATCATTCCTTATAATTCCTTTTAGGTAAAAAAAGAATATATATTTATAAGATAATAAGTTTACCAATTGTATCTTACCAAATTTTATCTCTATAATAAGGTGATGAATCTAAATACGAAAAAGGGTAAAGTAATCACACAACATAAGACGTACGAGGAAAAACCTAAAATGAGAACAAAATTCGGGCCGATTAGAATGAAAAACACATCATGGTATAAATTTACAAATAGGAAATTAGACAACCCATTAACTTCATTATCCACTATTTCGCACCGTATTCTCTGAAGAGAGCACCAATATTCGGAGAATGCTACACAACTACGATCGATTTTGGCATCAGCGAATATTTTCCAGTATTCACCACGAAATAAAATCCTCCATTTTTAAGTTGAATATGAACTTGTTGAGAAGCCACTAAATGCTTTGATTTCAGTTTTAGGATGTTTCCCAAAGGTTTTGAAACTATTGAAAATATTTTGGCTCACTCAAACCTCACATTTTATTATTGAGATTTTCACAAAAGTCTCTAAAGAGCAAAGATATAAATATATTTTCTTAGAAATAAATGTATAAGTGTTTTAAGCTTCAAATAGACTTTTGATCAAATTTTGAAAACAAAAATCTAAAAAATGAAAAAAGAGAAACGAAGATTTTTTTTTTGTCGCTAGAGTTCTTAGTTTAAAAACTTCTCTCAAAATACTATTCACCCTTTGAATAACTCTCTTAATAATTTGATGTTGAAAGATGAGAGAAAAATATTATGATTAATGATGACTCGATAATGAGACAAACATTCTATATATATTAAACTCTCCTCCTTATGAGGTAAGAGACAAAAAGTGAGTGGGGAGTGAACTCATCACCAATATCTTAACACTAAGTGCTAAAAAAGATATGGTTGTAACTTATTCTTTCACGAATTCCCATGAAAAGTAAAAAGATATTTTGAGAAGATCTACTTTTCCAAACAAAGTTTGTGACCAATGAAGCACCTTCGTTGATGCAAAGTTTTTCTTTACAAATACGAACTCTTAACGAGGGAGTTCGCTAAGGAACAACACACAATAGGGATAAAAGTTATAGAAGATATCGCGACTAGTGAAGTAAGGCCTTATTTGAGGTGATTTATTCATAAACAACCCAAATCAGGAAAAGGTCAACAAAAAGATAAGTATTACATGATATACTTACAATGTTTTTTTACAAATAGATTCGTATATGAAAAGTATATATTTCATATTTATATCATTAATAACAAAAGAACATAAAAACACAGATAAATAAATTTCCAAATTATGAAAAAATTAATTTGAATATAAATAAGTGTGTTAAAATCTTCTAATTCCTTAAACCTAAACCTAAAGTGGTATTCCTAAGAGTGTGGACATGAATAATGTTGGGATGAGTTTAATGAAGATTTTAGGAGAATGTGACTTATTATGAAGCCTTGCCGGAATTACCAAAAAAACTAAAGACTCAATGTATATTTTGGAACCGAAATAAGATAGTCCAAATGATCCAGGGGCACATGAGTATAAATATACTCTTATAATATGGATTAACCAATGGGTTTTAAGGTCAAGGGACAATAACATAATTTATTTCCTAAAGCGTTCCATATATGGCCTTGTACAGTTTTATTGATAGTGGTATATATGATTTCATCATGCCATTACCTCTATTGGCTTTTATACGATTGGGGAAGATCACTGCATGTATCTAAAATGATACAAGAAAAATATTCTTATCATCTTGTTTTATGCTGAAGATATCCTACAAGCTAGGAATGATATGGATTCCATTGTTGCTATTAAAAAGTAATTGTCCTATATATTTAACATGACGAATAAAGGGTGAACAAAATTATGTGTCGGGGGTTAAGATGATGGGAAATTGTTAAAATAATCTTTGTTGATTATCTCAAGAGACTTACATTAATAAGATCCTAAAACGATTTCGCATGCATAAATCTAAACTCTTTAATACTCCGATGTGAAAAAGGGATTAATGTGTGAAAAAGGAGCACATTAAGCCTGGAACAATGTCCTAAAAATGATAAAGATATAACAAAAATGTCCATAATATCATACATAAATGCAATAGAGAGTATAATGTATGTGACGTGGTGTGCGTATTCGAACATTTGCACACGGTTGGAATATTTTGTCATCAATATAAGGACACTAGACCCACTAACTAAAGATAAGTTAAGATAATATTTCGATACTTACGTAGTATTACTGATATTTTTTGTGTTTCATGATGGAGACTTGAGATTGGGAGGCTACATCGATATAGATTGGGTTAGCGATAGATATAGACACAAGCCCGCTTGAGGCTATTCATTCAAACTCATCATCGTCATTATCACATCAATGTTTTCCCTTTTTATCTTCCCTTCTATCGTGGGACGAATATCGACATATATCACGATCATCTCTTTGTTGCTTAAGAGATGGTTCAAACTGATCAAATATGAAAAATATGATGAAGTCTAATTGTAATGGGGTATATTCATCATATTTTTTTTTATAATGTTTCTCCTTGGAAAACTTTCTCGGCTTTTCCTTTTTGTCCAAACTACTTCCTCCATCGGTCTTGGTACGGCCATTAATTTTGGCCGCCATGGTCGCTTTTGCATTCATAATTTTTCCTTCTTTGGCAAGAAACTCGATCATTATTGTCAAAGACTTTTTAGCGAGTTCCCAATAAAATTTTCGTAGTTGTAAACTGATATTTCATCTATTTGTGTATATGTCGTTGAGAGTAAAGACGATCAATCAAAAATCCCTTTTGGTACCTACAAACACACTAAAAATGTATATTGGCAAGTAAGGGGTCAATCCACGCTTTCTAATGCAGACAAGAGCAAAGTGAAGACAATGAATTTGTAATACAACTTTAAAGGGATATTTATACTATTAATTATGAACTAAAAATTAAAACTACACTAATAAATAAAGAAAATGACAAAGTGAGCTAAATATGAGGAGAAAATAATTATGAGATAATTCAAGGGATTAAACTTCACCACTTAACCTATTTATTTTCATTAATTAGTTTGTCTATTTGAAATACCCCAAAATATATATAAATTCACAAATCAACTCTCGTTGCAAATGTAAATTTACATATAGTCTTTTCAGAAGATTAATATTTAAATTTCACATACTCACAAAAATTAGATTAAAACATTTTCTAATAAATCACCCGCTAGGGAAAATTCACTAAAAGTATTTTAAATCATGAAAAATATATTTTTAGAGTAGAGAAATTCAAATTACCATATCATTCAAAAATTGTTTATCTCTAGTTTAATTAATGTATAAATATTATAATATGAATTTGCGATTTTCTCTCGAAAATAATTCACCCTCTCTCGAGGCGTAAATATAAATTGTAAAATTTTAATATTAATATTCAAAGGGGCATAATAAATAAACAAGCCAAAAAAAATAAATAACTAAGTTAAGAGTTCCATCTCACCCCTTGAAAGGGGTATTTAGCCTCTCATTATGATATTGTCACATATAAAATGTAATAATGACACAATATGAGGCATACAAAATAAAATGGAGTGGGAAAAAAATATGTTGAACCAAGTCTCCTTGAACTCAATAAAAATTTCCTAAACATGAACAATTAAGTGTACCCACAAATCTGAGTATTACAACACTGAAATTTAATACCAACTCAAGATTTGTATTTCACAAAATATTCAGCCTCACTCAAGTCACTAAAAAAAAATTATAAAGAAGAAAAATAAAATTTATACACTCTAAAACTAAAAATGAGCTCCAAAAAATGGAGCACTAAAAAAAAACTACACTAGTCTCTCTATTCTCTCTACACTATGTTCTCTGTTTCTCTATGTCTTCTCCCTTTTAAAATGAATAATGGGTCTCGAAATCAGACATCACAAGGGCAACAGGCTAGAGAGGCTAAGGTACTGTAATGCCAATTTTTGCAGGTGCTGAGATTGGAAACTTGTGTCAGATAATGGATGCTTGGGATTGTTGGTTTTTGCACAATGTTTTTTTTGTTTTGTCTTTGTCTTTGGTTTTTGGGATTTATTTGGCATGTGGAATCATGTTGGCAGGATGAAATGGGTTGAGATGTTTGGGTCGAGATGGGTATTGCGGGTAAGATTTTGGGATCGTTGGGTTTGGGTCAGCACACCGGGGCAAAGGGGAAGCAGGTGTCGGGTTTGGAGTTCGTCCATGGCAGTTCGGGTGATGAGAAATGGGTTTGATATGGGTTGGTTGGAGAAGGTCGTGACTTGGGTCGAGTTATGGGAGATTTGAGCAGGTGTAGGGTCGGCGTGGTAGTCCGAGGCTGGGTTGGAGCAGGGGTTAAATCGGGTTGCATCCGGTTTGAATAGAGGGTTTAGGCCGGAGCAGGTATATATTTGTCACACTCATATACGTATATTCATATCACATATTGTACACATACATATATATCGCTCTCTGTATACATATAACTGGAATCCCTAGAGCATTACCTCGCGGATGCATTCTCTAGTATACTATCAGGCTCCAGGGATATCACACCTCTACCTGGGCCACTGGGTCGGAATCTCGCCACTGAACCCAAATCGTACGTAAAATCGGAGGCGGTTATAGGCATACATCCATGGATCATAACCATACCACATTGCCCCTCGAGACTCGAAACTCACATGCAATGGTTGCGCGATAGACCTATGACCTAGGGAATTAATCCTATATCTGCTGGTTAATGCAAGGGTGGACCGCCTACTACGTGCAACATCCACCGATAGCATTCTTAGAGTAAGTATATTTCACATATATCAATCACACAGATATATATATATATACATTTACAATAAAAATCGGCTAACCATGCCTATGTCAATAGTAACACTAACCCATAACCCCCGAGCTTAATCCTAACTCCCACGAATATAAGTAATCCCTTAAAATAAATTCTCACATATAATATTTAATCTAGAGACTAAGCCATTCCCAACCATCTTGTATCCCAAATATAACCGAATTTCCAACCAAATCCGTTAGTTTATTTTCTGAGTGTCGTTCATCCTACACACTCATAATTCCACACCCCGGTTCTATTCCCGATTAACCCAAGGTACATAATATCCTTAAATATTTTTTAGAAGTCCTAATTTCATCTACGAACCTCCTAAATTAATTCAGACTCCAAACGGTCCAATTAAAAACCCAAACAAATAAAGTTGGTCTAAACAGCATGTCCGAATTGATTCGGCTTCCTGGAGCCAATCGATTTACCCCGAAAGCCAAATTGATTCGATTCTGGACAGTGGCCCTGTTCACCCAATACGAGATTTGTCATCTCCCCATTAACCAATTCAATATATATCACAAATTCAACCCCATAATCTCACTTCCTATTAATTTTAAATATGATTCTACTCATTTTTATATTCAAATTCATCCAAACACAATCTAATTTATGGGATTCAATGCTTCAATCACGAATTTCATAATTTCTTTACTACATCTTAAGATTACACTAATCCTCAGTTTTCTCACTCTAGATCATATCTTTATTTGGATTAAATCTCAGAATTCATATGGGATAATAATCAAATTTAATTTTATGAAATCATTCCCAAAATTCCATTTTATCATGTAAATCCCATCCAAAATTCATATTTGTCCCACCAACTATAATATGAATTAAAACATGCATAAAGTATCAAAGAAAGTTTTAACACATGCCTTAGATTGTTGGAGACTCTTAATTCATCCTTAATGAAGTTTTTTGCACTAGAATCCTAGCCCGAAATTGCCCCGAAGGTATTCCTGTCGAATAATGGGACCCATTTGTTAATAGTGATGTGCGAATGCTAACTGAAAAATAATCCATTATTCACCACAAGTCAACGGTTGCTTAACCTAAATTTAATAGACAAGCTGAAGCCACAAACAAGACTCTGGTAAATATCCTCTCGCAGTTGTTAGAAGATTTTCCAGGAACGTGGGATGATAAAATACCATAGGTATTGTGGGCATATCTAACCACAAAGAGGAAACCTACAGGGTACACCCCCTTCTCGATAGTGTTTGGCGCTGAAGAAATTCTCCCAGTAGAACTCGAGGTACCTTCTGCACACTATAACCTACGAAATTCAATGATTCCTCACAGTCATTATGTGCAATTGGAAGCATTGGAAGAGCACAAAAATAATGCCAAAAGGCATTGTTGGATGTACAAAAAGCAGTTGTCCAGATCGTATGCCCAAATGGTAAAGCTAAGAGAATTCCAGGATGCTAATCTAGTTTTGAAGGATTGTACAAGGCATATTCGGGGTCTCTTGCTGCCTAAGTTTGAGGTAAATTGGGAAGGACCTTATGTTGTTCGAAAGCTCATGATTCAGGATATTGTGAAATCTCGAAGGTTGAGGATGAAGAGATTTTTAAACTCAACAATAAGTGGCTCAAAATTTATTTTTTTTAAGTTGTACAGTTGTCCTAATATTTTTTGGTAATTGTAAAGTGTAGGTAAAAGTAAGCTGGAAAGAGAGCATGTTCTCACAATGTGTTCAAACATTTTTTTACGGATTATATAGAAAGTATGGGGGTAATGTTGATACAACCACAAGTAATGATTTTTTTAGATAATTTGCATGAAAGTAAAGGGCAATTCAATCTTATGTATTCCAAAATCCCAAATTTCAATTAAGACATAAAAAAGGGTCTACTGCCTCGAGATACATGTAATAAATAAAATAGGACAGTACATTGTGTTAAAACTAACTGTAACTCAAAAGTCCGTTAATAATCACTTGGGTCATCTACAATAAAACAAAAGTTTGTAGAGTCCAAAATCCGGTAGTGATGATGGGTAATAAAGAGGCTAAAGAAACCTCCCCATTGGACAAGTCTGCCATTTTCTGCTGATAACGATTTATCTCCTGCTGAAGCTCATCAACCTTCGCCTCAGCCTTAGCCAAAGGCTCCTTGGTAACAATAACCTGTTCCTAAGCTTTGGCAAGTTTAGAATTCAAAGTGGACATCTTCTCGGCCAAGGCACTCTGTGAAGGGGTAGTGACCTGGATTTTCACTTAGTAGGAGGGCAAATCAGCTTTCTTGAAGGTCTTGAGCAGATCAATCAGCCATTTCAAGGCAAAACCCTTGCCCACAAGGATATTGATTTTCCCCATAATTTCTTTAATCTTCTTAGGACTTAAAGAAGGCAGACTAAATTGCAACACATCAGATAATACAGTGGCAAATCCCAACAATCTGCAAGCCATCATAACAGGGATAGCTTGAATACAACGAGCTATAAAAGTGGATGGATGATGTTCTACCAGTTGCTCGATCAAGTCGCTATAAGGTGGAGTTATAATATAGGCAAAGTCCTTCAAAGAATGCCTCACAACCTCAACATGAGCCAATTTTAGAGGATGGACACTGAAGGCGCTATCACTAGCAGAGGGAAATACAGAGTTTGAAGCCCTGTTATCTTCTTGCAAAATTAGAGTTATGTCCCGTTCCCCTCTTTCCATGTTTTGGGCTATCTAGGGAATAGTGTTGGGCTCAACAAAATTCCCAACAGATTCTGCAGGAACATTCTCGGGAGGTACTTGCTCAGTAGGGGCAACAACATCCCCCAAAGTCATTTACTGGTTAACTTCCACCTGAGAGAACGATGAATGAGTCAAATGGGAAGAAAATAGAATATGGGCACAATAGATGTTCAAAAGTCCTAGTTTTACTTAAAGCACCTTTATGGTTGCTCGACTGAGTAATATTGGGCAGTCCTAAGCCACAACTTACTTAAAGCACCTTTATGTTGCTCGACTAAGTAAGCTATTATCGCTTCAAAAGTCCCAGTTTTACTCAAAGCACCTTTATGGTTGCTCGACTAAGTAAAATCGGACATTCCTAAGCCGCAGTTTACTTAAAGCACCTTCATGGTTGCTCCACTAGGTAAACTGTTGTCACTTCAAAAGTCCTAATTTGACTTCAAGCACTTTTATAGTTGCTCGACTACGTAATATTGGGAATTCCTAAGCTGCATTTTACGTAAAGAACCTTTATGGTTGCTCAACTAGGTAAACTGTTGTCGCTTCAAAAGTCTCAACTTTACTTAAAGCACCTTTATGGTTGCTGGACTAAGTAAGATTGGGCATTCCTGAGCCGCAGTTTACTTAAAGCACATTTATGGTTGCTCGACTAGGTAAACTGTTGTCGCTTCAAAAGTCCCAATACTACTTAAATCACCTTTATGGTTATTCGACTAAGTAAGGCTGGGCATCTTCAAGCCTTAGTTTACCTAAAGCACCCTTGGGGTTACTCGACTAGGTGAACAACTTATTGCTTACAAAAGTTCAGATTTTACTCACAGGAATAAATAATGGTTTGACCAAAGAAATTACGAGTAGTAATACCTCCCTAATAGCCATTGGATCACGTGCAACCTCAAAAACCCGAGTAGGAACAATAGTTATCTTCTCCAAGGGTTTGATTTCTGATCTAACTTGCCCTTCCTCAGGAGTGGCTGCTTTACCTTCCAGTATTTAGGGACCAAACAACCCCACCAAAAACTGGTCAGTGATGGTAGCTTTGGGGGGAACAGTCATAAGATCCTGACAAGTGTTGGTGTTAACCCCTTCGATGGGGGCAACCTGCGAAAAATACCACAAAATATAAGTGTAACATACACATAAATGAGATATACAAAGTTGTGATACCTTACCATAGTTGTAAGACCAACAACTGTTGTAGATGCAACTTCAACCATCTCTTTGGCCTGAGAAACAACTACCAAAGAGGGACTGCGTTTTAAGATAAGGGGCATTTTTCTTCGCGCTGAGGGGACGATGAATGAGGGTCAACACTAGGAGTATGTTAAGATGAACGACCTTCAACACTAGGTGTTGCCTTGGACTTTTCATGCTTAGGGTCATCGCTATAACCATCAAGGATGGTATAATTCATGGGAATAGAGCCAGGCTTCTCAATAAAATACAATCGAAGAAGCCTCCGATATTATCAAACCAAAGGAGATTCCCACTAAACAATTTATGCCTACTTGTCACGGTCATTGACCTTGACAAGTTCAACTTGTCAAGGTCAATGATCGTGACAATTCGGGGAGAGACAACTTTTTTTATCACGGACGTGTCACGGTCATTGATCGTAATAAGTTCGTTAGAATTGTCATGGTCATATCACGGGCCACGATCGTGACACATTTAGTCACGATTAATAATTGTGACAAAGTCTTGACCCTTTTTAAAAAAAATTGTCACGGTCATTGACCATGACAATTCTGGGCAGAATTTAAAAAAAAATTGCTAGCCAGTATGGCCACTGCCTAGCAGTATATTTGTACATGTTATAGAAACATCATATATCTAAATAAATTAAAGATAATGCAAATATATATTCAAAATATAAATAATATACATGACGATATAATCCATAATATAATTCAAATGTACCAACTTAAAAATAATGTCACTACATGTCTGGGATAAATATGAGGAGGTGAGAAGGCCACACGATATACGAATTGATACACCCACTAATATACATCGTGCCATATTATTCGCGCAACCACAATAGGGAGTTCTCCTTCCTGGGTATCACATGCGTGACAAGTACTTTGGACTCGATCTCTTGAAGCTTACGTCCATGAACTATTCCACCCTGGACGATATTTGGGTCCCTCAACCCCCGCCCTATCCGCTGGCCATCAAATACATCCACTATGAACACCCTCGGCCATCCAAGTCTCGACATCGGTCTGTTGAAGGGCGCCAAATAGGGAAGTGGATCATCGAAGTACGCACGTTTCGGTGATGAAGCAGCGAGGTCCACATCCTCGTCATCCCGCGCCTCGTCCTCCCGCACCTCCTCCTTCACCGCCTTCTCCTTACCTTTCCCCTTACGGTCTCCGCCCAATGTACGCTTCATGAATGAGTACATATCTTGGACCGTCGCCTCCAAACGGGACAGCTTCGCGTCATGTGAATCCACCGTTCGAGCCAACCCGGTGTCCCTCGTCTCCAATTCGATGATCCTAGATTTGGCCACCCGCGAGCTCACCCCCTTGTCCTCCCCTTGCGATCAGAGCCAAGCAATTGACTGAGTGTGTCTGTGGACAAAGATGCCTTGTCGGCATCAGACCGCGACTCATGCACTTTCTTAAAGTTTGCCTGAAGCGATAAAAAGCATATGATTAGTAAAATAAGTAAACTAAAAAATTATAACGTAATTAACAAAAAGTTAACTGTCGGATTACTTACAATCGTGGCCGCGACGCTCGGGGACACCTCCTTGTCCTTCCCCTTCTTCGTCCGAAGAGCCACATAAGTATCGAGCCTATGTGGCTTACCCCCAGGGCCACTCCCTACCCCCTGAAATAAAATAAAGTAAAATTAGTATCGGCGCCGCAAAGTAAAATAATGCAGAATAATATATTTCTGTAATTATAGAAAAATTAAATCTTACCTCCATCCTATGTTCCACCTCGGCGTAAGACGTCCGGCCGGAGTAGTGCACATCCTTCTTTTTTGCCCGATTTTCCCTCCCCGATTGGCGAGATGCCAATTGTCGCTCCCCGATCTCATTGTCAATGAACTTTTGCCATTGTGCCAATGAGATCGGCTCCTTCGGCTGTACGGATTCACGCACCGTGTCTGCATATTTTTCTTCCACGTCTTGTGTTGCTCCCTCAACTGCTCCAAGACGGAATCGCGTAGCTTTGGATCCAAGTTGAATTGTTCATGTCCAACAAATACAATGTTAGTTGCGAATAAATATAAATTTAAATATAAAATGAAATTGAAATCGAAATTGAAATTGAAATATTCATATAAATATAAATATAAATATATTACCTGTAGTGCCGCCCAAACAACTAACTTGAGCTCATATGGCACCTCCTTCCAACTCATAAACACCAGGCCGATGACCGTCTTTAGCAACTCGAGGGATATCTCTAATAGCTCCAACTTGTTCTCGATGGTTATCCCAAATTTGCCATATTTGGGGAGCCTAGGGGCCGAGGAGCCCTCGTCGCCTCCGCTACCACCGAGCCCAGACGACATCATCATAACTAGCATCATCATCCTCGCCTTAATACCTTAAGGAGACATTTCCTGTAAAAAAATGTTATTAGTACAGATAAAAAAAATTAGAAGACATGCAAATATGTACAATTATTATAAATAAAAATGAGCACTAATTATTAATTTACTTTCATACACCCCCTCCCCCACCACGCACACCCCCATCACAATTACAATTACAATTAAAGCTATACAATTTATTAATTAAAGCTATACAATTGTTAAGATTTCCCCACCACACACACACACACCCACCCCCCCCCCCCACCACCCCACCCCCTGCCCCTGCCCCCTCCCCCCCGCCACACACACACGCACATACTATATATATATTGTTCGATATACAAAGTAATTCTCAAAAAAAGTTAAAAAATCCTACCTCCATATGGACAATAATCCAGTGGTCAGGCCACTTTTAAAACTAACCAACCCAACATTTACTAAACAAAATAATCCAACATCAATGTCAACAGCAAATGTGTATCCCGTACTCCTTCTAATCCATCTACTCAATTAATTCATTTCATCAATTAAACTAACAATTAAAGTATATAATTATTAATTTACTAATTTACAATGAGGGGCAATCCTACTTTCATATGAAATGGGCACTAATTATTAATTTATTTTCATCTAAAACTATACAATTAAAATTACAATTAAAGCTATAGAATTTATTAATTAAAGCTATGCAATTGTTTAGATTACCCCACCACACACACACACACACACCACACCCCCACCCCCACCCCCTGCCCCCTCCCTCCGCCACACACACGAACATACTATATATATATTGTTCGATATACAAAGTAATTTTCAAAAAAAGTTGAAAAATTCCACTCCCGTATGGACAATAATCCAGTGGTCAGGCCACTTTTAAAACTAACCAACCCAACATTTACTAAACAAAATAATCCAAGAGCAATGTCAACAACAAATTTGTATCCCGTACTCCTTCTAATTCATCTACTCAATTAATTCATTTCATCAATTAAACTAACAATTAAAGTATACAATTATTAATTTACCAATTTACAATGAGGGGAAATCCTACTTTCATAAGAAATGGGCACTAATTATTAATTTACTTTCATCTAAAACTATACAATTAAAATTACAATTAAAGCTATACAATTTATTAATTAAAGCTATACAATTGTTAAGATTGCCCCACCACACACACACACACACACCCCACCACCACACCCCCTGCCCCCCTCCCCCCGCCACACACACACGCACATACTATATATATATTGTTCGATATACAAAGTAATTTTCAAACAAAGTTGAAAAATCCCACTCCCATATGGACAATAATCCAGTGGTCAGGCTACTTTTAAAACTAACCAACCCAACATTTACTAAAGAAAATAATTCAACAACAATGTCAACAACAAATGTGTATCCCGTACTCCTTCTAATTCATCTACTCAATTAATTCATTTCATTAATTAAACTAACAATTAAAGTATACAATTATTAATTTACTAATTTACGTTGAGGGGCCATCCTACTTTCATATGAAATGGGAACTAATTATTAATTTACTTTCATCTAAAACTATACAATTAAAATTACAATTAAAGCTATAGAATTTATTAATTACAGCTATACAATTGTTTAGATTGCCCCACCACACACAAACACACCCCCACCACACCCCCACCACACTCCTTGCCCCCTCCCCCTGCCACACACACACGTACACACCTGCACACACACACACCCCACCCCACCCACTCTCTGCCCCCTCCCCCACCCCACCCCCTGCCCCCTCCCCCACCCCACCCCCTGCCCCCTCCCCCCCACCCCCACCACACCTGCACACACACACACACACACACGTACACACACACCCCACCCCACCCCCACCCCCTGCCCACCACACACCACCACACACATATACACACACATATACACATACATATACACACATATATATACACACATACACACACATATAGAAATGAAAGAGAAAGAGAGGAAAAAAACATACCTTAGAGAGAGAGAGAGAGAGAGAGAGAGAGAGAGAGAGAGGGAAAACCAAAAATCGGTGGGAAAAAAAAAGCCTAGGGCTTATTTTACTGACGACATTGTCACGGTCGTGTCAAGGTCCTTGACCGTGACAATTATTCAAAGAATTGTCACGATCATTGACCGTGACAAGTCCGTGACAAAGACGTTTGTCACGGACTAGTCACGGTCAATGACCGTGAAAATTCTTACAAAACACGTGTTTGTTGTCACGATCAATGAGCGTGACAAGGGTGGCCGGCTGAAAGGTGACAATTTGACCATTTTGGTGTAGTGTCCTCTTCTTCATCCTCCTCTTCCTCTTCCTCTACATTTTCACCCTTTTCAGGAAGAAACTCATCCTCAATATCGTCAAGAGGAACTTGGACCTTGGGACTATATCGAATCCTCTTATGACCAGCAATAGGGGTAGGGGAGTGAAAGAGATACCTCCTTCAACCATCTTCTTTGCCAAAATACATCGCGCGTCTGCAGGTCCTTGATCGAACTGCCTCAGTAAGTTATCAAGCAATTTCGTGCATTGATCGACCAACTGGGTGTCTGGAGAAGAGTGAGATTGAGATGATTGAGAAGGGCTAGAAAGGGCAGCCTTTCTCTTCTTGCTTAGGGTTATTTTCTTAGCCTTCACCTAAAAACACTCGAAACATCAATGGGAGTTTCCTCTTCAATAGCAGGTTGAGAGGTAGCAGGAGGATCCACAGCCTCCTCAACTTGCTGAGCACTGAAGGCCCCCTTCTTCTTCTTCAAAATTGATTCACTTATAGGTGCCAAAGTTGGAAGTTCTTTGAGGGTGCTGGTATTGGCTTTGCTCCGAGGAAATTGAGCTTGATTGACAGTACAAGTCCACAATCCCAACTCAAAGGGGGGAAAACGTTCAACAGAAGGGTATATGGGCTCTCATTCAATAACCTTAATGAAACGACCAAGGGTGTTGGGCCAGAATACATTAAGGTATTCAACGGACCTATTACCTCATGTAAGACGAGCGGGGATAACAATTTGGCCTTGTAATTGGACAGAGAGAGTGGCTACAGTCTCAGTTAGGAAATAGTTGCATGCCTTTGAGAAGTTTGAAGGTCTTTCGGTAGTATTATGATTGAGAAGGGGCACCCCTTGGTCAAAGCCAAATTGCATGGCTACCCGATGGGGTGAGTAGGTTGTGCATTAGTTCGACCATTCCGTATATAGGGTAAGGTATGAGGGAGTAAGAACCAAAAAAACATTAGAGTAAGGGAAATTGAGAGAAAAAGATTGATCGACCATCTCGACCGGTCGAGCAACATTCTAAAAAAAGGCATTAGTAAAGAATTGATCGATGAAAGAGTAAGGACGAAAGTTGAAGTGTTTAACATTGTCAATAAAAGGATGGAAAGACTTACTGGATTGCTTGTGGTTCCAAGAGAGGATTCGGGGGACCTTAACTTCATGAGCGGTAGGGAGTAAGTCTACTGGGACATATTCAGGAAATCGAGCATAGACGAACGCTGTCAAAAGTATGTGGTTGGCATAATTGGACACATTAAAACAACCAAGATATCAGGAAGAATCCGTTTGAACCCTATCAGGCCAGATGTAAAGTGAACCAAGGGTCATAGAAGATAAGGGGACTTTCACCCTGGAGGCAAGGCGAATAACTTGATTTATGAGATCCCTCATTGGGCAGTCGTGGGGTTTCCTGGAAAAATAGAACCTAGAGAGGACAATCCAAATATACCCATCAAGTTTAATCCTACTCCCATATCCTTCTCCAGTGGGAGGCATTTCCATAACATTTTTACTTTTTGGGTCTTTCTTGGCCTGCTCGCTAGCAAGAGCAGTTTCTCTGTCCTCCATGTAGAAGAAATACCTGATAATCTCCAAACAAGTTCACTTATTATAGGTCTTTATACACCTCTTTATCACACCCTTCAACTCTTTATGCTTAGCCGCTTCTTCTTTCGTAGTGGCTTCCTTAAAGAAGGAATCAGTACCAGCAACTTGCAATCCAAGAAGCTCGCACACATCCTCTAAGGTGATGATGAACTCACCCCAATAAACAACAAAGGTGTGGGTCGTATGACTCCAGCGAGAAACTAGGGTTCTCAATGTGTTGTTATTTTTGGCCAAAGTTACGTTGCCAAACCATTTGGTACAAGATAAACCAACTGCCATCAATTCCACAACGTACTTAGCGTGGATGTAATCGGTCCAATCACCTAGTCCTTTACAAGACTCACCAACTAATTCAAACTCAACATTTGAGTAGGGATAGTCTCCCCTCTCAACTCTGAAACGAGTAACAATAGAACCAGGGACATAGGCGTAATTCTCTATTACATCGTCTTCCCCAACCAACAAGTTCAAACCCTCCGCCTTAGAAACAAAGGAGCCAGGAATAGCTCAAGCGGACTCCCAGAACTTGTCTACAGTGCCAAAATAGGGGGCACGACGGTATTTTTTGCCCATTGTAGACGGCGGTCAGCAACATCGGAGGAAGTTTCTACTGCGACGATACCTGTGACTGAGGGAGTTCTTTTCACAACTGGTGCCATGAGAGAAAGTAGAAAATTAAAGAGAATAAAGGAAAAGAAGAAAGCTTGGGAATTAGAGAATACTGTATGCTCCCACAAGTTAAAGAAACACTTCACTCAAAAAACCCAAAGGTAAAAAGGTTTGGGTATTAAAGGAAACCCTTTTATAGGGGACGTATTGTTTGAAAAAAAAGATATGACTAATACGAAAAGACGCGCGTGGAATATGTAATCATCACAAAGAAATTTTTGTCGTCTCAATTGGCTCGCGTGGATTACATGCACGGGGCATCAACCGACGCGTGTAAGGCTAGAGAAAACGCTATCAGATACATTTAAAATGAAGAGACGCAGTAATGATTAACTTTTGGGGGAAATTCAAGAGACGTTTGGGGGTGAAACTTTATGCCTTTTCACACTTGGTCAAATAAATGGTTTTGAGGGAAATTTTATTAAAAACAATTGTAATTCCCCAAGATAAAAGACTGAGAAACAGAAGTAGCTAGAGGTGTAATACCATGAGAGAAGGAAGAGTTTTCAAGAAACTTGTACACAAGCTAAAATTACCCATAGTTTTATTTTTCATGCTGTATAAATATACAAATTTGTGAGTTCTTTTTTACTACTAACAAACACATGTGCAAATCAATTGAGATAGGACGGGACATTATTTTTTCGTACATATATTTCTTCAAACAAATAAATATCTCTATGAAGGGGCAAATGTAGAGGGAGGTCCAAGCTTAAAGTTGATTAAAATAGAGCTAACAGTTCATAATAAAGATTAGGGATGGTTGCTCTCACAAAGCTGAAGTTGCTCGAACGATCATGTAGAAAAGGTGGCTCGCATGAAGGCAAGTTGCTCAAGCGATCAATGAAAAGAAGGTTTCTCGCACAAAGATAATCTGTTCGAAGGATTTCCCACAAATACCAAGACCAGGAGATAAACTTGGAAAACACAAATTATAATAGGAATATTGATGTTCTTATATTTATCCCTCTTTGTACAGATAACAATTACTTTGTAAAGCTTTGAGGTTGTTCGGTATCTTCGAGGGACCATGGATGGCAGTACATGTGAGAGATTAAATGCTCTATCAAATAACCTCATTTTGGGTATCTCGCAGGGATTTGGTTTAGAGTATTGGGTGCAAGGCAACGTTGGGAGAGACCAATCCCTTTAGGGTGTTCAGGCAAAACGTTAGTTTATACACAACATGGCCCTATAGTATTTCCAGATACCATCTCTGGGAACCCATTCGAGGGTCCCCAATCCTAAACAGTCGCCCAAAAGAAACCTCTAAAGTTTACACACACCTTAAGTTATTCGAACAAGTCATTAGTCAAACAATCTTGAATTCGATGAAACAACTTTTTGAGTGATGTGATAACACGTCCCTCGTAGGTTAGTTTTTTCCAACTCTTTAATGTCAGCATGTTTGACATTCAGGAACTCGATAAAATAGCACTCAAGTGAAGATATTCTTAGGATGGTAGGTCCATAGTTGGCACATCACGTCTTATTTAATGCGTTCACAACTCTAAAGAGTCTAAATAATATTCCCACCAAAATATCATGTCTGGCTCATTTAATGCAATATTTTTGGCATTAAATGCACAAGATTATTAAACATCAAGAGGGGTCAAACGCATTTATTACAGGCAGGTCACTCGAATGATCTGGCTCCCCTATAAAATACCTCCGAAGTTATACTGTTTGGGGCATTGCACTTCTCTAGCCTAGAATTGCTGCCAAAATACCCCATACAAGAGAGTTTATTGTGAGAACACTTACTGAGAGACCAATCCTATTTACTGCATTTGTGTTTAAGGTTACTACCTTGCCTTTAGTTCCCTAAAGGATCTTGTGCCTACTCCCTCCAACCAAGTCAACTGTAGGATCTTCCTCATTGATTGTTTTGCTATAGTATTTATATTGAAAGAACATATTTAATACTCGAGTTTTTTTATATTGAATGTGCTAATTTGAAACTTGTATTTATTGTTGTCATTGATTATTCTAAGACCATAATTACCATCTTAATAAGGGGTTACGCCTCCCTTGACATTAATATCATCTCAAGAACTCACCTCTTACACATGTATAATTGGTAAGAGGCGCTTATAAAGCATGACCTAATATGATATGTGTCATCTTCTCTATGGATAAAGGGACATCGCATTCTCTATGAGGTTAAATGAGATAATTGTTTGTTAGTTTCTGCACATTGGTATTGATATTCATATATCCTATCATTATTCATCTTGACTCCTCGATGCCCTCATCATCATGTTACGTGGTGCCCCTGACTATGTCCAACTCCAACTGATGGGGTTAAATCCTGTTTGCTATTAGTGGCTTCGACTTAAGGCTAAAGACGATCACTTCTGAGATGTGTCCCCAATGTTTATCCAATTATAGGATATCCTCATGTATTATAAGGCTGAGTACTCTTATGCTCATCAGTATATCATGAGTATATCCGATTGAGGAGATTCCGGGGGGGGGGGGGGGGACCTTATGCTTATCTATTATGATAGCATAACAACCCTTACTTACACAAAGGACCCCAAGTATCACGAAAAATCCAAACACATAGGTGTTCATTATCACTTCATTCGAGATATGATTGAGCAAGGGAATGGTCATTAAGCATATCTCCACTAGAAGTGTGGTGGCTGATCAGTTAACCATGCCCATTAGTCATTAAGCATATCTCCACTTGGTAGGATTTATTATGCATTGACGCTTCATTTGTTATTGACGATATTATTATTATTGATTATGGTTCTCGTTCCTCAAATTGTGTTTTGGAATGATCATAATATTATATACACATCTTATAGTTATGTCACTAGGCTTGGATCAACCCCTCACTCAGGTGATTCACCTTGGCACTGATATAAGGAGCAGTATGAGACTTTCATGTCTATGGTGCTTAACGATCGAGCTGAGATATTTGTATTTCTGGCGCCTAGATGGTGAGCTAGAAGCATACATTTTAAGCATTTATTGTTATATGTCGCCTTAATTGATGAGAACTTTATACATAAATTGATCATACAACATTCCCACAACTATATGTAGCTTGTATATAGCAAAATATGAGATTTTAGGCTACATAGTGACTACTCATATTTGTGGTGTATTTTGTCTCTCCGGTGGTTTCCCGTTAGTTCACGGCTGTTTTAGGAGAAACAGATTTTTCTCGATATTTACAAAATTACCACTTTGAGGAAAATCTATAAATAGAAGCTTATTTTTCTGTTTTTGAGAGTGCTGTTTTTCCAGCTTTAGAGTGAACATTTTGTGAGTTTTTCAAAGAAAAAAGTGAGTGAGAACTTCTTGTTTAAGATTAGTTCTTGTGCTTTAATGTGAGTAACTTTCTTGGAGAGATAAAGAGTGTGAGTGTGTAACCGTGTGGTTCCTCCATTTATCAAAGAAAGAAGAAATCCTATCATTGTGGATGTAACCCTTGTTTGGGTGAACCACGTTATATTGTTGTTGTTTCTTTGATTTGATTGCTTGTGTGTTCTTGTTATCCTACTTGTTGATTGTTGATTGGATTCGTTTTGAGTTTGCACACTTAATTTTCATTAGGAACAAGGTCTTGGGTGTTTTCCCCACACCAAGTGTTTGGTAAAATTCCGAAGTGAGTTTTATGGTCTTGGTTGATTAACATAGGACTGTTTGAGCGCAACAAGTGGTATCAGAGCTTTGGTTGCTTGGTTTGCTCGGTATTTTGGTTCGGCTTGAATCAATTTGAGTGATATTGGCATAAGTTATAGGATTTGTTCCAAATGGCGGAAGAGGTGTCGCGTACTCTCGAATCAACTTCTACAAGCGGAGTCTCTAAGAAGTGGGATCCTAGTTATGGATCCGGAGGCTCAATGAAGTTTGAGATAAAACCTTTTGATGAAAAAATTAATTTTGGCTTGTGGCAAAGAAGGATGCGGGGTGTTCTTGTTCAACAACGGTTGGTTATAGCATTGCTGGGTATAGAGAAGCGTCCGGTGGATATGACCGAAGCCGAATGGAGCGATATTGATCAAAGGGCGATTTCTTCAATTGAAATGTATATCACGGATGATGTGCTCAATCACGTGATATCGAAAATTACGGCTAAGGGCATGTGGGATCAATTGGAGGAGATTTATTTGGGCAAGTCTTTGTCAAATAAATTGTTTCTAAAGAAGATGCTCTTCAAGTTAGAAATGAAGGAGGGCGGTGATATGATGAAGCATATAAATATCTTCAATGCTTTGATCAACGATTTGAACCGGATTGATGTTCAATTTAGCGAGGAGGATCGAGCGTTATTGTTGCTTGCTTCGTTGCCCGATTCATATGAGCACTTTGTCACCACACTTAAGTTTGGGAAGACTACTCTCAAGTTCAATGATGTAATGCAGGACATCATTTCTCACGTGGCCATGAAGAAGAAAAATGGTAGCGGTGGAGGTAGTTCATCTTCTCAAGGTGAAGGCTTGGTAGCCAAGGTTGATGGTGGTGGACGGAGAGTAAGGTCGAAGTCTAGGGGTGCAAATAATCGGGGCTTCCAAAGGTCTCAATCTCGAGACATTAGCACGATTGAGTGTTTCAAGTGCCATAAAAAGGGACACTTTAAACGGAATTGTCCGGAGTGGAAGAAAGATGATAAGAAAGGAGACGCTACTAAGGATGTGGCCGGCGTTGCTACTTTAGAGGAAAGCGAAGAGGTTCTTACTTGTTTTTCCGCCGATCACGTTGATGGTTGGTGTTGATACCAAAATTAGTATGCTGATGTGGACGAATAATAAGAAGACACGTGTCAATCTACGAGGCACAATAGCAACGAGGATGATCATTCCCCCGACCAACATACTCACTCCGAGCAACAAGTATACTCCGAGGAACGCCAGTCTTCCGAGGAACACCATCCCTCCGATGAACTCTTACCTTCCGAGGAACTCCAATGCTCCGAGGAACTTTTGGACGATGAGCAACTAAGGCGGTTCGAGCTGCATCTCGACCACAGCATTAATTGCCAGATAATCAACAGTTCAACTATTCATTGAATGCTTATCATCTTGACGCGCACGTTTGAAGAACATTAAGTGAATTACCCTTTCATATGTGTATCATTTAATGTAACACCCTTTCATGTACAGCCTAAGGGCTATAAATACCTTGTATCACCCTCATTCAAGGGGACCAAAATTTCTTGATAGCATTTGTAATCGAGAATTCCCAAACACTCAGCAATAACATAACAGTGGACGTAGGCCATTCATATAAGGCTGAACCACTTTAAAATCTTTTGTCTCATTTATTTATCTGTGATTAAATAATTAGAGTAATCTAGTTTTTTACATCAACAGATTGGCGCCGTCTGTGGAAAACGATTGTTATTATCGTTTTTCACCAAAAATCATTCATCATCAATGGCGGATAATCTAGAAACTAGCAATCGAAACGCTGGAAATGCTGGAAATCCTCCAAATCCCTCTGCACCTCCAGATCTGGCCGGGATTATGATGAATCTGGCTCAAGGACAAACCGCCATGCAAGAAACAATGAGGCAAATCATACAAACCCTTCATGGCGATGCACATGCACGTTCAGGACATCGAAGTGGTCAGAGGCAAACTTATTTACTTCCTTCACGATCCAGGCGTACTGAGTCATATCGTAATGAGGAGTCTGATGATTTCTCTTATCAACCTGGGCGAACTTCGTCAATAAGGGCTAAAGATACTGATCAACGTATCACTCTCTCTCCAGAAAGACCCAGTGCCTTGGAAAGACTGAGTAGGGTGTCTCCTTTCAGTCGATTAGGCCCTAGGAGGAATAGGAGTCCACCTAAGACCATGTCGAGGAGTTTTCGACAACCATCAGATCTAAGAGAAGGATCAGCACAATCACGACCAGTTGTTCGTCAAGATAAATCTCAGGAGGCTACTTCAGAACGATCTATTGCTCGAACCAATAGGCCCGAGGAAGGAAATGAAGCGTGGAAAGGATCCCTTCAGCGGTTGGAGGATAGATTGGGAGAAATGGCTAAGGCGAAGAATCCCCTACAACGAACTTTTGTTCAAGGGAAACCTTTTGTCCAGGCCATTGTGAATTTTCCTACACCGTCAAAGTTTAAAGCACCAGTAGTGACCCCCAAATATGATGGAAAGACAGATCCTGTTCTTCATATAGAGCAATATCAAGCTGCCGCCGATATCTATTCTGTCCCCGACGAGATGAGATGTAGAGCATTCTCAGGAACTCTTACTGGAGCTGCCCAGATATGGTACAACAATCTTCCTCGGGGTAAGATTTCAACTTTCTTTCAGTTGGCCGAGTTGTTCATCGGCAACTTCTGTTTTGGAGCAAAGCCAGTAAAACGAGTAGCACACTTGTTAAGTGTTAGACAAAAATCTGGTGAGAGTACTAGAGATTACATAACTCGTTTCAATAACGAGAAGTTGGAAGTCATAGATTATGAGGAGAAGACAACAATCACCGCCTTGATGAGTGGGTTGTTGCCTAATAAGTTGTATTACACTTTGGCGAAAGATCCACCAAAAACTATGTCAGAATTGATGGCAAAAGCGGCCAAAATCATGAATGCCGAGGAAGCTATGGCTGCAAAGAAGAATATAGATAAAGACACCAAGGTGGAAGTCGACAAGTCTAAAAATAAAGAGCATAAGGGCAATGGCGGTGACAAGCGTTCCAGAAATAATAAGTCATCATGGGAAGTCCTGAAGAAATTCGATAATTATACTCCCTTGAAAATGGGTATTAATCATGTCTTGGAAGAAATCAAGAATAGCGAGGAGGTAAAGTGGCCGAAGAAATTGAGGTCAGATCCTGATGCGAGGAACCGGGATAAATATTGCGAGTTCCATAAAGATCATGGCCATATGACTAAAAATTGCATAGCTCTTCAGAACGAGATTGAAACACTCATCCGAAGAGGAAAGCTAGCAAAGTATGTTGATCGGGGAGGTGAAAGAAGAAATAATGATCGAACTAGAGAAATATCTAGATCTCCTCGTCGAGCAGAGGAGAAAAAGAAGAGAGGCCATGAAGATGATGCCGAGGATGACCCCGATCTTCCCAAGAAACCAAGGCAGCCAGAACGAGAGGTATTTTCCATACATTTTGGGTCATTTGATTGTAATGTTATTACAGGAGGAGATGCAGGAGGAGGAGATCTTACTGCAGAAAGAAAAGCTTACCTCGGAGAGGCACAAGGTTGCTCGTACATTCAGCGAATAAATTTGGCCGAGGAGGATCGTCCGAGGAAGGTAAACAAAGAGAAGCTGGTTATTGGCTTTTCAAAAAATGACCTGGCAGGTGTTCTTTACCCTCACGACGACCCTTTGGTGATTAAAATGAGGATGAAAGAAGTAGTGATTTCAAGGGTGCTGGTAGACAATGGCAGTTCGGCAGACATCATGTACTATTCATGCTTTGACAGTTTAAATTTGAAATTATCTCAATTGGAGCCTTATCACAGACCTCTTCTGGGTTTCGCTGGAGAGAAAGTTTTTCCACTTGGGACGATCAAGTTGGATATATTCATTGGAACTTGGCCTGCTTGTCGAACAGAAAGAATACGCTTCTTTGTGATGGATAAGAATGTGCAGTCAGCCTACAACATCATCATGGGAAGAGTTGGTTTGAAGAAGTTTGAAGCAGTCCCATCTACAGTACATCAATGTTTAAAATTCCCAATAAATTTCGGAGTGGGAGTGGTGAAAGGTGATCAAAAAGTAGCTCGAGAATGCTATTATTCATCTGCCGAGCAAGAGGAGCTTGAAGAGTCAAGGAAAAAGACTACTACTTACCAGGTGGATGAAAGTACAGAAATTGAAACACTTGATCCGAGAGATGAATCCCAACTTGTAAAAGGACAGGTGGTAGAATCTACAGAAAATGTTATTCTGGACGACGAACACCCTGAACGAGTAACCCAGATAGGTTCGTCGTTGGATGCTTCAATAAAACAGGAGTTGATAACTTTCTTGAGAAACAGAAAGAAAACTTTTGCGTGGAGTCATGAACACATGCCAGGAATAGATCCAAATTTCTTATGTCATAAGCTCAATGTGAATAAGGAGATCAAGCCTGTAAAGCAGAGAAGAAGGGTATTTAGCCCCGAGAAGAATCAAGCTATTCAAGAGGAGGTCGACAAGCTCCAGAAAGCTCAATTCATTGAAGATGTGAAGTATCCAGACTGGTTGGCAAATGTGGTGATGGTAAAGAAGAAAAATAATAAATGGAGAATGTGTGTTGATTTCACTGATCTCAACAAGGCCTGCCCAAAGGATCACTTCCCATTGCCCAGAATTGACCAACTAGTGAATGCTACCTCGGGGCACGAGCTGCTCAGCTTCATGGATGCTTACTCTGGTTACAACCAGATCAAAATGAAACCTGAAGACAGGGAAAGCACTTCTTTTATTACCCCTAGGGGAACTTATTGTTATAATGTTATGCCTTTTGGTTTGAAAAATGCAGGAGCGACATATCAACGGCTGATGAATAATTTTTTTGCCGAACAAATCAGTTGCAACATGGAAGTCTATGTCGACGATATGCTGACAAAGAGCAAGAAAGCTGCTGAGCATCTAGTTGATTTAGGTCAGACCTTTGATCAACTGGATAAATACCAGATGAAGTTCAACCCGACGAAGTGCACCTTTGGAGTACGAGAAGGAATGTTCCTCGGGTACATCGTCAACCAGCAAGGCATTGAGGCAAATTCAGCAAAGATCAAAGCTCTTTTAGGGTTGCGATCTCCAACGACGAAGAAAGAAGTGCAGAGTCTTACAGGATGAGTTGCAGCGCTCAATAGATTTGTATCTCGAGCAACTGATAGGTGCCTTCCATTCTTCAAAACACTCCGAAAAACTTTCGAGTGGAATGATGAATGTGAAAAAACCTTTCAAGACTTGAAGAAATATCTGGGAACACCTCCATTGCTGTCCAGACCAGTGATGGGTGAAAAGTTGTACTTATACCTGGCAGTATCAGAGAATGCAGTCAGCTCGGCACTGATCAGATTGGAGAATGGAGTCCAGAAGCCAATTTATTACACAAGTAAGGCTTTTCGAGGTGCAGAGATCAGGTACCCAAAGTTGGAAAAATTGGCATTGGCATTAATTGAAGCAAGTAGAAGAATGAGGCCATATTTCCAGGCCCATACCATCATCGTGTATACCGACATGCCATTAAGACAAGCCCTTCATAAGCCAGAAAAGTCAGGGAGACTGATGTACTGGGCAATAGAGCTCGGTGAATATGATATTGTGTATGAACCCAGATCATCCTTAAAAGGGCAAGCTGTAGCAGACTTTATAGCAGAATTCACATATCCTGATACCCCCGAGGAGCAAAAGTTGCTCGCTAACCAACCTGTGGATGTTACAGGATCAACAGACATGAGTCCAGATCAACTCTGGTTGGAAAAAGGGCTTGTGGATGTAGAAAGATGATCAAATTCAAACCCAGACCAACTCCGGTTGGTAAAAGGGCTAGAAGAGATGGTCGACGAAGAACAAAAAATACCAGGGGAGGATGAAAGGAAACAACAGATATTTCACCGAGGAACTCTGTCAGAAAAGAAATTTGAAGACGAGTTACCTATATGGAAATTATATGTAGATGGGTCATCTTGCACAACAGGTTGTGGGGCAGGGATTGTTTTGAACACCCCAGACGAGATTGACGTGGAATATGCCTTACGATTCCAATTCAAAGCTTCCAATAATGAGGCTGAGTATGAAGCCTTGATAGCAGGATTTAATTTAGCAAAAATTATGGAAGCGCAACAAGTGATGGTATTCAGTGATTCTCAATTAATTGTGAATCAGATGATGGAAACGTATGCAGTTAAAGGAGAATTAATGGCCAAGTATCATGCAAAGACGATGGAGTTATTGGAAGAATTTGATGCCATTCAGTTAATCAGAATACCAAGAATGGAGAATGCACAAGCAGACGCACTGGCCCGACTAGCATCAGCTACTCGTACCGAGTTGCGAAGAACGATACCAATTGAGGTGTTAGAAAGTCGAAGCATAGATGAAGGCCTGATAATGAATGTTATTTCCCTTGATTTAGGACCATCTTGGATGGATCCCATCAGGGCATATGTCGAGGAAGGAGAATTACCGGAGGATAAGATCGCTGCCAAGAAATTGAAGTTTAAAGCTGCTCGGTATGTACTAACTAATGGTATTTTGTATAGACGAGGAATTATGGCAGGTTTGCAAAGATGTGTACATCCCTCCGAGGTGATAGAATTGATTGAAGAAATCCATGAAGGGTCCTGTGGAGCCCATGTAGCAGGTCGAACACTTTTGCAAAGGGTGATGACGCAAGGATACTACTGGCCAACGATGAGGGTTGATTGTATAGCCTATGCTAAGAGATGTGATAAATGCCAACGTTTTTCTTCCATCCGACGTACTCCACAAGTATTGTTGACACCCATAACTTCCCCTTAACCATTTTGCCATGTGGGGAATTGATCTGGTTGGACCACTGCCAACGACCCGAGGAAGATTCAAGTACCTCGTCGTCGCAGTGGATTATTTTACTAAGTGGGTAGAAGCTGAGCCTCTGATTGATATGACATACGAGAAGGTATACCAATTCGTTTGGAAGAATATCATCTGTCGATATGGTCTCCCTCATGCCTTCATCACAGACCATGGAACACAGTTTGATAACGAGGAGTTTGCCGCCTATTGTCCTCAGTCAAACATTTTGAAGCTTCATTCAGCACCAGGCCATCCTCAAAGCAATGGACAGACTGAAGTGACGAACATAACATTATTAAATGGTTTGAAGAAGAGGTTAAGTGAGGCTAAAGCTAATTGGATTAATGAGCTGTAATCAGTATTGTGGGCTTACCGAACAACTCCCCGAGCAGTAACTGGAGAATCACCATATATGCTGGTGTTTGGAAGTGAGGCTGTAATACCTGCTGAGTTGGGTCTCCCAACACACAGAGTGATGAATTTCAATTTCCCAGTCAGTGACTTGATGAGAAGATTAGATTTGGACATGCTCGAGGAGGTTAGAGAAGAAGCAGCCATTAGGAATGCTGCATATCAACAACGAACAGCTCTGTTCTACAACAGGAGGGTGAAGAAATGCGATTTAAAAGAAGGAGATTACGTGCTAAAGAAGGCCATTCAGAAGCACAATAAATTGGAAGCAAATTGGCATGGACCTTACCGAGTTACAGAAGTTGTTCGACCAGGAACTTACCGAATAGCAACTCTAGAAGGAGAGGAATTCAAGAATTCATGGAATGCTGAACACCTACGCAAGTATTATCAGTAATGTAAAATGTAAAGCAGTTCTATCAATATGAATAAAACGATGATGTTTCACCATCTTCTCTCCTTTTATTGAAAGTTTTTCGGGGAATACTAGTATACAACACTACGTTGCTCGACAGCAAAAAGAAGACGATAGTTCAGACCCACGACCAACTCCGGTTGGTAAAAGGGCGAGAACAAACTATACTCCTTTGGTTAGGAGGCATACACTAGCGTGACCAACTCCGGTTGATAAAATAACTAGTGGACACTGATAGTTCGAGCGTGATCAACTTCGGTTGGTAAAATAGCGAGAAAAAACTATACTCCTTTGGTTAGGAGGCATACACTAGCGTGATCAACTCCGGTTGGTAAAATAACTAGTGGACATGATAGTTCGAGCGTGATCAACTTCGGTTGGTAAAATAGCGAGAACAAACTATACTCCTTTGGATAGGAGGCGTACACTAATGTGATCAACTTCGGTTGGTAAAAGAGTTAGTGGACATGATAGTTCAAACCCATGACCAACTCCGGTTGGTAAAAGGGCAAGAACAACATTCTTAAAAATGCCAATTTCGGCTGGTTAAGAAACAAAATATGCCAACTTATGTTGGTCGGAAGGTAAAACTATTCCAGAAAATACAAAATATTCCAAACTGAACCAAGTATGGTTGGTCGGGGATAAAAATCCACTAACTGTAGTTAGTCGACGAGGATAAAATTATCGACCTTGGTTGGTCGGATACATTTTATGAAAAAAATTACCAAGTATGGTTAGTCGGGGATAAAAACTCTCACTAATTATAATTGGTCGACGAGCACAATTTAACATTTTTATACTCATTACTTTATTATTAAGTGATCGAGCAACATTTTTGATACTTGTAACCTTTTATTACTAGATTGGTCGATGAACCACAAAGTATTGTTATGCAATCACAAATATAAAAGTGTTAGACAAGTATAAAACAATAGCAACACAGATTTGCAAACAGAAAATGAAAGTCTTTGATTAAAATTCAAAACGAATTACAAATTACATGTATACTAACTATTACATTGAAATCCCTATTCTATTGGTTTCTTTCCTTCAGCTTTTGAAATAGGTTCCTCGCCAGCAGGAGGATCATTTAAGGTCTGAGGAGAATTGATAAAATTCAAGTCCTTTAACATTCTGACATTCATTACTGAAGGAGTGTCCAATAGATGCTCGGGACGAGATACCTCGATCTGAGAATGAAGATTGTAATCACCGAGGTATTGTGCAATTAAGCTCCGAGGAATGGCACGAGCTGGGATCCATTCCTTGTCCAAATTGAACGGTGTCACAGGCAGGTCAAGCACCCCGGGGTCATAATAGTCCCACAAGTAATGTCCCTGTTCAAGTTTCAACACGCATAAGGCATTCAACCAGCCTTATTTATAACCCTCATTAGTGGCATTCTGGATACAAGCTTCTAAATGGAATAATGCCTCGTTGTACCCAGCCATCCAAAATTCCCTGGGCTGCTTATGGAATTGGAAGGTTAGTCTCTCTAACTGCTCGTGAAGGCTTTTTGCAAAAATGTCCTTATTCTCTAAAGCAGACTTCGTCGCAGTAAGTTGATCCTCCAAAGTTAGGATTTTCTTGGACATTTCAGACAAAGCCCGATCTTTGGCATTCAGTTGGTACGCTTGGGTTTCCAATGTTGACAGAGTACGAGCTTCTTCAATACTACGAGGAGTTCTTGATCTACCCCGAGCAGGTGGAGTACTTCGTTCCTCGACAACATCCTGGGCAACTCTTCCTCGCCCACGAGAACCTCTTCCTCGTCCCCGAGTAGAAGTAGAAGTACCAGATCTTCGCAGGATATCCAATTCTTGCCTTAATTTGTCGTTCTCAACCTCTAAGAAGGAAAATCCCTCATCGGTCACTGGGATTACCGCTGTTGAAGAAGAGGCTGCAGACTTATATTGTGCTAGTTCTTTCTGCAAATTATTATTCTCTTGCTCCAGCAGTTCAGCAATTTGTCTACAAGCTTCAACTTCTCCCTTTAGGGTCCTCTCCCTTACATCATACCCAGCAAGGAGTTTGTCGTAGCCCTTCTCGGCAGAAAGCTGTTGATATTTCTTTTCATACCCCTCATGTAACAAGGCATTTGACTCCTTGTACTGAGTCTGAAGATCTTCTAGAGTATATTGGAGCTCCTCGATCATATCATAATAAGCCACGTTATTGGCCACAACTCGATCAATTAAGCCCTTCAGATATTGATAAGCTTCTACTGCCTGCTCTGAAGCACCATGGCTAAGGATGTCAGCAACTTCTGATGCACTGAGGTCTATGTGACCAGCTTTATAATATTCATGGCATTGCTGCATCAACTTTGTGTCATTAGCAGACAAAAGATCCATCCTGGACAGAAACTAACAGAGAAAGAAAAAGAAGATCAAGACAGAGTGCAGATAAAGAAGAGACAATCATATGGAAGAAAAGAACTCAAATTTTATTAGATCATAAGGCAAAGTTACAAAGATCTGAGATACAAAGTACAAGTAAAAGAAAAACAGAAAGAGAATACCGAACAACTTCACACCTTTTCCTTGTCTCCCAAGACTTTCTCGGGAGGCTGGGATGAGGAGCTTGGTTGCTCGGTGGAAATAAGGAGTTGGTCGGCGGGAGCTGGAACTTGTTCTGGAGGAGCTGGCAGAGATGAAAGCTCCTCGTCAGTAGGCTGGGTAAGGATGATATCACCCACTACCAATGAAGATTCTTCTGAGGCAGCTTCGTCCTCTTCTTCATCCTCGATGGCTGGGGGAGGACCAGGGAGATGCTGTTAAAATAGCTCGGAGTCCTCGCTCACCTTCAATTCTTGCAAAGCTGCAACCCAGCCATCTCGGAAGTATTTCAAACTTCCATATTGCACCTGAGTCATCATAGCAGCTACTCCCTTGTTCCACCCTTTGTCCCAACCTGTGCTGAAAGACTTCTTTATTGACTTATTTCTTTTCGTTTTCTCCGAGGAGAGCTTCTCGGATAGAAGGTCCTCGGAGGCTTTCAGCTTGGCCTCCAATTCCTCCTTCTGACGATTTGTTTCGCGCAGAAGGGTGAGCTCTTCCTCAGCTGATTTCAGCTTGTTTTCAAGCTCCCCAAAGGTGGTGAGCTTCTCGGAGTATTTCTTATTCTCCCTCTCCAAGTCCTTCACTTTATTTCCCAACTGCACCTTCTCTGCTTCAGATGCAGCCAGTTTCTTCTCCCATTCACCTTTATCCTCGTCGTACTTTTGACGGGATTCCTTCAGAGATTGGGCCAAACCCTGGAATGCATCCTCTACTCCAGACGAGGAGCTTGAAGCCTTGAGCGCTTCATCTTTCTTCACAATGGTGTTGAAGCAACTCACCAGCTGAAAAAAGAAGGTAGTGATGAGTTAGTGCTGAGATACATATATTGATAGAAGGAAATAAGAATTCAAAATAAGAAGAAACTTACTGAAGCAATGTGACGAGTAGCTAGGGATGTCAGCATATCCCTAGGCATGTTTTCCTCGATGCCTTGGACTTCAGGAATAATCCAAGTCTTTACCGAGCTCGGGGGAATGATGGTTGGAACACCAGCTCCACTAGTTTGGAGCTGGGGAATGACTTCAGAAAAACTAACCGAGGAAGACTTCTTCAATCTCCTCGGTGTCTTCTCAACAACCTCAACCAAAGAAGAATTTTTGGTTGGAGAGATAGTGATTACTTCCACAGGTGCATCCTTCTGTACAGGAGCCACTGGGGGCTTCTCGGCGACCTTCTGAGGAGCAGCAGAAGGGGCAGCATCCATTTTCTTTGTCCCCTTTGGGACATCAGCTTTATTTCTCTTTCCATCTCCAGCAGAGGAGGTCTCTTCAAAGAGAGCAGGAACTCTTATCTTGCCCATCTTCTGACTCAAAGGAATGTGAGAGTCTGGTGAAGAGTCTTCAGAAGCTGGCAATGGTTCACTAATGCTAGCCACAGGACGAGCAGTATAAGATGATGTATAGCTCCTGTACTGCAGCAAGTATGAAGCAGACCTAATGTGCTCGTCTGCAACCTTCTGATGCAAACTCCAGATATGTTTTAAATGCTTGATATTAACTTCTGTTTCCTTTGGAGTTTTTCTCTTGCTATCAACTGCAAATAAAAACATAGTGAAATATCAGTCATACATTTTGTCAAACACAATGAAATCATAATTTCAAAAAACAAAATAAGATGAAAATAACCTATCCCATTGCCATATGGAGGGCATTTGGGACCCTCATATACTTCGTCTCCAACCAGAGGGGAATGTTACCAATTTTTTACAACTACTCCATGTTCAAAATAATCCCTGTTGGCATCAGGGAGGTTGACTACTAGAGCCCTATTCAAAAATCTAGTTTTTAAATAATAAACATTGTCTAAAACAACCCATCTATAACAGTATATAATCTCAGGAATTCCTATACGAGTTCCATGAGTTTGATTTAACCTATACACCCCATTAACTATTCTCCAGGTGTTGGGGGCTATTTTTGCAGGGACAACGTCGAAATACTGAAAGAACTCTAAGCATAAAGGGTTTGGTGGAAAAGAAAATTCACATTCAGCAATAAAGAGGCTAGGGAACCAATGTCCCTCAGCCAAATCAAAATAACTTGAAGGCTCAGAAAGAACCTCCAAAATTACCCAAGATGGAATAGAGAAATCAGAACGGAATTTCTCAAGAGACTCAATAATGTAAACCATGATGAATAAAAGAAGAAGGAAGAAGAGCTTACGGGGAAAAAAAAGATCTGTTGACAAACTAACGAAGAAAGGGATGGACGCACAGGAGAGAGAAAAGCTATAGAAAACTCGAAAGCAGAAATTGAAAAGGTAGAAGACGATGGGATTGCCTCTGAAGCTTAAATACTTTGCCTTGGGAAACGACGAAAGAAATGATTACAAAAAGGAAACTATTACGCTACCGGCGGCTAAAAGGACAAAAAGGGCACGAAGATCGAAGCGCCTATAAAAATGCAAAAAGGCGGATGCTGCGAACTTGGAAGGAAATTCAAATATGAAGAAAAGGCTCCTAAAACCCAGGAAGGTCATTTAATATCGCCATATACCGAGAAAGAATGTTCCATACTCCTCAAAGTTCGAAATATGAAACATTGGGGGCTTCTGTTGATACCAAAATTAGTATGCTGATGTGGACGAATAATAAGAAGACACGTGTCAATCTACGAGGCACAATAGCAACGAGGATGATCATTCCCCCGACCAACATACTCACTCCGAGCAACAGGTATACTCCGAGGAACGCCAGTCTTCCGAGGAACACCATCCCTCCGATGAACTCTTATCTTCCGAGGAACTCCAATGCTCCGAGGAACTTTTGGACGACGAGCAACTAAGGCGGTTCGAGCTGCATCTCGACCACATCATTAATTGCCAGATAATCAACAGTTCAACTATTCATTGAATGCTTATCATCTTGACGCGCACGTTTGAAGAACATTAAGTGAATTACCCTTTCATATGTGTATCATTTAATGTAACACCCTTTCATGTACAGCCTAAGGGCTATAAATACATTGTATCACCCTCATTCAAGGGGACCGGAATTTCTTGATAGCACTTGTAATCGAGAATTTCCAAACACTCAGTAATAACATAACAGTGGACGTAGGCCATTCATATAAGGTTGAACCACTTTAAAATCTTTTGTCTCATTTATTTATCTGTGATTAAATAATTAGAGTAATCTAGTTTTTTACATCAACAGTTGGATTCTAGATTCCGGATGTTCATACCACATGTGTCCGAACCGGGAATGGTTTGAGGATTACACGTCCAATACCGGTGGTGAGATTATTATGGGAAACAATGCTACGTGCAAAGTAGTGGGAATCGGGTCGGTGCATATAAAGATGTGGGATGGGGTTGTCCGAACCTTAAGTGAAGTGAGGCACGTTCCGGCACTTAAAAAGAACTTGATTTCCTTAGGCGCACTCGATTCAAAGGGGTGTGTGATTCAAGCCGAGGGTGGGGCTTTGAAGGTCAAAAGGGGATCGATGGTGATTTTGCGCGGCACAAAGTTACCGAACAATCTTTATAGATTGAAGGGAAATACGGTAGTGGGTGGAGCGGCAGTCTCCACGGAGCCTGAAATCGACGAGCTACAATTGTGGCAGATGAGACTTGGTCACATGAGCCAACGGGGCATGTAAGAACTTCATCGGCGAAAGTTGTTGAAAGGGGTGCACGAATGCAAGCTCGATTTTTGCAAGTATTGTGTGATGGGGAAGCAAACTCGAGTGCAATTCACTATATCTACGAACAAGAGTAAAGGGACTCTTGACTATATTCATTCCGACGTGTGTGGGCCTTCGGATGTTGTTTCCATAGGCGGCTTTAGATACTTTGTGACTTTCATAGATGATTATTCACAAAAAGTGTGGGTATACTACTTGAAGGAAAAATCGGAGGTTTTCGAGAAGTTCAAGGAGTGGAAAGCCATGGTGGAGAATCAAACGGGGAAGAAGATCAAGTATTTGAGGAGCGACAACGGGGGTGAGTATAGAGATGGTGAGTTTCTCAAGTATTGTAAAGATGCGGGCATCACAAGGCACTTTACCGTTAAGAAGACTCCACAACAAAATGGGGTGGCGGAGAGGATGAACCGCACCATTATGGAAAGGGCAAGGTGCATGAGATTTCATGCCGGGTTACCGAATTTGACTCTTGGTTTGAAGTGTCCGGAGGAAGTATGGTCGGGGCACGAGGTCGACTACTCTACTTTGAGGGTGTTCGGATGTCCGGGGTACGCTCACATTCCTAGTGACGAGAGGACTAAAAATGACCCGAGAACTCGTCGGTGTATTTTCCTAGGCTATGGAAAAGGGTAAAGGGGTTCAAGCTTTGGGATCCGTCTACGAGGAAGATAGTTGTTAGCCAGGACGTGAGGTTTGACGAGACGTCCATGTTGAAGGCCAAGGAGTTCCTGGAAGTTGTCGATGACGGTGGTGTTAGAACCGTCGAGATTCCTTTGGTATTTCCGAGATCATCAACCACCAATAGTGATAGTTCATCTACTAGTGGTTCAAGCGATTCTCAATCGGGTGATGACACGGTTGAGGTGGAGCCGAATGAGGATGATTTGGGAGAGGAGTCGGTTGAGGTGGAGGACACTCAACGGGTGGAGCAAGTGCCATCCATAGTACGTGACAGAGAGCGTAGGGAGATCAAGCCACCATCTAGGCTTGGTTGGGAAGAGGTCAATTACGCTCTCATTTCTAGTGAGGGTGATCCAATGACATACAAAGATGCCATTAATTGTGATGTCAAGGCGAGTTGGATGGGTGCTATGTCGGAAGAGATGGAAGCTCTACGAAAGAACTCTGTATGGGAGTTGGTTCCTAAACCCACGGGGCGACACATTGTTAGCTCTAAGTGGGTGTATAGGAAGAAAGAGGCAATTAACAAAATAGAAGAACCGAAGTACAAGGCAAGGCTAGTAGCGAAGGGGTTTTCACAAAAGGAGGGAATTGACTATGATGAGATCTTCTCCCCGGTGGTGAGGCATACTTCGATACGGGTGTTGTTGGCAATAGTTGCTCAATTCGATATGGAATTGGAGCAAATGGATGTGAAAACGGCTTTTCTTCACGGTGATTTGAAGGAGCTTATTTACATGGTGCAACCGGAGGGGTTCAAGGAAGTGGGAAAGGAAGATCATGTGTGTCGGCTTAAGAAGTCATTGTATGGGCTTAAACAGTCGCCACGACAATGGTACCTACGATTCGATACCTTCATGTTGCGGCTTGGTTACACGAGATGTGATCATGACCATTGTGCATATTTTCGGGTTCTTGATGATGGTTCGTTTGTTTTGTTAATGCTCTATGTGGATGACATGCTCATTGCGTGTCGGGACATGTCACGGATAACGGAGCTCAAGGTGGAATTGAGCCGGGAGTTTGACATGAAGGATCTTGGTGCGGCGCAAAAGATTCTTGGTATGGAGATTAGACGAGATAGAAAAGTTGGCAAGTTGTGGTTATCTCAGAAAAATGATATTTCGCATGTCATCGGAAAATTTAGCATGTTGGATGCCAAGGCCACTTCTACCCCGTTAGCTTCACATTTCGCTTTGTGTGCAAAGCAATGTCCCTCTACGGATGATGAGTTAGAGGAGATGGCTTCAACGTCGTATGCTTGTGCCGTGGGGTGCCTTATGTATGTTATGGTTTGCACGAGGCCGGATATCGCCCAAGCCGTGGGTGTGGTTAGTAAGTACATGTCGAATCCGGGAAAAGAGCATTGAAAAGCGGTGAAATGGATTCTTCGGTATCTAAAGGGAACCAAGTCTATGGGCATTGTGTTTGAGCAGAAGAAAGGGGCCGAGTTTGTTGCGGGGTATGTGGATTCGGATTATGCGACGGATCTTGATAAGCGGAGATCTACATCGGGGTATGTATTCACTATTGCTAGCGGGCCGGTATCTTGGAGATCCATGTTACAAGCGACAAGTGCTTTGTCTACCACGGAGGCGGAGTATATGGCACTTACGGAAGCATCAAATGAGGCGGTTTGGTTCAAGAGTTTGGTGAGTGAATTGGGGATGAAGCAAGAGAGTGTTCGTCTTCATTGCGATAGTCAGAGTGCTATGCATTTGGCTAAGAATCAAGTTTATCATGCCCGCACAAATCATATTGATGTGCGGTATCATAGAGTTCGGGATTGGGTTAATTCCGGCGAGGTTTTGATTGAGAAGGTGCACACGGATGAGAATGCAACAGATTTTCTCACCAAACCTATGACTACGGAGAAGTTTAGGCATTGCCTAAAGCTTCTAAATCTCACTTCTTGTTGAAATTCGAGGAGAGGCTCCTCGGTTAGGTGGAGTCACATTGAGCTTGGTAGATTTCGGGGTGATCTTCAAGCGGATTCAATGGTTTTCATTCCGGGTTTTTGGTTGGATCATTCGGATCGCTAAGGTGGAGTTTGTGGTGTATTTTGGCTCTCCGGTGGCTTCCCGTTAGTTCACGGCTGTTTTGGGAGAAAAACAGATTTTTCTCGATATTTACAAAATTGCCACTTTGAGGAAAATCTATAAATAGAAGCTTATTTTTCTGTTTTTGAGAGTGCTGTTTTTCCAGCTTTAGAGTGAACATTTTGTGAGTTTTTCAAAGAGAAAAGTGAGTGAGAACTTGTTTAAGATTAGTTTTTGTGCTTGGTTGTGAGTGACTTTCTTGGAGAGATAAAGAGTGTGAGTGTGTAACCTTGTGGTTCCTCCATTTATCAAAGAAAGAAGAAATCCTACCATTGTGGATGTAACCCTTGTTTGGGTGAACCACGTTATATTGTTGTTGTTTCTTTGCTTTGATTGCTTGTGTGTTCTTGTTATCCTACTTGTTGATTGTTGATTGGATTCGTTTTGAGTTTGCACACTTAGTTTTCATTAGGAACAAGGTCTTGGGTGTTTTCCGCACACCAAGTGTTTGGTAAAATTCCGAAGTGAGTTTTATGGTCTTGGTTGCTTAACATAGGACTGTTTGAGCGCAACAATATTCATATGACATTCTTTTATTTCACAGTGACATACCCATTTTATGTGATAAATCCAAAACATACATCTTATACTGCATGTGCTATTCCTACCGATTGTGAGAGAGAAGAATGAAATCGTGCTTCGTCGATAAATGTGACCCGACATATGGCTTATGTTGACCTATGACTATGTCATGAAGAGGACACTCGATAATCTACTCAAGTATGCTAACCTAGGGTGATGGAAGATACCCTTTAAGGGTATGTCTAGGAAAACTATTGGGGCTAATTTAATTCACCCGGGGACTCAAAAAAGACTAGTCGATAGTACACCATGTTAGTGTTACTCGTACCCCGGATGACTATATCGTGTTTTGTGCAAGAAGGAAGTCATGATTACTTTACATATTTCGGGTAAAACACTACTTTCTTAAGGGAGTAAAGGAGTAAGTATACACACACACTGTCTATGTATACGTTTTTAAAAGTGTTTTTAAATCAGGTTTACCAAACGGTTAAAGAAACTATTCTCAAAAATAATTTTAAATTCAAGTTTTCTCAAAACATACCTAAGGGATCCTAATCGTTTTTGTCATTCTCTTTTTCATTACTTTTTTACACAGCCTTGGTTGCTTTTCCCAAGTACAAATGGAGTAATGTCGCAACCCAGGCCGGATCATCGCTGATCTTCACTAAAGAAAGTAATGTTGGTTTCTCATAGAGATGAATTATTTCTCCCTAGGTTGATGTCACTTCCATGTGTTACACCATCGAGATGCTTCTGTTAACAAAGTTCACTATCTTGTATATCATATAATGCCAAGTTCATCCATTCCCCGGTGACGTATTGTTTATCAACAAAATAAATAATCATCAGATTGTATTGTAAAGAAAATTACAATACACATGGGCCTTTATTTTTTATTTAATTAAGAACTACTCCCGAGGTCTTGATTTAATTAGAGTGAATCAAAACTTCAAGAAGGTGTTGGTTTCAGAAATCAGAATGAGTACTTCTACACTGGCAAGATTTGAGATTTTAAAAGCCTCCTTTGGAAGCTAGTTGTACGGATGTTTGGGCAATCATGGATCTAAAACTAATATGATTTATACATCATATATACATTTGATCTTACATGCATGACATATATGTTTGCACATGTCAAGAGTAATTTTTTTATTTCATACCAGCATAGATGGGTACATGCTTGACTTCTCACTTTTGCATAGTATTTATAGGCTCTAGCTAGCCACTGGGAATTTGACACTATCCTTCTTTTTGTATGAAGCTGATTAAGCAGTTTCTAACTGATCCAAGTTACACTAAATTTATTTATTTGGTGAAGCATACCACGGATGTCGAATTTTAAAAAAGAAAAAAAATGAAACCTTCTATTCTTATATAGGGAGATAGATTTTTCCTATAATTTGTGGGATATGGTCAAAATTACAGGAGCTGCTGTGAGATTCGAATTGAAACTACATCTCCATCGGCCCCGGCTGTCATGGCTTGGTATTTTACGTGAAGTCCTGCGTCCAAAAAGAAAAGATAAATAGAAGTTTTAAACTGTAGCCTTTCACAAGTGAGCTTCATCCTGGAGTATACAGTATGTAATTGTCTCTGAGTAACTTTATGATGCTTTGGATGGATAGGCAGGGTACTGCAATTATTCACTCAAACTAAACCATATCTATTTTCAGAAATTTGGAGTCTATTTACCTTCATTTTCTTGCAAGTTGGTGCTGACTGCAACTGCATGGAGAGTTATCATAGCTTTTGGCTGCCAGTCATTGGGTTTCCCCACCCATGACTTGAGATCAAATACCTCTGTCAAAGCATTTGGAAATAAAACAAGATCATTCTACATCTTTAAAAGTAGGAAGTAATTATTTTTTGTTCCTCACTAAGGATGTATTGGATTGCAATGGTGGAAGATTGCAAAACAGTTCTATGAAGTTGAATATAGAGATGGGTGGCTTGGTGAACTACTCTTACTTCTGCTAATTTTCATGGAATGTTCAAAATTCTTTTAAGCAAGCAACAACTCTAATTGGAAGTTGAAAATTTCAGCTGTAAACAAATCTTACGAGAACTAATAATCGGTTACATTTCAAATGGCTTTATCTATGTTGATTTCATCACATAGTAAACTGATCCTTAACTACAGGAGAGTGTTATATATAGCAGGTTAAACAATTTGTGGCATAAACGGTACCAGATGTTGAAGAATCCTTGAGATGTTTAACGTCAAAAATGCCACCTGAAGCTCCATCTTCATGCTTTTTTATATCATGGGATCCTATCACCTCGTACTCCCAGCTCCCATCCTGGTATCCTTCAGTCAAGAACAACTCTATGTGCCTTGCATCCAATGTCTGCATCGTTCCTACGATAAAAAATTAATGCCCTTTTTCAGTATTGTGCATCTACACAAGAATGCAGACATATAGTGGCAGTTGTTAGTGAATGAATGAAGAAATGCATTTTGTAAACTGCTCAACTTTTCCATAACTTCCTCTTATTGATAAAGCTAAACATATATAGGTTATCCTACAGCTCAATTTGCTTATATTCTCTATATAGCATTTTGGATCCAGTCCTTAAGTTTAAAAGAAGTAGTCTGCGGTCCAAGATGATTTTTGCTTTAAGAATGGTCCCTCATCCTTGTTAGAAAACTATAAATGTGCATCAACATGACTGTCAGCAAAAGTTACATTAGGTAATATTATTGTCTCACAGTTATGTTAGGCACAGTGAGGAACCCCATCCTAAAGCTGATATAATTATGACCAAATCCTATTTGTATTGAATCTGAGGGACCGGGACCTACGGCCCCTTCTAATTCTTATGGTCTCTGTTTTCCCCTGCTATTGGGCTATTGACAACATGTTTCTATCAATTTGTCAACAATCACCATTCTTATTTGCAGAGAAAGGTAGATTTTCTGCTCACCATCGCACGTGTTGAGGTCACAGACAGGGCATCGGACAAGATGTAAATCTGAAAACGTCCCAGTTTAAATAGACATAATGAGAATGACTCTAAAGCGATGATAATCACAAGCTTAGTAGAGTCATCTCAAGTACCTGCAATCCAGATTCCAGTTTTAATGTTGTTCAATACACACGAGCCATATGACTGCAACATTTTCTCTACGTTCCCTTGTGGCGGAAGTTTTAAAGGACAGATCAGCTTCTCTGTCAATAATGCCACTGGGGAGTCAAAGGAAAATGCTCCGATTCGCATCCAATCTGATTTTCCATTGCAAGAACACAATCAAAATCGTGATTATGGACATACAATTGTAGTTAAGTCACAAAATTTGATTATTTCTATGGGTCAGTTTGATAGGACAAGTCGGCAAAATTTACATCGAAGGAATCATTTGGATTAGCTGTCTTTTTGGCATGTTTGATAGACTTAATTTGCCAACTTATACTAAAATACCACATACCAATACAAATTTTGATGATTTCCTGTGGCAAATTTTTCTATGGGTGTGGAGGCAAAATTTTCCTTCAAAAATTGTTATGGTATATTTTGCTACCTCGTGCTATTAATCGGCCCTGCATGTTATTTGGTTGAAGAGAATAGGAAAAAAGGGGATAAAATCACAAAACAAAAGATCTGTATGCCCTATAGTTTATGCAATGATTCATTCTACTAGTATCTTCTGATAAATTAACGAAGATAGGCACAGTGCTGGTTTTATTGTATTTATGTACTTTATGCATGGGTAGTGACATATTCTCTGCCATTTTAATAATTGTCCAGCTTGTGTTGTTTCTGTTTCCCTTTTATGGCATTATTCATAAAAAGCCTGTGTTTCATATTTGTAAAACATTTCAAACTTGAAGCCGCTACCCATACACTGAAAACTACTATGATCTTTTCCACTCAATTAGATACTATAGCACAATTAATGTCATATTGTGATGCAATGCAATTGCAGCATCAAAATGTGAAACCTAAACAAGAAAGAGAAAGTCACCAATATGTTTCTCCTGTTGACGGAACATGAATGTGTGACTTCCATCTGCAAGTAAGTAATCAAACGAATTGATCAGCTTCCGAGAATAAGATATACACTATACCTTAATTCATTAACGAACCGATAAACGATAAATGAAAAACGAAAAAGGCTATGGTGTTTACTAAAAGCTGCAGCGTAAAGTTTGATCCATTTAAATGCCACGTGCTGAGGATCAGAAACCTGAAGATCACGCAAACACGCAAACTTCCATATGCTCTCGTCCATCACGATTCGATGAAACCAACGGCAGGTTGCAGCTAGCATCAAAAGAGATTTTCCATCCAAGTACTTAGCAATCTCTGTCCACAGATCCTCTTCGTACCTATTATATTGAATTTACAGATTCAGATCAAAATATGCACTAGACTGAAAAACAAGTGAACTAATGAAGAAAACATTTCTTTTCTTTTTTTTAACAAACCTCTTATCAATTGCTTAATGTTAAGCATAGTTAAAATTCAGAAACAAATTTAGTATGAAGATTTTGAATTACATTACATGTTGTAATTACTGATATTTGAGAAGATTACTGACTAGATCTCATAGATTTTAAGAAATAAGCTTTAATATAAGAAGTTGTAGTATTTAAAACATGAAAAAATTACAACCTTACAGACTAAGTTAATTAACTGTTTAAATTAATTGAGCTCCTTGAACAGAGAACCGGAAACTACAAACACACTTCCACGTATTTTCTTCCTATTAATTTTGTCAGTTACAAACAATGTAGGTAAATTCATTTAGGATACTTAACTTATTTGCTTCAGTATTAAGAAACTGGACGAAACAGTTATATTTCTGCTTTAGAAGATTTTGCTTGCTAAACATGTTACGATTTTAGAAACAGCGTTCCAATTACATAATCAGCAAGAATATTTCATAATATCGTAAGACACTGATTAGTTTTGGCGCCAATACATATATATATATATATATATATATATATAGAGAGAGAGAGAGAGGTTGGACCAGGAGAAAATTGAGTGAGGAGTGAGAAAGGAGAATCGAGGAGAGACGCAGCAGCAGATTGATTTGTCTCTTCGTAATCGTTTCCCCATTGCTTTCTCACAATACAATTCAAAATGACTGCGAAAGCTCGAACTGGATATTTATAGGCGCGGGAAAACCGGTTTTAAAAATAACTACACCGTTAATAACCAACCAAGGCACAAGGACACGAGTTGAACGCTTGAACTACTTCACTTAGTTAATACTTTAACAGGGTAGCAATATATTGGGTTGTCTTAAAAGAAGGGTGTTTTTAAGCAACAAAATGTACCTAACCCCTAACCTTTTCATAAGCTATTTTTAGTTAAAAACAATATTAATATTTATTAAAATATTTGTTAATGTCAAAATTGAGTCAATCATCGTCTAAAAAACTATAAGCATTTTTTTTAATTTGTGTATTCTCTTGGTTTGTTTATGTAATTGACGTAACCAATTGTTGATAAAGCCTAGAGTGTAGTACTTCGATGTTGTGAAAATAAAATAGACAGAGAGAATTTAAGAGTATAAACTTTGTATTTCTTTGTCACTCAATAGTCAAATGGATCCACCCGATATATAGTACAAAGTGAGGATACCTAAAGGATATGCCTAGATCTGAACCCGAATCCAGATCGGGTTCTAGTCGGATTTAAAATATTGGATCCAGATCCGAATCCGAATCCGTATCGAATTTGGGTCTGGGTCTAGGTCGGGCTCTGACCATATATATATGTTTATTTTTATTTTTCATTTTATCCCACTTCTTTATTCTCAGATTAAAATATTTTCTAATGTATTATATTACATGATTCATTACCCAAAATCCCATAACTAACTCCACATTGGAGTTATATACCATACATATTACCTTCCATACCTTTGTTTGGAATGATACTTAGGATTGAATGATGTTATTGTTTTGCTGTTGCAATTAAACATATGAGAGTGAAAAATGAAGAAAAAAATGAAAGTGAAAAAGAAAAGAAAATGCGAAAAACAAAAGAAAAAGTTAGAAAAAGAAGAAAAGAAAAGAAAGAGAAAGCTTGTATATGTTGTATATAGTGTTCAATAATCCTTGTCGTTCTCCAATTTCATATTTAATGCTTGTTATGGAAATCATTTTTCAATTTTGAAATTTTCCGCAAGTTTACATTATCCCAAGTTTTTCATCCCCAAACACTTTGAATCCGTACATATTTCCTTCATTTCATAATCCGAGACTAGCCTATATTACAACCCTATAAAGTCCTATGTAATCCTTGGGTGAGTTCAATTTAAAAGTTTAAATAGTTTTGTTAATCTGTGAAAATACATTTCGCCTCCTTTAATGAGCAATATCTTTAATTGAGATTACAGTTTTTCATTTTCTATATAGCGCTCTTCATTTGTGACATGTATGCGGCCTAATTTTCATTTCCATTTACTCTTTATGCCCACATGTCCCGTGCATTACCTCCCATTTCATAGTGATTTCATTTGTTGAGCGTAATACCCGATGAGGATTGATATATGCATGCTTTTATGCTTATTCGATTTATTTAAGTTTAGGCCAAATCATACTATGCATGTGATTGCTCCCCTCCCACTTTTAAGGTTTCAATTCTATGAAGTTTGTTCCATAATGTTAATAACTACGGACTTTTGCTTGAATTCGTTCGATATGCTAATAACATGTTTGAAATTTTTTTCGTATTGTTGAGTTTGTCGCATAATGATTGGGCATATTTTGAGGAAACTATATGATGTTTGTGGGTTTCACCCTTGAAAATCCTCATGAGACGACACTCGTCCACTAGGGTAACCTAGGAGTTTAACAGCTTATTGCATATGCTAAATGTAATCGTTCGTCCACAAAAGTGGCTTTTATCTCTTTTGTATATATCTCATGTTTTGCGATTTTCTTATAGTTCTTCTTGATTTGAATTTCATTGCTAGGGACTAGCAATGTCTAAGTTAAGGGGTGCGATATGTCACGAATATTGCATTTATTACCCTTTTAACTTACTCATTTTAGCCCCCTCGGGTACCGTAATTACTATAATTATGCTCGTTAATCAAACAACCTCCATTTTATATGTTGAAATGTTCTTTGAGGTATTATTGAGTGTTTGTAGGTGTTACGGTGCTTAGTGTAAAGTTTCGTCACGTTCCGGTAAAGTTCTGTAGAAGTTCGCACGTTCAGAGGCAATTTAGTAATTTCACACTTTGGTATTTTTAACCAAAGTCTTCACAGAAGTTGTAGCTATTCGGTCATGCTTCACGTGGCGGTGAAGGGTGATCGAATTGGATTCCGAACGAAGAAAACACGGACCTTTAATCGGGGAAGAATTATAAGTTAATTAATTTATTATTTTTATTACTAACAATTTGAATAATTTCCTCCATGTCCTTTTTCTCTTTTGTCCAACTTATAGAAAATCTGAGAATGACACTTTTGGGTTTGTGGTCGGGTTTTGGCCACACACAAATTGGGTTGATTGTGGTCCAAATTGATGACACACGGCTTGAGTTGGGTTTTTGGCCATTAATGGAGCTTGGGTTTCATGGTTTTGGCCGTTAATGGAGGTGGTGGGTTTTACCATTTTTCATGGAGGTCTTGGTCTCGACATATGCTATGGCAGCAAAGGGTTTTACACACAATTGGGTTTCGGTATTGACACAAATACGCAGCATATCTTACACGAAATGTCTCGGATTGGCTGCTTGTGAGTCTCGGCTTTGGCCATTACACGACACCATCACAGTTGGTTCATTTTGGGTTTTGTAATCGAAGCAATCCATATCATAACACAAATCTACAGGTGCGAATTGATTCACTCCTTGGCGAATCGATTCGCTAAGATACAATGTCAAATTTTCCAGCACCGAATTGATTCGGACTCAGTCAAATCAATTCGATTTCTTTGAGTGCATAGGTATCCCATTTCTGAATCGATTCGGACGTAACCGAATAAATTCGGTCCCCTGTTTGGCCAACCTCTTTTGCTACTACTTTTCTTTCCTTTTTCTATTTTTTCCTTTCCCTTTTTCTTTTATGGGTTTAATTGAAGACTTATCCCCCCTTTTCTATTTCTTTTTTCTTTTTTTTTTATTTCTTTATGTAACTTAGTATAAACACTTATAAGTTATCCATACTAACTTCTTAAGTGTTTTAACCCCTTAAAACCTTTTCAACCTTGGAGTAATATTCTTCTTAATTGGAAATATCTTTATTTCATTACTTCCCTTCCAATTTCATAAATGTTAATCTTTCAAAACATTATTGAGTTACACACAACAACTTCCCAATATTTACCCATTAACACTTATCCAACATCTTTACTAGCCATATTTTCAAATTAGACATTTCTTTACTTTCTTTATTCAAGAAATCTAATTTACACTTAAAGACTACTTTTATAAGAAATTACCATTTTCTTTTATTATCACATGCAGTCTTGTAACTTTGTACTTATCACACTTTTAACCCCTCACACACCTTGAAGACAAGAATTTCTACTTTCTTTATTCCATGTTTAAATCCAACAAAATCTTCTTTAAACTTGTTTATACATTTATTGTCAAAATACTACAAGTTTATATGCATGAGAAGATGGATTTTAAATCCTAAAATCCCATAAATGGGTTAAACATGCATTTCATTTTAGAAATTTCTAATACTTGCAAAAATTATACTTTCAAGACAAAAGATATTTTTATTTCTTCAATCTCAACAAATGTCCATTTTTCATAAAATATTTATTTTTTGCAAGAAACTTTAAAAAATTATTGTTTTTAGACATTTTAGCAAAATAAATCATTATTTTTAGACGTTTTATTTTATAAAATGTTTTATATCAATCTTTCTAAAAAATACACCATTTTCATAAAATACCAACTTTTAATATTTCAAGACTTTGAAATATTTGTTCATTTTATATTTCCAACAACATAACATTTTACCAACATTTTTATTCCATAAATATAGTTAATATTATTCTAGCAAAAATCGTCAGTTATCCATGTGCATCTTACTTATGTAATCTAACCACAAGACTACTAAAAATGCAAATAGAGTCTTAGATACTAAGGATAAATTTTTACACCTCAAATACTCCAAATGATGGTATAAAGGTTGGTGTAGGAGGAGTAACCCCCACCTCCAAAGGTGGCTTTAAGGGTTACCAAAAGCATCCTCCAAAAATGCTCTATATATGCTCCATTTGAGCTTCCAGGGTAAGAACCCCTTCAAACTCCATGTAATCTTCCATCATCTTCTTTAAAAATCCCCCAACACTTCTCCAAAATTTATAGCTCCACTTCAACAATGGTGAAAATGGATGTTCTAGGCTTGAATATGGTGGAAAACTACATGAATCCGTGGTTTATGATGGTAGAATGGTGGAGGAATGGTGGGGAGAAGCTCTCCCATGGTGGAAGACCAGATCTTTCACCCTCTCATCTTCTTCTAACTTCAAAATGCCCCAAATAAACCAAATAACCCCTTCTAAAACCCTTTAAAACCCTAAAATTCTCGTTTTGCCGGATCTGGGCTAATCTGAGCTCGATAACTCACCAAATCAAGGGGCAAAATTGTGACAGTGCACAAGGGCAATCAGATCTAAAAACTTTTGGGGAACATCGTTGAACGACATGAGCCTTGTTTGAACGAAATCACTACCTCATTCAATGATTGGCTTTGCGCGACGTTCGTCCGACCTGGGACTGTAATGCGGTGAACTCTTGTTCGAAGGTTATTTAAACCCTACTTCGCGCGATGTTGATTCTCGCTTCTAACGACCCCATTATATCATTTGAACGACCCTTTTTTTCTATTATTTTATTTCCTTCAATTTTGACCCAAAAGTTTCTAATAATTCTCTTCAATCCTCACTCCATTACAATTTATACAAAATTTAGTTGAATTATTAGGACATGGTATTACAATGATCACGTGGGCCAGGAAGTATGGTTTAATTCTCCTCGAAGCCTCAATTATTGCTAGCGTAAGCTTTTCAAGCCTCGGGTATTTGTTCTCGGCTCCTTTGTATGATTTTCTGGTATAGTATACTGGCTTTTAGACTCCTTCTTCATTCCTTACTAAAGTTGAACTGACTACCGACTCTAGTATGTATAAATATAAATTTTCATCTAAGATCGATCTTGACAATAATAGTAGGAACCAAGGTATCATTTTAGTTAGTCTAAAATCCAACTCATAATCCCTGTTAAATTTAAAGTTTTTTCTCTGAACTTTAAATAATGGAAGGAATCTGTATGTTTTTCTATATGCGAACCGATTCAAATCTTGTAATTAAACTGTTATCTTTTGGACCTCCTTTTTATTCTTTGGCGACTGCATATTTGTAAGGGCTTTGATTTTATCAGGATTAGCCTAAATTCCCCTTTAGTTGACATTGAAGCTGGGGAACATTCTGTCTCCCACGTTGGTTAGGATTCATCGTATACTTATATATAACATCAAAGTCTTGGTCAAGGTCCTTCATATATTCCTCAACTTTCTTACTTTTAAGCATGTCTTCTACATAAACTTTCATATTGAGGCCATATGAGGTTTAAAAATCTGATTCACTAACCTTTAATATGTGGATATTCTATTCTTTATCACGAAAGGCATGACATTGTAATAATAACTTCCCTTAGTTCTTCTCATTATCACTAGCCTTTATTGAAATAAGGTTTAAAATTCTGGTTCACTGGTCTTTAGTACGTGGATCCTGCATTCTATAACCCAAAATTCATAACGTTATAACAATAACTTCCATTGTTCGTGATGAATGAGATTTTCTTATTATCACTTTCCTTCATTGAAATTTGGTTATAACTAGAATAAGCATCTATGAAAATAATAAGTTCATGGTCGACTGTTGCATCAACTTGTTGGTCAATTCTTAAAAGAGGATAGTGATCTTTTAAGCTTGCCTTGTCAAATTCGTAAAGTCCACGAACATTATCCACTTCCCATTTGTTTTATGAACCATAACAATAGCCTAGAGCCAGGTTGGTATCTCACATCATCAATAAATTTATCTTATTGTAGTTTGTATACTTCAATCTAAATTGTCATATATCTTTTTAGAGAAAAAAATCTCCTCTTCAATTTGACTGGATTCACTTTCGGTACCCCATTGAGTTCATGACACATCACCTTGGGATCAAACCCTGTATCCTTGTGGCTCCACGTGAACACATCGCGTTGTTTGTTTAGTGATATACGTAAATATGGTCTTGTCTTGAAGACCCATTAAGGAAAAGTCTTCATTAAGGACATATCATTGAATATAACTACCATCTACCAGAAGCCCTCACCCTCAGTCTCTTCCTAAATAGTCTCGGCCACATAGATCACACCAAATGACCAGCTAAGATAGGTCTTAGTAAGCATAGGCATATTAGTTTAGGTCTTTACAAGAGTCATCCCCAGACAATATAAGAGTCCCCCTTAGAAGACACCAAAGCTGACCTCTGACGATATTAGATCCCCCTTCACCACTTCACTAGATTGAGACGTCGATCTTAGATGACTATTAAATCTCATCTAGGCTCACCAAAATGTTTCTAGGTTATAACAGTCTCAGCTAGTCGATACCTTCAACCTTCGACATCTCCTGCACACATGGAAGTCATGACAGGGGTATGATAGGCATATCCTATTAAAATTATTAGAGAAGATCAAATAACCACATGGGGGAATATTCTTCATCATAGCTTATGTGCTCATCTCTATAGCTATTATGCTATATTTGGCCTTTCCTTGAACCGATCATTGAGTGTATGCTTGGGGGTGACCCAATCCTATAAAATACACCTCATGTCTTCTTCCTCCGGATCAAAATTGAGAAACCCTTTTGTACTCTGTCAAATTATATATAGAGAAAGAAGCTCGTACATGCCATCCATGGCTATTTGCATAACTTTAAAGTGGAATCACTCCCATACGTTACTTAGTGGATGTAGGTAAAGGCTGAACCACTTAAACACTTGTGTTTATCAATTTTCTCTCATTTATTCTACTACTATACTTTTGTTTATTATTTCTTCCATTGTTGTGTAAGTTCAAAACCAGGTTGAACCCTAAAGGATGATTTCTAGCATTATCATTTTGGCACCATATGAGGTAAGAGACTGTGTTTTCTTCTTCATCTCAGCTTGTGCTCTTTATTTTTCATCTCTGGTGGTAATCCAGGTTCACATTTATTGGAGTTGAATTACCATTAAAGGAGCTTAAGTTGAGAGGATCATCAGCTTCTTTGGATCATTTTTTTTGGGTTCTTACTTTCTCCTTCACCTTTTTTCTAATTTATTGTGTTTTTTTCGAGATGGCCACCGATCCACCATCAAACGCTGGGGCTGGATTCAACTTACCGCATATATAGTTTGAAATGGGTGATATGGCGGTAGCGCTCAGGTCCCTTGTGGACAGTCAGCAAGAGATGCAGTAATAGTTCTTGGCCTTTAGCCAAGATATTATGAGGTAGATACATGACGATCCCACCATCAATCTCATTACTCCAGTTGTTAGAAAGGCCATGCATACAATAGCCAGGGGACTACCCCTAGATCCCACTAAAGATGTCCAACACAAACTTAGGTGCAGATAAATCACCGACCCACACTGTCTTCGTCTCGACAAGGGGGTTCAAGAGTACCCGGAGGACTTGGAATATAAAGATTAAGACTGTTGGGATACGTACGATATGTTAGATACTTCATATCGTCCAGAGGCCACCCCAACACCACTTATCAAGGGAGTAGTGATCACCCCCCCCCCCCCCCCCCACAGTCATCAGGAAGGTAGTGCATTTGAGAGACTAAGTAGGGGGCTAACGTTTAACCATCTTAGCCCAAGAACCAATGATAGTCGAGACAATATCCCCCACATTGTTAATGGTACATACGCCACTGGTCTTCCCGATGATGATCGATCTAGACGAGACTAAAAATGGAGGAGTATAGAGAAGTTAACAGAAGACAGAAAAATACGAACATGGAGTCGACCGATGAAATCGCTACTGAAATGGAAGGAGTGGGATAAAATTTGATCATAGAGGAAAAACCATAGAACAGCTCAATTCAAAGGTTGGAAGATAAGATCGACTATTCATTAAAATTTGTATCCAAGCCACCGAGGGTACATGGAGGGTTATCCTTTTATGCCAAGAATATTTAGTTATCCATCTCTCAGTAAGTTAAAACCTCCAACCGTGATATGATAGGAGAAAAAAACCTATTCATTGTGTAGACATGTATCAGTCGGCTGTCGATATTTATTCCACCCCGGACGAGATGAGGTGTTAAGATTTCTCTTCTATGCTTACCGGTGCTACTCATGTATGGTACACTGACCTGCCGAGAGGATCCATAAAAAAATTTAAATAGCTAGCAGTGAAGTTTATCCATAATGTTTTTTTTGTAATGAAGCCGACCAAGCACATTACTCATCTGCTGAATGTTAAACGGGGGAAGATCTAGTCTCTGAGGTATTATATATCTCAGTTGAATAAAAAAATATGGAGGATTATGAAAAGAGCATTGCGATGACATATCTCATCAGTGGGCTTTAACCAGGCAAACTCTATTATAATATCTCCAAGGATCCTCCAAAGTTAATAACAGAACTTCTGGCTAAGGATGGGAGAATCATAAACACGAAAGAGGCCATGACGAATAAGAGAGGAGACCAAAAAGAGGTCAACACTAACAATTCTAGAAAAAACCAAGATAAAGAAAAAGACAATGAAGGGAAGACGGGGTTTAATAAGGATAAGTTTGCTAAGTACACTCTTCTGACAGTTAGTCCAGATCCGATTCTAAATGCGATAAAGGATGAAAAAGAGCTCAGGTGGCCAAAAAAGTCGAGATATTCCCATAACAAGAGGGACAAGAGAAAATGGTGTGAGTTCTGTCAAGATAAAGGTAAAAGACAGACTAATGCTTTTCTATAAAAGACGAGATTCATAAGTTGTTAAAATAGGAGAAACTACAAATTACGTTAACAAGAAAATAGGCTTAGATGAACGTAAAAAGAGATACTCCTTGTTAAAGGATAACAAGCCTAAAAAGAAAGAAATAGAAGCAAACCGAATCGATCCGAAGTTAGATGATTGTGATAAAGATGACTCAGGTCTTCCTGCCAAACCTCCTGCAGTTAAAAGTAACCTTAATGTGATTTATTTTGATGTAAAGATGATATGTGGAGGAAGGGAAGGTGGAGGAAATGAGACGAATGATAGGAAGGCTCATGTGATTGAGGACAAGGCTGGGCCTAAGAGAGCTTAAGTAAATTTGGATGAGGCCAAGAGTAAACCAAGAAAATTTAAGGAAATCGATATAGAGAGTCTCATAGTTGGATTTTCCAAGAAGGAATTCAAGAGGATTTAGCCCCACATGATGATTCTCTCATCATCAGCATACGAGTACAGCACTACAATATAGCTGAAATTCTAGTGGATGGGGGAAGCTCGGTCGACATCATATTAGGGATTATTTCAAAGGGCTAAAACTAAGAAAGAATAGACTTGTCCCATATCATCGTCCATTGATTGGGTTTAATGGATAGAAAGTCCCCTCGATGGGAGTCTTTGAAATGGATATTTTCATGGGAACCTGAATAAGATGCTTGACTGGGAAGATCAAATTTTTTGTGATGGATGAGAAAGTATTCTTGGATTTTAATATAATTTTTCAGGGTAGCACTTAAGGAGTCTGAAGTCATGACATCTATCGTACACCAAATGTTAAAATTCACGACTCCTTATGGAGTAGGGGAAGTAATGGTGATCAGGTGGAAGCAAGCGTGTGCTATATCACCTCGACAGAAAAGAGAGAGACCCGTAAGAAAAAGATGATCTCGTATAATATTGATACTCTTAACCCAAGAGATGAGCAAAAGATTAAGAACGAAGATTATATGGAAGAGGTAGAATCCATCGTCCTTAATGAGGACGAATCGAAATAAACTATCTAAATAGGCTCGTCCCTTAAAACAAAAATAAAGAAGGAGTTGATTAAGTTGTTAAAAAGAAGGTAAAGTGCATTTGCATTGAGCCACAATGATATGATAGATATTGAATCTGAGGTTATTTATCATCGGCTTAACATAGACATGACTATGAAACCAGTAAAATAATGAAGGCAAACCTTTACCATAGATAGATATGAAGTTACATGAGAGGAAGTGAAGAAGCTATAGACTACAGACTTCATCAGAAAAGTGCAATACCCAGAATAGCTATCTAGTGTTATCATAGTGCCTAAACAAAATGGAAAGTGGAGGATATTTGTAGACTTCACTGACCTTAACAAATTTTGCCCAAAGGATAGATTTACTTTTCCAAGAATCGACCATATTGTGGATGTTATAGCCGTTCATGAACTTCTGAGTTTCATGGATGCTTACTCTAGGTATAATTAAATCTCCATGTATGAAGATGACACTCAGAAAACATCCATCATCACAAACAAAGGAACATATTGCTATAAAGTAATGCCATTTGGCCTAAAAATTACGGAGGCCTATGTTGACGATATGCTAACAAAAAGTTTGAAGGCCAAGAGTCATGTGGTCGACTTAAAAATAGCATTTGATACCATGGATCAGTATAGAATGAAGTTAAATTCTACGAAACATGTTCAGTGTCGGAGTAGGGAAATTCTTGGGATTAATTACAAATTAGAGGGGCATTGAATTAATTCCTAACAAGATAAAGGCACTGATTGATACAAAAATGCCAAGAATGACCTAAGACATCCACAGATTGACATGCCGAGTCATTGCATTGAATAAGTTTGTATCGGGGGCAATAAACAAGTGTTTGCCATTATTTAAGATATTGAGAAAAGTGTTCATTTGGGACGAGGATTGTGAGAAATCATTTAAAGACTTAAAGACATATCTCAACTCACCAATGATTCTCTCTTAACCCATCCATGGGGAATATTGTGCTTATATTTGGTTGTATTGAAGTCGACTATTAGTGCTGTAATAGTAAGAAACTACAATGTGTTTTAGAAACCTATCTACTTCAAAAGAAAAACATTGGAAGGAGTCTAGATAAGATACCCTAATATGGAAAAGATTGAATACACTTTAAACCATTCCTAAAAAAAAAAAATAAAGCCCTACATTTAAGCTCATATGATGGTAGTGCTCACCAACACGCCTCTCCAATAAGTAATTCATTAACATGATAAATCGGGTTGGGTAATGGCTTAGTTGGTGGGGTTGGGTGAGTTTGATATCATATAATAGCCAAGGAGTTTAATCAAGGGCGGACATTGAAAGATTTTAAAGATGTTCACATGGGAGTAAACATATGACATGGTAAGTAAAATTCTGATTGAAGTATCAAAGGTCGTCTAAAGCTAAAAGGAAAATACGAACGAGGGTACAACGAACGACAACAAAGTTTGCATGAAAAAATGGGATTTATTGTTAAAAATGGTGCCTTAGCTGAAGGACCTTTCTCATTAGGATCACCAGTATGGAGTTTATTTATTGACGGTTCATTGTGTGCAAATAGGAATATGGCAAGATTAATGTTGTCAGTGCTAGACGGGACCGATATTGAGTTTACCCTAAGATTTAATTTTGAAACATCAAATAAGTATGAGACCCTATTGGCGGGACTTACGCTGGAAAAAGAATTTAATGTCATCCAGATCCTTGCCCATAGTGATTCTCAGTTGGTTGTTAAATAAATTTTAGGGATTTATGAAGAAAATGATGAGAAATTGGCTAATTATTTAGCCAAGGTCAAGAAGATTTTAATTAAATTTCAAGAAGTCAAGATCAAAAGAATCCCTAGAATTAAAAATGGAAGGGAAGATGCACTAGCAAGGATCGCGTCAGTTACCAGAACAAAGATTTACTGATAAGTGCAAATAGATATCCTTCTGAAGCTAAGCGTTGAGACCGAAGAAGAATCCATTAAAGTGTGTGTGAATTTAATTTAGGACCATCTTGGATACACCCATTCATAGATTATTTAAGAGATGGAAATCTATTGGAAATTAAAGTCGAGTGCATAAAATACAATATCGAGCAGCTAAGTTCACTATCATTGAAGATGTGTGTGTCCGTCTGTGGTAAATTACATACGTAGAGATATACATGAAGGCTCTTGTGCAAGACACATTTGTGGACGATCCTTAGCCAAAAGGGTCGTCACTTAGTGTTATTATTGGATGAATCTTGCTAAGGACTGGGCATAATATATACTCAAGTGGGACAAATGCCAACATTTTGCTAACATATCCCATCAAACTTTTTTTCTAATATCGGCCCCTTTGCTTTTTGCAACGTGGGGTATTGACTTGGTCATCACCCTCCCAAAAGAAAAAGTGAATTTATGCTTTTTAATTATCGCGATAGACTACTTTTCCAAGTCGATAAAACCCAAGATTATGATCACCATCCCTGAGAAGTAATGTTTCAGATTTATTTGGAGGAATATTATTTGTCGATATGGACTCCCTAATACCTTAATATCTGACAATGAAAAGCAGTTCAATAATAAGTCTTTGGAAGCCTACTATAAATGGGTTGGCATCAAATAGTTATTTTCTGCCCCAAGTCGGCCACAAGTTAATAGGAAAACTGAGGTAACAAATATGATGATATTGGATGGAATCAAAAAGAAATCAGAAGATGCCAAATGAAAATGGGTTGATGAGTTATATAACGTTCAATGGGCATATAGGATGACAAAAAGAACCCCAATGAGAGAGACCCCATTTATGATCTCCTACGGGTCAGAAGCAGTTATCCCAATATAAATTTGGTTGCCAATCCACAGGGTTGAAACTTACCACCCTGAGGTAAATTTGGAGGAAAATAGACTAAACATGGACCTTATTAAAGAAAAAAGAGGAGATGCATCCATTGTATAGTCAGACTATTAGCAGGGAGTCATTAAATTCTACAACAAGAGGGTCAAGTCTCGACCTATTATGGTGGGGGATCTCGTACTGAAAGGTCATACGGAAGACCAAAAAGCTTCATCCTAACTGGCATGCGCCCTATAGAGTCAAAGAAGAGATCATACCAGGAATATATTGTCTAGAAAACCTTGAGGGGGAACCATTCTCCAATCCTTGGAGCGCAGAAAGACAATTTTTTTGCAGTAGAAAGACAATTTTTTAATCATCAAATATTAGATGAAGAAAAGTTAAGGAGAGAAATATAATATCAAGTGTTGCCTCCTGTTTTGGTATTTTCATTTTAGAAATCCCATAGTTATATCATTAAATCTCTCTCTCGGCGATATGAGAATGCCTTTGGAGGAAGACATCACTTTGTATAAACCCTAAGAGGTGGGAAACGATTAACATCATTTGAATATGGTGAAATCCTTAACATCATTTGAATATCATGAAATCCTTACATCATTTTTTGGTGAATAATTAAATCTCCCTGTCTCTCTCTGTCTCTGTCTCTGTCTCTGTCTCTCTCTCTCTCTCTCTCTCTCTCGGTAGTATGAGAATGAATTTGGAGTCTCATCTCCAAGACATCATTATGTATAAACCCTGAGAGGTGGGAATAATTTAACATCATTTGGTTATGGTAAAAATCCTTAACATCATTTAAATATGGTGAAATTATAAACATCATTTTATGGTGAATGAGTAATTCTCACTCTCAGCAGTATGAGAATGTCTTTGGAGTCTCGAATCCAAGACATCAATTGGTATAAACCCTGAGTGGTGGGAAGCATTTAAAATAATTTAAATATGGTGAAATTCCTTAACATCATTTGAGTAATGTGAAATTATTAAACATCATTTTATGGTGAGTAATTAAATATATCTCTCAGCAGTATGAGAATGCCTTTGGAGTCTCGGCTCCAAGACATCAGTCTATATAAACCTTGAGAGGTGGGAAACATTTAACATCATCTGAGTATGGTTAAAATCCTTAACATCATTTGAGTATTGTGAAATTATTAAACATCATTTTATGGTGAATAATTAAATCTCTTTATCAGCGGTATGAGAATGATTTTGGAGTTTTAGCTCCAAGACATCACTATGTATAGACCCTGAGTGGTGGGAAGCATTTAAATATGGTGAAATCCTTAACATCATTTAAATATGATGAAATTATTATCAACATTTTTTGTGGTGATCATATTGTTATAACTTACTCCCGACAATACGAAAGTTGTCGAATTATCTTCAAACCACATTCATCACAAAATCCTAAAGGAAAACTTGTCGTCATTATTGAATATTATGGTGAAAATAGGGCTTATGCATAATAGGAAGGACGTCTTGTCATAATATCCTAGAACATATAACACATAGTATTATGAATGCAACAAGTAGATACTCGACTTGGCCAAAAATAGTAAAGACAATTGCAAAATTCAACATTCAAGCTATATTAAAAATAATGTTTCAAATCAAGAGTTAATAGATTTCAAAAATTGAAACAAAAGATGGGTTGCATGAATTGTCTACAAATGCCCTCATGGACTTGTACAATGGCTATCAGACCCTCCTCTTCACTTTGGCACTCTAGAATATTTCCATAAGCACCTCTTTTGAATAATTTCCATGCTTACATTCATAAGTGCAAAATTTTATATAATTTTTACCCAAATCTAGGCCTTGGTAGGCCCATTGTATCATTAATAAAGAGATTTTAGAGTTATTTTAGCTATTTAGAAGAAAAATGCATGTTTGAAATAAATTCAAGTTAATAATGAAATCTTATCAATCCCTGGGGGTAAAACCATAATTTACCATAGACGGTCACCCAAAAATAATGTAACTTAAGCATCGACTACCAAGGATTCAATAATATTTGGCTTAATTGGGTTCTTATCAGGGTTAGCGATGATCCCCTCTTAATCACCAGCTTCCTCAATCCCGTCTTCCTCATTGTTCAGGGTGATATCGACCTTAACTATAATAGGCCCATCAACATTTGCCTCGACCAGCACCTCTTAAAGTACAATGATGCTCACAGGATTGATAGAGTTGAAGGATCTAATAATCTAGGCAAAAAGAAGACCGTCGGTGATGAGGCCACCACATTAAATGGTAACCCACCGATAGACGATTTTAGCCCCTTTATTAATGTATTGTATATCATAGAATAATAACTCCCCTGACTCCTTGAAGTCACTAACAGCCTTATCAATAACCATTTTGATCCGTTCGTTATCATCCTCCTTCTACTTCTTGAGATCAGCCTCAAGCTCTTTAATTTTTAGCTTGTGGTCCTACCTCAGATTCTCAATGTGTTCCTTATGACAATCCTAAATAACTTGGACTTTGGATTCATGTTCGGCCTTCTGGTCCTTCATCTTCTTGGCGTCATTGACCACCTTTGACTTATCCTCAGACTCCATTACCCGTTGCAAAATGTTTTGGAGGGCAATGATAGACTATAATCATAATTAACAAAAAAGTAAGTATGAGAACTTTAGAAAAATATTTTTTTTTAGAGTTGGTATTTACCTGGGTCGCCCTGTGAAGAGTGAAGTTGAAGATCCTTGAAGGCTAATGAGCATCAAAGTATTAGTTTTCACAGTTAGGGATAACCAACGTGATGACCTACCTAGCCTTTAGTTGACTCCCAAGAAGAGATTCAGTGTTAACCCCAAGTTGGGCCAAGCATGCAACTATCGTAGTACCATCTATAATGGGAAGGGACCATCGGTCTGTCTCAGCTAGCTCTCTTTCCTCTTCTTTTATGGTTAAAGAGGATGAGTCAAGGTTCCACCAGTAACCTCTTTCATTTTCTTATAATTCTCGATAGCTTGGGGCACCCAGTTGTCGATTTTGGCCAAATTTCAGTTGGCTGCAGTGCTTTCTGTTGTAGATGAGCAAAAAAGTTGGATGAGATTGGTGCTACCATCTCCCAAACTTCATTTGATATATCAGCTAGATGATTTTCAATGAGTATATGAGCAAAATCGGTATCGATATAAATTTTGACCAAATTTATTCAGAGATGATAATAAAGTAAGAAAATTTGCGAATAATGAAAAGATTTATGTACGAAGTGTGTCTAGGGGGTCCACCGCCATTTCAGAATATTAAAGGAGTTCATGGGTCATTAGATATCTCAACTCAATTAATCCATCCTCCTAATATTGTTAATCTCCTTTATCATCTCAATACTAAGGCCGGGATCAACTTTGATCGAGATCGAATATGGTCCCATTAGCAAGGAACTCTCATCATGCAGGGCCAAACGCCTCACCCTTACTGAATTCCCAGTCGTCGGAAATAAAAATAAAATAATGAGACTTCTAACCATGGTTTGAAATGTAATTTATATGAATAAGTTTTTATCAGAGCGATGAGCCATAAAATGGTAATAGCATGGATTAGCTTTTGTAGTAACATTTGTGTAACATGCTCGAGAGATCTTGACTGAAATATCCTTATCATAAGTGACACTCCAGAGATGATCTATTCCATAAATGACCTTCCAAGTGTTCAAAGACAATTGGGCTGGAGCAACACCAATTGAATAAATAATTTACCTAATAGGAGAGTAAAAGGTAAGGCGAAAGCCGATATCGAACATCTTTTTATAAATGAAAACATCTCCCTTATTCCTAAGATCGAAGGCACTTTATCTTTGGGAGGAAGTTTCATGGTGATAGAAGGATTGATCCCATAAATGTTTCGATAAACCATTAGATCAGTCTCACAGACCTCATTGGGAATAGCTAAAGATACACTTGTTTCCAAGGGGTAGGGACCCTCCTTCTCTTCCTCCTCAATGACAGGGGCCTTGTCACGAGGGTCATGTTTTTTTAACTTAGCCGGAATCATAGCCAAGATAGGAATGGGCATAGAAGGGGCTGGCGGTACATTGGGAACAACCTTAATCTCAGACTCATCTTCTGAGATATCATAGATTTAGGTCTTAAGGTATCTCGATTAGTGAGAAGAAGTAATGGGATATCCCCTATTAATTGACTCTGGCGTTTCACCCTCATCAGGATGTTCTATAGTGACCCTCATGGCCACCTCAAAAGAGTCGACCTCAGAGTTCACTCGGGTCAATGATATAGCCTTTGGAAGAAGATACATATATGGTGTAACTATCGAGAGAAATGATAACTGGATTGGTCCTAGCTCTAATCTCATCTCGAGAAGGGTAAGTCAAGAGTAAAAGAGGCTTTTTTACAACTAGAGGAGTGGGAGCCAATTGTATCTGAGGCCTACATCAGCGTGACTCGTCCTTGGCCTTTGTTATCTTTTGTCTCACACATTCACACAGATAAGAGAACTCTTCACCAAGCTCGTATAACCTATGATACATGAACAAAAATGGGGAAATCTATGTGGAAATTTCTAAGGATCAAACTGAAATAGTTGGGTGTTTTTTAATGGTTACACTTAAGAACATGAAGAACATAGTGTAATGGCTCAGGAAACTTTCACCGAAGAAGTCACCGAAAAGTGCAACCATCAAATTAAAACCCCTAAAAACATTATTAAGTCAACCTAAAATTGAGTCCTAGTTTTATCCACCCAAGCCGCAGTGAAATAAGGGGAAAACCACCACAAACTGGTGGCCGAGGTTAACAGAAAGGTCATCAAAATAATTAAAATCATAAGAAAGGTAATCAAAGCAAAGGAAAATTTGAGTGGATGAAAGGAATAAGGGAGGCTGAGATCACAGAAAAAACAGCGAGTATGAAAGAAAGCAGATGATCGAAAAATCTAGAGATAGAAAGGAAAAGGTTTTGCTCTAGCTAAAGTTTTTGTGGAAATGAAAGGTTAGGCGACATTTTCTACCTAAAGCTAATCACATAACTCCCTATGTTTCTCAATTATTAGGGCCCACCTCCCAATGCCCAAGTGTAATGTTTGGCTATTCGCATGGCTTAGGGAGTCGTGTCAACACTCACCAAGCTCATCAATTAATAATAAATATATTAATTATCATGAGTGAGAAGTGATATCTCTCCTAAAGACCAATACGACCGTTATACCTTCACTATCCATGGGATACCCACATATGCAGATTAAGAATCACAGCGCCGAAATGTGAAGGGATAACAAAAGTATTTAAACCTCAACCTCCCCTTGACATTGAAGGCTAAGGTATAAGGGTGATCGATATACATAAGTGTGGTCTTATCTAAACGACCCACTAAGGAAGAGTCTTCCTAGAAGACATATCATGAACAAAACCTCCATCTCGCAGAAGTCCTGACCATCAGTCTCATCCTATGTGGTCTTGGCCCAGAGACCACTCCAGAAGATAGGTTTAGGTTCGATCGCTACAAGAGTCGACCTTAGATGACAAAAAGGTCAGCCTCAGACAACACAAGAGTTTACCTCAGACGATATGAAATCCCCATTTACCACTTCAATAGATTGGGATCAATCTTAGATGACTATCCATTTTCATATATGCTCACTAGGATGCTGTCAAGTTGTAACAATTTTGATTGGCCGAGACCTTCAACTTCTGACATCTCGTGCACGCATGGAAGTTTTGACAGGGGTATTATAGGCACATCCTATTAAAATCGTTATAGAATATCAAACGACCACGTGGGAAAATATTCTTTATCATATCTTTTGTTATCATCTCTATAGCTGTCACATAATAATTGTCCTTTCCTTGAACCGGGCATTGAGTGCATGCTTGGGGGTGATATTACGCACCCCTAAGCCTATAAATGACACCTCATGTCTTCTTCCTTCGGATCAAAATTGAGAAAACCTACTCTTACTCTATCAAATTGTAGAGAGAGAACCTTGTACACACTATCTATGGCTATTTTCCTGTCTTTATAGTGGAATCACTCCCATACATTACATAGTCGACATAAGCCAAGGCTGAATAACTTAAACACTTATGTTCACCTATTTTTATCTTATATCCTCTACTACTCTACTTTGTTTATTATTTCTTCCATTGTTATATAAGATCAAACTAGGTTGAACCCTAAAGGATGATTTCCATAATTAACAGTTAGAAAATCAACCAATTATTATTTGAATTTTGGCTCTAGAGACGAACCGGTCTGAACTTCCCTGCCAAGATTAATATCATCAATAATGACGAGTGCAACCTCTTCTTTTGCCTCAAAATTTTTCATTTTTTTCTTATTGAAAGGATTTAGTTTATTTATATGGTATATGGTATTTATCTTCTCGTGGGACTCTTTCCTCTTGAATGAAGTGAAATATCACTCCTTATCCACCGCCTGATCTCCATGAACTTTACCGAAGCCAAAGTCAGGTGGGAACTTCATGACTTAGTGTGCGATGGAGGCCATAACATTGAATATATTTAGTCCTACCCGATCAAACATGATAATATATGTCGAGGCCACATTCTGATCAATATTAAAAAATATCATCACCTCGATATGCAGGTTAGCCAGGTACCTGTCGTTACTTCTAGGTCCACTATGCTTACTGGATATACCTTCTCTCTTGGGAATCCAATTAAAGGGTGGTAGGGTTACAACTTTCATCCCGAGAGCTTAAATGTTTTGAAAAACTCATAAAATAGTATGTCAGTTGAAATTCCATTATTTACTAAAATCCTTTGACCTATATGCTTGTGCACTAACAAACTAGATGTGACACCCTATAAAATTCATAAATAGATTGATCGGGTCTAATTGAAAAATCATATGCATAAAAAATTTGGTAACATTCTCATAATAAAAAAAAACTAAAATTGAACAAGTAATATCAATAAATAAATAACTATTGAATAAAAAAATACCAACTCTGACACCATAACTGCCAAATAATATCACCCCAAGTCTACAACAACAACCTAAGACTTGTAAAAAAAATATATGGACAACGTTAAGAACAAGTCTAAGTAAAATAATATTATAATTGAACTTGGCTACCATATCACTATGAATCTTCCTATCGTCTCTTAGTTATTTTTAAGTTTATCCCAACCCCAAAACCCCTAGATATCTCATGTGTCTATAACCCAAGCCCAAGTGATCCTATGATTAATTAATATTCATCTCAAGTGGATATAACTAATTGATCCAATAATGACTCTACACTTAACATCTCAAGTGTATAATTATATAGGCATACATTCCTATTATGATTCCTACACATTCCAAGTATAACACAAAAATTGGTACAATTGTCCCTAGTACCGCAATGTAAAATTCCATAAAGTTACAGAGAGACAATCTCTAGCCCCCACATGACGGATGATTACTCTAATGCCTGTTAATCTCTCGCGCGTACTAGGCAGAGTTATAAGTAGTTTCACACCTATAATATAAAATATCCATCAAGGATAATCATTACAGCTTTACTCTAATCATATGGACCCATACCCAGGCTATATTAGGGATACCTTCATTTTATCACCACAGGATAACACGAGTCTGTCAACACATAATGTCTGAGGTAAAATGGCCGAGGCAAAGTCCATCTATATCACCGAGGTACCAACTCGTTCGACGACGTACGCACCCCATAAGGATATCATATCTAGCACGTATATCATGAGGACTCAAGGCTAGGTATGTATTGCACATAAAACACATAAGCCAATATAACCCTCGCTAATGGGTAGAGCAACCACATATGTATACAAACCCAATGCTACCAGGTCTCACATACACTATTATAACTATATAAGCTTATATACACACTATCATAATCAATCATTTTTTACATTACCCCGAACTCCCAAGACCCTCAAGTATATATATAGTCTCACCCCTAAATTTTACTAATACCACTTACTATCACTAAAGTCCATCTCATAAGATCATAGCCCGATTTCCCAAGGTTCCACCACTAGGTATCATCACACACCAACTTACGTAAGAACATCTAATATACAAACCAATTTGATTTTAGAGTTTTCGACTTAATCCTAGTCACCCAAAAGGATCATCATCGTACTGATAACTCACCAAAAATCTTTCAATCCAAACCAAACAATCCAATTCTCTAAGACTCCCCAAATACCATAGAATAACCCAACCTACTCTTAGAATTGCATAGTAATCCCTAATATTATTTAACCCCTACTAACTAATCGAGGTCAAATGCCGAACAAACCAAACACCAAATTTAAAACTTTAAAATAGTGATATTCCCTTTATTTCACAAATATAATAAGAGACCAATCTATCCTAGACCTAAGACCCAAAATCCAACCTATTCAACCCTTGACCCATCATTAAGCCAAACAAGGGAGGTCTATCGATCAACCCCGATGGTCGATCGATTGATTGTCCCATAATACTTTTTCTTCCTAGTTATGGGATTTTTACCCCCAAACCTCCATTAAAGTGTTCTATGCTACTCAAATTAGAATATAATATGATTTCCTTCATATATAATTGTAATAACATCATTTTCTATCTATATATTTCAATTTTATACACTTATGTCATGATTAAAGGGTTAGCTATCAATCAAATTTGATTCAATTAGACATCTATTTGACAAATTGACACGGGGCTTTTGATATCTAAATAGTATATTATTAATCCATAACCATCCTAGAATGATTCAATTCTAATTCATAAAGAAATCCTCAAATTCTAAATTTTGTAATTAAATTAGTTTCTTTATCTCAATTATGCAAATTCTAATTCATAAAATGTCTGCTGTCTGATCAAATGAGGGAACATGCCTGACTTCAATTTGCTTCTGCATTATCTTTTCTCTTACAAAATACAAATCCAACTCTATGTGCTTGGTTCTAGCATGTAACACTGGATTGGCAGACATTAGGACTGTGCTTTGATTGTCACACCAAAGAACATGAGGCCTAATTTGAGGTACCTAAAGCTCAGAAAGTAGAGATTGAACCCAAGTTACCTCTGCTGTTAAATTTTCCAAATTCCTGTACTCTGCTTCGGTACTGCTGCAAGAAATTGTGCTTTATTTCTTTGAGTTCCAAGATACTAAATTAGGACCAAGATATAGACAGTAGCCTGTTGTGGATCTTCTGTCATCTTGATTAGAAGCCCAGTCTGCATCACAAAATCCTGTAATGTCAAGTTGAGCTGAACTTCTCAAATGTAAACCATGATTTAGTGTTCCCTTCAGATATCTCAATATTCTTTTGACAGTTTTCCAGTGAGAAGCTAGAGGATTCCGCATAAATTGGCACACTCTATTAACTGAGTATGCTATTTCTGGCCTGGTTATTGTTCCATATTTTAAACCACCAACTAAACTTCTATAATCTAAATATTTTCTATAGGATCAATTCCTATTGCAGATAGCTTCTCTCCACTGGACATGGGGGTTGGCAAACCATTAGCATACTATAATTTAACCTTGCATAGAAGGTCAGTCAAGTACTTGGTCTGTGTCAGTAACAGGCCTTCTGAAGTGTATTCCACCTGAATACCAAGGAAACAGTTAATGTTCCCGAGTTCCTTCAGAGCAAGATTAGATTTTAACTATTTGATTAGAGTGGAAACAACTGCATCATTGCTCCCTGTCACTAGAATGTCATCAACATAGACAAGGATAAAAGTAGTATGCTGAGAAATGTGTCTCACAAAGAGAGACTGATCTGATTTGGCTGAAGTGAAACCAGGAGTAACATTCTCTTGTTACTCTTGGTTTCACTTCATCCAAATCAGAATTTATGTTGTAAGATTTTATATTCCAAGAGAATTTATGTTGTAAGAAATCAATATGGTTTTGGAATATTTTGGATTATCTTTCGAAATGCATAGAATATTTGTTTTAGTCTATAAGAATGGGTTTCAGGCCCATTAGGCTAGTATAGGACTTGGGTAATGTTTTAGGCTTATTGGGGATATTTTTGGACTCATTTAGATGAGGACCGTGTAGGGGTTAAACCTAGAACAATAAATGGATTTCTTACAACATAAATTCTCTTGGAATATAATAAATGGAAGGGACCCCACAATCACTCTAGCACAATAAATTCAAGGGAGTAACCAGAAGCACAATAAATGCTAATGTTGGTGAATAAATGGGGTCAAAAGAATAATCACTCAATGATGAACTCACAAAAAACTCTCTTGTCTAGAGAAAACTTGACAGAAATTATGGATAGTCAAAATTATGATATTTTGAAAAGACACAACGAAAGTATTTATATGAGGGCAAGGTCATTCGAGTGACCTTGCTCTCATGAAATGCTTTTGATTGCATGTAATGCTATGCAATGAATGCCAAAGATAGTGTATTAAATTCATGAGATATGATATTTGGGAGGGAACACTGTTTAGGCCATCAAAAGTCTCTTAGAAGAATTAGAATGTGATAAATCGACACAAAGGTTTATCCTATGATGGCTGACATGAAAAATTCTTTAAATAAGATGTCTATCCTAGGAATAAACCAACTTGAGTGCTACTAAAATGTCCGAAGTCATGACGTCATGAAAGCTAGTGAATAGTGACATGTATGGAATGAGTTGTCTAATTAACCAAGTGTAGTCTTTCGGATGATGGTTATTTGAGCAACTTGGAAATATTTGTGAGATATCAAAAGGGTATCTTTAAACAACTATTAGAAATGAGGTACCTCGAGATAGGTCCCTCAGAAGATGGTATCCGGAGTGTCCATTTATTGTGCTTATTTGAACAAATGTTTTGCCCGAGTTTGCTATTATTTACCCAACGTTAACTTATTCCCCATTCTCCAAACCAAATCCCTTCAAGGTTCTCAAAATGAGGTTGTTCGATAGAGAATGTGATATTTCCCATATCCTATGGATATGGTCCTTCGAAGGTACCGATCAACGTCAAAATCATTACAAAAAAAGTCTAAATGTTTCAATGGAAGGAAATAAATACAAGTACAGCATAATTCCTATTACAAGATGTGTTTTTTGTATCTCTCAATTGAGCTCGATCTTTTATGGGAGGTCCTTCAAGAAACCTCAATTTTGAAGGATGATCTTCCTCTGAATAACCTTCCTTATTGGAGATCCTTTCGGCAACCTCAGTTTTTGTTTGATCATTAATCCTTTGTTTGTGCTATATCAGCCTGCTAATCAACCTTGGGATTAGGCCTCCCCTACATTTTCCCCTTCGTAGATATATTTGTTTATATGTGCGAAATACTATCATATTTCTTCGAATTACTATCATATTTCTTCGAATTACCTGTAAGTAGGGGTTATTTTAAAAAAAATAAACAAATAACTATAAAGCAACAATTATTTGTGCAGAGATATGTGCGAGTGATCACATAAATATTTTCCCTTCGAGTGAGCTTCTACTCGAGCAACTTGTAAACTTGGTCATGAATTTTTCTCAGAAACAAACTATTATATGGTGTGAAAACCTGTTTATGTCTTGGGAAAAAATAATGGTTTTCAAAATTCCCTTAAAAATTATTTTTTCCCCAAGTAAGAGGGTTTGTAAAACGTCTTTTGAATTCCCCAAAGTTATCACCATTGAGGCGTTGGGTCATAATAAATGATACACCCCCTAACTTTATAGTAGCACGTTGGGATCTTCACGTGTAAACCATGCGAGGAACCTCAGGCGTTATCATATTAGACGCAATGATTACACGATCTACACACTCGTAACCATGTGTGCGTGTAACCAAAATTGTCATTTCCACTTCTCCATTTCCCCCACATATAATGGGTTTAACTTTGCCATAATCGTTGTATTTTCCTTCTTTCTTTCCCCCAAAAACTTCTTCTTCCCTAAATCTTCTAACTCCATCACCATAAATGGCTCCTGTAGTGAAAAAGACTCCCAGTTTCCAAAGCGTTTCACCCAGAACCTACACCTGCTGGTAGCAAAGGGCGAGATATTGCCGTGCGCCCTATTTTTTAGACTCTCACCATTTTTGGTCTGTAAACCATCATTTTCCAGGTCCTTTTACCTCTAAAGATGATCCCAATATATTAGTAGACGAGGATGACACAGTTAAAAATTGGCCGTATGTTCCTGGTGTGAGTATCATTAGGTTTAGAATTGAGAGGGGAGATTTCCCTTATTCCCGTATGGAGTTTGAGTCTGTTGGGGGGGGAGGGGTCATGTGAGGGTTTGGGAGCCTGGACAGACTATATTCCCAATAAATACGTCGCTAAGTTATCTTCTGTGGGTTTGTCATCCACACTTTGGTTTAGCAATCTCACCTTAGCAAAAAAACAATAATACATTGATGTTGTTGGTTTCACGCTGGATACATCGAACTCACACTTTTATGACTATATAGGTTGAATTCACCATCACTTTAGAGGATGTTTGCAAGTTGTTGGGAATTGAGGATGCTGGAGCTGAGACCTTCTTTGAGGAGTCCATTTCAGAGGAGGAGGTCGCTTCCTGCCCGTAAGGAACTAGAGGGATTTATAAGGATGTGCATGGTAAGCTATAACAAATTCACTTTTTTAGAGATCATCAGGTACTTCTCTTCATGAAGGATTAGGCTATTGTCTAGCCAAAAATGATCCTAAAGGCAAACAAGTGGAAGAGATTCCTCCCACTAGGAAAGGTTATGAGATTGACATTGAGCTGGCTAGTTACATTTGGGTTATCTAGTCGAGGATCTTTATTTTAGAGAAACCTCATGACTGCATAAGGAAGGATATTATAAACATGGTCGTTCGCATGTCATTTGGTGTGAATCCTCCTCTAGCTGTCATTGCCCTTGGCTGTCTTTACACCTAGGTCGATCGACTTCATGTTGACTCTGCTAGATCTGTTGGAAGGTTTGATGTCCCAAACTATGTTAATCATGTCCTTCTCATAACTTTCATATATGCCAGGTTTTCAAGCTATTCCACTAGCTCTTTACTCCCCACTTCCCTGTCATTAGGGTTCCTTACATAATTGCCTAGGGTCATAAATAATCCAAGAATCCTTATCGTACGTTGATTGACAATGTTAAGTCTTTCAAGTTTCACCCTTAGGTTGGTGTTAGCCTATTCTTCTCCAACCATTTCTTTGAGCGACTAGTTACAACAGTTGATGAGGCCTCTGCCTTGAATTTTTCATTTTCTAACATCCTTCTTGTATTTAATCCCTCATATCTTCCTTCCTATACTGAGTGGACATCCCACTACTCAGTTTATTCACCTCATCGAGTGGCCATACAATTTCGTTTTGACCAGGGAGTGCCCTTTCTCATCCAGGACACTTACGAGAAGCCTTCTAATTTTTTCTTGGCTTGTGGGAATTTTCTCACAAGCACCGTTGAAACCTTGTCATCCCAATACTAGGGACAACTAGTAATTCCTTCAAGAAAAGCTCTAGGGAGCAGTTCCCTCACTTGCCTCAATAATTTTTAGCCCAACTAGTTGGGTAGGTTCCAAAAATATATACTTCACCAACCAACCTATCCATTCGTATAGTGTTTTTGTATAATAGAGTTGGGACTAAGGAGATATTCCATCACTCAATCCAAGTTCCCTTTGGGTAAAGTAAGTGACACAATGCCTGCAGAGCTTCCTCCCCTGGCTCCTATGGAGGAGGATATTCTGAAGAAAAAGAAATGAGCTTCCACTTCTCAAGTTGCTGAGGAGGGTGAAGATGTGCCTGGAATTTCTCGACCTATTGCTAAAGAGGATAGACCTCTTGGCCCTTCAGATATGGTAGCTATGAAGGCTAAGAAAAAATATCTAAAAAGGAAGACTACTTGTGCCCCAAGTCCCCAGGAGGCCTCTCTTCCTAGAGCAGGTATCGATCCCAAGTTAGTGTACAATTGCTTCAACTTGTTCAATGATTTTATAAGTCAGTGGGATCAAGGTACATCGACTTCCAGAGCCATTATTGAACAATAAATGGTAGAAAAGGGGTTTTCCTTCACTCCCCCAACTAACATTGGTGGAAAGAAGAGAGTAAGATCAGCTTTTAGGGTCCCTCGTCCTACCATGGAAGTAGTTGAAGAAGCTGAAAAAACTGAGGTAGCTAAGGAAGTTGAAGAAGCTACAGAAGTTGAAGAAGGGGAATAATAATAATAATAATAATAATAATAATAATAATAATAATAATAATAATAATAATAATAATAATAATAATAATAATAATAATAATAAGAAGAAGAAGAAGAAGAAGAAGAAGAAGAAGAAGAAGAAGAGGACCGTGAAGATATTCCTCTGATGTGTTGGGCGCACTAGTTGCGCAAGATGTATTCAATAGAGAATCTTGCTTCTCCACCTCAGGATTATACTGCCTTGGATGACTTTGATAACTATGATGTATTACCTGCTTTTTTTTTCAATATTTGAATTTATATCTCTTCCTTATACTTTGCTCATGTTATGCAGATTAATGAGTTTCATGACACTTTTATTACTGAGAGAGAGAAGTGATAGAATAAGAAGTAGGTGCAACCCCTCAAACCACAAGCCTTTCTTCATCTCTCGATATCCCTGTATCGCAAGCAACTGCCACGAACAGGCCATAGGTAATGGTGGATTCCCCCTTTGGGGAAGTTGGTGAGTTTTATCTTAACGAGTTAATGAGTGGTGGTTATACACTGTACTCTTCTTTCTCTCATAACTAGGGATCACCTACTGAGGCTAGGAGGGATGCTATGGAAGAGGAAGTACAACAACCTAGAAAATGCTGAACCAACTCCTTTGGTTAGTTTAGTTATTTAGCAATTGGTAACCTTGAACCTTGTATTGTTGAGTTATGTATTTTCATTCCCCATTTTCTTCCTTGTTGTTATAGGTTGTTCCCTCCAAGGAAACTCCTGTCAATACTTGCAGGGCTCTTATAGTTGCTCCCATCAATCTAACCATTAATGAACAAATATTGGTGGACATATTTAGCCCCACCATTCTGGAAACTCGAAGGGATGAGGAAGTTGAAATGATTAAGGAGGTTGAGATAACTAAGGAAGTTGTTCTAAGTCCTATCCTTGCACCTATTATTGAACAAATTATTATGGTATCTCCTAAAAAAGAAGTATACTTTCATCTCCGTTTGCATTTGTTTTAATCTAAGTGCTAGTTTCACACCTTTTTGAACAAACACAAACCTTACCCAACTTACTTGCTTAAGCGACCTTAAAGGTTACTCAAGTAATCTGGAGTTTTTAAACAACCACAAATATCAAGTATGCCAAGGTTACTTATTCGAGCGACCTTAAAGGTCCTTCAAGTAACTTGTTTTTTTAAACCATCATATTTTGTAAGTGTTCCCAATTTACTTAGTCGAGCAGCCATAAAGGCCCCTGAAGTAAATTGGAACTTCTAAGTGTGCCCCAAAATCAGGGACTTTAAGCATGCACAATTCACCTAGTCGAGCAACCATAAAGCTCCTTTAATTAAATTGGGACTTTAAGTGTGCCCGGAAAGCAAGGACTTTAAGTGCGTCCAATTTAACTTAGTCAAGCAACCATAAAGATCCTTTATGTAAATTAGGACCTTAGTGTGCCCAAAAATCAGAGTCTTTAAGCATTACCATTTAACTTAGTTGAGCAACCATGAAGGTCCTTTAAGTAAATTGGGACTTTAGCGTGCCCAGAAATCAGGGCCTTTAAGCGTGATCATTATAAATTAGTCGAGCAACCATAAAGGTCCTTTAAGTAAATTAGGACTTTAGCGTGCCCAAGAATCAGGGTCTTTAAGCATGCCCAATTTAACTTAGTCGAGTAACCATAAAGGTCCTTTAAGTAGATTAAGATTTTATCATGCCCAGAAATGAGGGTCTTTAAGCGTGCCCAATTTAACTTAGTCGAGCAACCATAAAGGTCCTTTGAGTAAATTGGGACTTTATACAACCGTTAGGAAAATATTTTTGCTCTTTTGTAACTTTTATTATTTTGTCTATCAAGTTAAAACTGAGTGATCTTCCCCCGTAAATGAGCCTGCATTAATAGATGAACAAGTCTCTCAGGATGATGTTCGCAATGAGGCTATTGTTGAGTCCATTAATGTGGATGACTTTGTTAATCAAACAACCCTGCCCGCCATTGGCAGTACTGTTGAGGGAACTTATCGAGCTATCACGCCTATTTTGTTAGAGGAAGATAGGGCATCAAACACTATTTTTCCTTCAGCAAGCAATAGGGATTTTAGTGTTCATTCTCTAGAGGCTTCACCCACTGAACTGGTTAGACACATCATTTGCGATTTTCCCCATATCTTGACAACCCTACATTATAAGTTGATCGAGAGGCTACTTAATCGATATCCTTCAAATTTTGATGCTCGTTTTATCCATCCTTTGCCCGTGATGATGGCTTATAGGTTGCTCGGGGTTTCCACTATTCTGAATGAGGTTTTGAGTACCCTATTCCAATCCCTTACTTTTTCAAAGATAAAAGATTTTATTGGCAAGATAAACGTACTTGTGAACGATGTCTTCTCATTGACATGGTTTATCGACATGTTAAGATCATTTAATAAAGACGATCTACATGCCTTCTATGCCAAACTTCAAGTGAGTAACCGATGTCAAGCTTCTATTGCATAAGAAATGGCAAGTCTTGGCCGTGAACTCATTAAAGTAGGAGAATAAGTTATGGATGCTCAAGAAACCTTTATCCAAGATGAAGTAGCATTGGAAAATATGTAACAATAGATAGAGGGCCATGAAAAGAGTATGACTTATCTGGCCAAAGATCATGCTTCTTTGGAGTATATGTTACCAAATCATCACCACACACTGGTTGATTCCATCAACCTATGGTTTATAATAGATGACCCGAGCGACTATTAGGAAGTTGCATTTTCATTTCTTTTTTTGTACTCTGAGGCAGTAGAACTTCCTATATTTTGTATATGAACATGATGTTTTGAATGAAAATGCTTCTTCTATCTTCTATTGCATGTGCTTTACATTTGTTCTGATAAAAAAACACATGAATAATTTGCTACATAACTTTCCTTCTTATTATAAACAATCATATATTTCACCAAGTTGTGAGACCATCCTCTCAAATAACTCTGATAATTATTAACATAAACAAAAGAGTACAAAGAAAAGAAAATCTAATGATTAATAGCAAAATATTTCAAACATGACAGATTTTTAGCCACTTGTTATTTAGCTTAAATGTTACATTAGCTTCATCTTTGAGATCTCATAATAGCCCTAGTCATGTTCCTTGCGCACGATATATGGGCCTTCCTAATTTGCTTCAAACTTAGGTAGTGAGAGAACTCATATGTGCCTTATGCAAACCTTCAAAAACCAAATCTCCTTCCTTGAACTTCCTTAGTCTCAACATTTGATCATAGGACCTGGACAACTACTTCCTAAACATCTCGAAGTGCCTACTTCCATTATCCTCGTGCTCATCTAGTGCCTTGATTTACACATGTCTACTTTGAGGGAGCATTTCACTACGTAAGTTATATTAGGCAGAATGTGTATATAACTCAACTGGTATAATTGCTTCAAATTCAAATACCAAGAAAAAAGGAATATAGCTTGTAGGTTTCCTTTTTGTTATTTTGTAAGACCATAGAACCTTCAATATCTTGTCATCCTAAGTCCTCAAAAAATCCTTCAGCATGTTTGCTAGAATATATACCAAAGTCTTGTTGGTAGCCTCCAGCTTCCCGTTGCACTTTGGGTATGACATAGTTAACTTGTTGTGAATGATGGAGTATTTTTCTATAAGTAAGCTCACCTCATTGGTCCTGAATGGGGTGCCATTATCTAAGAAGAAGACATTTGGAATGGTAAATCGACATATGATACACTTTTTCATGAAGTTATCAAATACCCCTACTATGGCCTTCTTTAGTTGTATGGCTTCTGCCCACTTTGTAAAACATAGAGTAGCAATAAGGCTCCAAATTTTCCCCCTAGAGGATGGATTATTTATCCCTACCAGATTAAATGCTCAAGTATGAAAATGAAAAGAGTTGAGAGGGAGTGTATCTCCATCGAAGGGGTGTGGATCACATTCCCATAGAGCTGGCATTCCTTGTATTTTCGATCAAAATCTTTAAGTCTTTCTCTATAGTTGGCCAAAAGTATCCTAAGGTCATGAGCTGATCGTAAATATTCGCTCCCCAATTTGGTCTAGCTTATGATCTTACTTTAAAACCTCCTATGCTTCCTTTAAACTGATTCATCTAATAGTCGTATCTTGGTAGCCTCTATGATAGAGCTGGATGTTATGCTTGTAGTGTCTGGAGATTCTCTTCTTGAACATCATCTTTATTTGTTGAAATGACCCCATACCATCATGTCAATGTATGGCTACCTCCAGTTAAATGGATGTTTGAGGAAGTTGCACTCAGTCACTTGGTAATACAATTGACACTTGATACAACTCCTTTGTATCATTGTAGTGTCTTGCCTCATCATAGGATAAAAGTAGCGTGCTCTTTGAATCCTTCAGTACAAATGAATTTCTGTGTTCTCACGATTATCTTCATGCGCCTCCTTCACTATCCTTTCAGCTTCCTCAGGGTCCACACACCTCGATAGCCATCCCTCTTTATTTTTATAATACAAGTTTCCAGCAGTGAAAAAATAGTGTGAAAGTTCATCCAGACTCATTGGTCTTTCCCCTGTATCAAGATGCTTCCTTATCTTGCCTCTCCAATAATTACTGTCACCTATGGCAAACATTTTAGTTATTGTAGAGGGAGATGCCCTGTTGGTGATTTGAATCACCGTTGAATCCCCTTCGATGGAAATATTCTGGGTAATTGTGGCATACACATCAGCATGTTTGTTCATTATTGTAATGACACAAGTCTCCGATTGAGTCTTAATATAGTATTGGCTTAATTCGAGACAAAAACATTTGAGTCATAGGATAGTGTTCAAGTGTATCCATCCAAGCCTATGACGTGTTAGTTGAAGACGTAGCGAACAAGATTATAAAGCTTCATCATATGCCGGGTTTAGCGTGCCTCGTTTCTACGTCAAAAACATTGGTTCTAATGCTCCTAAGGTATGAATGCATTTTATATATATATAGGAGCTTGGAAATTTATTAGGTGTATTTTATAAAACTTTTCAATAATTTTAAAGACTTTGTTTTACTCAAAAAATATTTTTTAAGAACTTTTCATAAAATTTTTGGGCTTATAAAGAATATTCTATTTTCTGACACATCGTTCGAATAAACTGGAATCTCGTTCGAACGAGATTCCCAGGTCGTTCGAATGAGACTTCTAACAAGATTTCCTTTTTCTCACTGGAACATTGTTAGTAAATTCGTTAGAACGAAAATATCGTTCGAACGACTTTGGCGGGAACAGTTTTTTGGCAGTTTTCTCCATGTTCCCACTACTTTTTGACAGAATTTCTAAGTGCGGGAACCAACCTTTTCAAACCAACTTTTTCATATTCTACAATTTCCAAGATAGAGTTTTGAGAGCTTAATTCTAAAAGAAAGAGTTCGTGTTTTGAGTGTGTTTTTCAAGAAAAAATCTTTCTTAAACACTCTTGTTTACACCCATAAGAGTTTATTCCAAGTTTCTTCATATATATCTTTGCTTGGAGTGTTTGGCACCGAGTTTATCTCTACACCTCAAAGAAGATAAGTTTGGGTTTACTTCTACATCCTACAAAAAAGAAGTTCATTATTTTGGCTGCGGTATTCTCTTACGGTGAAAGGCATCGTGTGTGGTTGATGGGTTCCTTAAAGCTTCATTGGTGGATTCCAAGGTTCCGGTGGACTCCGAGATTGTCATCTAGGCAGGGGTAGTTATAATAAGACGCGTCAGGGGCTTGGACGGAGTCAAGTCGAGTTGTGTAAGTCATATGTCTTGTAAACATAAAACCATAATTACTGGACTTAAGGCAAGGGTCGTCCGAGGTTTTTTCCCGTTGCGGGTTTTTCCTCGTACATCGCAGCGTAGTGGTTATTTACTTATTTTATCATTTGCAAATTCACATTAGATGCATGCTTAGGTAAAAGATAAAATTGGTATATTTAAATTGGTGCAAACTTAATTTGGGTAAATAGTAATTTAATTCAAGTCATTAATTTTATGTGTTAAAATTTGGTTTGGCCTAATTTGCAAAATTGAATTATTTAATTGTTAGGAAAATTTCTAGGACTTGGTGATTTAAGTGATAATTTATTAGTTGTTTAATTTTATTTCACTTTGAGTTTAGTTTAATTTTAATTTGAAAGAAATTAAAATTTCTTGTTTGTGTGTGTTGTGTTGAACTATCTTTATTCCACATTTAAAGGAAATTATATTTAAAGATTTAAATTTAGGGGTCATTCAAATTGGTATCAGAGCAGGAGCGTTAATTTATTGCGTTAAGGTGCTTTCAAATATTTTTGACTAAAATGGAATTTTTCCCATTTTCAAAATTTCCTATTTTCGATGATTCCAACTACACGCATTGGAAAATGCGTATGAAATCGACACTTAGGTCTCTAGATAAGAGGGTTTGGTTATCAGTTATTAACGGGTGGTTGCCACCTACATATTTAGTTGAAAATGAACGTGTTCCCAAACCTACCGATAGATGGAGTGAGAATGAATTTAAACTTGCAAATTTTAATTCCCGAGGTTTAAATGCCTTGTTTAGCGCGATTACACCGAATGAATTCCGTCGCATTATGACGTGTGAAACCGATAAAGAAGCTTGTGATATTTTACAACTCACTCATGAAGGAACTAGTGTCGTAAAAGCTTCTAAACTCCAAAACCTCACCACTCAATTTGAAACCATCAAAATGAATGAAAAATAAACATTTGATGAATTTTATGCTACACTTTCCGATATAGTTAATTCATCTTTTAATTTGGGAGAGAAAATACTCGACAACCGAGTAGTAAAGAAAATTTCAAGGTCCCTACCTGATAGATTTATTCCTAAGGTGACCATGTTAATTTCTTTACCCACTTTAGACTCTACGAAATTAGAAGAGCTCGTAGGTGATTTACAAACCTATGAACTAGACATGTTTTCCTCTAAAACTGAAAAGAAAATAGATAACGGCGTTGCTTTGAAAGCCCAAAAGGAGGAAAAACAAGTAGTAGAGAGTGAAAGTGAGAGTGACTCGGAAGATATGGCTATGTTTTCTAGGAAGTTTCATAAATTTCTTAAATTTAACAAAGATAAATTTTAAAAAGATTTTAAGAAATTTGAAAATTCTAAGCATGACAAAGCCGAGAAGATCCCTAAAACTTTTAATGAAAATTTAAATAAGGACGAGTCAAATAGGTGTTACGGTTGTGAGGATTATGGCCATAGGGTGAGAGAGTGCCCCACTAAACTAAGGAGAGAGGGTAAGCGACCAATTTCCTACAATGCAACCCTTAGTGATAGTTATAAGGAAGAGGGACCCGATTCCCCCACTAAGCCCAACTTTGTGGATTTTATGGCAAGTCATGTGAGTGAAAGTGAGCACTCCTTAATTGATGAAATTTTAACAGATGACACTTCCAAGGTCATTGTTTGTGAATCCCAAAGAGATGATGGTAGTGAGACTGGAGAAGAAAAAGAGAGTGAAAGTGATGAGGAGGTTGATGTGAGTTCAAGAATTATATGAAGAATCTATTAAATTAAAAAGAACAAATTTGAAGCTAGAAGCTAGTTTGAAAGAGTGTGTTGAGGTCATTAATGAGAGTGTTTTAGTGGAAGGCCTTAGGACACGTGAGAGAGCTCTTCGAGATAAGCTTGAGTATGTAGAAGGCGAGATAGATAGCCTTAGAGGTTTGATGGAATCCGTAAAAAAGGAGCTTCTCAAGTTTGAATAGAGAAATTGTTTACTTGATTATAGGATTATAGAGCTTGAGAAGAAAGTGAGAGACTCAAGTAGAGTCAAATTTGATTTGGAGAGTCGTTCAGAGAAATTAGATAAAATCTTAGGAACGATCCAAATTAAAAATGAGACTTGTGGTTTAGGCTTCAATTCTTGTAACGATTCCACCATTAAAGCCAAAACCAATGTTTTATGAGAATCCTCTTGGAATAATGTTATAGATCATTCCTTAGGTAAGCCTTTTCTCCGAGTCTTTAAGTTCTCTCATTGTGGTCGAAAAGGCCATCTTAGGAAATTTGTTTTGATCTAAAATGAGGTCCTAGAAAATCCCAATGTAAGGCAACCAAGGTAGCTAAGATTCCTACTTCCCAAGATTTTCATTCATCATTAGTTTGGGTTAGGAGATCCGATTTGGTAGCTTTACAAAATAGGATTTTTGATTCTCATTTACTTTCACATTCTTCCTCCCTTGCTAAATCTAAAGGTTGAATGTGTTAGTTGTTTGCATTCTCTAGCTTTGTGTACCTCATATTATATATCATTGCTAGGTGTATGCATGTTTAGTCATTGTTCTAGTTTATACTTCATGCTTTATCACATGCTAGAATTATGATTATTATTTATCTTTTATATTATAGTTCTTTCATTTTAGTTTGCATTAAATGAAAAATACAAAAAGATTTTTGTTTATCATTTGTGTTTTACACTTTTAGTAATTTAGGATTAATGAAAAATACAAATGATTTTGTTTGCCTTTTGAGTAAATATTTTTCTTTGTTTGGTTAAAAATTTCAAAACCTCAAAAAGATTTTTATTGTGTGTATTTTAGTTTGACACACTTTATGTGGCATATACTTGTGTTTGAATCCCTTATTTTTCGCTTCCATGTGGCTAGAACTTTTGGTTTAGATTGTCAATCCTTAAAATGTTCTTTACCATACTTACATGGAGTAGTTGGAGTTTGTATTGCTATAATGGATTATATTTTTATATGCCTCAATTCACACTTGCACGAGCTCACTTGAAACTATAACTTCATATGTATATTTGAGCCTTGTGAGGTGTTCTCCTACCAATCTTGTCATCTACATGTTATGTAACCTAGAAGGACTAGTGCGTGCTAAAATTTGTTGCACGCAAGAATTGAGTGATAAAATATTATATATATTTGTGCATAGGGAAGGGATCCGAAAGAAAATATCATCCTTTGCGAGTAAGCCACCGTTTGGTTGGACCTAAAAGAAATACGTGGTCCAAATGCCTAAAAGAATTAAAATAAAATATTTTCCAAGGCCTATTTTGTTAAGTTGATTTATTCATTCAAAATATTAAACTCTATATGCATATTTTGAGGGAGTTTGGATGGGGTATATCAACGGTTTGCACAATGTCCATTTATCCTAGTTGTACTTTCAATGTCATGACTCTATTGGTTTGTAGAATCATAAAAAAACTAGGCTTGTATGCATTGTGTATGTTTGTTCATTGAGTTCAATTTATATTATCACATGAGGTTATATTCAAATGTGATAAAGTTTGCAATCAAATGAGAACTCCGTGAACATGTTTTAAGTGTTTGGGTCTAAATTTAATTGTTACTAGTTTACACCCTACACTTCCATTTCCATATGACACATTTTTGCCACACGAGTGTGAAAAGCTTATTATATTTTGTGTCATGTGTGGTGTTTATACCTATATATATGTGCGTGTGCGTTAGTGATATTAATTATGTCTACATCTATATGGTATGCTTTTTTACGTTGCCTCACTTTCTAGTCCATCTATGCTTCTAATTCATAATTGGTATCTATCATGTTGCATATTATTTTTGATATCACATGCTTAGTATCTTATGTATCACATTGGTATCATTTTTTTTGCATCTTCATTGGTATACGTTATTATTTGTATGGATTAGTTATGATTTTGTTGCCCATATTATTTCATGCTCTTATCACTCTAAACTTTATGTTTAAATTAGTTTTTATCCTTTGTCTATTCCTGAACAAAAAGAGGGAGAATGATAGGGGGGAAATGGTATCTAATCCTATTGTAATCTTATCTTAGTTTGGGAGATTTATTTTAAGGGGAGACGTCTTTCTAAGTAAGTCATTTATTTGATAAAGGGAAGAATTAATTTAGGGGGAGTATTTATCTTATATGCATTTAATATTTTTTATTCCCTATGCGTTTGATAGTTTGCTTAAGTGTGCATGAATTCTTCTAAATGGCAACTTTCATCGGCAAAGATATTGATCCTTGGGTTTTGAGTCAAGCTATGTAATTTTTTCTTTTGGGTGGGATATTTTTTAAGTATAGTAGAGCTTGACAACCCTTTAGGATTTTTTTTGTCCCGGAATAGCCAAAGGGGGTGATTTGTAAGGACACAAGTCTCTGATTGAGTCTTAATGTAGTATTTTCTCAATTCCGGACAAAAAAACTTTGAGTCATAGTATAGTGTTCAAGTGTATCCATCCAATCCTATAACGTGTTAGTTGAAGACGTAGCGGCCAAGATTATAAAGCTTCATCATATGCCGGGTTTAGTGTGCCTCATTTTTACGTCAACAACATTGGTTCCAATGCTCCTAAGGTATGAATGCATTTTATATATATATAGGAGCTTGGAAATTTATTGGGTGTACTTTATAAATTGTTTTAATAATTTTAACGACTTTGTTTTAGTCAGAAAATATTTTTTAAGAACTTTTCATAAAATTTTTGGGCTTACAAAGAATACTATTTTCTGACACATCGTTCAAACGAACTGGAATCTCATTCGAACGAGATTCCCAGGTCGTTCGAACGAGATTCCCGGGTCGTTCGAATGAGACTTCTAACGAGATTTCCTTTTTCTCACTGGAACATCGTTAGTAAAGTCGTTCAAACGAGAATGTCGTTCAAACGAAAATGTCGTTCGAACGACTTTCGCGGGAATAGTTTTTTGGCAGTTTTCTCCATGTTCCCACTACTTTTTTCCCACTACTTTTTGAAAGAATTTCTAAGTGCGGGGACCAACCTTTTTCAAACCAACTTTTTCATATTCTACAATTTCCAAGAGAGAGTTTTGAGAGATTAATTCTAAAAAGAAAGAGTTCATGTTTTGAATGTGTTTTTCAAGAAAATATTTCTTAAACACTCTTGTTTACACCCATACGAGTTTACTCCAAGTTTCTTCATATATATCTTTGCTTGGAGTGTTTGGCACCGAGTTTATTTTTGCAGCTCAAAGAAGAGAAGTTTGGGTTTACTTATACATCCCACAAAGAAGAAGTTCATTGTTTTGGTTGTGGCATGCTCATACGGTGAAAGACATCATGTTTGGTTGATGGGTTCTTAAAAGCTTCATTGGTGGATTCCAAGGTTCCAGTGGACTCCGGGATTGTCGGCTAGGCAGAGGTAGTTACAAGAAGACGGGTCAGGGGCTTGGACTGAGTCAAGTGGAGTTGTGTAAGTCATCTATCTTGTAAACATAAAACCATACTTAGTGGACTTAAGGCTAGGTCCATCTGAGGTTTTTTCCCGTTGTGGGTTTTTCCTCGTACATCATAGTGGTTGTTTACTTATTTTATCTTTTGCAAATTCACATTAGATGCATGCTTAGGTAAAAGATAAAATATGTATATTTAAATTGGTGCAAACTTAATTTTGGTAAATAGTAATTTAATTCAAGTTATTAATTTTATGTGTTAAAATTTGGTTTGGCCTAATTTGCAAAATTTAATTAATTAATTGTTAGGCAAATTTCTAGGACTTGGTGGTTTAAGTGATAATTTATGAGTTGTTTAATTTTATTTCATTTTGAGTTTACTTTAATTTTAATTTGAAAGAAATTAAATTTTTTGTTTGTGTGTGTTGTGATAAACCATCTTTATTCCGCATTTAAAGGAAATTATATTTATAAATTTAAAATTGGGGGTCCTTCAAGTATAAGGGGGTGCATATTTATTTTCACTAGGGGTGTAAGCGGTACGGTTTGGTCGGTAAATAGTAGATACCAATACCAAAACTAAACTCTAGATGGTAAAACCAAACCGCACCAGTTTACCACTCGGTACACCAAAATCAATACCCAAACCAAATCGACTGGTATTTCGGTTTTTTCGATAATTTCAATTTTTTTCTGGTTTCGGTAAATTATATTTTTTTCTGGTTTCTACTGGTTTTTTCTGGTTTCAGTAAATTCTGGTTTTTTCTAGTTTCGGTAAACAACACTAAAAGTCCCAAAAAACCAAAAACAAAACCAATCAACTTTTTTAAATATTGAAACCAAAACCAAAACCAACTTTTTTTGGTAAATTCGGTACGGTAATTTGGGTAAATTCGGTACGGTACGGTTTTTCTAGTTTCGGTAAATTCGGTAGGGTATGGTAATTTCGGTACGGTTTTTTTCTAGTAAATTCAGTACGGTAATTTCTATAAATCAATTTTTTAAATATTAAAACCAAAACCAAACAACTTTTTTGCGGTAATTTCGATTTCGGTAAGACTAGTTTCTAGTATTTTAATATATGAAACCAAAACCATTTTTTTTGGGACCAAAACGGTATGGTACGATAAAAACCCGTACCGCTTCCACCCCTAATTTTCACATATGGAACTAGTCGATCAACCTACAAATGATCGTTTGGTATGGTGCCAAAATCACATGCTTTAGAGCATACTCACCATTCACTTGCTTCACCACCAAGTTGGAGTCCCCTTGTAGTGTAAGTATCTGAATGCCCCTTCTCAGGGATCCTAACAGCCCCAACACCAGAGCCTAATACTCAGATTCATTATTTGAATTGCTAAAGTCCAACTTGAAGGATAGTCAAACTTCTTCTCCCCCTTTGCTTAGGATCACTCCTGCTCCTCCTTTACCTGAGGCCGATGAACCACCAAACTCCATAATCCATCCTTCCAAGCTAGCTTCCAGTTAATTGGCTTGAAGATGATTGCCAGGAAGTTCTTTATGTGATGGATCAAAGGTTCCAAATGGGAATATGGAAAATAAATCTGCATAGGCTTGGCTTTTGATGGCCCGAGGTACCACACACTTAAGATCATACTGTGAAAGTATTAAAAACCATCTAGCAACCCTGCCAATTAGTACAGTTCTAGTAACTAAAAACTTTATAGGGTCACACCTAGTTATAATGTGAACCATTAAAGACAACATGTAGTACCTAAGTTTCTATGCAACAAATACAAGGGTTAAATAATTCATTTCAATACTACTATATTTGGCCACGAGCCCATGTATAATGCGGCTTAGGAAATATACAGGTTTTTCTAGACCATTTACCTCTTGAGATAATAATGCTCTAATTGACCTCTTTGTGGAAGAGAGGTAGAGTTACAAAGGAATACCTTCCTTTGAAGGGATCATGGTATGAGGAGATGTGAGGAGCTTCTTCAGCTTATCCAGATCTTCCCGATGTGGATGATCCCATACAAACTTTGTCCCCTTTCTCACCAGCTCCATTAATGGATGAGTGACCTCAGCAAGCCTAGGTATGAATCTTCTTAAGTAGGAGACTTTTCCCAAGAATCTCTTCAACTCTTTCGTAGACTTAAGCCGTGGCATGTTGAGAATGACCTTTTTCTATCTAATTCCATCTGCACACCTTGCCTCTTTACCACAAACTCGAGAAACTTCCCACTTGTCACCCCAAAGGTACACTTGAGGGGGTTCATCTTTAATTTGTATTTCCTATATCCTATGAACACTATCTTTAAGTCTACCAAGTGAGGAACCTCCTTCTTCGACTTTATTATCGTATCATCCACATAGAATTCCAAAATCTTATGGAAGAGATCATGAAATATAGCCATCATAGTCCTATGACAAGTAGCACCTGCATTCTTTAATCTAAAAGGCATAACTGTTTACATGAAGTTACCTAATGGAGTGCGAAATCTAGTCTTCTCAGCATCATATAGGTCCATCTTTATCTTGTTGTACCCCAGGTATCCATCCATGAAGATATAAATATCATGCACCACAGTTGCATCTATTAAGCTATTAATGGAAGGTAATGGGAACTCATATTTTGGACAAGCCCTGTTCAAGTCCCTAAAATCCACACAAATCCTGATTTGGTTTTTGTCTTTCTTCCTAACCATCACAATGATAGACAATCAAATGGGATGTTGTATTGGGACAATGAAACCTACTGTGTGAAACCTTTGAAACTCCTCCTTTATCTTAAAATCTAACTCTTACTCGTATGTCTGGGTGGCCTACTTAACTGGGATTATTGAAGGCATCGCATTTAACTTATGGCAGCTCACTTCCTTATAAACCTCGAGCATCTCTGTGTACTTCCAGGCGAACACATATTTGAAATCTTTCATTAGTTCAACTAGTTCCTCCTTCGATGTACCATTAAGGTCTTTCGAAGTGAATATTGGCCTAAGGTTATCACCTTCCTCTACTGGATCTATCTACACTAGCTCTTATATCTGAGGCTTTGGCTTGTCTTTCATGCACCTAAGCTCCTCGTCCACTTCTTCCACAAACTCTTGGATATTGGAGTTGTCAATCACCAGACATTGACCTTTGTTATGCACCAAGAAGAACTCATAAACTGAGTTAACTTCATCATTCAAGCCTTAAGCTACCCACTCACACCTTCATAACTTGTAGATAATTTTGCCGTTAGGCAACACCACCCTTTTATATTACTTATGGTTTTCCTACCTTCGCGACCTCTTTTAGATGTTTTCTTCCAAGTCGCTCACTAAGAACCTGTCAAGAACACTCTATTATTAAACCTGGTGTTCGATTGGATCAATACATGGTGTCATTCGATCACATAGCTGTCTAGATAGGCCTGGAGGTCGCACTTCTTCTTGATCTATCTTTTCCTCTTCAAAAGCAACCACTGGTTAAACTGGTGTGCTTACTCTTCCCCTAGTACTGGGAATTCTAGTACCTCCAATGTATCGAGTGAGTACCATAACCTTTTCGGCCAACTCTGTATAAAAAAGCTGCATCCACCAAGTGTACCTTTTGTTGCACAAATGGCTTCTTGGGTGCCTAGATAACCGCCACTTTTCCCTTGATGTTTTCTTTGGCACATTGATGGTAGGTGGATGACACCAACCTATGATATCCTTTCACACTCTTGCCCCCAACAACTGGTACGACGATTCGCACTCCATTATGTGGAACTTTATGTGGGAAGGGATATTACCTATAGTAATCCCCACATTAACGTAACCAATGGATTTGGAAGATTTATTCTCATATCCCGAGATTGACAAATGATTTTGCGCTATGCTTGTCTCAGCAATATTACAGGCATAAAAAGATTTAATGGGAATGATATTGATGGAAGCTCCTCCATCTAATAAAACACGATAAAAACTACACCCATTGACACTCTTTGTAATATAAAGTGACATGTTATGAGGATGCCTGATTGAACGGTCTGCTTTGGAGAAAATGATCTCTGAGAGGAAACACCTGACTAGATTGGCCATGGGACCTTTCTATCGCAAGTTTGGAGCCATTTTCTTTTTAGAAATCTCTAATATCGCTTGGTTAACCTCTAGCCTAGCATTTTTGGGCATCTCCACTTGGTCGAATAACCAACTAAACTTCTACGACATACTCCACCTAAGGATCAACATGGTCTTCATCTATTTTATAAACTTCATCCACATCTTTGTAAGCAGATTCCTTGTAGGCTATCAAGCGTTTGCTACAACCAAGAAACAAGCCTCCATCTACATGATTAAATCATCAATTGGACACTAATTGTCCTCCAGCATTAGCTGAGCCATCTCGAACATACATTTATCCAAAGACTCTTAAAAAGTTTCTTTAAAAAGCCATTGTTTCTCCATCAATCGGTATTCTTCCTCAACATAAATGCTTGCCATGTTTTCCTCATGTATTTGTAAAGGATTATCATTTATATTACCCTGGGGCAACTGAATATCCCCTTTCTTGACATGTGTGTCAATGAGCCTTCTCAGTGAAAAAAATTCTATTAGGTGTCCCAACTTGTTGTGAAACTGGAAGAATTTTGGATTGTCCCTATCCTTTTGCATCATAGGCTCAATGCTGGAATTAATGGGCCTGCACATTTTGTCATGAACCTTGTGATCATAAATATCAAGAGCTTGATCCACCGTGCAAGGTATCTTGGGCATGCCATTTTTTTTGTCAAATTTCCTCTTGTTGCCTTTTTATCTTCCTCTTTGGCCATTGTTTTTGTCTTCTTTTCTTCTATCTCCATCATCAGTACAATTCAGTCTCAAGGGTATTCCTTTTCTCGAGATAGTTGACAACCTCAATATCAAACTTGAGAAGGTTGGTGGTGGTAGAGGTTTTACCGCCAAGGCAATATTTCTCCCAAACACGAGGAATGCTACAAATGTCCCTTCTCTAGTTTCATTGATCAGATGGCATATATACTTGGGCAAGAAACCCTCAGTACATATTTGTAAGATATCACTCTCTCCCATTTCCTCTCTCACATCTAGAGAGTGTTCGTAAAACCTTTTGATGTATGCCGCTACATCTTTGCTAGGCTTCTGTTTCTCTCATGCCAGTTGCGTGAGTATGAATTCATCTTCTGCCAAAAATAACTTCTATAAAAATTGGACATGGATATCATCCAAAGTCACCACGTTGCCTGGCGGCAAGTTGGAATTCCACCTATAAGCCTTCTCGTTTAGAGATTTTGAGAACTCTATTAACCTCAAGTTTGTGTCGTTGTAGTGGGACCTAGAGTTTTTAACAAATCTCTTTATGCATTCCTTGGGATTCCCCCCTTTACCTGTGTACTTTTCAAAGATTGATGGGATGTACCCATAGATAGGATTCATTATTATCCTCCTCCGGGTACGGAGTACAGAAATCATCATATATTGAGGAAACTTCTCCTCTAGGTTTAGAAGCTTCCATCATCCTCAAGAGTTCTTTTTTTCATTTCCTCTATGCCAGGTGGAGGAGGACTGAATTGTGCAGGAGCCACCACTATTGGGATCACACTTGGTGGCACGACATATATGCCACCCACCGAACAGCTGACAAAGCCATGACTGGTGTAGCCACATCACTATTGGTGGCTTGAGGAGATCCCGCACAATAAAGGGGGTAGCGATTGGGGATCCTGTTGATGGAGAAACATTGTGGGCCATTATTTGAATAACTCCCCCTAAGATAAAGGGAGCTTGTAATACTGTTGGCGGCGTTGTGAAGAACTAGGCCCCCTGTGACCCCAACGCTGCTTGTGCACTTGGGGTCTTTATAAACTCATCAAAAAGGCTCATAAGCCTCGCCATTTGTGCCAGATGTATATCGACTACCATACTAGCAACTGGTGGGATGGTCACTATTTGCACTACTCTTTCTCCTTCTGGCAGGACGGTGAGATATGCTTCCTCCTCACGTTGTAGAGCGTCATAGTCAATGTTCTTGGCCACATTATCATTATACCAAATAATCAAAATTTATAATTTTAAACTTTTACATTATTTATTTTCCATTCACAACATTTGATATTTTTACCGAACTCATCACAAATATTACACATAATTTGAAAATATGCAAACACTATTTTCTTAAAAATATACTTTTTTAAAAGTATACATGTTGTCCAAAACACTATACATGCTTGACATGTTTTTATATAAAATGATATCATTTATAATATGCCTTTTCACCAAATAACCATAATATTTACGTATATGTAGCATGTTTAATCAAGGCACACACGCGCGCGCGCGTGTGTGTGTGTACCTAACATGCTGTGTAAATTGGTAATATAAAACCCTACCTCAAATGAATAAAATCTTTGTTGTAGGATTGAAAGAATGCACTAATTGCTTCCTAAGGGCTTGAATGGTAATCATAATTACTTGGCTCTATCGTAAAAAATAACCCACAAAAATATAACTCCTTAATATTCAAAGCTACTCTCTCACTAACTCATATATTTTTGGGGTGAAAGAACAATATATAAAACGGAGGTTTGGGTTATCTTTGTGTTGAAATGAAATAGTTTGAGAGTTTAAGAGAAGGTTTTAATATATATAAGTAATAAATTGGGGAGAAACCCAAATATGTTAACAACAAAAATGGGTTCAAATAAATGTTTTTGAAAAGCTCATAAATGTTGATCGAATACTTAACAAATGGAGAATAAGTTACCAAGTGGGTTTGGGAAGACCCACCCAAATTTTAAAAATACAACATTCTAAGTGACGTAGGTTTGTTATGCGTCTAAAAGTGCTTGAGACTTCGATCTCTTGACCTTCCCTTAGCCACCAAAATGGTATGGCTAATTGCCATAGAGGGTTAAGGCATCGTTATTGTGGCCTTAGCCACTCTGCCCTAGAGGTCCAACTAGTTCCCTCCTTCCTCGCACCATAACTGCTCTAGAAGTTTTGCTACATGCTGCCTCCTAATTAACCTACCAGCTTGTTCACTGCCTTAGAAGCTTGGGAACTACCACATTAGCAGTCCACTAACCTATCCCAAATGCTTCAGTGAGTGTAAAATAACTTTTTTTTGGTAAAAGGTAAATATATTATAAGCAAAAAGAGTTTAAGCAAAACCATACAGAAAAAAAGCAAATAGGCCCAAATTAAGGATAACAAGAATAAAACTATGAGTGCAGGAAATCACAATTAATAATTCTAAAGAGCATGGGGATTAAGAGAGTAAGAAATGGTTACAAAACACAATATTTATGTGGTTCGACAACTACCTACGTGCACATAGGGTTTCTCAGTTTTTATTAATTCTTCAGAGGTTTAGAATTACATTCTCCATTGCCCTGGGGTAAGGGTCATATTTATAGTAATAAAAGTAGTTGAGTTATACACAAACACTTTTAGGTCCTTATTGGATCATTGGTGATGCCTGTTTATCTCCTCCAACAATATAGGTAACTAAAGCGAGTCTTCATAATTGTCCTTGTGATATATTCTCGTATTTATCCATGTGGAGTTATATTTGACTTGGGAAACATGTTGGGCCTATCTGGACTATTAGAAGTCGGGCCTTTATGGTTTTACGCCCACAATTGCCCCTGAGATTCGTTGTCAAAGATGGGCCAAAGAATTTTACATCCTTGTTTGGCCCAAGTTGAGTCCAAAGCCTGAGATGTGTGCTCGAACATATCCGTAATTATTACAAAACATCAGGGGTACGTTAATCCTATACAGAAAAATGAACTGCCAAATTTGATCTTGAGTTCTATTCCTTATAATTGAACTCTTAGGGATTTGATATTCACTCTCTTTAAACTTTGCACCATCAATTTTATTCCTTCTTCCCTTTCTCAAAAAGACTATCTGGAGATCCTATTTTATCGATTAATTTTGTAAGTCTTCTTTGTCTTCGCTTGATTTTTCCATTTCCGTAGTTCCTTATGTTTATATTCGTTGCATAATATTCTTCCATTATTTTTTTGAAAATGGTCTAAAGTGTCAATGAGAAGACCTCGGGGGAGTTCAGGAAGACATAATCAATTCCCCATTGGGTTACTATCGAACTTTCCCCCATGCCCCAAAATTGCATCGCTGTTGAGGGTGGACATTGAATCTATAATAACATTTCCCCCAAACTAATATTTTTGAAATTTTTTGCGTTTTTTTTATTTTCGTTCTCATCTAATGTGACCTTAATACATGGAGGTTTGTAAATGCAGTTCACATAATAGATGAACTATATGAGACCAACATAGGGATCCCTAAAATTAAATTTTATTATTCCTGGTCCCACACAATAGATAGTATTTTATGCCTGAAGGAGAGGAAGGATGATAGAGTTTTAGTATTTAACGTTCTTGATTCTAACAAAATGTATTGGGATCAGGGTCTTATTACTCAAAATTGACAACATCCTCCTCTCCCAGAGGGCGAGAAGTACCAAGGGTTTTTGTGCCCAGAATGGAGGAGTGATATAGGTTAATACTTTATTTTTTATGCTTTTGAATTTTCTCTTGATTGCACGGTTGCTGATAAAATATCTTTTTTTTTCTGAGCAGCTCGATTTAGAATAAAAATCCCTCTCTTGCCCATATTAACATGGAGGAACTTCTCAAAGTATGAAGGTTGAGGAAGCCCCTAGTTTAATAAGGTGGTGACCATCCCCGTTCTGTCTCTTTTCTTCTTGAGTACAAGAATTCTACTGGAAGTTTTACAGCTCCTCCAATTGACACAATTCTTGATATTCCCTTTCCTTCACCAAGAGAGGAAGCTTCTACCTCATCCTCCTTTTTAATATTTAAATGTTGAGTCTATTCTTTACGAGGATGAAGACTCAATGGCTCCTAAAAGAAGAATATTACTAATTGATGATGAATATATCAATCCCTCCTCCCCCAAGACCATGTCCTTAAAGAGGACTGAATAAGAGGGACCTTCTGCCTCTGAATCAAATTTATCAGTCCGAGAGAAAGGCAAGAAGGAAAAGGCCCCTTTTTTCATGCTTCTCCAGACCTCCAAGAAGGGTGATGGCCCTACCTCTGTGAGAACTTTGCAAGTGATGTCGGTGGCCAATAACCCCTTATCGACCTATGGTTTTTTGAAGGGGGCAATCTTCACCTCTGATCATGAGCAGGTCAAACCACTATCCTATGACTAAATTTCATCCCATGCTGCTCAGGCATGATCTTTAGTAAGATAAAAAATTATCTTTGTTCTGTTTTGTAGTTATTGGATTCATCTTTCCGTGTTCTTAACATGCTTTTTGTTTACATGTTTGCAGTTTATGAAAGACTTTAGCTATATTCTGGATAGTCATTCATATCAATTTAAAATAAATGATGATCTAATGGTGGCCTTGAACAAGTCTAAGTAGGCCCTCGCTACTGCTAAGAGGTTATATGATAAGGAGAATAAGTCCATCAGTGATGCTATGCGCACGCTAAAGAATGATCACGATAAGATAAAGGTAACCAATGAACGACTTGTGGCCGAATATGATCATTTAAGGAAAGATTGTGAGGATCTTTTGGTAGCCAAGGATGCCAATTATGATTAAGGCTACATCAAAGTCTTTGAGGATGCCAAGCACCAGCTGGACTATATCAGGAAGTCCAATTTGAAGAAGGGCAAGGATGTTGCCTTGGTAAGGGTGGATATCCTTATTGACTCTGAGCTTTTTAGGGAGCATAACCCTGGATCCTCACCAAAAGTTAATGAAGAGGTTACCACAGATGCTCCAGCTGACCAAACCACTTTTGAAGCTGCCAATGACAAACCCCCAGAGACCCAGAAGGAGGTAAAGAGCAATGAAACTTAGTTAGGAATGATTAGATTATATATTCTCTTATATTTTTCCCTTTGTCTCTATTTGTAAGGTATTTTACCATTTTAATTATTAATGAAAGACTTTTGTAAATTTCAATTATTTTTAAATTATTATTGAATACTCCCTTTTTACTCTTAGTTTCTATAGTATACCAATATTACCAAGAATATTTCTTTTATAGTATACCAATATTACTGATGATAGTTTCTATAGTATACCAATATTGTGAACTCTATAGCTGATGATAGAGGGCGGGTAAGTCAGCCTTCTTAAAACAAAAAAGTTGATCCACTAACCAGGACATGGAAGACTCGTCATTTGTGAGCACATTGACTCTTCCCAATAAAGTCTTGATAGTATCAGGGCTAAGAGATTCGAGGGAGTATTGAGGATTTCTTTCAAGATTATAGTGTGCCCGAGCAAGAGATATGCCACCATTACAGGAATAGGCTGAAGGCAACGGGTGGTAAAATTTGATGGAAAGCGAACCAAAAATTGGTTGATCAGTAAGAGGGCACCCTTAGTCAAAATATAAGGGAAATTGGACAAAGTTTTCCTCACAACCACCGTCGGGGCTGCCTCAGGAGGATGAACGCTAAAAACACTGTCACTTGCAGAAGGACGCTGAGTATGTGAAGTGCTATCACTCGCCTGAACCTAGGGAGAAACCACTTCAGGCACACCACCAACTTTAGGGGCCACCTCTTGAGCCCGCACGATATCCCCCCCCCCCCAAAGAACAAAATTCATCTAAGGTCCTCGTTTGAACCATTTCCTGGGCAATATGTTCAACATCGGGTCTATGGGTCATAGGTTGGTTGAACTCCACCTGAAATACAAAAAATAGTTTGAAAAACAAAAAGGGGAAAGCATACACAAAGTACCTTTCAGGTACGATAGATTATGCTAATAAGACTTATCCCACCTCACCCTCGGTTATGGGAGATTATGCCAATAAGACTTGGCCCGCCTGACCCTCAGTTATGGGAGATTATGCAAATAAGACTTGGCTCGCCTGATCCTTTGTTATGGGAGATTTCTAAAGCCCAATATTACATGGAAAAATTAAAAAGTTTACATGAAAGAGATAGATGGAAGCAAAAAGTACCTCTGGAAGCTGCCCACTAGCAAATTCACGAGTGGCCATTTCTACTACGTCTTCCTCCTCAATCGGATCAGGAGACACCAAAGGATGTTGACCTTGGGGTGAAATAACATCCTCCCTATTTCAGTAACCCTCTCCTACCCATCTCCCCCCTAACCTACCCCAACAAGATCAGTTGCTTCCTTATTCAGGATGGAAGGCCCGATCACAGATATAAGCATTTGGTCATTCGAAGGAAGGGAAACTGATGGAGTAGTTTGAATAAGTACAAGGACCTACAGAAGAAAAGAGGGAAGGATAAAGTTAGAATAACAAGTTGAAATATCAACAATAGATCAACAAGTAAGGAAAATAAGATTATCACGGGCAATGCAGAAATGAGTACAGGGGTCTTGGGTATATCCTCAATAGCTCTCACATCAAGAACATCCCTTTTAAGGCCAGCCTACCTGCGTAAAAAAGAGAGATCAGGGAAATAATCGCTACTAGACTCAGACAAAGAATTAGATATAACTATTCCTAGGGGGAAATTGGAGATTACCTGTGAAATAGTAGGGGAAGATCTCTCGAAAGAACAATCCTCTCCAACATCATCATGCGTATCACCTCGCACATCAACCTGAAAAAGAGTCAAAGGCAGGTTAAGACCATAATGAAGTTATTATAAAACGAAAAGAAAATAAGAAGAAAAACATTCAGAGAAAGATGGATATAGGGGATTACTTGTTTCTCCAACATATCTTCTAGAACCTCATAATCTTGGGGAGGCGAGGAGGGGTTAGAAGGAGAAACCATTCTCCTTAACCTACTTCTTTGAACTAACGAAGTTTCCTCTTCCTCCAATACCTTTTTTATCTCCTCATCCTCCTCATCTTCATCATCATCACCACCAGCATCAATAGCAACATGTTCCTCAGGAAGTTCTTCCTCGCCGAATTCAGACGATTCCTCCATCACAAGCTTAAGATAACTGATCGCCTTTCTTTTCTTACCACTACCAGTAGTGTGAGGAGAATATGAGAATCCCCAAGAATCCATTTGGACCGACATAAATTCCCTATCTTCTTCAATAAAATTCTCCCAGGTTTGGAGAAGCTAATCAAACATTGAGATCACCTCTTGGGCGACTTTGGGGTCGGGGGTATGGTCAACTGGAGGCTAGGGGATGGTTTTGAGTTTCTTTAAAGGCACCTTTAGAGTGGCCCTAACCGCTACCCCGAACAAGGCAATGCATGGGGATTCAGTTCTCTTAATTAGTCTCGAGGGACCAGGGGCAACGAAAACAACTTCGACTGGAAGGGAGTCTTTATTCTTTTTCACAACTGCCTGGTCCACAGGCGCTACTGGGGGAAGCTCGTAGGGGACACTGGTGTTAGCAGTAATCAAAGGAAAAATAGATGATGAGGTGGTGCAAATTCTTAAACCCAACTCGGTGGGTGGGAAACTCTCAACTTCAGGGTACCGGGGTTTTTTAAAATATTAGTTTGAAAATGGACCGGTCGGTTTTGCTAGAAAACTTTCAGGTACATAGCCGACCTCTTCACTCGAGCCTCTTTTCTCGAGACCACGGGATTGGCTGGATAACTGGAACACATACTTACAATAGCCAAAGTCACATAGTTAGCACAGGGAAAAGAAAAGTTTGTGGGTTTTTCATGGGTGAAATAACTCAATAAAGGGGATCCTTGATCATAGCCGAATTGAATGGCTACACGGTGGGGGATGTAAATAAAATAAAAAGAAGACCACATTGTGTATGAGGGAAGGTAAGAAGGGATTAAAAAAAGGGGGACACTATTCTCAAGAAAATTCCTAGCAAGTGCTTCATCAATAGGGGCAATGGGGCATTCCTCCTCAGTAAAAAAGTCATTTATAAAAAATGGATCATCCCCAATATAGGGGGGAGTTAAGAAACTTTATGCTCGATCGATCAAAGAAATGAGGGTATTCTTAACACTTTTATTCTTCCAGCAACAAATATGGGGGATCCTTATGGGCTTAGAAACTAGGGTAATTTCCCACAGGAGTATAATTTGGAAAATCGGCGTAAAGGAAATCTTTTAAAAGGAAATTGTTGGCATAATTAGAAACATCAAACCTATCGATGCTCCGTGAAGAATCCACCGACACATGGTCCAACCAAGTGTACAAAGATCCAAGAACGATAGCAGCAAGGGGGATATTCATGCCACTCGCCATCCGAATAACCATGTTGATTATGTCCTTTCGGGGGCAGTCATGGGGCTTGACCAAAAGGTAAACTTTAGATAGCATCACCCAAATGTAACCTGCCAACTCAATTTTGGAATCAAAGCCTTTTCCATGCCGGAGGTTGTTCAAATACCTGCTTCCCTCGGGGTTCTCTTTAGGTGCCTCGCGGGACCTAATAACATCTTTCTCTTTGATGAAATAAAATTATTGAATCACTTCAGAATAGGTGAACTTATTGTAAGTGACCATGCAATCCTTTACCACTGCCTCAAGCTCGACTCTCAAAGTTTTCTCTATACTGGAGACGGCCTCTTCGAAGAAAGTATCAAAACCAGCAGCTTCCAATCCCAGAAACTCACAAACATCCTCTACGGTGATTGTGAACTCACCCCATGCGGCCACAAAAGTGTGTGACTTATGGCTCCAATGATAAATCATCAATTGGAGAGCAGTATTATTTTTGGCAAGGGTAAGATCACCCAACTAGAGAGTGCAAGAGAGGACAATGAGAGCTAATAGAATAGAGTACTTGGAATGTATATACTCCGTCCAAGTGCCCAAACCCTCTCAAGCACCAGAGGAAGCTTCAAACTCCACCTTTGAGTAGGGGAAATCACCTCGTTCAATGCGAAAATGAGAAACAGTAGTGATGGGGATATACGCAAAATCTTCAGCGTCCTCTCCCTCCTCCATTAGTAGGTTAGGGTCCTCGGTTGGCACTAGTTCACCGATAAACCTCTCTTCCATCTTCCAAAACTGGTCTTCCTCACCGAAGTATAGGTTATGGAGGTAGCGTGCCCACTGGTGTTAGCGCGCTTGAGTCTCAGGAGAAACGCTCCTGGAGGATTGGGTTCGCTTCACGACAGGTGCCATGGAAGTGTAGAGAGAAGGGGATGAAAGGTCAGTTTGGAGGAGTGAAAGAGGTAAAGATAGAAAAATTTCACAAAATCTCGGTACAAGAGAATAGAAACCCAAAGGCGAATGTGTGAAATGAGGATACCCTTTTTTATAGGGGCAACACGGACCCCAAAAGACAGCAAAAAGGTGATGCTTTAGAAAATGTAATAATGAAAGGTTTAACTTGCGTGGCTGTTAAGTATGCACCGCTGTAGAAAATCAAAGGTTGCAATGATGACGCTTCAGGAGGGGACGCATGGTTTAGCAGTGTTGTCTACACGCGCACACCCTGGGTTTCCGCGTGTCATAATACGAAAGAATAAACAACAATTCCATTTAAAGCGACACGCATAGAGTCTTGTCTGCCTTGGGGAATGAAGAGCTTTAGGGGAATTTAAATAAACCTCTTCATTTTCCCAAAGTAAAAGACTGGAGATCAATAAAGGGTTTCATACAGATATTTCTTCATGCAATAAATAAATATCTTTACGAAGGGAAAATGTAGGGGGTGACTCCACCGAAGGGTGATTAACTTAGTCAAGAAAATTGGTTGGTTCACGAAGAAAGATAAGGAATGATTCCCTATGGACCCACCTCGAAGATCCTTCACATAAGTGGCTCGAATGACCCACCTCGAAGATTCTTCACAGAAGTGGCTCGAGGGATCCAACTCTAAGATTCTCCAATTTACCCAATTCGAAGGATCCAATTCATAAATGAAAGTCACCTAGATGATAATAGTTTGTAATAAGTAATATAATACTGTGTCAATTACCTTATCTTATAAATGTATGACGAGTGAGGTTGTTTGGTACCCACGAGGGACCATGCCTGGTAGGGCATGGGAGAGCTAACATGCTCTATCGAGCAGAATCCTCATGGGAACCTCGAAGGGATATGGTTTGGAGGATTGAGAATAGGGAAACATTGGGAATGAAATTACCAACCCTCTTGGCACACTTGGGCAAAACTTCATCTAGAACAAATGGTCACTCGAGCCACAATAACCAAGCCACCTTAACGCTTACCTATTCGAAGGAACCTCCTTGAGGTAATTCTGTCTTGGCCCCAAAATAACTCACAACCAACAAATAGATGGAAATATACTCGATCCACTTACCAGTTGAGCATCCTCAAAATAAATACTAGCCCGCCTGACTAATGTGACCAAATATCTGACATAGTCACTGTTTAAATCACTTTTTGACGTCATAACGTCTGGCATTTAGAGACTAAAAAATGTAGCACTAATTGGGTTTATCCTTAGGATGGAAGTCCTAGTTCACCAAACCTGACCATTTAGCCATCCTCAAATAAACCTCAAGCTAACATGTCACGTATCTCGTTAATGCCCATAATGCTTCCAGCCAATAGATTGATTTCCTGCCAAAATCATGAGATTCCATGCATTTAATGCAATATCTTGTGCATTTCATGCTCCCGATCAAACCGATCGCAGACAAGCTTACTTAGGCAGCCTTACCCCCATATATATACACTAGATGAATAAGTTAGAGGGGGGACTGAGATCCTAGAATCGCTGCCCAAATTTCCCCACTGTTGAGAACCATTGAGAGAGAATTAACTCCCCACACTCATCTAATATACTCATCATTGAGCATTAAATGAGCTTGAAGTTCCTACCTTGCCCTCATTATGCCTGGAGTGCTTGTTCTTTCTCCCTCCGACCACGCTTCCTGCTAGTCCCATCTATTTATTGTGTTTGTCATGCCTCTTTTGTGCCAATAGGCTAATTAATATAAGTCTGAACATTGGGATCTCTTATCTCCGACTCACATGTGGCCATCATCAACATTTAATATTTAACGGTATTAACCTAGGTCTTGATAAGGGATTACGCCTTACTTAATACTAACTGTATTTGAAGAACCCACATCTTACAGATTATTAATGAAAGATTTTTGTAAATTTCAATTATTTTTGAATTATTGTTCCCTTTTACTCTTAGTTTCTATAGTATACCAATATTACTGAGAATACTCCTTCTTTTGCTGGCAATATCAATGATCCTTGGTCGGGATGTAAGTGCTCAAGTTCGTCGCGAATTTTTTTATATTTATAAGGCCCTGAAGAAGATGATCGGTGCCTATAAAGACCAGTCGACCCTAGTGACCAAGCTGAAAGATGATGTAGAAGACTTGGGAGACATGGGCACTCTCTTGGAGGAGGAAGTGAATTCCTTAAAAGCGCAACTTACTAAGGGAAAGGCTGTTAGAGATGTTGTGGCCCTTATCCAAACTAAAAATGACTTCCTTAAGAATAAACTTGCTACGACAGAGGATGGATATAAAAGGGTCCATGCCATAACGATGGGTCTCAATCGCGACATGATCAAATGACACTATCTCTTTAGAATGGGTACTCAAGCAGTGTGGTCTGCTCGCTATGAGGAAGGGTGGATGGATGTCCTCATAAGCTTATACAAGGCAAAGAAAGTAGCTCATAAGCATGGTTGGTTGAATGCCTTGGGGGTGTTTAAAGTTCCTAAGGGATCTCATCTTTGGCACATATACCAAGTTGATTTTTCGTCTTATAGGCATCTACCCTTTGGTAGTGAATAAAGCTAGGTTCCATTAGATGTTTTTCCTCTTCTCGTGTTAAGGACTACTTGTCTTCTCATGAGAGCGATGATGAGTTTCGACCAAACCTTGATGATTTCCTAAGAAGAGACATCGATGCTGCTCCCATGAGCTAATAATAACTATTATCTATTTTTGTACCTTTGTTATTATGAATGAGAATTTTGTAACTTATAACTTTTTGTAGCGAGTTATTTTCTCAATATCATCGTTTTGCATTTTTTCTTTACATTATGCCGAGTATGTATTTTATTATCTTATCTTACCTTTTAGGTTATGTCATCGCACCACTTTAGGCCTAAAACAAATTATGACAAAAATGAACTTGGATTTAGGGCCATCCACCCATTCAGGATTTCTGTCCAACTAAAGTCGAGTTCATTTAGTGACTAGGGATCCCCCGTAGGTCTTTTATTTACCTGGGAAATTTATGAGGTCTTCGTGTTTTCATGATGAAGACCTAGATACCTTAGGTTTAATTGTAATTAACCAATTTGCAATTGTAATTAACCAATTTGCAATTGTAATTAATCTAAGATAATGTTGATTGATACTATGATCATTAATTTAAAATGTAATCCTGCCATTTTGGAGCAATATGAAGAAACTAACTAAACCACTTGGGCTTTTATTAAAAATGCAAGATCAAACCGTGAACATCATAAGTTCTTAAATAAAAAATTTCAAAAACTAATTACACTAAAAATAACTAAAGCAAATGTGAAATCAAAAGTAAAATTTCTTGCGATTAGCTGGATTCCAAGCCCTGGGTATCTACCTGCCATCCATTATTTCCAAATGATAGTCTCCCTACAGATCGTCGCTGATGATCTTGAATAGTCCCTCCTAATTAGTTCCCAACTTGACCTCTAAAGATTTTTTAGTGCTCCCGAGGACTTTTTTAAGGATATAATCTCCGACATGGAATTTCCTAGGATTGACGCCATTGTTGTATTTCTTTGCTAACTGTTGTTGGTAGGAGGCCTGTTTTATCTGGAACGTTCTCTTTGTTCTTCAACTAGGTCAAGTTCAGTGCTCATAGCTTCGTCATTCAAAACTTGATTGACAATGTTGGACCTCATGGTTGACATACCAGCCTCCAGGGGGATCACAATCTCCATCCTATATGTTAGAGCGAAGGGATTTTCCCCAGTGGGCCTCCTAGGTGTAGTATGATATGCCCACATAATATGGGGAAGCTCATCCACCCAAGCTCCCTTTACCTTTTCTAATCTCTTTTTCATGCCGTTGTGCATAATTTGGTTGGAAGCCTTTGCTTGGCCGTTGTTTTAGGGGTAGGCCACATAACTGAAATGGTGTTTGATTCCATGGTCATCGCAGAAACCTTGGAAAGGCCCGCTTTCAAACTGTGTGCCATTATTCGTAATGATTGCCCTAGGTGCCCCAAAGCATGTAATAATGTTCCTCCAAATGAATCTAATCATATTAGCGTCTTTAATATTCATAAATTTCTTACTTCAAACCACTTTGTGAAGTAATTTGTGCCGACTAATAGATACTTGAGATTTCCTGGTGCTATTGGGAGTGGCCCCATAATATCCAACCCCTACTGGGTGAATGCCCACGGATTAGTAAGTGACTTCAAGTCAGTGGATAGTTGTTAAAGAATGGGGGAATTTTTTTGATACTTTTCACACTTCTGTACGTAAGTTCTTGTATCTTTATGCATATATGGCCTCCAATACCCTTCTTTGATTGCTCAGAAAGATAGAGACTTCCTCTCGCATGGCTCCCATGAATCCCATCGTGTAGTTCGTAAAGGACTTGGTCGACATTATTTGAATGCACGCATTGGAGTTAAGGGCCTGTGAATGACCTTCTGTGAAGTTTTTCTTCAGGTCCTAGATAAAATCGTGTATCTTTTACCCTGACTTGTTGGGCTTGTTTTTGTCATTCGATAAGATATCGTTATGTAAGTAGGCAATTATCGAATCCATCTAGCTCAGACTTTTTTCCATGATGAGCACATGCTTGGAGACCACTAGCTTCATAATTCTAGGTTTATTGAGGAATTTCACTTCAATTATTCTCATTAGATTGGATTACACTATTGAGCTTGGGCTACTAAGGCATCGATATGTCTATTATGCTCCTCAGGGGAACTATTGAATGTGGACTTACTCAAATTTTGACATGAAGGCATGAGTCACCTGTAGGTATACCGCCATCCTTTCGTCTTTGGAATTAAAGTCTTCACTTACTTAGTTGGACAGTAGCTTTGAATCGTAATATACATCAAGGTGACTTGATCCTAACAAGTGAACCATACGTAGTTCAGTTATGAGGGCTTCGTACTCAGTTTCTTTATTAGATGCTTTGAATCCCAACTTGATTCCTTGCTTGATCATATCATTCTCTAGTGTGATGAGCACAATCCCCACTCTATCACCTTTAGAGTTATATGTGCCATCCACATACATTATTTATTTTCTAGATTGGTTAATCTTACATCAATTCAGCTAATTTGCAATCTGCTAGTCGCTAGGTGCTTCTTCCCCCATAAACTCTATGATAAATTCAACAAATACAGCCCCTTAATTACTGTTTTCGATTGATAATGTATGCCGAACCTCCCAAGTTTGATTAACTATTTAGAAATTCGTTCAGATAGGTTGGCCTTGCAAAGAACAACTTGAAGGGAAAAGTACGTGATGGCTATAATCGAATGAGCCTCAAAGTAGTGTTTTAACTTACAAGAGGCGATGACCAAAGAGTAAGATAGTTTTTCCAGTGGGAGTTACCAATGTTCGTCATCCAAAAGAGTCTTACTGACATAGTAAACGTGGGACTGCCATCCTTTTTTCATAAACCAAGGCTGAACTGACCACACAACTTGAAATACTAGGAAGAGATAAAGAGGGTGTCTCGGATGTGGGATGACCAATATAGGAGATATGCTAAAATGGGATTTGATTTTTTCAAGGGCCTTTGATCATTCGTCATACCAGGTGAGGCCTTTCTCATTCTTCAACAGTTGAAAGAATGGTCGACATTGCTCAGATGACTTGGAGATGCACAGTTTAAAGCTTCCAGCATCCCAGTTAGCTTCTGAATCTCACACAGTGTCCTTAGAGGCTAAACGTTATTGATATCGACAATTTGTTTATGGTTTCCTCGATCCCTCTTTTGCTGACAAAGTAGCTGAGGAACTTTTTGAAATGGACACCAAAGGAACATTTTCCCACATTGAGCTTCATTTAGTAATGCATGAGAATTCAAATGTCTTCACTAAGTCAATAAGATGATCATCTTTGTGCCTGCTTTTGACGAGTATATCGTCAATATACACTTCCATCATTTCCCCTAACTATTTTTGAGCATCTTGATAACCAATATTTGGTACGTGGCCTCGACATTTTTTAGGCCAAAAGGAATGAACTTGTAACAATACAAACCCAGGGGAATGATAAATGAAGTCTTATCTTGGTCGGGGCTATTTAGTGTAATCTGGTGGGACCCTGAGTAGGCACCCAGAAATATCATCCGCTCGTGGACTGCTGTGGCATCGAATAATTAATATATCTTTGGTAGAGGGAAGTTGTCTTTAGGACAACCTTATTAAGGTCAGTGAAATCCACACATACTCTCCTGCTGTCGTTGCTCTTTCATATCGCCGTTGGGTTTGGGAGACAGTTTAGGAATTGAACTTTTCTGATGGACCTTGCCTCCAAAATTTTTCCTACTCATTTTCCACTGCCTTGGCCTTTTCTGGGCAGTGCGTCGAGCCTTCTGTATAATCGGCAGAAATGATGGGTCAACATGATGTTGATGGCAAGTGACTGTGGAATCGATTGACATGTCGTATGGTTCTTATGCAAATACATCTAGGGTTTGCTTTAGAAAATAGATTAATTCCTTCCTTTCTTGGTAGGATAGGGTTGTATTGATTAGGAATTTCCTTTCTGGTTGGCTCTCATCAAATGCTATTTCCTCCATTCTTTCCATGACTCTACTAACGGGGTTAACTCTTGTCCTTTCTACCCCTGGTCTGCTATACTTTAGTTTCTATTTAGATGAAGTGGCTCCGTCTTGAGATGTTTTGGGGATGGCTTTCTTCTTTTTCTTCTTTTCTTTATTAGTCCTAGTGGAAATAATGTAACACTTCTGAGCAATGGCCTGATCGCCCCTAATCTCCATTATTCCCATCTCAATAGTACACCTGAGTTTTTGATGGTAGGTTAAGGGCACTTCCCTCATGGCGTGCAACTACCCTTTTCCAAGGATGACATGGTAGGGTGAGTTAATGTCCACTGTAAACACCCCATTCTGTTACCCCCTAAACTCTCTTTAGGTCTCTAGCACCTCCCTTCATCACTACAAACCCAGGTCATACCCCGAGTACTGACCTAGAAGCCATCAGGCACTCCCACGCTCCGTTTGACCAAAAGTTAAAGTCTTTAACTTGACTGAGACTGAATAAATCTTCAAAGGGCACTGAATCCCCTTTCCAACGGTCCGTACCGTGCACGATTCTGACTTACCATGCGGACGAACGACCCATTTCTCCTGAAACCTAACCTGGAGGCCATCGGGCGCTCTCGAGCTCTATTTGACCTAAGTCAACTCTTCATGTTGATCGAGACTGAATGAATCTTCAAAGGGCACTGAAACCCCTTTTCAACGGTCCGTCTCGTGTGTGATTCTGACTTATGGTACGGACGAACGATCCGTTTTAGTCCGAAAGGTCACCGAATACTTCCAAGACTCGGTTGACTGAACTTAACTCCCCGAACTGGATCAAACTCTTTGGAATGTCAAAGTACATCTCCTAACCTTTCCAACAATCCGCCCCGTGCGCGATTCAGACTTACCATGCGGACGAACGATCCGTTTACGTCTGACGAATGCTTTCGAGCAATATTTGACCCAAATTGATCTCCCGAACCTGGGAGCGGTCCAAAGGACTTTCTAAGGTATCTAAATTATCTTTCCAATGGTCTACCCCATGAGCGATTCTGATCAATGGTTTGCGTTCTGCGGATGATTTTCCGAAAAGGCCTGAAAGACACTGCCAAACGGCAGGTCCCAGACCCTGCCTATCAGCAGTGTGCCTAAATGCACCTGTCGATTGGTAGGAACAAGGCTATGCCGATCGGCAATGGCCTGCGCCTATAAAAAGGAGGCCTAACCTCACTTGCAAGGGGATCCCAGATCTGATTGAGATCACTCTCAGCAAATCTAGAAAACCTCTCTCGAAGTTAGCGTGATTTCCACACCAAAATCCCTTTCCAACCTTCACTTTTCATCATCCTTTTTATCAAACTTTATGAATTCGCTACCCTCTATCATCATCCAAGTCTAAGGGATGCTCTCCAACATTCAAGATCAAGCTTAAGATTTTCAAGAAGGTCCAATTTTCTCAACTCTCTCAAATTCTCATAAATTCGCAATAACTTGTTTTATTACTTAGCACTTTCATAATCTCATCTCACACATCCTAATATACTTTTTATTTAGTATTATTTCACATCTCTTATTTTCATATAAATAAAAACCCAAAAAATAAGAAAAAGAGGGTTTGCTCATAAATTTCAAACGGGAATTCTCATACTTTTCTTACACTTTTCTCATAACTCAAATAATTTTTCTACACACACACGCACATAAATAAGAGAATCCCCCAGTTGGATTTATGGGATAAACCCCACCGCTCGTTTTTCATGCGAACTACATGGACTTTGATGCCTCTATAGGCTACGTAGGCGTCTCGGGGTAAAACTCGAGACTCAAGTCCTGTTTTTACTTTTTCTCTCATTTTTTATTTTCTCTAAACTCCACTCTCTTATATTATATATATACATATATTTGTTCTTAGTGGCGTATTATTCCACATGCGTTATCGTTCCATCATAATGGTCAACGTAAGGATAATCGTGTAAATCCTATTTTCTAATATTTTTATACCTTCCTACGAGTGACTCGCTTTACCTCTTCCATGGTCCAAGTCGATGATTCCTATCTCCACTATATATACACATGCACACATATCACGGGGAAAATAAAGGAAAATAAAAAAACCCATGAGAGACCGAAAGGGCGGAATGGGTTCCTAACACCTTCCTTTTTCGTAACTTAGCCTCCGGACCCTTTTTGAATCATTTTGGTTTTGTATGCATCAGTATGTCTTTGGATGCTGTCCGTCGGGATGACTCCCTTTCTTTTGTCTGTTTTGAGTAAAATAGACTGGTGATTCTATCTCTCTACACTTTTCACCTCACCCAAATGACGCCGGCCAAAGCACTCCCAAGAGGGACGCGCGGGACCTAGGATCCTCCATCACGCTGCCCGCCCGCCGTGAGGATCAGGGATAGCCACAGTTGCGACTCTGATGGGGACTTTTTCATGAGGGCTAGACTCTTTTTACATGGGTGTTTTGTTTGTTTATAATTCCCCCTATTTTCTTGTTCCCCCTTTATTACTCATGTGTACCCCATGCTTTTGCTTCTATTCACACACTTGTAGAAAATTCTCCATGTACACTTCGCGCCACGTTGCATGCATCACCCATCCATACTTGGTGTACCATTGGTACTTGTACTTTTCTCCCTATTTGGCATAATCAAGAAATACATTTTCATAAGATACTAATAAGAGGATCATGCATGATTCATATGATATCACCAAAGAGCATTGTTATTGACCAAATTTTACGCAGTAACTGGAGGGTCACTTCGTGATGGGTGCTGGTCCGACAGGGCGCAGTTAGCCTAAGCAACATGACTCTCACCTTCCATTGGCCAAGTACCTTCGACGTATATCGAATGGTTCCCCCGCATCGTACCACTTGATCGAAGTCATGACGGGAGGTATATCGCAGGGAACTCGTTCACATATGCCGAGTATATCGAATTATCTTTCACACGTACCATCCCCACGAGGTATATAGTGAGGAAATTTATGTACACTCAGGTATATCAAATAGCTTGTCCACATGTATCGATTTCCCGAAAGAGCAAGATGTATATCGTCGAAGTCACGCCAAAGGGGGAACCATTTCCAATTCACCTAACCAACTGCATACCCGCATATAGGTGTCAAGCCTAGGACACACATATTAGATTATTGGTTCAACTCGAAACTCTGTCGAAATTTCGGGTCGACCTACCGCCCGAATTCTCATGCATTTTTAAAATGGGACCCTATCCATGACCCTGGTCACAAGTCCAGCCATAGCTTTGCATATATTACAAACCCAACTGTTCCAGGCTCGGGTCCCATTCGGCATTTCATTTTGTATCTAGGAGAATTAACACAAGTGAAAACATAATAATTCTAATAATCACGCTGAGACCGTCTCTCCTCTCTTTCTCAAAAAAAAATTCAAAATTTTTTTTGTCCCTTTATCAAAAATCCAAAAACATTTTTTCTTTCCATCTCGAATAAAAATTTCACCCTTTTTTCTCAAAAATAAATCCCATTTTGCGCCTTCTCAGGTCGATTGCAAACCCTTGTCCTGGCTCCCTATTGGCTTCGATCTTCAGTCAAGTCACCCTGGAGTTCCGTCCGTTCCCCTATTACTCCTTCCAAGTCCGGAATCCATCCGCTTTCCATAGAGAACGCAAATCAAGTACCCATTGTGCAGTAGGATCTGACGGTAGTCCTAACTCAGCGTGTGTCCAAGATTGACAACCTCCAAACTGAGGTCCGAGAGATGCACCGAAACTAGGTTCCCGTTACTCAAGAACTCGAGGCCCTATTCCCTCATGCCATGGATCCACCCGAGCCTATCTGGGTTCTCAAAGAGTATCAGCATGCTCCACGTGCCCCTCTTGCTAATGGGCCGCCGCCTACCCAGCTTCCGATGCCGAATCTTGCCCATCCTGGTTCTAACTTGCCTATGATCATTGATCTGAAGGAAGAGGAGTTGAACAAGGTCAAATAAGACCTTAAGATGCTCACTAAGAAGTTTGACCAAGTCATAATCTCTGGGAATTACATGGACTACACCCACATGTCTCCTTATCCTAAAGCGAGGTTACCTGAGAAGTTTAAGATGCCGAATATCGAGAAATTCGGAGGAAGTGGACCCCCGATTGTTCATCTCCACAGCTATCACCATTCCATGACTCTACTAGGGGCTTTTGAAGAAGTTATGGCCCAATTGTTTCAGCAAAATTTGAAGGATAGCGCCCTCCGATGGTTTTTATCTCTTGAAGAGTCCAGAATTCGTAGTTGGGAGGATGTAGCTCGGGAATTCATGTTGTAGTAAAAATACAACGAAGAGCTTAAGGTCACCTGCCGTTATTTAGAGATGCTCAAACAGAACTCTGGGGAATGAGTCAATAACTCCATAGCCTAATGTAGTGAAAAAGCAGCAACCATGACCAATCGTCCTTCCGAGGAAGAACAAGTCAACATAGTGAAGAAGAAATTCTTACCCCATATCCGAGCAACGATGGGAGGACAATACTGTCCCCATTTTCGAGGTCTCAAGAGAAGCAAGAGTAGAAATCGAGGAAGGTCTTGCCAAAACAGACATCAAACCAAAGAAGGTGTTTGGACAGTTCACTCCTAGAAAATATGACAAACCTGCCAGTGCTACAGTCTCAACCATCAACAACATCTGTCAACCAACCACCTCATGGGCGCCAAAAATTCGCCCTGTCCCAATTCGAAAGGAATACACCGAGCTCCATGCTCCTCTCTCCAAAGTCTATCAAGCCCTGCTAAGCCGAAACCTTATCAAACCCTTAAATCCTCGTCCATTTCCAAATTCACTCCCAAGAAACTTCAAGGTAGATGCCCATTGCACCTTTCACCAAATTGCTGGTCATACCAACGACCAATGCTTTCACCTCCGAAATATAATCCAAGGTCTAATTGATTGGGGTACCATCGCCCCACCAGCCAATCCTAAGCCAAACACTACTCATAACCCACTTCCAAATCATGCCAATGCCATCTTTCTAGAAAAGAACCCAGAATTCGATCCTTCAACTTAAATCACACCCATATACTCTCCCAAACCTCTCCAAATTTGCCCTTATTTTATCCTACACCTTACTAGCCTCGCTGATCAGGCACTGTCACTCCTTACCAGAGCATGCATTATCGTCCGTATCCGTTTTGAAAATGGAAGCATGGAATTATAAAAAGTCTTAAACCAACTCCTAGAGTTCGGGATGAAATTTCCCTCACAGATGATCATTGATTGCCAAAGGGTCAGTACAATATTCTTAGAAGCACAAAAAATGGGCCCAAGAGTCAGATGGTTGGGTAGTAACGATCGATGAAGTCAGTCTGGATGATGTTGTCCAGATTATGGCAGAATTATTTCGATAACCCAACAATATTTGCACTATGACCGAGTTACTTGATGCTTTGAAGCTACAAGGGGGCCTGGTCCCTTCACCCTTACAAATCCCCATCGATTGGAATGACCTGTATGAAGAAGCCGTTGAAGTTGTGGAATGTATCGACTTTACATAGAAAGATAGAATTATTGCCACCGGATGGGGGAAAGAATTTGGAGATTCAAATAAAGAATAAGCTTTCGAGAAAATTGGCCCGGTAACGGACATGTGTGGAATGATATCATTTGAAGAACTCCTCGGAGAAATAAACAAGGTGGCAAAACAACTCGAGATTGATGAGGAAATGGTATTCATGTTTTTCCCTTCTTCAATAAATCACATAACCAGATTAGGGAGGCATTACCAGATCCCAAACTCACTACCAGCCAATGATAAGGGGAAGGCATGGAAAACCTTCCTATGCCATAGACGACCCTCGAGGAGAGAAAGATCCTCGATCAACTGAAGAAAACTCAAGCTAACATCACTCTATAAGGGATTTTCATGTCTTCCCAGCTGCACAGAAACGCTTTGATCAAGTTGCTCATTTGACCCACAGTTCCTCCTTCTACCACACCAGAAGAAGCGATAAATTTAGTCGGATCCTTGACCTCTACCCGAATGCTATCCTTTTTCGAAGAAGAAATCCCCAAGATTTGGCCAAACCATAATCATGCACTCAATATCTCCGTCGAAGTTATGGGGACGGTCGTGCCACTCTCTCTTGTCGATAATGGATCCGCCTTGAATGTCTGCCCACTGAGAACCTTCAAATTTTTAGGACTGAAAGGAAGCGACCTCGCTCCAACCTCCACTGCTATTCGTGCCTACGATAATACCTGTCGGGAGGTGATGGGATCCATAAAGCTTGTAATAGGGGCTGGCCCTATAAACCCTTTCGTCGAATTCCAAGTTATTGACATCCCAACCTGTTTCAACCTATTGCTAGGATGACCTTGGCTTCACAGTATCAAGGGTGTGTCTTCCTCACTCCATCAGAAATTAAAGTTCTTCATTGATGGAGGGGTCATTACCATCTTGGGCGACGATGAAAATGCCAATGGTGAAAGTACCAGCAATCCAATCCTTGAGATACATAATGGGTCAAATGATATGCTCTTATTAGGATTCCGAGTTGAACCACTGCTACTCCTGACAGGGGACGAATTCAAAGAAAGGGTTTGTCCAGAATACGACCCTCATAGAAACATCAATGTGATTCAGATGTTCATAAACATGCACTTCATGATCGGACTAGGGCTAGGACAAAGACAACAAGGGATACTTGAGCCCATTGAACTGAAGAAGGCTTTCCCTCCTTGTGGTTTGGGGTATCAACCATCAGAACAAGAGCTCAGAATGATCCACAGTCTCGACCAAAGAGAGGACTAGACTGCATCCAGACTATCCCAGGTGACTCCTTGAACGGACGATTCATCAAAAAGGGTGAGGACTTCCCCTTTTGCGAATTTTCAGAACTATGGTATAACCATACAAACAAGAAGATGAAGCCTAGAATGGAGATCTTTTTCCAAAACAGCTACCCATGGGCTGAGAATTCCCAACACCATATACAAACTCTCATCAAAGATACCAAAGAGACTAAGGAAAGTGACTCCGAAGATTCCTTCAACTTACAGACACTGGGCTGACACTTTGCATGGTTCATTCAAGCACTACATCACTGGATCCATCCCACCTGATTAAAGCTGCTGATACACCTCTCCTCAAGTGGCATGCTGCGCCAGTTCTACCTGCTGAAATATCCCCTAATCCTAATGTTTACCCCTTTTCTTCTTCTGTTGTCCATCCTTGCTCAAATGTAATCGAGTCCTCTTTTGACAAGGTTCTCAATGATGTTTTTCTTATCAATGAAATAAATGAAGAATTTGAGTATCTTGTTGTGCCTTATATTAACTGTTTAGATTCTAATCAAATTTTTGATGATGATGATTTTGCAAATAAATAATTCTTAACTGATCTAAATAAGGTTAATAATAAATAATATAATCGCGTTCAAATCAATGAAGAAGAGACTGCTGTTATTAACCTCGGTTCTAGTAGCCAACTGGGCGAGATTAGGATAAGGACTACACTCTACGAGCATGAGCGTGCACAACTCGAAGAATTGCTAAAAGAATTCGTGGATGTATTCACATGGTCCTACGACGATATGCCTGGCATTGATCCTGAAATAGCTCAACACGAGATTCCCACTCTCCCAGATTACAAGTCGATCAAACAAAAGTTGAGAAAGCTCTGCACCGAATGGTTGCTCAAGGTAAAAAAAGAGGTGATCAAACAGTTGAACGTAGGATTCATTCGTGTAATCGAATATCCCACATGGCTAGCCAACATAGTGCACATGCCAAAATCAGGAGGAAAAGTTTGGATGTGTGTAGACTATCGGGATTTGAATAAATCCTCTCCAAAGGATGATTATCCGCTACCCAATATCGACATGATCGTGGATAACACAACCAGTCATGCTCTCAAGTCATTCGTCGAAGGGTTTGCTGGATACAACCAAATCAAAATGCACCCACACCACCAAGAAAAAATTGCACTCATCCCATGGGGAACCTTTTGCTACACTGTCATGCCATTTGGTCTCAAGAACACTGGGGCAACCTACTAGAGGGCTTCCACAACCATCCTGCATGATCTGATTCATAAAGAAGTCGAGGTCTATGTGGATGATATGATTATCAAATACAAGACTAGATAAGGTCATGTTCCCTCTCTCCAAAAGTTCTTCGAATGGCTACGACAATATCAGATGAGACTCAATCCGCAGAAATGCGTCTTCGGCATTACAAAGGGAAAAATCTTGGGATTCATGGTTAGTGAGAAGGGGATAGAAGTAGATCCCGCCAAGCTGAAAGCCATACTTGAGATGACACCTCCCCGAACAGAGAAAGAAGTCCGAGGTTTCCTTGGAAAATTTCAATACATCAGCTGGTTCATCAGCAAGTTAACCTCCATCTGTGAACCTATCTTCAAACTCCTCCGAAAGGATTCAACTAAGGTTTAGAATGAGGCCTGCCAAGAAGCTTCTAATCGAATTAAATAATATCTGACCCATCCCCCGATACTTATGCCACCACAATCTAGTCTCCCTTTTCTCCTATACCTAACCATAGTCAGCACTGCAGCTGGGGCTTTACTAGCCCAATACCTTGAAGATTCCCATAAAGAAAGAGCCATCTATTATGCCAGTCGCAAATTGGTCGGGTACAAAGTTAAGGAAAAGGCGTGTATTGCACTTGTCTGGGTCACCCAAAAGTTACGGCACTACATGCTCGCCTTCCCTATCAAACTTGTATCTCAAATGGACCCCATCAAATACCTAATTGAGAAACCCACCTTATCCAGTTGAATGGCCTGATGGTTGATGCTCCTAGCCGAGTTCGATATCGTCTACGTCATGAAGAAAGCCATGAAAGGAAGAGCCATCTTTCACTACCTCATCGATTACCCCATAGATGAAGTCGATGTCTGGAACTCCGAATTCCCATATGAAAACATCCTTTGCACTACTCAAGACAACCTTCGATGGTAATTGTTCTTTGACGGTGCTGCCAACAAAAAGGGATATGGCATTGGGATACTTCTGATCCCCTTAGATGACTCCCACACTCTCATCGCCATCAAATTGGATTTCCCTTGCACCAACAACATGGGTGAATACGAGGTATGCACGGTAGGCCTCAAAGTTGCTCTCAAGAAAGGTATTCAATGCCTAGATGTCTACAGGGATTCTGCCCGCATCATCGGTCAAGTGCTCAAAAAATAGAGAGTTAAGGACGAGAAAATCCAGCCCTTCCATGCCCACGTAGAAGAACTAGCCTCCTAATTCTAAGATATCACCTTCCATTACCTACCTAGAGTAAAGAATAACCTAACCGATGCCCTTGCTACCTTGTCCTCCATGGTCGACATGCCCGAAGGAATCACAATGACCCCTTCCAAATTTAAAAGAAAGACAAGCCAACCCGCTGCTACCACATTGAGCTCGTCACTACAGAAGATCTCGAGCTAGCCAATTATTGGTACTATAATATCTGGTGCCTCCTCAAGCATGGTAGGTATCCCGAGGGTTCCAATAAGAAAGATTGAGAAACCCTTCGAGAACTCGCCGCCCAGTACATCATCTATCACAAAGCACTGCTCAAAAAGGAACTTCGATGGAACTCATCTACACTGCATCGCAGGGGTTGATATTAAAAAGATAATGAAGAAGATCCACAGCGGGGAATGCGAACCCCACATGGATTGAACCTCCTATGTACGAAGATGCCTTAGATGCCAATAATTCTCCAACCTTCAGCATTTACCTCTGCGCGAATTATACAACATGACTTCTCCATGGCCGTTCTCCACCTAGGGCATCGACATCATATGGAAGGTTACACCAAAGTCTTCCAATGGGCATGATTTCATCCTAGTTGCCATTGATTTGTTCACCAAATGGGTCAAAGCTGAGTCATACGCAGTACTGAACGCTAAGAAAGTGGCCAAATTCATTAAGAAAAACATTATCTGCCGATATGGGGTCCCACACGAGCTAGTATCAGATAACGGCTTGCATTTGAGGAAAAAGTTACAAAGGTGGTCAAAGATTACGGGATTCAGAAACAAAAATCTTCTCCCTACCGACCTCAGACCAACGGTGTAGTTGAAGCCGCTAATAAGAACCTCAAAGCCATCATCAGCAAGATGACCGAAAGCTGTCGAGATTGGGCCGATCGGATCTCGTACACCCTCTAGGGATATCGAACCTCAATTCTAACCTCTACTGGGGCTGCGCCTTACTCTCTGGTGTACGACATGGAAGTAGTCCTACCCGTGGAGCTAGAAATACCCTCATTACGCGTCATGCTTGAAAGTGAGGTCAGCGAAGAAGAGTGGTGCCAAAGCCGTCTTGACGACCTGACCCTCCTAGACGAAAGGAGATTAAAAGCACTATACCATATACAAGGGTACCATCGTCGAATAGAGCGTTCATTTAATAAGAGAGTCAATGATCGCAGTGTCCGATAAGGGGACCTAGCCCTCAAAGAAATCATAGAACCCATTTGGGAACCCAGAGGGAAATTCAAGCCCAATTGGAGAGGCCCCTACATTGACAAGAAGATCTTATCCGGTGGTGCCGCCATGCTTACTGACTTAGATGGGGAAGAGATGGCTCGTCCAGTAAACCTGGACTGTCTCAAGAAGTTCTACCCCTAGTCCAAAATCTCGACGCGCTACGACTCTTCTCGTTTCCCTTCTATTCTAAAAAAAATCTCTTCATTTCCCCTACCCAGAACTACATGGGTCTGATCCTCTATAAATAACCATTTTCAAAAAAAGTATAAAATTTCAAAACCCCAGAGGTACGTAGGCAACTTATACACCTTACATAAGCACGACCCTTTCTTGTTCACAAAATACTATTCTTTTCTTACCTCCGAGAACGACAGTTCATTCTAACATATATTTGAACAAAAGGATTATGTATGCCTTAGCAATCGATATAGATAATTTAAACAACACAAAATTCATCGAAAGGCATAGCTGGATGGTCAAAAACTAGTTTATTTCACTAATAAGAAATTACGGTACAGATTACATAAGAAAAGGAACGGATAACTCCCTTCCCCCTACCCTCCTAAAAAAGCCAAATAAAATCCCCACATTTATTCCCCATTATAAAATAAACCATCCTACCCACAGCTACAAGAGGAGCCCACTCCTTCATCTTCATCTGCATCCTGGGGTCCCCAAGTTTCCCCTGCCTGAACAGAGTGTCACAGACAGTCCATGGACCGATAAGCTCAAACCAGCTTCGAAAAAACCACAACACCTCCTTCCATGGTGTTAAAAGAGATAAGACACTTTTGTCCAGTCTCCAATGCTAACATCTTGCTAACTACTCTCCTCCACAACCACTTCATATAATCCTCAGGGATATGCCAAACTCTCCCAACAGACTGAGAGGGATGAGTCGATGGATGTTGACTCTCCCACAGAGAGTAAAGCCGCAGGCACTGACGCTCGGTCAAATCCTCTACCGAAAAGAAATTTAGTGTTCGAGGTGGCACGACCTGTGCCCAGCCAAATTGGTGCAGAAACTTCCAAAAAAAATAAAAAGAGGTCTAGCTGAGACCAACCTGCCGCATATACAGGTATTCTCCTAGCTCCAGAACAGGCAAAAACAGTCCCCACCAAGCCATTGACCAGTACAGATTTCAAGCCCCATGCTCCACAAGCCAATTCTCCCAGCTCTCAATATCCAGGCCAACACTGAAGAAGTGATGTGAAAAGAAGTTGGGTACAACCGACAAAGGATATTCTGAAAGAGTCACCAGGCGGAGTCTTTCAGACAACCACATGAACAGCATCACGGGGCTACCCCACGGGAAGTCAGAACGACCTTCTCACTAGGTGTGGCCATCCCCCATCCCCGCCGCGGAGGGAGAAAGGATCTTTCGAGTCCCGCGCATCCCCTCTCGGGAGAGCACTTCGACCGGTGTCGATTTGTGAGGTGTGAAAATGTAGAGAGATTCAGAGTCACCAGTCTATTTTACTCAAAACAGACAAAACAAAAAAGGGAACCCACCCCGAAGGATGGCATCCAAAGACATACTGGCGCTTGCGAAACCAAAATGATTAGAGAAGGGTTCAGAGGCTTAGTTACGAAATGGGAAGGTGTTAGGCACCCATTCCGCCCTTTCGGTCTCTCATGGATATTTGCTATTTTCCTTTATGTTTTCCCCCGTGATATGTGTGCATGTGTATATATAAAATGGAGGTAGGAATCCTCAACTTGTATCTTGGAAAAGATAAAGCGAGTCATCCATAGGAATATGAAATTAATGTAGAAATTAGGATTTATGCGATTACCCCTACGTTGATCGCTATAAGGGAACGATAACGCATACGGAATAATACGCCACTAAGAATGAATGTATAGAATATAATAGAAATTGGGATAAAGAGAAGATAGAAAATAAGAGAAAAAGTGAGAAAAGGACTCGAGTCTCGGGTTTTACCCCGAGACGCCTACGTAGACTATAAAGGCATCAAAGTCCACGTAGTTCGCATACGAACGAGGGGTGGGGTTTAACCCATAAATCCAAATGGAGAAATCTCTTTTTTGTAAGTGTGTGTGTGTGTGTGTGTGTAGAAAAAGTGTTTTAGTTGTGAGAAAAGTGTGGAAAAAGTGTGAGAATCCCCATTTGGAATTTTGAGCAAACCCACTTTTTCTTGTTTTTAGGGTTTTATTTATATGAAAATAAGATAAGTGCAATAATACTAAATAAAAAGTATATTAGGATGTGTGAGATGAGATAATAAAAGTGCTAAGTAAGAACACAAATTATTGGGAATTTAAGAGAATTTAAGAGAGAGTTTGAGAAAGTTGGACCTTCTTGAAGATCTTGAACTTGATCTTGAATGTTGGAGAGCATCCCTTGCACCTTGGATGATGATGGAGAGTGGTTAATTCACCAAGTTTGATGGAGGGGATGATGAAAAGTGGATGTAAAAAGGGGATTTGGGAGTTGAAATCATGTTGCCTTCGAGAGAGGTTTCTGGGACTTGCTGAGAGTGATTTCCTTCTGATCTGGGCTCCCCCTGCAAATGAGGCCAAGGCATCCTTTTATAAGCCCAGGGGTTTGTCAATCGGCATAGAGACCTTCCTGCCTGTCGACAGGCAGGTGCCGCTAGGCAGGTTCTGGGACCTGCCGTTTGGTAGTGTGTTTTAGGCTTTTTCGGAAAATCAGCCGCCGAGGGCGAACCGTCAATGAGAATCCCACACGGGGCATACCATTGGAAAGGTAATTCAGAGAACTTCAAAAGTCCTTTGGACTGATCCCGAGTTCAGGAGTTGACTTTGGGTCAAATATGGATCGGAAGCGTTTATCGGTCCATTGGACGGGGAATCGCGCGGATGCAAACGGATCGTTTGTCCACATGGTAAGTCTGAATCGCGTACGGGGGAATACCATTGGAAAGGTTAGGAGATGTACTTCAACATTCCAAAGAGTTTGACCCGATTTGGAGAGTTGACTTTGGTCAACTGGGCCCGGGAAGCGCTTGGTGGCCTCCCGGAGTCAAACGGATCGTTCGTCCGCATGGAAAGTCAGAATTACAGACGGGATGGACCATTGGAAAGGGTATTCAGGGACCTTCAAATATTCATTCATCCTCGATTGAGCTAAAGAGTTGACTTTGGTCAACCAGAGCTCAGGAGCTCCCGGTGGCCTCTGTGTCAGGCTTTGGACGCAAACAGATCGTTCGTCTGCATGGTAAGTCAGAATCGTGCACAGGGCAGACCATTGGAAAGGGTATTTTGTTCCCTTTGAAGATTCATTAAGCCTCGATCAAGACAAAGAGTTTGACTTTTGGTTAAACCGAGCCGGGGAGTGCCCGATGGCTTCTAGGTCAGTGCTCGGGACATGACCTAGGTCTGCGGTGATGTGTGGAGGTACTAGGGACCTAAAGAGAGTTAAGGGGTAACAGAATGAGGTGTATACAGAGCCCCTCGATGGGTGAGTTTGGAACAAATGATAGTCATTGATTAGACACCACATGATTCTTCTGAGAGAGTATGACCAATTCAGAGGGTCGAGGCCAATTTTGAGGACCTAAGGAGCGTGTTGGGGATGACCAAATCAGAGGGTCGAGGTCGATTCTGAGGACTTAAGGAAGCGAGGGTGACCAATTCAGAGGGCCTAAGGAGTGTGCTAGGGATGATCAATTCTGTGGATCAAAGCCGAATATGTGGGTTTGGGGTAAATGTTTGATAATCGAGGTCAATTTTGACCTAATGATTGGTGAAGATCGAGGACCGGGATCAATTCTGACCCAACTCGGGTGACGATCCAAGATCGGGGTCAATTCTGACCCAAGAGTGGTGATGATCGAGGATTGAGGTCAATTCTGGCCTAACTCAGGTGACGATCCAAGAGCGGGATCAATTCTGACCCAAGAGTGGTGATAACCGAGGACCGAGGTCCATTCTGACCTTACTCAGGTGACGATCCAAGACCAGGGTCAATTCTGACCCAAAAGTGGTGACGACCGAGGATCGAGGTCAATTCTGACCTAACTTATGTGACGATCCAAGATCGGGGTCAATTCTGACCCAAGAGTGGTGACGACCGAGGACCGAGGTCAATTCTGACCTAACTCAGGTGACGATCCAAGACCGGGGTCAATTTTGACCCAAGAGTGGTGACGACCGAGGACCGAGGTCAATTCTGACCTAACTTAGGTGATGATCCAAGACTGGGGTCAATTCTGACCCAAGAGTGGTGACGACTGAGGACCGAGGTCAATTCTGACCTAACTCAGGTGACGATCCAAGACCGGGGTCAATTCTGACCTAAGAGTGATTGCATTTACTTGGGAAAAGAAAAGAGTTCCATTGTGGGTACAACTTGGATTTTAGGTTCCGCTAGGGATAGGGATTTCGATTTGAGGTTCCGATGGGGAATGATGGATGAGCTTGGGAAGATTTGGATCGTCCTTTGGGAGAGATCGCCTGGGGCGAGTGATTCTTCTGAATTCCGTCGGGGAAAAAAAACATGCGATATTGTTTCGCACCGGGGAGCCGATGGCTGGGGAGGCTTTGTGTCCTTGATTTGAGCGGAGGAGTTTATTGTTGGGGAGATAACCGGTTTGAGGTTGTAAACTCTGCTGAGGAGGTTATTAGGTGGTCCAGGCGCACTTCCCGGGAGGTTTCGCCTGAAGGAGTGTGAAATTTTCTTGGTGAAAACGTTCTAAATCCCTTATACGATTTTTAGGAATTTTTCTATGGATTTTTCAGAGTTTTCTGGCATTTTCCAGGAATTTCTGTACAAAATTTTAAGGGGGGTGCCGACCGGCATAGCTTGAGGGGTGCCATTCGACAGTGGCACGGACTTTTGGGCTTCCTCAGGAAGGTGGGCTTCCGACTTTAAGAAATGGCACCACTTTTGGGCTTCCGACCGGCATAACGTTCCGAATTGTTCTAACGTTAGAACAACTCCACTTGAGGTATTCTTTACTTTGCGCATTTTCATTTCATGCATTCACATTTTCCTTTCATGCATTCGCATTTTCCTTATGCGTCTCTTTTTGTTTATGAATCCAGACGTGGTTCTATGAGGTGATTGGGTGCAACACCCCACTGATTGCTTTGAAGGACGACATTATTGGGGACTTTTGTCGATTGTATCGATGGAGTAAGGCCAACCGGCAATCAAGGGATCTCTCTCCCTGGAGGCGGTGCACCAGGTCTTAAATGGCCTGCCCAGTGGTCGGGTAAGGTCCTTTCCTTTTTGGTCTTGCTTTTTGCACCTTCTGATCCTGTGTTGACTCATGCCTACTTGGGGATTTTCAGGTGAACTTTTATCCTTGGGGGACAACCATTCAGGATACGGGGATGACTGGGGTGAACATGCAGATGAGGCGTTTGTTGGCGCATAAGTTCGGCTATTCCTGGTATCTTGGGGAGAGGGTAGTTCATCATATCGCCGAGAGGGAGGTGGTGGTGCCACCCGCGCAGCCTTCTACGTCTATAAGGCGGGAGCGACATTTGTTGGAGGATGAGAGGATTGCGGCGATGATTGGCGAGTCCTATGCTTAGTACACTGATATGGCTGCTCTGTATGATTATATGGACTTTGTGACAAGCTGGTTGATGGCGCCCATTATACATGATGTCTTGCCTTTCCCTCCTGCGGGTTCGAGTCGGGCGGTGGGGTCTTCCAACAGTGGTGGTGGTCCGTCAGTACCTGCGGCGGCGGCGACCTCAGAGGTTCCTTTCGTGCGGTTGCATACTCCTTCGTACAACATCCGGCGGGCTGATGGAGGGATAGTGCTGATGCTGCACCGTTCTCTTGCGATGGATCCGGAGGAGCTGGGTTTGACAGAGGAGGTCCTTCGTCCTGCGGTAAACCTTTTGGTCCTTTTTCTTCTTTTGATTTCTTTTACTTAATACTGATTCTGCTTTTTCCTTGCAGAAAATTCGGGTGTCGACCACTTGGTTGAGGGACATTAGAGATTGGATATCATCGGCGACAGCCCACATTCGGGATGATGTCCCTGTTCCTTCTTGCTTGGTGCCGTCAGCCTCATCCGGGGAAGACTCTGGCTCGAGTAGTGGGGGCGCGTCGTCTCGCCGTAGGGGAAAGAGAGCGCATCGCAGGGATGGAAGAGAGAGAGAGAGAACATGTGGGTTCGGGCTGAGTCCCGTTTGTTTTTGGGTTTTCTTTCTATTTCCTGCAATATGATGTAACACAGAAAATAGATACATGCAATGCAATGTAGTTTTTTGACTATCTTTTATTTTAATGATGAATGAATGCATGCGCTTTTTAATTTGCTGCTGAGACCGTAAAAAAGGAATATTTTTAGAAATTTGTTAAGGAAAGTTTTTAACTTAAAAAGGGAAATTATATAAGGAGGAAAAGGAATTTTGAAATTCTGTTGAGAATATCAATTTTTATTTGAGTTTTCTGATTTGACAAAAGAGGAAAAAGGGAAATTTCCCCAAAATGGGGGGGTTGCCGATCGGCACGCACCCTGACCTGCCTATCGGTAGTTCAGTCCAGTCCCATCAATTGAAAGCTTTGATTGGTACCTTCTTCAACCTTTGGTACCTTGTGGGGTAGGATTCCCTCCGATTTCTGCAGGGATTATGTCCCTTGTGAGGATTTCTCAAGTATAAAAAGGGGGTAAGGGTGGAGTGTTTTTATCACACCTTTGTATCCTCATCTGCCTACTCATTATCCAGATGGCTCTCCCTGGTAGCATTGAGTTTGTCAATTACCTTGAAGCCTTGGAAGCTATGTGCTCTTATAACGTCGACTATGATGCCTTCAACATGCGTCGAGTTTCCTTGTGGCGTAATCGACCCTTTGAGTGGAATATGCTGATAGCGACGGTACAATTCTGGTACCCCGAAGACCATGTTTTTCGCTTTGGGTTGGAAGAAGTTTGTCCTACCTATGAGGAATTTTCTGCCATACTGGGTGTGAATCCCAGTGTTGCTGTGGCTTTACCCAAATTTTCCCGCTCCCCTAGGGATTTGTTGGCCGGACTTCTTTATATCTCGCCTTCGGCGGCTAGATCGCTGGTCGCTGGAGGAAAGATCTCCCTCCTGACGGTGCTGCAGTCCATGCATTTGCGGGAAGTAGGTGATGCTGGCTATGCTGGAGCCGTTGTTCTGGGCCTTGTTTCAAAATTGCTGCTGGTGACTGGGGAGGTGCAAGTGGACCCTCAACTTGCAGCTATTACCTCATGGATGTCATACCGTCGCAACCCTGCGGCGGTGATACTGGCGGAGACCCTAAATGGCCTGGATGCTTGGAGAGAAGGTCATTTTGACTTTTTGAGGGGGAGCCCCGTGATGCTGTTCATGTGGTTTTCTGAAAGATTCCTCTTGGCGACTCCTCCAGAGTATCCCTTGTTGGTTGTACCCAACTTCTTTTTGTGCCACTTCATCAGCGTTGGCCTGTATGTTGAGAACTGGGAGAATTGGCTTGTGGAGTATGGGGCTCGTGGGATGTATTGGTCAGTGCCTTGGTGGGGATAGTTGCAGCCAGTTTTGGAGCTAAGAGAGTATTCATATGTGCGGCTGGTTGGTCTCAGACAGACCACTTTTTATTTACCTTTGCGTCTTCTGTGCCAATTTGGCTGGGCGCAGGTCGTGCCCCCTAGGATCTCAAATTTCTTTCTAGTAGAGGATTTGACTGAGTGCCTGCGTCTGTTGCTTGGATCTCTGTGGGAAAATCGGCGCCCGTCGGCCCATCCCTTTCAGTCTGTCGGGAAGGTTTGCCATGTCCCCAAAGATTATATGAAGTGTTTGTGGAGGAAAGTAGTCAGCAAAATGTTGGCAGTAGAGACTAGTCAAAGGTGGTTTATTTTATCTGACTCCATGAAAGGGGGTGTTGTGGTCTTTTAGAAGATGGTCAAGGCTCATCGATCCATGGAATGTTTTCGACATTCTATTCAGGCAGGGGAAACTTAGGGTCCTCAGGATGTAGATGATGAGGGTGCAGGCTCTTCTAGTAGCCGTGGGTAGGACTCTTGGGTAGTTTATTTGTGTAATAGGGAATGTATGTGGGGATTTTATTTGGCTTTTTATGGTGGAGGGGAAGGGAGTTATCCGTTCCTTTTTCTTATGTAATCCGTACTGTAATTTCCCATTAATGAAATAAATAAGTTTCTGATCATCCAACTATGCCTTTTGATGAATTTTGTATTTTGAATTATCTATACCGATCGCTAAGGCATACATAATCCTTTTGTTCAAATAGATGTTTAGAATGAACTACCGTTATCGAAGGCAGGAAAAGAATATATTTTTGTGAAAAAGAAGGGGTCATGATCATGTGAGATGTATGAGCTGCCTACGTACCTCTGGGGTTTTTTAAAAAGTTTAAAATAGTTTTTGTGGAGGATCAGGCCCACATAGTTCTGAGGGAGAGGGAAATGAAGATTTTTTCTTAAAATAGAAGGGGGATGAGAAGAGTCGTAGCACACCGAGATTTCGGACTAGAGGTAAAATTTCTTGAGACAGTCCAGATTGACTGGACGAGCCATCTCTTCCCCGTCTAGGTCACTGAGCATGGCGGCACCGCCAGATAATATTTTCTTCACAACGTAAGTGCCGCTCCAATTGGGCTTGAATTTTCCTCTGGGGTCCCAGATGGGTTATATTATCTCCTTGAGGGTTAAATCCCCCTCCTGGACACCACGGTCCTTGAATCTTTTATTGAATGAATGCGCTATTCGGGGATGGTACCCCTGTATGTGGTAAAGATATTTTAATCTTCTTTCATCTAGGAGGGCTAGCTCATCAAGACGGCTTTGGCACCAGTCTTCTACGCTAACCTTTCTTTTGAGCATGACGCATAGCGAGGGTATTTCCAGCTCCATAGGTAGGACTTCTTCCATGCCGTAGACCAGGGAGTAAGGGGTAGCCCCAGTAGAGGTTCAGATTGAGGTTCGATAGCCTCAGAGGGCGTATGGGATCCGGTCGGCCCAATCCCTACAACTTTTGGTCATCTTGCTAATGATGGCTTTGAGGTTTTTGTTGGCGGCTTCAACTGCACCATTGGTCTGAGGTCGGTAGGGAGAAGATTTGTGTCTCTGAATCCCGTACTCGTTGACTATTTCTGTGACTTCTACCTCGAAGTGTAAACCATTATATGATACTAGCTCATGCGGGACCCCATATCGGCAGATGATATGTTTCTTGATGAATTTGGCCACCTTCTTGGCATTTAATACTGCGTATGACTCAGCCTCGACCCATGTGGTGAAGTAATCGATGGCAACCTGGATGAACTCATTCCCATTTGAAGCCTTTGGTGTAACCTTCCCTATGATGTCAATACCCCAGGTGGAGAACGGCCAGGGAGAAGTCATGTTGTATAATTCCCACGGAGGGAGATATTGGAGATTGGAGAACTATTGGTATTTAGGGCACCTCCGAACATAGGCGGTGCAATCCTGGGCCATGGTGGTCCAGTAGTAGCCTTGTCGGATGATCTTCTTGGAAAGCATGCGAACGTTCATATGGGGCCTACATTCCTCTCTATGGATCTCCTGCATTATCTTTTCAATGTCAGCCCCTGCGATACAGTGCAAATGAGTTCCATTGAAATTCCTCTTGAGTAGTGTTTTATGACAGATGATGTACTGGGCGGCCAGCCTTCGGAGGGTAGCTTGGTCGTTCTTATCGAAACCCTTGGGATACCTACCGTACTTGAGGAGGCACCAAATATCATAGTACCAGTAGTTGACTAGCTCAAGATCTTCGGTGGCGACGAGCTCAACGAGGTAGCAATGGGTTGGTTTGTCTTGATTTTGAACTAGGAAGGGGGTCATTATTGTTCCCTCGGGCAAGTTGACCATAGAGGCTAAGGTAGCGAGAACATCGGCTAGGTTATTCTTTGCTCGGGGTAGGTAATGGAAGGTGATATCTCAAAATTGGGAGGCTAACTCTTCTAATTGGGCATGAAAGGGTTGGAGCTTTTCATCCTTGACTTTCCACTTTCTGAGCACTTGACCGATGATGAGGGAGGAATCCCCATATACATCAAGGCATTGAATGCCTTTCTTGAGTGCGACCTTGAGGCCCACTGTGCATGCTTCGTATTTCGTCATGTTATTGGTGCAGGGGAAATTCAACTTGATGGCGAAGGGAGTATGAGAGTCATCCGGGGCAATCAGGAGTATCCCAATGTCATATCCCTTTTTTTTGGCAGCACCGTCAAAGAACATTTGCCATCGGGGTTTGTCTTGGGCTGTGCAAAGGATATTCTCATCTGGGAATTCGGAGATCCAGACATTAGCCTCTTCTATGGGGTACTCTACGAGGTAGTCGGAGATGGCTCTTCCTTTCCTGGCTTTCTGCGTGATGTACATAATATCGAACTCGGTTAGGAGCATCAACCATCGGGCCATTCGTCTAGATAAGGCAGGTTTCTCAAGCAGGTATTTGATGGGATCCATTCGGGATATAAGTTTGATGGGGAAGGCAAGCATGTAGTGTCGTAACTTTTGGGTGACCCAGACAAGCGCGACACATGCTTTTTCCAAAGCAGTGTAGTTGACCTCGTACCCAGCCAATTTGTGACTGGCATAATAAATGGCTCTTTCTTTGTGGGAGTCTTCAAGGTATTGGGCTAGCAAAGATTTAGCTGCAGTGTCAGTTATGGTTAGGTATAGGAGCAAAGGGAGACCAGGTTGTGGTGGCATGAGAATTGGAGGTTGGGTCAGATATTGTTTGATTCGGTCAAAAGATTCTTGGCAGGCCTCGTTCCAAACCTTGGTTGAATCCTTTCGGAGGAGCTTGAAGATTAGTTCACAGATGGAGGTTAGCTGGCTGATGAACCGGCTGATGTATTGTAATTTCCCAAGGAAACCACGGACTTCTTTCTCTGTTCGGGGGGCGGCATCTCAAGTATGGCCTCCAGCTTGGCGGGATCTACTTCTATCCCCTTCTCACTGACCATGAATCCTAAGAGTTTTCCCTTTGTAATGCCGAAGACGTATTTCTGTGGATTGAGTCTCATCTGATAATGCCGCAGTCATTCGAAGAACTTTCGGAGAGCAAGAACATGACCTTCTCTAGTTTTGGACTTGATAATCATATCATCCACATAGACTTTGACTTCTTTATGAATCAGATTGTGCAGGATGGTTGTAGCGACCCTTTGGTAGGTAGCCCCAACATTCTTGAGACCAAATGGCATAACGGTGTAGCAAAAGGTTCCCCATGGGATGATGAATGCGATTTTCTCTTGGTGGTCTGGGTGCATCTTTATTTGGTTGTATCCGACAAACCCGTCGACGAATAACTTGAGAGCATGACTGGCTGTGTTGTCCAAGATCATGTCGATATTGGGTAGCGTATAGTCATCCTTCGGAGAAGCTTTATTTAAATCTCGATAATCCACACACATCCGAACCTTTCCTCCTGATTTTGGTACAGGTACAATGTTGTCTAGCCACGTGGGATATTCGATTACTCGAATGAAACCCACGTTCAACTGTTTGACCACCTCTTATTTGACTTTGAGCGGCCATTCGGTGTGGATCTTTCTCAACTTTTGTTTAACCGGCTTGAAATCTGGGAGAGTGGGATCTCATGTTGAGCTATTTTAGGATCGATACTAGGCATATCGTCGTAGGACCATGCGAAGACATCCACAAAATCTTTTAGCAATTCTTCGAGTTGTGCGTGCTCATGCTCGTCAAGGGTGGCCCCTATCCTAATCTCGCGTAGTTGGCTACTAGAATCGAGATTAATAGCAACAGTCTCTTATTCATTAACTTGAACACAATTATGTTGTTTATTATTTACCTTATTTAGATCAGTTAAGAATTGTTCATTTGCAAAATCATCATCATCAAAAGTTTGATTAGAATCCAAGAAGTTAATGTAAGGCACAACAAGATACTCAAAATCTTCGTTTATTTCATTGATAGGAAAAATAGCATTGAGAACCTCATCAAAAGAGGTCTCGATTACATTTGAGCAAGGATAGACAACAGTAGATGAAACGGGGTAAACATTGGGGTTAGGGGAGATTTCAAGAGGCAGAGCTGGCGCAGCATGCCAATTGAGGAGAGGTGTATCAGCAACTTTAATCAGATGAGAGGGGTCCAGTGATGTGGTGCCTAAATGAACCATGCAGAGTGCCATCCCTAATGTCTGTAAGTTGAAGGAATCTTCAAAATCACTTTCCTCAGTCTCTTCGATATTTTTGGTAAGCGGTTGTACACGGTGTGGGAAATTTTTGACCCACGGGTAACTATATTGGAAAAATATCTCCATTCCAGGCTTCATTTTCTTTTCTGTGAAGTCGTACCATGGTTCTGGAAAACCGCAAAAGGGGAAATCCTCGCCCTCTTTTATGAATCGTCCATTCAGGGAGTCACCTGGGAGAATTTGGATGCAGTCTAATCTTCTCTTTGGTCGAGACTGGAGGATCATTATGAGCTCTTGTTCTAATGGTTGATACCCCAAACCACAAGGAGGGAAAGCTTTCTTCAGTTCGATGGGCTCAAGTATCCCCTGTTGCCTTTGTCCTAGCCCTAGTCCGGGCATGGAGTGCATGTTTCTGAACATCTGAATCACATTGACATTTCCATGAGGGTCATATTCTGGATAAACCCTTTCTTTGAAACCGTCCCCTGCCGGGAGTAGGGATGGCTCAACTCGAAATCCTGATAGGAGCATATCATTTGACCCATGCTGTATCTCAAGAATTGGACTGTTGGTGCTTGCACCCTCGGTACTGTCGTCATCACCCAAAATGGTGATGACTCGCCCATCAACGAAGAACTTCAATTTCTGATGGAATGAGGAAGATACACCCTTTATACTACGGAGCCAGGGTCGTCCGAGCAACAGGTTGAAACAGGCCGGGATATCAATGACTTGGAATTCGACGATGGGGTTTATAGGTCCAACCCCTATTGCAAGTTTTATGGATCCCATCACCTCCCAACGGGTATTATGTAGGCACGCACGGCAGCGGAGGATGGAGTGAGGTCACTTTCTTTCAGACCTAGACATTTGAAGGTTCTCAGTGGGCAGACATTTAAAGTGGATCCATTATCAATGAGAGAAAGCGGTACAACCTTCCCTATAACTTTGATGTAGATATTGAGTGCATGATTGTGGTTTGGCCCAATCTTGGGGATTTCTTCTTCAGAAAAGGACAACATTCGGGTGGAGGTCAAGGATCCGACCAAATTTACCGCTTCTTCTAGTGTGGTAGAGGGAGGAACTATGGGTCTAGTGAGTAATTTGATTAAAGCATTTCTATGAAGATGGGAAGACATAAAAAGCCCCCATAGAGTGATGTTAGCTTGAGTTTTCTTTAGTTGATCGAGGATCTTGCTCTCCTCGATGGTCATTTCTGGCATAGGAAGGTTTTCAATGCCCTTCCCCTTGTCATTTGCTGGTAATGAGCTCAAAATATGGTACTGTCTCCTAGATATGGTCATGTGATTTACTGAAGAAGAGAAAAACATGAATCTCATTTCTTCATCGATATTAGGCTTCTCTGCCACCCAACTTATTTCTCCGAGGAGTTCTTCAAATGATATCATCCCACGTAAGCCGGTTACTGGGCCAGTTCTTCCTGAAGCTTGCTCTTCATTTGAATTTTCGAATTCTTCCCCCCATCCGGTGGCAATAATTCTGTTTTCCTCTCTGAAGTTGATGCATTCTATAACTTCAACGGCCTCCTCATATAGGTCTTCCCATTCTGTGGGGATGTGTAAGGATGAAGGGACCAGGTGCCCTTGTAGCTTCAAAGCACCAAACAACTCGGTGATACTGCGAATGTTGTTGGTTTGCCCGAATGATTCCACCATGATCTGGATAACATCATCTAAGCTGACTTCATTGGTTGGTATCACCCAACTATCTGAATCCCGGGCCTATTTCCGTGCCTCCAAGAATAGTGTGCTGAACTTTTGGCAATCGATGACCATCTGTGGGGGCAATTTTAGCCCGAACTCTAGGAGTTGATTTAACACCTCTGACGATTCCATACTTGCATTTTCAGAACGGGTACGGACATCGATGCATGCTCTGGTAAGGAGTGACAGTGCCTGATCAGCGAGGCTAGTAGGGTGTAGGAGGAAATATGGGCAAATTTGAAGAGGTTTAGGAGGGTATAGGGTGTGATTTGAGTTGAAGGATCGAAATCTGGGTTTTATTCCAAGAAGATGGCATTGGTGTGATTTGGGAGGGGGTTATGGGTAGTATTTGGCTTAGGATTGGCTGGTGGGGCGATGGTACCCCGGTCAATGAGATCTTGGATTACGTTTCAAAGGTGAAAGCATTGGTCGGTGGTATGGCCGGCAGTTTGGTGAAAGGCGCAATGAGCATCAGTCTTGAAATTTTTGGGAAGTGGATTGGGTAATGGACGGGGATCCAGGGGCTTTATAAGGTTTCGGCTTAACAGGGCTTAGTAAACTTTGGAGAGGGGAGCATGAAGCTCAGTGTATTCCTTTTGGATGGGGGCAGGGTGACTTTCTGGTGCCCATGATGTGGTTGGTTGAGAGATATTGTTGATGGTTGAGGCTGTAGCATTAACAGGCTTGTCATACTTTCTGGGGGTGAACTGTCCGGACACCTTCTTCGGTTCAACTTCTGTTTTGGCAAGACCTTCCTTAATTTCTACTCCTTCCTCTCTGAGAGCTCGAAAGTGGGGGTAGTACTGTCCTCCCATGGTTGCTCGAACATGGGGCTAGAAATTCTTCTTTACTATGTTGACTTGTTCTTCCTCAGATGGCCGATTGGTCATGGTAGCAGCTTTTTCCCCTTATCGGGCTATAAAGTTACTGACTAATTCCCCAGAGTTTTGTTTGAGAAGCTCTAAATCACGACGGGTGACCTCGAGATCTTCGTTGTATTTGTACTGTGACATGAATTCTCGGGCTACATCCTCCCAGCTACGGATTCTGGATTCCTCGAGATATAAAAACCATCGAAGAGCATGATCCTTCAAAGTTTGTTGATACAGTTGGGCCATTACTTCTTCGGAAGCCCCTAGGAGAGTCATGGAATGGTGATAACTGCGAAGATGGACAATCGGGGGTCAACTCCCTCCGAATGTCTCGATGTTTGGCATCTTGAACTTCTCGGGTAACCTCGCTTTAGGATAAGGAGAGAAGTGGGTGTAGTCCATGTAATTTCCAGAGATCCTGACCTGGTCAAACTTCTTAGTGAGCATCTTAAGATCCTCTTTGACTTTATTCAACTCCTCCTCCTTTGGATCAGCGACCACAGGCAGGTTAGCCATAGGTTGGGCAATGTTTGGCATTGGAAGCTGGGCAGACGGTGGCCCATTGGCAGGAGGGGCACGTGGAGCGTGCTGATATTCTTCTGGAACCTAGATAGGCTCGGGTGGACCCATAGCACGAGGGAATAAGGCCTCGGGCTCTTGAGGAATAGGAACTTGGTTTCTTTGCATTTCTCGGACCTCAGCTTGGAGGTTGTCAATCTTGGCCACGAGCTGAGCTAGGACTGTCAGTAGATCAGGTGTATGACTGGTGCTTGATTTGCATTCTCCATGGAAGATGGATGCATTTTGGACTCGAAAGAAGTAGTAGAGGAGCATATGAAACTCCGTGGTGATTTGACTGAAGATCGAAGCCAATAAGGAGCCAGGCCAAGGGCGTGCGATCGACTTGAGAAGGCGTAGGATAAGATTTATTTTTTAGAAAAAGGGAAGAAACTATTTTTGGATTTTTGATAAAGAAGGGAGAAATTTTTTTGGATTTTTGATAAAGAAGGGAGAAATGTTTTTGGGAAAAAGGGAGAAATGTTTTTGGAGACGAAACTCGGCATGATTATTATGATTATTATGTTTTCACTTGTATTTAATTCTCCTAAATGCAATGCCGGACGGGACCCGAGCCTGGAAAAGTGGGGGGTCTTAATATATGCGAAGCTACGCTTTAAACTTGTAACCAGGCCCGCGGATGGGGTCCCATTTTTAAAATGTGCAAAAATTGGGCGGCAGATCGACCCGGAATTTCGGCAGAGTTTCGGGTTGAAACCGTAAATCTAAAGTGCATGTCCTAGGTTTGACACCTATATGCGGGTATGCAGTTGGTTGGGTGAATCGGCATGGGTTCCCCCCTTTGGCGTGACTTCCACGATATACGTCTTGCTCTTGCGGGCAATTGGTACGTGTGGACAATACATTTGATATACCTGAGTGTATGTGAATTGCCTCACTATATACCTCGTGGGGACGGTACATATGAGAGAGAATTAGATATACTCGGCGTACGTGAACGAATTCCCTGCGATATACCTCCCATCATAACTTCGGTCAAGAAGTATAATGCGGGGGAACCGTTCGATATACGTCGAAGGTACTTGGCCAATGGAAGGTGAGAGTCATATCGCTTAGGCTAACTGCGATCTGCCGGACCAGCACCCATCACGAAGTGACCCTCCAGTTACTGGGTAAAATTTGGTTAATAGAAATGCTCTTTGGTGATATCGTGTGAATCATGCATGATTCTCTTATTAGTATCTTATGATGAGAACACCTTTCTTGATCATGCCAAATAGGAATCAAAGTATAAGTACCTCAACAGGTACCCCCAAGTATGGATGGGTGATGCGTGCAACATGGGGATATATGTGATCCTAGGTGCACGTGGTGTGGAGTGTATATGGATAATTTTCTACAAGTTTGTGAACATAAGCATAAGCATGGGATACACATGTAGAAGGGGAACATGCGGATATGGGGGAAGACATAAACAAATATATCATCCATGTAAATAGAGTCAAGCCCTCAAAATATAATAAATTCCCCAGCAGAGTCGCCACTGTGTCCAACCCGATCCCCACCGCGGAGGGAGAAAGGATCCTTCGGGTACCGCATGTCCCCTATCGGGAGAGCCTTTCGGTCGGTGTCGATTTGTGAGGTGTGAAAATGTAGAGAGATTCAGAGTCGCCAGTCTATTTTACTCAAAATGGACAAAAAAAAAGGGGAAGCCACCCCGAAGGATGGCATCAAAAGACATACTGGTGCGTGCGAAACCAAAATGATTCGAGAAGGGTTCGGAGGCTTAGTTACGAAATGGGTGTGACACCCCGCCTAATTAAATACCGGGCGATCACTCCTTTATTAAATTAAATCAAGGTGAACAGTTGGTTCATTCTCAGCATCACTGTCGATAAAAATAATTTTCCAATTTAACACCCTAAATAATTAAGCTAAGTGTCAAAACCAATTTTAAACATAAACTTCCAAATTTTATTTAAAGAAAAGATTTCTTTATTTTGTTAACAAAGATTAATGAAAAAGATTCACGCCACACTAAACTGGAACCAAAAATCCAATATATAAAACATCCATCAACGAATGCCAACATACGAGAAAATAAAGTAATACATCCATTTTGAACAAAATCCCATAATAACGAACTAGGAAACAACTGAAATAACAATGTCCCAACATAAAGAAATAATGGAAAGGGCTACACATGCCCATCTGAATGAAAATTCTAGGAGTGGATCTGAATGAACGAAGTCGTCTAATCAAAAGACCTGCAACTCCCACCTAAGCTGCAGCGCGTTCCTTCCAAAAGATCCTAAGCAAGACGCCCCTGTGGCTGGGCACCTGAAATACATACATATATATACAAGGGGGAGAGGGAGAGAAGAAACGGGTCAGAGCCCAAAAGTGTGTGTTATTTAAGATCAGTTTAGCAAGTATTTAAATTGATACAGGCCAATGCAACAACATATTAGTTCGACACTCCCTTGAGAAATTCTCACCTCTCTTCTAGTGTGCACGCCTATCGTACTAACCTTCCCAAATGGTTTAACTTAACATTTAGATCATACTAACCTCCCCAATAATTTAATTTATCTTAACTTACACATAAGTTTTAAAACCGAACAATGTCAACGTGTAAAAAGGTTACTTTCTAGTTGTAGCACAACTCTTATTTTAACTTCATTAATTTATAAAGTTTCCGAGTGTCATATTATACTTTCGCAAAACAGTATTTATTATTTGAGTCAACAACCATGTCCTACTTATCAAGTCACAGTAGGTAGTTTGAATTCCATAATCTCATATATATATATAAACTACTCGGATAATATATATATATATATATATATATATATATATATATATATTAGCACCCCAACTAAGATTATGGTGCGGGCATACTCTGCTATCCAATCCCCGTATCGCTCACACAAAAGGGAAATACAAGTTCGGAATCACTCTCGAACTGTATTAACATATACAAAACAACATTGAGGCGAAGTATAGATTCCAAGTCTCTAAAAGGTCAGTACATACGCTCACGCCTCATAGGACCGTCTGAACTATCGAATCGATAGCCTGTACCAAGGATATCTATCTCCTAGGGTACGAACCAATATACCCCAAAAAGCAACACAGGATAAGGTCGTCCCAGCGCGGTAACCTCAGGGATAGCAAGTAGCGCGGGTACGTTTTTCACATGTATATAATATATGCACACACAATCATATAAATATACCAATTTCATCATTTAATATAGGTTCATCTCATTACCCATAATTACAACATTTATCCTTAATTTCACATTATTAAGATTACGTATAAGGTTTCGTCTCTAACCTTAACTCGAAGGGTTTTCTCACTAATTATGTGATACTCGTGGATTCTAACTATCCAAGTAGTAAATTCAGTAGGTAGACGTCTATGTACTATCGAAGTATTCGACGTAATCTCTCACTTGAAATACGTAGTTTCCTCGTTCTTTAAATAATTGTCCCTAAAACCCAAATATCGTCACATAATAAAGTTCTTCAACACTTCATCATATGTCCTACTGGTCTCTCCTATATCCCAAAACATTTTATTCATAATCCCAAAAGTTATTCCACGGTAAATTAATTCAACTAATTAAACAAGGGGATATAAGAGGCTGCCAGGAAGGGTCGATCGATCGACGACTGGGGCTCGATCGATCGAACCTTCGATCGATCGATGCCCTAGGGTCGATCGATCGATCAAACAGGTGTTTCGATTTCTGCAGAAGTGCAGTTACGGGTTTCATCACAATTCTTCATCCAAATGCATATTTTTCAACACTAATCGTCCCAAAACTTATACCACAAACATAATAACATATTACCAGATGTTTCTAACGTTAAGCATGCGTATAACCATCATTAAACATGATTAAACAACCTAAAATCTCATCTAATCATCAAGAACCCTAAGTTTTCTTAACTTCTGTTCTAATCAGTTTTTCTCCATAATTTCCTTCTACATAATCATCAAAATTCGTGGGTTAATCATCTACATCATATAAGACTTCCAGAATATGGTTTTAATCTTTTCTACATGCAAATTCCTATCAAAAAGTGGGGTTTTCTTCCATAGATTATACTCCTAATCATTCCTAACTAATATGAATATTGCACTAACGAAAATACGCAAGTTAAACACTTGCCTGGGATTTCAGAGGTCTGGTTTCCTGTTGATTTTGGTGTGGTTGCGTTCTCCTCTCCGAGATCTACGTGTTGGTGGTGACGGCGGTGCAAACGGTGGTGTATTTGGCCTTGAATCACCTTGAGAGCTCTATCCTCTCTTCTCCAATGGCCGTACTAGGGTTATGAATGTTCTAACCCTAAAAGGCTGACCTAAATAGCTGCTAAGGATGGCTGAAATTCGTGGGTTTAATTACCCTATTTTGTAAAATGACCAAAATGCCCTCCCGGGTCACTAATTAGGCCTAAAAACACCCCGAGACCCAAACTAAACCCCCGGGTACACTTTTCTGACTATCTCGACCCTTCCGGACGCGTTGGCGCACTCAAAATGACCATACGGACAATTTATAAAATATTCTCTTTTTAATTAACATAATTAGTCCCGACGTGACACGGGCACGTCCCGACTTAAATTTTCGAAATAGTCATATAATTTACTTATGACATTCAATATAACCAATATAATATATTACTATGCTCATTAGTAATATTCAACAAGTTTCCCATAATTACTAACTCTAGTCACGTTAATAATTATAGCATAATTAATTTCTGGATTTTTATTAAATAAATCATCACATTAAATTTAATAAAAATCCCCAAATTAAAAATAGCATAAAAATACGGGGTATTACATACTTCCCCCCTAATAACGGAATTTCGTCCCGAAATTCGGAAAATAAGGCATACCTGGTAAAAACAACTCTGGATATCTCTCGCGCATATCTGCCTCACGCTCCCAAGTGGATTCCTCCACATTATGATGCTCCCACTGGACTTGCACAAGTGGAACTACCTTCGACCTCAATCTCCTCTCACTATAGTCTAGGATAGCCATCGGTCTCTCCTTGTAAGAGCTATCAGTCTGTAAATCGATCTCGTCTATCGCGATGTGAGTATGGGCCATATCATCCCGAAGATATCGTCTCAGCGACGAAATGTGGAATACATCGTGGATGCGATGTAAATGTTCTGGCAATCCCAACCTGTATGCTACTGGCCCAATTCTCTCGTTGATGGGAAATGGTCCTACGTACCTCGGAGCCAACTTCCCCTTCTTCCCGAACCTCATCACTCCTTTCATAGGAGATACACGTAACAACACTTGATCTCCCACGTTAAACTCCCGGAAGAACCGTTTCGCATCGGCGTAGCTCTTCTGCCTGTCTTGGGCTACTCGAATACGACTCCTGATTATCTCAATCCTCGCGGAGGTCTCCAGAATCACTTCTGGCCCTAATAACTTGTTGTCCCCCACCTCGAGCCAACAAGTTGGAGAACGACAAGGCCTGCCGTACAAAGCCTCAAATGGAGCCATGCCAATCGTAAACTGATAGGAGTTATTATAAGCAAACTCTACCAGTGGAAGGTGTGGCTCCCAACCTCCTCCGAAATCAAGAACACACATTCGTAGCATATCTTCTAACATCTGATTTGTACGCTCTGTCTGTCCATCTGTCTGTGGGTGGTAAGCTGAACTCAGTCTCAACTCTGTACCCATAGCCTCCTGAAAGCTTTCCCACAAACGTGACACAAAAATCTTATCTCTATCTGATACAATATTCAGGGGCACCCCATGTAATTTGACAATCTCAGTGATGAACAACTGGGCATACTGACCCGTGGTATAATCTGTCCTCACTGGCAGAAAATGAGCCACCTTGGTCAAATGGTCTACAATCACCCAGATAGAATCGTGGCCCCGCTGTGACGTAGGCAACCCGGTAATGAAATCCATGGAAATACTTTCCCACTTGCACGCGGGTACTTCCAACGGCTGAAGTAATCCTGACGGTTTCTGGTGGTCCACCTTCACTAGCTGGCAAGTAGAACACTTGGACACAAATTCAGCGATGTCCTTCTTCATTCCACTCCACCAGTACTGTCGTCTCATGTCCTGGTACATCTTATCGCCTCCCGGATGTACTGCGAATCGGGACCCATGAGAATGAGTCATCACTTCATGACGTAACTCCGGTCCTTCTGGAACCACTAACCTCCCATTAAACCGCAAACCTCCATCAGAACTAATAGAATAGGACTCCGTACCTTCGGCTAGAAGTCGCACAATCTGCCTCTGGCAAAACGGGTCTGTGGTCTGAGCCTGTATCACCTTCGTAACAATCTTGGGGGTGACAGTCATAACAGATATGAAAGAACGGGCTACTGTGTCCTGGTGACCCAACTCTTTCCACTTTGCTTTCCAAATGTCCGCCACATCGTCAACCGGTCTACGGCTCAACGCATCAGCAACTACGTTGGCTTTCCCCGGATGATACTGTATATCGAACTGGTAATCTTTCACAAACTCTAACCATCTGCGCTGACGCATATTCAGCTCTCGCTAAGTGAACAGGTACTGCAGTGACTTATGGTCTGTGAACAAACGGAATTTCTCGCCCAATAAGTAGTGCCTCCAAATTCTCAATGCAAAGACGACCACAGCTAACTCCAGGTCGTGGGTGGGGTAATTCTTCTCATGCGGCTTAAGCTTGCGGGAAGCAAAAGCTATAGCCTTCTCCTCCTGCTGAAGTACTCCCCCAAGTCCTCGTAAGGACGCATCTGTGTAAACCAGGTACTCTACACCCGGCTTCGGTAAAGCAAGGACTGGTGCCGAAGTAAGCTTGTCCTTCAGCTCGTCGAAAGCCAACTGACAAGCGTCATCCCAGACATATGGTACCCCTTTGCGAGTCAGATTCGTCAATGGACCTGCTATTTTGGAGAATTCCCAAATGAACCTCCTGTAGTAACCAGCTAACCCCAAGAAACTTTGCACTTCCGTCGGTGTCGTGGGCTGTCCCCATTCCCTCACCGCTGACACTTTGCTCGGGTCAACTGCAATCCCCTGCTCAGAAACAACATGCCCAAGAATTGTACCTCTCGCAACCAGAATCCACACTTCTCGTACTTAGCATACAACTGATGCTCTCGTAGAGTCTGAAGAACTTGCCTCAAGTGTTCGGCATGCTCCTCCTCGGAGTGTGAATATATCAAAATATCATCTATGAAAACGATGAAAAACTGATCCAAGAACTCCTACGAATGAAGCCCTGACCTAATAGCTGCTCAATCTGATCTCGTAGCTCTCGCATCTCTGCCGGAGCCATATGGTACGGTGCGCGTGCTATAGGTCTCGTATCCGGTAATAAATCTATAACGAAGTCTATCTCACGACTGGGCGGTAGGCCTGGTATCTCCTGAAACACAACGGAATACTCTAACAACTGGGATCGAATCCAAAGGAATCACAACCTCCTTAGAGGTATCCTCCTCAATGTAATATAAATGATCAGTCGAACCTCCCTCTGGGCGAGGCATCGCCACTACAAACATCTCTTGCCTCGGAATGGTAAAAACAATGCTCCCACCGAAGCAATCAATCATGGCTCTATAAGATGCGAGCCAATCCATACCAATGATCACATCATGCTCGTGCATGTCTAAGACTAGCATGTCTGCAGGCAATACCAAGCTACCAATCTCTACCCCTACTCCCCGGCATATAAAGAATATAAGTGACCCACTCCCCAGTGGTGAGTCGACACACGTCAACCCTAAGGACTTCGCAAAATGCATAGCTATAAAACAATGCATTGCCCTCGTATCAAACAAAACTTTACCCATAGTACCATGGATAGAAAACATACCCTCAATCGCGGGTGGTGCCTGTGGAGCTGCTGCCTGGTGGACGTTATAGACACGTCCATACTGCAATTGCCCCTGCTGCACTGGAGCTGCTGGAATGGCTGGTAGGGCTGGCACCTGGGCTGGAGCTGGAAGGGCAGGTGGAAAAAGTGGTCTCTGCGGCTCATTGCGGGCTCCCTGCTGCTGTGGGGCCGTATCGCCCTCTGGGCAATCCTGACGCCTGTGGCCATGTTTACCGCACCCAAAACATCGGCCTCTGAAGTTACCTCCCCTCTGTCCGTGCTGTCCACGACCCTGCTGGCCGTTACCCCCACGCCCCTGGCCCTGCTGGCCCTGATGTGCACGCTGTTGGCCCTGCTGCTGACCCTGCTGTCGGTGCTGGCCCTGATGGCCCTGCTGATTAGGCTGACCCTGCTGGCCCTGCCTATAACCCCCATTTCCCTGCCTGGAATCACCCGAACGGAATCGCTTAGCAGGGTCCCCCTGATGGGAACTCTGCTCGTGCTGACGAGTCTGTCCATGAGATGGCGCCCCACCGGCACCGTTACCCCCTGTCCTGCCCTGCTGGCTGGACTCTCCTGCTCTCTTGCTCCCCTGAAGATGGAAGCGGTGATCCTGGCAATGTAGTAACGCTGCATTGAGTACATCAGTGAAAGTACTCAGGGATAAGTTCCCAATAAGGTGCTGACGGATCCTCCAAGCCAACCCGTCGACGAACAGCAAAATCTTCTTGCCCTCAGTGGGTGCCTCATCCGGCACAATAGTGAGAAGTCTCGTGAACTCCTCCTCATACTCAGCTACAGTAAGGTTCTCCTGCTTCAAATTTAGTAATTTTCGCCTCATCTCAGTCTACACTGCGGGTGGAAAATACTTGCGGTCAAACCGCTCCCAGAACAACTGAATAGGGATCGTGTCCCTCTCCTCCAAAGTAGTAGTGGACTCCCACCACTGTAATGCAGCTCCCACCAGCTTAAAAGAAGCCAATAACTTCTTTTGTACTTCGGTGCACTCATACATGCGAAGATGCCGCTGGATGTCTTTCTTCCATTGGCTAACCGTGACAATGTCGGAGCTACCGGAGAACTCAGGGGGATGTGCTTTCTGAAAAGCATCCCGAACCCTCTCCCATGCAGATGGAAGCTGTGCTGGTACTGGCGCCACTGCTTGAACCTGGGGTGGAGCCTGCTGAATCACTGATATCGCTGCATTCACCGCCTGAGCAACTATGGCGGCTACTTCATTTGCATTCATTGTGCCTGGTGCCGGAGCTGCTGGCTGCTCGGCTTGGGCACGCCTATCTTTCGGAGCACGTCTCGGAGGCATCTGAAACATGAACAAGTTTATTAGTCTACAGTTATCAACAAATCTCGAATAGCTGAAAACTTAAACGTAAAAGCAAGAATACAACAGTCCTAAAAATAGGGCTCTATAGAAATAACGTTAAGCTGAAAGCGAAATAAGCCGTACAGATCCTATGGACACTAGAACCTGATGCTCTGATACCACCTGTGACACACCGCCTAACAAATACCGGGCGATCACTCCTTTATTAAATTAAATCAAGGTGAATAGTTGGTTCATTCTCAGCATCACTGTCGATAAAAATAATTTTCCAATTTAACACCCTAAATAATTAAGCTAAGTGTCAAAACCAATTTTAAACATAAACTTCCAAATTTTATTTAAAGAAAAGATTTCTTTATTTTATTAACAAAGATTAATGAAAAAGATTCACGCCACACTAAACTGGAACCAAAAATCCAATATATAAAACATCCATCAACGAATGCCAACATACGAGAAAATAAAGTAATACATCCATTTTGAACAAAATCCCATAATAACGAACTAGGAAACAACTGAAATAACAATGTCCCAACATAAAGAAATAATGGAAAGGGCTACACATGCCCATCTGAATGAAAATGCTAGGAGTGGATCTGAATGAACGAAGTCGTCTAATCAAAAGACCTGCAACTCCCACCTAAGCTGCAGCGCGTTCCTTCCAAAAGATCCTAAGCAAGACGCCCCTGTGGCTGGGCACCTGAAATACATACATATATATACAAGGGGGAGAGGGAGAGAAGAAACGGGTCAGAGCCCAAAAGTGTGTGTTATTTAAGATCAGTTTAGCAAGTATTTAAATTGATACAGGCCAATGCAACAACATATTAGTTCGACACTCCCTTGAGAAATTCTCACCTCTCTTCTAGTGTGCACGCCTATCGTACTAACCTTCCCAAATGGTTTAACTTAACATTTAGATCATACTAACCTCCCCAATAATTTAATTTATCTTAACTTACACATAAGTTTTAAAACCGAACAATGTCAACGTGTAAAAAGGTTACTTTCTAGTTGTAGCACAACTCTCATTTTAACTTCATTAATTTATAAAGTTTCCGAGTGTCATATTATACTTTCGCAAAACAGTATTTATTATTTGAGTCAACAACCATGTCCTACTTATCAAGTCACAGTAGGTAGTTTGAATTCCATAATCTCATATATATATATAAACTACTCGGATAATATATATATATATATATATATATTAGCACCCCAACTAAGATTATGGTGCGGGCATACTCTGCTATCCAATCCCCGTATCGCTCACACAAAAGGGAAATACAAGTTCGGAATCACTCTCGAACTGTATTAACATATACAAAACAACATTGAGGCGAAGTATAGATTCCAAGTCTCTAAAAGGTCAGTACATACGCTCACGCCTCATAGGACCGTCTGAACTATCGAATCGATAGCCTGTACCAAGGATATCTATCTCCTAGGGTACGAACCAATATACCCCAAAAAGCAACACAGGATAAGGTCGTCCCAGCGCGGTAACCTCAGGGATAGCAAGTAGCGCGGGTACGTTTTTCACATGTATATAATATATGCACACACAATCATATAAATATACCAATTTCATCATTTAATATAGGTTCCTCTCATTACCCATAATTACAACATTTATACTTAATTTCACATTATTAAGATTACGTATAAGGTTTCGTCTCTAACCTTAACTCGAAGGGTTTTCTCACTAATTATGTGATACTCGTGGATTCTAACTATCCAAGTAGTAAATTCAGTAGGTAGACGTCTATGTACTATCGAAGTATTCGACGTAATCTCTCACTTGAAATACGTAGTTTCCTCGTTCTTTAAATAATTGTCCCTAAAACCCAAATATCGTCACATAATAAAGTTCTTCAACACTTCATCATATGTCCTACTGGTCTCTCCTATATCCCAAAACATTTTATTCATAATCCCAAAAGTTATTCCACGGTAAATTAATTCAACTAATTAAACAAGGGGATATAAGAGGCTGCCAGGAAGGGTCGATCGATCGACGACTGGGGCTCGATCGATCGAACCTTCGATCGATCGATGCTCTAGGGTCGATCGATCGATCAAACAGGTGTTTCGATTTCTGCAGAAGTGCAGTTACGGGTTTCATCACAATTCTTCATCCAAATGCATATTTTTCAACACTAATCGTCCCAAAACTTATACCACAAACATAATAACATATTACCAGATGTTTCTAACGTTAAGCATGCGTATAACCATCATTAAACATGATTAAACAACCTAAAATCTCATCTAATCATCAAGAACCCTAAGTTTTCTTAACTTCTGTTCTAATCAGTTTTTCTCCATAATTTCCTTCTACATAATCATCAAAATTCGTGGGTTAATCATCTACATCATATAAGACTTCCAGAATATGGTTTTAATCTTTTCTACATGCAAATTCCTATCAAAAAGTGGGGTTTTCTTCCATAGATTATACTCCTAATCATTCCTAACTAATATGAATATTGCACCAACGAAAATACGCAAGTTAAACACTTGCCTGGGATTTCAGAGGTCTGGTTTCCTGTTGATTTTGGTGTGGTTGCGTTCTCCTCTTCGAGATCTACGTGTTGGTGGTGACGGCGGTGTAAACGGTGGTGTATTTGGCCTTGAATCACCTTGAGAGCTCTATCCTCTCTTCTCCAATGGACGTACTAGGGTTATGAATGTTATAACCCTAAAAGGCTGACCTAAATAGCTGCTAAGGATGGCTGAAATTCGTGGGTTTAATTACCCTATTTTGTAAAATGACCAAAATGCCCTCCCGGGTCACTAATTAGGCCTAAAAACACCCCGAGACCCAAACTAAACCCCCGGGTACACTTTTCTGACTATCTCGACCCTTCCGGATGCGTTGGCGCACTCAAAACGACCATACGGACAATTTATAAAATATTCCCTTTTTAATTAACATAATTAGTCCCGACGTGACACGGGCACGTCCCGACTTAAATTTTCGAAATAGTCATATAATTTACTTATGACATTCAATATAACCAATATAATATATTACTCTTCTCATTAGTAATATTCAACAAGTTTCCCATAATTACTAACTCTAGTCACGTTAATAATTATAGCATAATTAATTTCCGGATTTTTATTAAATAAATCATCACATTAAATTTAATAAAAATCCCCAAATTAAAAATAGCATAAAAATACAGGGTATTACAATGGGAAGGTGTTAGGCACCCATTCTGCCCTTTCGGTGTCTCATGGGTATTTGTTATTTTCCTTTATGTTTTCCCCCGTGATATGTGTGCATGTGTATTATAAAATGGAGGTAGGAATCCTCGACTTGTATCATAGAAAAGATAAAGCGAGTCATCCATAGGAATATGAAATTAATGTAGAAAATAGGATTTATGCGATTACCCCTACGTTGATCGCTATAAGGGAACGATAACGCATACGGAATAATACACCACTAAGAATGAATGTAGAGAATATAATAGAAAATGGGATAAAGAGAAGATAGAAAATAAGAGAAAAAGTGAGAAAAGGACTCGAGTCTCGGGTTTTACCCCGAGACGCCTACGTAGCCTATAAAGGCATCAGAGTCCATGTAGTTCACATACAAATGAGGGGTGGGGTTTAACCCATAAATCCAAATGGATAAATCTCTTATTTGTAAGTGTGTGTGTGTGTGTGGAAAAAGTGTTTTAGTTGTGAGAAAAGTGTGGAAAAAGTGTGAGAATCCCTATTTGGAATTTATGAGCAAACCCTTTTTTTCTTGTTTTTTTGGGTTTTATTTATATGAAAATAAGAGAAGTGCAATAATACTAAATAAAAAGTATATTAGGATGTGTGAGATGAGATAATAAAAGTGCTAAGTAAGAAAACAAGTTATTTGGAATTTAAGAGAATTTAAGAGAGAGTTTGAGAAAGTTGGACCTTCTTGAAGATCTTGAACTTGATCTTGAATGTTGGAGAGCAGCCCTTGCACCTTGGATGATGATGGAGAGTGGTTAATTCACCAAGTTTGATGGAGGGGATGATGAAAAGTGGAAGTAAAAAGGGGATTTGGGAGTTGAAATCACGCTACCTTCGTGAGAGGTTTCTGGGACTTGCTGAGAGTGATTTCCTTCTGATCTGGGCTCCCCTGCAAATGAGGCCAAGGCCTCATTTTATAGGCCCAGGGGTTTGTCGATCGCATAGATCCCTTCATGCCTGTCGGCAGGCAGGTGCCGGTAGGCAGGTTCTGGGACCTGCCGTTTGGCAGTGTGTTTCACGCTTTTTCGGAAAATCAACCGCCGAGGGCGAACCGTCGATGAGAATCGCGAACGGGGCATACCGTTGGAAAGGTAATTCAAAGACCTTCAAAAGTCATTTGGACCACTCCAGGGTTCGGGAGTTGACTTTGGGTCAAATATGGCTCGAAAGCATTTGTCGGTCCATTGGACAGGGAATCGCGCGGACGCAAATGGATCGTTCGTCCGCATGGTAAGTCCGAATAGCGCATGGGGCATACCATTGGAAAGTTTAGGAGATGTACTTCGACATTCCAAAGAGTTTGACCCATTTTGGGGAGTTAACTTTGGTCAACCGGTCCCGGGAAGCACTTTGTGGCCTCCCGGAGTCAAACGGATCATTCGTCCGCATGGAAAGTCGAAATCACGTACGGGACAAACCGTTGGAAATGGTATTCAGGGCCTTTTGAAGATTCATTTAGCCTCGATTGAGCTGAAGAGTTGACTTTGGTCAACCCGAGCCCGGGAGCGACCGGTGGCCTCTAGGTCAGGCTTTGGATGCAAACGGATCGTTCGTCTGCATGGTAAGTCAGAATCGCACACGGGGCAGGCCGTTGGAAAGGGTATTCATTGACCTTTGAAGATTCATTAAGTCTCGGCCAAGACGAAGAGTTTGGATTTTGGTCAAACCGAGTCGGGGAGTGCCCGATGGCTTTCAAGTCAGTGCTAGAGACAAGACCTGGGTCTGCGGTGATGTGTGGAGGTACTAGGGACCTAAAGAGAGTTAGAGGGTAACAGAATGAGGTGTCTACACCAGGCATCCAGACCGTTCAGGGTCTCTTCCAGTATCACCATCGCAGAATTATGACGGTATGATATCCATGAAGTAATGGCTGTAGGTTGCGGATCCACCAGCAGTTCCCCAGTCAGCAGCAGTAATTTTGAAACCAGGCCGAGAGCAGTGGCTCCAGCATAGCCAGCGTCACCTACTTCCCACAAATGCATGGACTGCAACACCTCCGGGAGGGAGATCATTCCTCCAGCAACCAGTGATTTGGTTACCGAAGGCAAAACACGAAGAAGCCCGACCATCAAATCCCTTGGAGAACGGGAAAATTCGGGTAAAGCCGCGACAACATAGGGATTTATCCCTAGCATGGTACAAAATTCCTTGTAGGTAGGACAAACTTCATCCAACCTAAAGCGGAATACATGGTCTTCGGGGTACCAAAATTGTACCGCCGCTATCAACATATTCCACTCAATGGACAGATTGCACCACAAAGAGACTCGACGCATGTTGAAAGTATCATAGTCGACATTATAAGAGCACATCGCTTCCAAGGCTTCGAGGCAGTTAGCAAACTCAATGCTACCAGGGAGAGCCATCTTGCAAGACTAAGAGATAGTAGGCAAGTAAGTAAGAATGTGAAGGTGTGATGAAAACACTCCACCCCTACCCATTTTTATACTTGAAAACCCTCACGAAGGACATAATGCCAACAGAAATCGAAGGGAATCCTTCCCCATAAGGTACAAGAAGTTAAAAAGGGCACTAATCAAAAGCTTTGAACTGATGGGACTGGACTTGACTGCCAATAGGTAGGGCAAGGGTCTCACCGATCGGCAACCCCCCATTTTTGGAAATTTTCCTTTTTCCTTTTTTTATCAAAATCAGAAAAACCCAATAAAAATAAAATTGATATTGTCAACAGAGTTTCAAAAAAAACCTTTTCTACCCCTATATAATTTCTCATTTCTAAAAACTTTCCTTAAGAAAAATCCTAGAAATATCTCTTTTACGGTCTAAGCAGCAAAGTAAAAAGCGAATGATTCACTCTCCATTAACAAAAGATGATAAAAAAATCCCATTGCATTGCATATCTATATTCTTCTGTGTTATATCAAATTTTGTAGGAAATAAAAGAAAAGAAAAAACAACGGGACTCAACTCGAACCCACATTCTCTCTCTCTTACCTACCCTTCACCCCTCTCTCTAAGAGCTTCCACGCCTGCGACGTGCTCTCTTTCCCCTACGGCGAGATGACGCACCACTACTACCCGAGACAGAGTCCTCCCTAGATGAAGCTGATGGCACCAAGCAAGAAAGAACCGAGACCGCATCCCAAATACGGGTAGTCGCCGAAGATATCCAGTCTCTGATGTTCCTCAGCCAAGTGGTCGACACACGGACTTGCTGCAAGTAAAAGGAAAAATCAGCATCAAAGAGGGATCAAAATAGAAAAGGAACCAAAAATAAGAAGAAGGTATACCGCAGGATGAAGAACATCCTCTGTCAAACACAACTCCTCCGGATCCATCGTATGAGGACGGTGCAACATAGGCACTATCCCTCAATTAGCCGCGATCCTCGCATCCTCCGGCAACAACCTCTCCTGCCTCATAGACATAGGAGTCTGTGTAGGTGGCACCACCACCTCCTCCTCTATAATCTATCGAACCACCCGCTCCCTCAGATACCAAGAATGACCGAACTCATGCACCAGCAAATGACTCATCTACGCGTTCACCCTGATCGCCCCCGTATCCTGAACGGTTGTCCCCCAAGGGTAAAAAGTCATTTGAAAATCCCCAGCAGACATAAGTCAATACAAAATCAGAACATACCAAAAACCAAGGCTGAAAAGGAAAGAGTCTTACCCTACCACTGGTCAGGCCATTCAAGACCTAACGCACCTCCAGAGAGAGAGATCCCTTCGACTTCCGATTGGCCTTCTACCATCAATACAATCGGCAAAAGTTCCCAACAGTCTCATCCTTTAAGGCAATCAGCGGGGTATTACACCCAATCACCTCATAGAACCACGTCTGCCAAAGACACGAATTCAAAATAAAAAAGAGACGCATAAGGAAAATGCGAATGCATGAAAAGAAAATGCACAAATTAAAGAATACCTCAAGGAGATACGTGGCTCAGTAAAAGTTTATCGGCAGCACCAACTTAATGCATCCAAAGAAAAATAAAGGGTCGCCAAAGTCATGATCCCCTAATCATAGAGAGGGATGCTCGAAAACATCCTCAAGTACGCCAAGAAGCACAAATGGACGACGTTGCCACTCGATGCCACCATGAAACCTCCCAGCACCAACAATATGAATAACCGGGCCATGTGCCTCACCTAAAACCCATCCTCAACATCAACCACCCTACTCAGCAATACATCCTTCATCAAGGACAGTAGGATGGAATCCCTAAAAACTATCCTCCCTACGTCACTAAGCACCGTCCTCACCACCTCCGGCCTCACCCTTAGAGAGAGATCCACCTCTATTTGTTCTCCATCGCAATCCAGTCCCAGCAGCTACTGCACATCTATAGGAGTCACGGTCATCTCCCCAAAATCGAAATGGAAGGTGTGGGTAGTATCCCACCATCTCTCCCCCAAAGCGCATAAGACCGCTGTCGACCGAGGCATCTCATCTAGGGCAGACGCCAACCTCCCAAAACCTGCTGAGGATACCACTCAACGCACCACTGGCGGAAGATGCTCCCAGATGTCCTTAAGCCCCGTCATCCCATGGGCACGTATGTTCTTCAAAAATATATCAGACTATTAAAAGAATAAACCTTTTCAAAATTCAAGAAGGAAGGAAAGATCACCAAAAAGAGAAGAATGCCAAAAGTCATTTTACTTACATAACCACCAGGGTTCACCACCCTCGAAGAGAGATAACGCGACGGATCCCATAGCAAAGTCCGCTCATCTGTAACCAGCTCGAATGCGTTAAAGGAGTTCTCACTCCCCAAAGTAAGAGGCGCCCTGGCCCTCCACTCCACGTTCACCCAGTCATCAACAGTCAACCATTCCCTATACGTTGTAGTGCTCACAAAGGCAGCCATTTCTTAGAGATCGAAACCCTAGAACGATTTGCAGAGGAAAATCGCAGAAAGAAAGAAAGAAAGAAGCTGTAAAAAATGAGGAGAATTCTCCCGCTTTATATAGGATGGCAAGGGTCATGCCGATCGGCATTGCCCCCCCACCCACCGATCGGCACCAACCCCTTACCTTCCCGAGGTAGTCCAAAAGTCCATGCTAGTGTCGAATGGCACCCTCTGTATCATGCCGATCGGAACCCCCTTAAAATTTCGTACAAAAAATACCAGACAACCCTAAAAAATTCTCAAAAAATTCCTAAAAATCCCTGAAAGGATTTAAAACATTTTCACGAAGAAAATTTCGTACTCCCACAAGCAGAACCCCTATTTCCCCAGCGAAACTCTCAAAAACCAAGTAAAATTCCTCCCGAAAACATCCCCGGAGGATCTCTAAAGATCACCCCCTATGCCCCAAAGGCCTCAATTTTCCCCAAGCAATACATCCAAACCCTGGGCCACCTAAATCTCCCCAGTGGAATTTTGTCTTTTCCTTCAGAGGATGCAAAATATTTCCTTAGCAGTTGGCTCCCCAGCCCAAAACAAAACCACAAGATAAATTTCCCCGGCTAGGTTCCCTAAGAACATCTCATACTTAAGCCCGCCGAATTGGCTTCGACCCGCAGAATTGGTCATCTCTACTTAAGCCCATAAAATTGGCTTCAAACCATATAATTGGTCATCTTAACTTAAGCCCGCATAATCGGCTTCTACCCACCGAATTGATTATCCCCAGCACATTCCGTAGGTCCTCAAAATCGACCTCGACCCTCTAAATTGGTCATCCTCCCTCAAAAGCATCATGCGGTGTCTATTCGACGGCTATCGTTTGTTCCAAACTCACCCGTCAAGAGGCTCTGTAGACACCCCATTCTATTACCCCCTAAACTCTCCTTAGGTCCCTATCACTTTCATTCATCACTACTAACCCAGGTCATACCCCCAGTACTGACCTAGAAGCCATCGGGCACTCCCAGGCTCCGTTTGACCAAAAGTCAAAGTCTTCAACTCGATCGAGACTGAATGAATCTTTAAAGGTCACTGAAAACCCTTTCCAACGGTACATCCCGTGCGTGATTCTAACCTACCATGCGGACGAACGACCCATTTTCCCCGAAACCTGACCTAAAGGCCACCGGGCGCTCCTGGGCTCTGTTTGACCTAAATCAATTCTTCAGCTTGATTAAAACTGAATGAATCTTCGAAGGGCACTGAATCCCCTTTCTAACAGTCCGTTCTGTGCGTGATTCCTACTTACGGTACGGACGAACGATCCGTTTTACTCTGAAAGGTCACTGAATGCTTCCAGGGCTCGGTTGACCGAAGTTATCTCCCTGAACCGGATCAAACTCTTTGGAATGTTGAAGTACATCTCCTAACCTTTCCAATGATCCTCCCCATGCATGATTCAAACATACCATGCGGACAAACAATCCGTTTGCGTCCGATGATTCCCCGTCCAATGGACCGACGAATGGTTCTGAGCCATATTTGACCCAAAGTCAACTCCCGAACCCGGGAGCGGTCAAAAGGACTTTCGAAGCTCTCTGAATTACCTTTCAAACGATCTTCTCCATATACGTTTCTGATTAATGATTTTTATTTTGAGACCGATTTTCTGAAAAGTTCTGAAAGACACAGCCAAACGGCAGGTCCTAGACCCTGCCTATCGGCAGTGCGCCTAAATGCACCTACCGATTGGAAGGAATAGGGCTATGCCGATCGACAATGACCTGGGCCTATAAAAATTAGGCCTAACCTCACTTGCAAGGGGAGCCCAGATCTGATAGAGATCACTCTCAGCAAATCCAGAAAACCTCTCTCGAAGTCAACGTGATTTCCACACCCAAATCCCTTTCCAACCTTCACTTTTAATCATCCTTTTCATCAAACTTGATGGATTCTCTACCCTCCATCATCATCCAAGTCTAAGGGCTACTCTCCAACATTCAAGATCAAGCTCAAGATCTTCAAGAAGGTCCAATTTTCTCAACTCTCTCCTTAAATTCACATAAATTCGCAATAACTTGTTTTATTACTTAGCACTTTCATTATCTCATCTCACACATCCTAATATAATTTTTATTTAGTATTACTGTACGTCTCTTATTTTCATATAAATAAAAACCCAAAAAAAGAAAAGAAAAGAGGGTTTGCTCATAAATTCGAAACGGGAATTCTCATACTTTTCTTACACTTTTCTCACAACTCAAACACTTTTTCTACACACACAGACACACACACACACACACACACACACACACACACACACACACACACACAAATAAGAGAATCCCCCGGTTGGATTTATGGGATAAACCCCACCCCTCGTTTTGCATGCAAACTACATGGACTTTGATGCCTTTATAGGCTACGTAGGCATCTCGGGGTAAAACCCGAGACTCGAGTCCTATTTTTACTTTTTCTCTCATTTTCTATTTTCTCTAAACTCCACTCTCTTATATTATATATATAAACATATATTTTTTCTTAGTGGCATATTATTCCACATGCGTTATCGTTCCATCATAACGGTCAACGTAAGGATAATCACTTAAATCCTATTTTCTAATATTTTTATACCTTCCTACGGATGACTCGCTTTACCTCTTATATGGTGCAAGTCGATGATTCCTATCTCCACTATATATACACATGCACACATATCATGGGTAAAATAAAGGAAAATAACAAAAAAAAAACATGTGAGACTGAAAGGGCGGAATGGGTGCCTAACACCTTCCCATTTCGTAACTTAGCCTCTGAACCCTTTTTGAATCATTTTGGTTTCGTATGAATTAGTATGTCTTTGGATGCTGTCCTTCGGGATGACTCCCTTTTTTTTTATCTGTTTTGAGTAAAATAGACTGGCGAATCTATCTCTCTACATTTTTATCCTCACCCAAATGACGTCGGCCGAAGCACTCCCGAGAGGGACGTGCGGGACCTAGGATCCTCCATCACGCTGCTCGCCCATCGCGAGGATCGGGGATGGCCACATCCACCATTAGAAACTCAATGAGTTTAGAGATGTTTCCTACCCTTATCGACAAAACTACCTTTCAAAATGGCATGGTCATCTTTCTAGCAAAGAGAACCACCTTCAGGTTTGTCATCTCTGGTTTGAGCTTGTGAAAAATCTCTAGGTACATTACTTTAGAAGAGCTACCTTGATCAACTTGTAGCTTATTGATATACCCAAGTGTAACCTCGTCCCATCCTGAGACTTGCTCGGCCCAAGCTGACCTTGTAAATCACACTTTCTTAAAGGAATCCAGCATCAACAGTCTCAGCCTCATCCATCATGTAAGGCCAAGACCCTTTAATAGATCTATCCACCTATAGGTCTCATCTCGATTTCCATCCTACACAGTCGAGACCTCATTAGTCCAATTTCAAGTTCTTTTTTACCAGACACCTACTCAACTGAGACCACACTTCAGGTTTCTCTAGCATATGATCGAACAGAACTTCATGGGTCTCATACCCGGCCTGGCCCAAACACCTCTAGACATCATCTCCACCACATGTGATGCAGCACTTTAACATGGTCTGTCCACATGGGCAGACAGTTATAACTAAATCACATGTGCACGCGGGTGGAATATTTTCATCATCGTTACTTATACATTCTAATGGACAGGTGTCAATATCCTATGTGTGCCTCCATACAGGACATGCACCTTCCATGCTTGGGGGTGCACTGTGCACCCCAAATACTATTTAAACTCATATTTTTTCCCAAAAAAGGGATCGAAATATTTAAACCCTAGCCAAAGCTTTGATCCTGTTTCAATAGAGAGAGAAAGTAGTGAGAATTGTATCACTAAGTCCATCAGTGCCTATCTTTATAGTGAAATCACACTCATCTGCACAATGGAGTAGGCTAATGGCTGAACCACTTATATTCTAGTCTTATTCCTCTTTGCCTCTTCTCCTTCTTCACTTAAACACTTTTTTACCGCCATTGTCGCACCATTTAAAGCTATTCTGGATTGAGCTCATACCAGTTAACTTGTTGATACTAAATCATGTATCATCTGCTGGAGCCATCTAGGGGAATGAAGATTCTTCATCTTCTTCCTCTCGTTACCAACTTGTTCCTCACTTGATCCTCTAGTGGTGATCTAGTTCCACACTTGGTTGGATCTGTATCACAATCCAAAGATCTCTTGTTGAGATTTTTAAGATTTCTTCACCTTACTCAGCTCATTTAGTACACCCTTTGTTTTGTTCATTCGCCGGAGTTGATGGCCTCCGATTTGACACAAGGCGTTGGCCCCAGCTCCATCCAGGCGTGTAAGAATCGGAAATTTCTTAACCCCAATTTACCTACGACCATGATTTGAACCCTTATAAGGTGTGTAAAATCAAAAGTCTTTTAAAGAGGAAAAAAGCTATATTTAAAATCTATATTTTTATTAATTAACTTAGAGCCATTAAAGTTTCAGTAAATTATAAAATGGCCCTTAAAAGTTTCAAAGTAAGATAACTTGAGATATATTTAGCCTCTAAACCCTAAATTTACATCAAATTAATCCTTTAGACCTTAATTAATATAAATTCCCATTTTAACCCTAAAAATAGTCTGAAATTATAAAAATACCCCCATACTTTACAAAAAGTTCACTTTTAGGGATATAAAAGAAAATATACAAATAATTAAGGACTGAATTTGAAACCTTATTGATTTATACTTCAATCCCTATCCACATGATGCCACACATTAGCATAAGAAGTTAAAAACCACATGAAACCACCGTGAACCCATGTGCACCCCATTTACCCATAACGAAAAATTAACCCAAATCGATTCAAATCCACCTCCCTTGAGCTCTAATCAAATCCTCTTATGAAGTAGTATAAATACCCCACGATCCTAGCAGTAAAAACTCACCCAACAGTTCAGTTCTAAATCTTAAAATTTCTCCCAAATCAGGTATACTATCATTTAAACTTCATTTTCAATTCTAGTAGTTTTATTCATAGTTAATATAGTTAGAACAATCATAACATGCCAGCTTTTATGTGTAGAATGGCATAGGATAGAAAAACTAGTAGAAACACCATTAAAGCTTGAGCTTTAATGGTGAAACTTGGTATATTGCCTTAAACTGTGATTTGAAGCCATATGTAGTTGAGAACACACTATATTGACTTACTTGAGTCTGCATATATAGGAGTTCCAACTAGTTTGGATATCTAGACAAAATAGGTTAGATTATTTTGAGAACTCCATCTCCTCAAAGGTTCAAATTCACTGAAGAAATCCCGTCCAAGAAAACCTTCAAGATCAACATCAAGGGAAGTTATTTCTAAGACCTTAAAACCACAAATAGGACACTTGCACTGCATCATACATATTATCTATTTGTCTTAATGATTTTTTCAACACTTCAAATCCTTTTAAAATCAATGTAACTCAATTCAAATTATTTTATATAGTTTTAAACAATTTTCAAACGATTCTTGAATTAATTAAAACATGGTTTTCAAAGTGTTGTGGGTATAAGTTGAATTTCAAAAACTTATTTTCTTTGCTGAATATTTGACTGGGTAGAATCCGAAAGCGCTAGAGATTTCAAGGTAACCTTTGTAATTACTTTCAACACGCATTTTAGCATTCATCTGGTTCGTACACGTATTGGTAACCTATCGAGTGGATTTGTGTTTTTTGTTAGACACAAAATGCGTACACATCCTCAGTCCTTGGATCAACCTAATCAACGTACAACATGTGTTATGACTCAATCCTTGTGAACCCAGTTTAAACAAATCAGTGTATATTTAACCCAACGCTTGTGTTGGACCGTTGGATTAAAGTCAATTGATCAAGACTCAATCCTAGCCATAGGATTGAGGGCGATGTTCTGGATCCTTCTACGTTTAGTATAAAAAGGAACCAAGACTCAGCATTTTGTGACTTTTATGATTTCATTAATCTTGAGAGAAAAGAGAGAGTAGAGAGAAGAGAGAGAATAGAGAGAAGGGATAAAAGAGGGAAAGAAAAGAGAGAGATTAAGAAGAAGAAGCCCTAAGTTTTCTTCGTAGTTCAAACCTTTGAGTGTTCTACTCCCAAACCAAACGCCAAAATCTAAACAGTTCCAAACACTAGAAAACCCTTCCTTTTGAGAGTTAGACATTTTTAGGGTTTCAATGTTCTTGGCATTGTGTTTTCATTTGAATACCTCTTCAAAACTTTGATTCTCTCAGAACTCATCTCTAAGAGAAACTTAAGTTTCATTGTTGAAATTGAGTTTTTCTAAAAGAGAACATCACACGTTTTTTCGGGTTCTCTTTTTAGATCTAGTATTATAGATCTATTCTGTTTCAACGGGTTTTTGAAATAAAAACTTTTAGTTTCAAAATATTTTTCAGATCTAGAAAGTTATGTGTTTCTAGTTTTCTATTTCATATTTTATGAAATCCTGGTGTACAAAAATTAGAAGGAACACAAAGAACTCTTATTACAGGTTTAAGGCTTAACCATAGATCTGAAAAGAAGTTTTATGTCAAAAAATTTTGAATCAGTCTTCGCATGTTAAGTCTGAATCTATTTTAATAAAGTAGACTTCTAATCTAGTTTGGATCTCAATTGGAGGTTTGCAATTTCAAAAATATTTTCAAAACTCTGAAATTGTTTAAGACCTTGAACCTTCTTCTGAGAAAGGTATCCTTAAGATCTATGGATAAATAAAAGATCAAGAAGTCTTGGCTTGAAAAATCAATATTTAGAAATAATCTATCATCTTATAACTGTTGTAATTTGTTAGGAAAGTTTGTATAAATCTTGAGAGGGTGAGTAACATATTTTCATGTAGTAGCACATCACAAACACTATCTCACACGAACACTTTGACACTGTGGTTTTGTCTGAGAATCTTGGATTTTGAAAGAGTTGTTGGAATTAGAATTCAAAGAGAAGGAGATTAAGGAAAAAGCAAAGAAGCAGCAAGAAAAGATCATGTTCCAAGTCAGATTACCTTTGGAGTGGAGAATCTAATGTAGGTACATTCTGAACTTAGGTTAGGATCTTTGTGGTTTGCTGAAGTGTTGTAACTTGATTTTTATTCTAGTGGATTTTTATTTTGTGCCGTAGAGGGCACCGTGGATGTTTCCCTTGATTAATGGTTTTACCACATTTAAAATTCACGTGTCTATTTCTTTGAATGTTCTTAACTGTTGGTGTGATTGGGACTGCATGGTAACTTTAGTAGATGTTTATTTTAACTTAAAAAGAAAGGTAATCAACTATCAAATTTAATCCATACATTCAGAAACCTTTTACAACACATCTTGTGTTTTTCAAAAAGAGTTTTGCCCAAAAAGTTTATTCGGAGTTTACACAATTTGTAACATTCTCTTATTAACCTTGTAAATAAGCTTTTAGTATTAAAGCGTTTCTTCAACTGGTATCAGAGCGGGAACACCTTTTGTGATCCTAAAACTTAAGAAATTATTTTCAAAACTTCTTTCTAAAAAAATTCTGAATATGGAAGAAAAATTTGAGAAGTTAGGTAACCTATCCAGACCACCACTCTTTGATGGAAACAATTTTTCGTACTGAAAAGTACGAATGACTGCTTTCATTCAAGGAACCGTGGGTGATGAAGTCTGGGAAATGATTGAAACAAGGTTTGAATGTCCTACTAAACCTACTTTAGCCACTTATCCAACAAGGATTAAGAAATTTCTCGATGAATTTATTAAGGAAGAGAAAAAATTATCTCTTGATAATAACAAAGGGAAAAATGACATCTTTATGTCCATAAACGAACATGAATTTAAAATAATATCCATATGTTCCACTTATAAAGAGGCATGGGACACTTTAATCATTGCTCATGAGGGTGATGAACGTGTCAAAGCTGGAAAAACCCAAATGCTCATCAGCAATATAACACCATGATTATGAATGACAATGAATCCTTTGACGTTTTCTACATAAGGTTAACTAATATTTTTACAAAACTTCATGCAAATGGTATAACCTACAGTAGAAAAGAAATTGTGTCAAAGATTCTTAGGTCATTGCCATCTAAATTTGACAACAAGAGATATGTTATTGAGGAAATGAATGACCCTAATATGACTCCAGAATTACTTAGCAGTAAACATAGGACTGTTGAATTGGAACTGGAATTTAAAAAGCAATTGACCAGACAGACTAATAAAGCCTTTAGTTAAAATGTTGTGTTTTCATCTAAGTTACCAGTGCCTAAATTGAACACTCTAGATTTTGACACTGGCTGTCCTGAAAACTGTGATTTGGAAAACCTTGACAATGAAATAGCTCTTATGAGTAAGAATTTCAAAAATATTTAGAAATTTAGAAATGTTGTAGCCTCTAAACAAAGAAAATCAAATTATCAAATTATGAAGGTAATCAATGTCACAGACCTCATGACATAGATAATACCAAACACAATTATGACAATAGGAGGAACTATGACCCCAACAGACCTAAACCTGACATAAAAGATGTTAAGTGTCATCGTTGTGGTAAAGTTGGTCACTATGCTAGTAAATGTCCAACTAGTTTTAAAAACAATAACAAGGCCAATATGTGTAAGATATGGGACGACTCTAGTGATTCTTATGAGGATGAAACTGAGTCAACCAAGATAAATGAGTACTGCATGTCTTTCTTTGCTAAGATAATATATAATGATGATGCATGCTTTCCTGCTCATGAACTTGATATGCCTGTTGATGTTGTTAATGATCCTGTTGATAATCATGTTCCTATTACTGCTGAAAGACTGTGTATGAGTCAAAGTGAGAATTTTGATGACGAATTGAACGTGTGCGTGAGTAAAGAACCTATTAAAAACATAGGGGATACTTCACACGATGCACATAGTGAGTCTGATGATGATTTGACTGATTTACATGACTTATACACTAAAACGGGTTAGAAGAGTGCTCGCCTAGAAAAAATGATAAAAATCTTAAGTGAGTGTATCGATTTGCTTAACCACACCATTAGGAAGCATACTGAAGATTATACTGCCCAATGTGTTGCTCATGAGACTGAAATTGAGGATTATGCCTTAAAAATAAAAGATTTGACTCAAAAGAACCATGAATTTGAACAAAAATACAAGGCAACCCTTATTGAACTAGAAGAGTCAAAGCAAAAGGTTTCAAATGTGTTTAAAAAATGTCAATACTTTGAAACACAAACAAAGACTTATGAAAATTATTACTGGAAGCAAATTTTACTCTAAAGATAAGTCTGGCCTAGGTTTTGGAGAAATAGTGCACACAAGTAAGACCAAAGTTTCGCCTGAAAATGTTGCTTTTATAAAATAAGGCCAAACTTCTCAAAATGTTCAAAAAAGTGAAACTAGTCTCAATGTCTCTCAAACAACACATAATTAGTACAATCAACAATTGAAACCAAACAGTCAGACCAAATATATTTGTCCTTCTGCCAGAGACCAAAGACAAAAACCTAAATCTAATGATGACTGGACTACTGTACCCAATAGATACAAGCCAATTTTCAAAGACTTTAGCAGGAAAGTCAAGTCCTATACCTATTTTTGGCCATACTCTTGATGAATGTTTCCAAAAAAGGATATACAACCCAACCTACCAAAACTTTAACTATTCTAGGAAATCCATATATACTTATGTACTTCCTAGACAGGCCACAAACAAATCTAACTCTAAAAATAAAAAAGGGAGGGTCCAAGAATAAGAAAAAGTCATTTAGAAAGACCCCTCAAACCTTTCATAAGTCAAAAGACCACAAAAGTTTAAAACTAGGCCTATTTGGATTAGAAAAGATGATTTACTACCCCAGCTCAAGTGCAACATTGTCATTTCTGCTTTAAAGGCAAAAAGCACTTCAATTGGATGGTATTTGGACTTCGTATGTTCTAAACATATGACTGGGGATGAAAACAAATTGAAGAATAAGACAGACTTCCTTGGAGGTAGTGTCATGTTTGGCGATGGTGTTTCTTCTCAGATTATAGGTAAAGGAACATTGAGTGAGCAAGGGCTTCCTGAACTGAATAATGTTCTCTTAGTTAAAGGCCTTAAAGCCAATATCTTAAGTATATCACAATTTTGTGACTCTAATCACTCAGTTACCTTTTCAAAAAATGACTACAAAATTATTGATGAAAAAGGTAATTGTATCTTAACAGGAAACAGAACCTCAAAAAACTGTTACACAGTAATTCCAAATTCTGAATCTTATAATGTTGCCATATTAGAGGATTCTTATCTGTGGCATAATATATTGGGACACACAAATTATGATAACCTTAGAAGATGGATATCCTAAGAGATCATTCGAGGCTTACCTAAAATTAGAAATTCTTTTAATAATGTATGTGGACCTTGTCAAGAAGGTAAAATAAGTAAATCCCCACATAAGAAAGTTAAATATGTCCTTACAACTAAACCTTTAGAACTTATCCACATAGACCTCATGGGTCCCTCAAGAACTGTTTGTTTCTATGGAAACTCTTACATTCTAGTTATAGTGGTATACGAAATATGCATGGGTAGCTTTTATGAAACAAAAATCAGATACCTTCAGTGAGTTCTTAAGAATTCTCTTGAAAATTGAGAATGAGAAGGATACCCAAGTGTGTCGAATTAGGAGTAATAGAGGTGGAGAGTTCAAGGACTCCTTAATTTATGAGTATTGTGTAGCTAATGTCTATAAACATGAGTTTAGCGCTCCAAAAACCCCGCAGCAAAATGGAGTTGAACGTAAGAATATAACTTTACAAGAAATGGCTAAGGTTATGTTACATGCTAAGAATCTCCCTAGATACTTTTGGGTAGAAGCTGTCCAAACCGCGTGTCACATTATTAATCGTATCTACCTCAGAAAAAATTCCAAAGAAACATCTTACGAGTTATGGTTCCACAAAAAACCAAACTTGAAATATTTTAAAAACTTTGGTTGTATTTTCTATATCTGCAAAGATATGGAGCATCTTTCAAAATTTGATACCCGAGGAGAAAAGGAAATTTTTCTTAGATATTCCCAAAATAGTAGGGCTTTGCGTGTGTTTAAATACATAACTAAAACTATTATGGAATCAATTAATGTAATTGTAGATGACACAAGTGTTAGAAGTAGTGACACTCATCCAGTAAACTTTGATGAGGGCGATCCTGTTTTATCCCTAATCCTCAAAATGATACTGATTCACTGCCACCTGAAAATCCTTCTGTACCCACTTGGGTTTGTAAAGATCATCCCATTGAAACCATTGTTGGTAATCCTTCGAACCAGTTAGAACTAGATCCCAACTTCGATAAGTGGCACAATTTTATTATTTTGTTTCTCTTGAGGAACCTAAAAATGTTAATGATGCCCTTACAGACTCATTTTGGATAAATGCTATGCGAGAAGAGCTAATCCAATTTAAGAGTCACGATGTTTGGAATCTTGTTCCTAGATCTAAAGATTCGAAGGTTATTGGCACAAGATGGATTGTTAAAGACAAAACTGATGAAAATGGGGAGGTCATTAGAAATAAAGCTAGGTTGGTTGCACAAGGATACTCCCAGATTGAGGGAATTGATTTCGACGAAGCTTTTGCACCCGTTACTCATTTGGAATCAATTTGTCTCCTCCTTGCAATTTCTTGTCATATGTAATTCAAATTATTCCAAATGGACTTAAATGGAATTTTATCTGAAGAAGTTTACGTAGATCAACCCAAAGGATTTGTTGATCCTGTACACCCGGAACGCGTCTTTAAGCTTAAGAAAGCCTTATACGGCCTAAAACAAGCTCCCAGAGTTTGGTATGAGATACTGTCTACCTTTTTAGTGTCTCATAATTTTGTTCGTGGAGGAAACGATCAAACATTGTTTGTTAGAAAGGAAAATCAACATGTCTTAATTGCACAAGTATATGTGGATGATATTATTTTCAGTCACACCTGTCCTAAACAAGTAGAGAACTTTTCTGATATCATGCATACTGAATTTCAGATGTCTCTAATGGGTGAACTATAATATTTTTTGGGTTTACAAGTAAAATAATGCAGTGATGGTCTTTTTATTTCTTAATCTAAGTATGCTGCAGATTTAGTTAACAAGTTCGGCTTAGAAAATGCTAAAACTTATAGACACCCCATTAGTACTTCAATTAAACTTTCTAAGGATGATCATGGGAAAAATGTAGATTCCAATATTTATAGAAGTATGATAGGGAGTTTGTTGTATCTTACCGCGTCTCGACCTGATGTATCCTTTGTCGTGTGTACATGTGCTAGATATCAAAGTAACCCTAAAGAATCTCACTTATTCAGTGTAAAAAGGATTATTAAATATATTTAGGGTACTTTAAAATTTGGTATTTGTACACAAATGATACAACTAGCTCTATTGTAGGATACATGGATGCTGATCGGATTGGGTGTTCTAACGATAGTAAGAGCACTTCTGGTGCTTACTACTACATAGGAAATAATCTCGATGGTTGGTCGTGTAAGAAACATAATTTTATTTCATTATCAAGCACCGAATCTGAATATATAGCAGCTGGTAGTTATTGTGCTCAATTACTATGGATTAGACAAATGCTTATTGATTATGGTCTCACAGAAAAATAATTAACTATGTTTTGTGATAATCAAAGTGCCATTAATATTTCCAAAAATCCTGCATTGCACTCATGAACTAAGCATATTAAGATTAGACATCATTTATCCATGACCTTGTCGAATCCTAAGATCTCATTATTGAATATCTGAACACTCAAAAACAACTTGCATATCTCTTTACCAAACCTTTAGATAACATTCGATTTGAGTATTTGGGAACAACTATTGTCATGATAACTCTCAATTCATCTCTATTTTTTGTGGTTTATACCCCTTGTATATTTGAGAAAAAATGGGAGAGAAGATCTTGAGTATTTCTTAGCGATTTTTTTATCTATTCCTGATTCTAACTCAACTAATATGCCAATTTAGTGTTTATCTTGTTACAGGCATTTCAGACCCGTTGTATATCTTTTTATTATTTTGTAGGGTATTAGTCTGTATATAGTTGAGTGATGTATTTTTTTACCTTATTTTCGATTCTAAGATGGGAATGGTTAATAAGACTTTTTGTATAGGACAAATAAGATTTCTTTTTATTTTGACCCACGAGTTGTAAATACTCAAGGGAATTTTATCTCTAATATCCAAAGGGGTAGATTGAGAATGTACTATATATTGAATTACTTGAGTCTGCATATATAGGAGTTCCAACTAGTTTGGATATCTAGACAAAATAGGTTAGATTATTCTGAGAACTCCATCTCCTCAAAGGTTCAAATTCATTGAAGAAATCCAGTCCAAGAGAACCTTCAAGATCAACATAAAGGGAAGTTATTTTTAAAACCTTAAAACCACAAATAGGACACTTGAACTGCATCATACATATCATCTATTTGTTTTAATGGATTCTTCAACACTTCAAATCCTTTTAAATTCAATGTAACTCAATTCAAATCATTTTATATAATTTTAACAATTTTTAAATGATTCTAGAATTAATTAAAACATGGTTTTCAAAGTGTTGTGGGTATAAGTTGAATTTCAGAAACTTGTTTTCTTTGCTGATTGTTTGCCTGGGTAGAATTCGAAAGCACTAGAGATTTCAAGGTAGCCTTTGTAATTATTTTTAACATGCGTTTTAGCATTCATCTGGTTCGTACACGTGTTGGTAACCTATCGAGTGGATTTGTGTTTTCTTTTAGAGACAAAATGCGTACACATCCTCAGCCCTTGGATCAACCTAATCAACGTACTTCATGTGTTATGACTCAATCCTTGTGAACCCAGTTTAAACCAATCAGTGTATATTTAACCCACCGCTTATGTTAGACCGTTGGATTAAAGTCAATTGATCAAGACTCAATCCCAGCCATAGGATTAAGGTCAATGTTCCGAATCCTTCTATGTTTAGTATAAAAAGGATCCAAACCTAAGCATTTTGAGGCTTTTGCCATTTCGTTAATCCTGAGAAAAAAGAGAGAGTAGAGAGAAGAGAGAGAATAGAGAGAAGGGAGAAAAGAGGGAAATAAAAGAGAGAGATTAAGAAGAAGAAACCCTAAGTTTTCTTCGTAGTTCAAACCTCTGAGTGTTCTTCTCCCAAACCAAACACCAAAATCTAAATAGTTCCAAACACTAGAAAACCCATCCTTTTGAGAGTTAGACATTTTTAGGGTTTCTATGTTCTTGGCATTGCGTTTTCATTTGAAGACCTCTTCAAAACTTTGATTCTCTCAGAATTCATCTCTAGGAGAAACTTAAGTTTCATTGTTGAAACTGGAACATCACACGTTTTTTTCCGTTTCTCTTTTTAGATTTAGTATTATGGATCTATTCTGTTTCAATGAGTTTTTAAAATAAAATAAAAAATAGTTTCAAAATATTTATTAGATCTAGAGAGTTGTGTGTTTCTTGTTTTCTATTTCATGTTTTATGAAATAGTGCTGTACAAAAATAAGAAGGAACACAAAGAACTCTTATTACAGTCTTATGGCGTAACCATAGATATGAAAAGAAGTTTTATGTCAAAAATTGTTGAATCAGTCTTTGCATGTCAAGTCTGAATCTTTTTTAATAAAGTAGACATCTAGCCTAGTTTGGATCTCAATTGGAGGTTTACAATTTCAAAATTATTTTCAAAACTCTAAAATTATTTAAAACCTTGAACCGTCTTCTGAGCAAGGTATCCTTGAGATCTGTGGATAAATAAAAGATCAAGAAGTCATGGCTTGAAAAATTAAGATTTAGAAATAACCTATCATCTTATAACTGTTGTAATTTGTTAGGAACGTTTATATAAATCTTGAGAGGGTGAGTGGCATGTTTTCATGTAGTAGCACATCACAAACACTATCTCACACGAACACTTAGACACTGTGATTTTGTATAAGAATCTTGGATTTTGAAAGAGTTGCTGGAATCAGAATTCAAAGAGAAGGAGATCAAGGAAAAAGCAAAGAAGTAGCAAGAAAAGATCAAGTTTCAAGTCAGATTACCTTTAGAGTGGAGGATCTCATGTAGGTACATTCTGAACTTAGGTTAGGATCTTTGTGGTTTGCTTAAGTGTTGTAACCTTATTTTTATTTTAGTGGATTTTTGTTTTGTGTCGTAGAGGGCACTGTGGATGTTTCCCTTGATTAAGTGTTTTACCAAGTTAAAAATTATTTTGTCTATTTCTTTGAATGTTCTTAAGTGTTGTTGTGATTGGGACTTCAAGGTAACTTTAGTAGATGTTTATTAAAACTTAAAAAGAAAGGTAATAAACTATCAAATTTAAACCATACATTCAACAACCTTTTACAACACATCTTGTGTTTTTCGAAAAGGGCAAAAATTTTATTCGGAGTTTACACAATTTATATCATTATGTTATTAACCTTGTAAACGAGCTTTTAGTATTAAAGAGTTTCTTCAGTAGCTTCATTATAACCTAAGTATCTCGAGTGTAATGGTTAAAATCCATGAATGTTCATGTAGAATTCAAATTGGTCAAAAGTGTATTTTGAACTAAGAAACTAAAAATTCAAAATTCTCCAAGTACAGTCCGTCTTAATTCTTGAAACCAAAACTAAACTACTCACACATATAGCAGAAACCAAACCCAATTCATAAGAGACCTTGCCATACTTTAGAAATGCACGAAGTTCAGGTTAAAGTTTTAGGAAAAAACACAATTTTGGAACATGAGTTATACTGAATGTCAATCCATAGAACTTATATATTTGTTATTCCTCATAAAAAATTAGGTTAATTTTGTTAAGGAATTATCTCAAATGGTATCGCAATGAAGGAGAAAACCTTAGTAAAAAACCGAAACCCTAAAAGGTCAAAATCAAGAGGTTCAAGATGAAGACTTTTTCAAAAACCTTGACCACACGCGTGAGGGCACGTGGCCAATTTAGAATTTCTAATTTTCTTCTCCAAATTTTTATTTAATTTTTCTGGTCAAATGGTATAAGGTAAGGCCCTGTTTGGATATTCCTAGCTCAAGTTATTCAAAAACAAGGTTTTTATTTAAGAAAACTTTTCCAAAATTACAAATTAAGCCCTATCAACTTTTCTAACTTATGAATTTGATCCCCAAACTTTGTCCATACATACATCAAACTATTTTAAGATAAAGTCATCTCCAATCCGCTGCCAGTTAAATAAACCCTCATAAAATATGAAATTCCGTTATATTCCAAATCACTCCAAACCAACACAGAGAGTTAACCCAATCTCGAGTCGTGGGAGGGATTATACTATATGGCCTATGTGAAGTGCACCCGACGTGATAAAAGGTATGATCATATTTCAACATGTTCATACACATAAATTTTATTTAATACATGATCTACGCATTCGTTATTAGTCTTAGACTAGCTAAATTATTTCAATTATCACCAACATATTTAAGTAGTCCGTTGGATATTGAATTACAAACATGTGAAATCAATACACCAACACAAGGTTATAGAAATTGTAAAATTCATCTCGGCATAGGAACTCTCTTTGTTAACTTGATAATCCTAGGTATTCATGGTCTGGATATTATTATCAGAATGGATGTATTATCCAAACATCACGCTTATATCAATTGTCAAGCTAAGAAAATTCATTTTCGAGATGAAAATAATTTTTCTTTCATGTTTCAAGGATAAGGTCCATCAAAACCTTCAAAATTTCAAATTCATATTTCTTCTTTCATTCCAAATCTATTAGAACAATTTGAAGACGTTTTTCTCGAGGATATACTAGGTTAGAGAAATTGAGTTTAGTATCAATCTTTATCCCAATACACTTCGTATTTTGAAACCTCCATATCGAATGGATCCTTTAGATTTTCGAGAACTTTGTACCCAATTAGATGATCTTTTAGAAAAAGGTTTCATTCAACTAAGTTCATTACCTTGGGGAGCTCCGATATTATTTGTTAAGAAATAGGATTGAAGCTTTAGACTAAGTATAAATTATCGCAAACTGAACTTAGTAACTATTAAGAATAAGTATCCTTTATCGCGAATAAGATATATCTTTGATCAACTTAAAGGAGAAAGGGTCTTTTATAAAATAGACATATGATTCAGTTATCATCAATTACGCGTTAGAGAGGGAGATATTACAAAAACTGATTTTAGAACTCGTTACGGACAATTTTAATTTACTGTAATGTCATTTGGTTTAACCGATGCCCCATAAGATTTTATGGATCTAATTCATAGGATTTTTATACCTTTTCTTGACCAGTTTGTTATCGTTTTTATTGATGATATTCACGTATACTCTCAAAATCTGATAGAGCATACCTAGCATTTGAAGGCAGTCTTAAGTACCCTTAGAAACCATCGATTATATGAAAAAAAGGAGCAAATTTGACTTCTCAATGAAGGAAATCAAATTTTTAGGACATGTGATTATTGAAAATGGAATCCAAGTCGATTCAGCTAAAATTTCAATTATTTTGGAGTGGAAAAGTCCTTCCAATATTACTAAAATAAAGAGTTTTCTAGGATTAACTGGACACTATCATCATTTGTCGAAGGATTTTCACGCATTGCTCTTACCCTTTTAAAACTAACTAGGAAGGAAGTTCCATTTGTATAGACTGAAGAATGTAACCAATCATTCTAAGTGTTGAAGGACAAGTTAACTACTGCTCTTATCCTCATTATACATTCTAGTGACGTAAGTTATGATGTGTATACCGATACTTTATTACAAGGACTAGAATGCGTGCTAATACAAAATGAAAAAGTGGTAGAATATGAGTCACGACAACTCAAGATGCATGAGAGTAATTATCTAGTCCAAGATCTAGAACTAGGAGTAGTAGTCTTCACATTAAAGATTTGGCATTATTACCTTTATGGTGTAAGTTTTCAAGTCTTTTCGGATCACAAAATTTTGAAATATATCTTTATCCAGAAAGACTTGAACTTAACACAACGACATTGTATCGATTTCTTGGAACATTACCGATTTAAACTCAATTATCATCTAGGCAAAGGTAATGTAGTAACTGTCCCTTTGAGTCAAAATCCAATAGGAAGACTTCATACTCTAAATTCCTACGATATTAGTGCTATTATAGAGAAATATGATATACAGTTACTTACCCCTTGTACAAAAATTTTTAACATCACCGCTTATATCGAATTAAGAAAGAAAGTCTTAATTTAGCAAACCTAAGATTCTTTTATACAAAGTTTTTTGAGCAAAAATCCATATTTTTCCTATGGTAAAGAAATAGGACTACGATTTAGAAATAGATTATATGTACCTGATGATGCATCTCTACGAGAAGAAGTGTTAAAAGAAGCTCATCGTTCAAAATTTATGATACACTCTGAAAGCTCAAAAATGCACCATGGTTTGAAGAATCAATATTGGTGGCTAAACATGAGAAATGATATCGAGAATTTTGTAAAGAGATGTCTTACTTGTAAACAAGTAAAAATAGAACACCAACACCCTGGAGGAATTCTTTAACCTTTACCTATTCCCGAATGGAAATGGGATCATATTACCATGGGTTTTGTTAATGGACTACATAATACGTCCCAAGGATATAATTCAATTTGGGTAACGGTAGATCCATTTTCTTCCTTTAAAGACTTCCTATTCATTCCAAAAACTTAGTAAGATATATGATCGAGAAATTATTCGATTACATGGAATTCCTTTATCCGTTGTATCAGATAGAGATTCTCGTTTTATAGGAAATTTTTAGGAAGCATTGCAAACTGTAATGGGTACTAAACTTTACTTAAGTACCGCATTCCACCCCCAAACAGATGGACATTCCGAACGTACAAGAAGATATGTTACCTTCTTGTACATTGGATATGTCTGACCACTGGAATGTATATTTACCTCTTGTCAAATTTTCATATAACAATAGTTATGAAGCTAGTATTAAAGTTACCCCATTTGAAGCTTTATACGAAAGACCTTATAGATCCCATGCATGTGGGATAGAGTCAAGAGATAGTTAACACTTTGGTTTAGAAATAGTCCAAAAAATCACTGAGGTAACACAATAGATTAGAGAGAAGTTAAAGACGACCCAATATCGATAGAAAAGTTATGCAGACCAATGCCAAAAACCTTTAGAATTTTAAAAGAATGATAAAGTATTTTTGAAAGTGTCTCCCCAAAAAGGAATTTTTCACTTCAGGAGGAGAGGAAAATTAGCCCCTGGATATATTGGACCTTTCACAGTTTCTAAAAGAATTGACTCCGTAGACTATCAATTAGGATTTCTTGTGGAATTATCCAATATCCATAACGCGTGTCATGTATCACAGTTACGTTGGTATATTTTAAATTCATCCCATACCATCGCATGGCAAAATGTTTCAGTTGAACCCAACCATGAATTTGAAGTACGCTCTATTCGAATTCTTGATCGCCAAGTGAACTTTATCAAAATAAGGAAATCCCCTCAGTTAAATTACTTTGGGAGAATCAGAATCAGTAAGAAGCTACATGGGAACTAGAACAAGCAATCAAGAATCAATATCCCCACTTATTTTAAGGTAAAATTCAAGGACGAATTTGTTTCTTAGGTAGGTAGACTGTAAGAACCGAGATTTTCTTAACCCTAATTTACCTATGACCATGACTTAAACCCTCATAAGGTGTGTAAAATTAAAAGTCTTCTAAGAGGGAAGAAGCTATATTTAAAAACCTATAGTTTTGTTACATTAACTTAGACCCCTTAAAGTTTCAGTAAATTACAATACAACCCCTAAAAGTTTCAAAGTAAGATAACTTGAGATATATTTAACCCCTAAACCCCAACTTTACATCAAATTAATCCTTTAGACCTCAATTAATATAAAATTACTATTTCAACCCTATAAAGTTTTTAAAATTACCAAAATACCCTATACTTTACCAAAGTTCACTTTTAGGGCTATAAAAGAAAATATATAAACAATTAAGGACTCAACGTGGAACCTTATTGATTTACACTTCAGCCCCTGTCCACATGCTACCACCCATCAACATAAGAAGTTAAAAACCACATGAAACTACCATGAACCCATGTGCACCCCATTTACCCATAACGAAAAATTCACTTAAACAGATTTAAATCCACCTCCTTTGAGCTCCAATCAAATCCTTTCATGAAGTAGTATAAATACCCCACGATCCATGCAGTAAAAACTCACCCTACAGTTCAGTTCTAAATCTCAAAATTTCTCCCAAATCGGGCATCTCATCATTTTATGCTTCATTTTCAATTCGTTCAATTCTAGTAGTTTTCTTCATAGTTAATATAGTTAGAATAATCATAACATGCGAGCTTTTAAGTGTATAATGGACTAGGATAGAAAAAACCGGTAGAAACACCTTTAAAGCTTGAGCTTTAATGGTGAAACTTGATATATTGCCTTAAACATTGATTTGGAGCCATATATAACTTCATTATAACCTAAGGATCTCGAGTGTAATTGTTAAAAGCCATGAATGTTCATCTAGAGCTCAAATCGATCAAAAGTGTATTTTGAACTAAGAAATTCAAAATTCTCCATGTACAATCCATCATAATTCTTGAAACCAAAACCAAACTACTCACACATATATCATTAATAAACCCCAAGTCATTAGAAACCTTGTCATACTCTAGAGATCCACGAAGATCAGGTTAAATTTTCATGAAAAAATACAGTTTTGGAACTTGAGCTATACTGAATGTCAATCCATAAAACTTATATATTTGGATTACTCATGAAAAATTAGGTTAACTTTGTTAAGTAATCATCTAAAATGGTATAGTAACGAAGGAGAAAACCTCGGTAACAAATTTAAAGCCTAAAAAGTCAAAATCAAGAGGTTGAAGACGAAGACTTTTTCTAGAAACCTTGACCACGCGCGTGAGGACACGTGGCCAATCAAGAATTTTTTATTTTTTTCTCAAAATTTTTATTAATTTTTTCTTGTCAAAATGGTAAGGTAAGGTCCTGTTTGGATATTCCTAGCTCAAGTTATGCAAAAACAAGGTTTTTATTTAAGAAAACTTTTCTAAAATTAGAAATTAACCCCTATCAACTTTTTCGACTTATGAATTTTCTCCCCAAACTTTTTCCATACATACATCAAACTATTTTAAGATAAAAACTCTATTACACCAAAGTTTAATAATGAGCTTAAGTTCAGTATTTTAAAGTCCCAAGATAATTACAAATAGCCCCCATAACTTTAAAAAGACAGTTTAAATACAAAACTGACTCATAAAACCCCCAATACTTATATACCACACATTATATAACCGATGATCAAGCCCCAGTTCTTCCAAATATTCCGGTGTGATAGCAAGCCAATCGAATACCAAGTAGGTTTTTCCTACCTTTTCAATAGTATACTTTGCTTATTCGAAATACTGCTATTGATATCACTATGTGATAGCCCCACTTACTCTTAGATTGTGCATGTTATTATTCTTCCGTACTACATATTTTGTTAAACATCATTAGTATTTGAATTTATCACCAGTATTTAAACTTAAGGATCAATTTTGACTCTTCTCATCTAATAACTGAGATCATCTACCTTATTGATTTAGTTTACCCTAACACTTTGTGCCATTTTTACTATAAGCATCAATATTAACCATGAAGTAAATTGACATGTTATCACACGTACCTTTCTACTTGGACAGTCGGTCTCGGATGATTGAAACTCGTGATTTTTGCTACATACGTATAAGTGCCACTTTAATTGTGTGCAAAGAAGGTTACGTTTTTGCAAAAGTTTTGGGTTGATTGATTGATTATTATTATGGGTTAAATGATGGCTTAACTAACTCTATACCCTTTAGTGAACTAGTAAGAATGGGATTATTAGTTCAAAATTCCTTAACTTTCTTTACATGATCCTAAATAAATTGGTAATAAACTGTGTTCCTTAAATGGACAAGTCAATATGGAATTGTGAGTTCCAACATTTTAATTTTCTTATAACCTAATAAGTATGGAGTTTTTGTCTTATTACTGTCAAACATTTTAAACACTAATTCTACACACACTCCAACTCTCATTTATATATATATCATTGTTATAGAACCGGTATAACATGCTTAGTATATTTGTGTTAATTCCTTCTTTCTCCAGATGCGCCAGGAGAAAGAGGATAATATCTCTTCCCTACTAGATATAGAAAGAGGTCACCTATTTGTGTATATGATCGTGTGGGCAGAGATTAAACTAGATGGGGGCAAGGAGTGGTGCTTTTCAAGTTTTTATATTATTGTGTGTACTAAAAATATGTAACTCACCCCTGCACTGGTCCAACCTATGTAGATCGATTAATAATGAATAAAATTATGTTATTCCGCCTTAGCTTTAATTCATTTATTTATTTGTACTTCTTATTCATCCATACCAAAAGCAGGGTGTGATAAGGCACCTCCTCTATCATAGATGGCTGAGGTTGAGACGGCGCTGCGCTCGCTGGTGGCCAACAAACAAAAAATGCAGGAAGAACTTGCTTCTTTTAGCTAAAATATAATGACTAGGACCATCGACGCTATAGTGGAAATGATAACTCCGACCTCCATTGAGGGTGTGAATCAGGCGGTAGGGGGACCACCCCTGAACCCATATAAAGAAGTACCGCATCAGCAGAGACGCAGAGATGTGTCCGACCCTAGTCGATTGCGCCTTGGAAAACAAGGCCAGGAATTCCAAGATGATTAGTGTGATGAGGAGGCAAGAGTATTGGGAGCCTTACGAGATCTCTGGAGATACTATGCGTCCCGTCCAAGTACGTAGAGGAAACAGTGGAAGGCCGAGCCGAGATGTTTGACCTCGGGTTTCAGCACATGACAGATTGAGTTGAGGGTCTGCCTTTGATAGACTCGACACAGTTGGTGATTTATGAGACCAAATATCCAGGTCATGCAGTATTGTTGGTTCCAGGGGAAATGGAAGATGTGGTGACCGTTGGCCTCCACTCTACCGAGAGGATGAACGAAGAGAAGTTAACAGCTACCAGAGGGCAGTTGGCAGAGAACATGTGTAATGCCCAGCAGACAAAAAAGGGGTTGGGGATAATGCTATGGCGATCGAGGGAGACAATTAAGCAATAACCGACAGGCCATGGAACAACTCCATACAGAGGCATGAAGATAAAATTGGTGATATCTTGAATAGTCGATACCCCATGCAGAGGAGCTACAAGGAAGGATCTCCATTTATTGCAAGAATAGTAAATTATCCAACCCCGGCCAAGTTCAGGCCACGAGTTGTCACGCCGAAATATGATGGGAGTACAAACCCAGTTCATCATGTGGAAATGTACCAATTGGTCGCTTACATCTTTTTTTATGGAAATAGGGGATTTTATTTATACACAAGTGAAAAAATCCCTCACTGTAGCTTACAACCAATTAGAGAATAGAAAATAAAAAAAAACTTCAAACTTCTAAATGTAAAAAAAAAAAAAAAAAAAAAATCTAAACTTTTAAATTCCTAATGGAAGGAATTTGAAGTTTGTACATCTTGAGGAACCCCACCCCCTAAAAATTATAGGAAGATCATCAATGTTATTATAGAACAAAGGAGGATTATCAGAACTACATAATTTAGCTAGAAAATTAGCTGCCAACATCTATTCAGTCTTCGATGAGATAAAATGCCGAGCTTTCTCGAGCACCCTTACTGGTGTTGTATATGTATGGTACACCTCTATCCCCAAGAACTCCATCAAGAATTTTAAACAATTGGTCGAGATGTGTTCATCCACAATTTCTATTTTGGAGTAAAATCTCAGAAGAAGACCACACATTTGCTGTATGTCAAACAAGGGTAAAATGAGTCTTTGAGAGACTATATAGACCGTTTTAATAAAGAAAATCTGCAAGTAAAAGACTACGGTAAAAGCATCGCTATGACTTCCCTTATGGGCGGAATTAAGAAGGGAAAACTCTCGTGGAAGCTACTTGAAGATCCTGTAAAAACCATGGTAGAACTCCTGGACATGGCTGGGAGAGTCATGAATTCGGAGGAGGCCATGGCTGCTAAGGGAGATGACGATAAAGAAGAAAGTGGGAGTAAGTCCCATAAATTTAAGGGAAAAGGAGGCAAGAAGAGGTCTACGAATGACAAGTTCACAGACCACACTCCATTGATGGTCAGTACAGGTATGATACTAAATGATATTAAAGATGAACAATCTCTTAGATGGCCAGAAAAACTGAGAGCCCCTCCTCACAAGAGGGATAAGATCAAGTGGTGTAAGTTCTACCAGGATCATGACCACGCTACTGATAAGTGCTTTGCACTTAAGGATGAGATCGAAAAAATGTTAAAGCAGGGAAAAATTAGGAAATATGTTGATAAGAGAGGTGTCAGAGGCGACAGGGACAACACGAAGAAGAGGCGAGATGACAAGCCCAGACGATATGTCCAGGCAAACTGAATTAATGATGTCAATAGTAATGATGATGAGGTCGACCTTGATATTTTTTCGAAGGTACCTACGCCTAAAGGTCGACTAAATATGATCTCCTTAGGACTGAAGATGATATGTGGTGACCTAGCAGGAGGTGGCAAGGACATAGCTAATAGGAAGGCCCATGTCACAGAGGCTAAAACACTCCCAAAAAGTGAAGTGGTACACTCGACCGCAGTTGACTCCAAGGCAAGTAAGAGGAAGAAGGTGGATATGAACACCCTGGTGATAGGTTTCTCAAGATTAGACTTTAAGGGAATCGTGGCCCCTCATGATGACCCACTCGTGATTACTACAAGGGTGTATGGATATGGTGTACCCAAAATACTCTTCGCGGAGGGAGTTTAGCCAACGTAATATTATAATAATACTTCAAACGATTGGGACTTAGAAAGAAAAGAATTATCCCATACCACCAACCTTTGATCGACTTAAGTAGTGAAAAGGTCCACCCCCTGGAGTTATATGAAATGGATGTTTGTGTGGGGACTTGTACGAGGTGCCTCACCAAAAAGATAAACGTATTTATAATGGATGAGAATGTCTATTCGACTTATAATATCATCATGGGAAGAGTATCGCTCAAGGAGTTTGAGGCAGTGCCCTCTACTGTACACCACATAATAAAATTCTCTTGTCTCCGTATGGAGTAGGGGAAGTTCAGGGTGATCAAGTAAAAGCACAAAAATGCTACTTTAACTCAGCTGAAGAAAGAGAAGCTTATAAAAAGTCCACCACCACATATAACATTTATACTCTCGATCCAAGGGATGAGACGAAATTGAAAAAAGGTGAAGCCACTGAGGAGGTAGAATTCGTCATCTTCAACGAGAACGAGACAAAAAAACATCCAAATTGGCAAAGCCCTGAAGAAAGAAATAAAGGATGAATTAATAAATTACTAAAGAAGAGTAAGAGTATCTTTGCTAGAGTCATGAGGACATACCAGGGATAGACCCAAAAATTCTATGCCACAAGCTAAATGTAGATGAAGGAATGAAGACAATTAAACAGAGGTGATGAATCTACTCCAGAAAAAAGTATGAGGTGATTAAAGATGAAGTTTAAAAGTTAGATAAGGTTTCTTTCATAAGTGAAGTGGTATACCCAGAGTGATTGGCTAATGCAGTCATTGTACCAAAGCCAAACGGTATATGGAGAAGGTGTGTAGACTTTATCGACCTAAATAACTATTGCAAGATTAATCAAATGGTAGATGCCATGGTTGGGCACAAATTGATGAGTTTCATGGATGCCTATTTTGGCTATTGATAGACAGGGTTTTGCCGTGGCGCGAGAGTCACCTACGCGCCGGTCGTTTTGTGTTCGGCTCACCTGAACTATACAAAAACCTAAACTACGACTACACTCAACGGGTGAGTATAGCGGTAAGTCGGGTATCGAAAATCCACAGAGACGAGTTGCTAGAATTCAAGTGATTTAATACTCCGAAATAAAAGTGTAAAAGATGATTACAAACTAAAAGGAAAAGTTAATCTAGGCCATATGTTGAAACTAGATTATGAAAGCGAGTAAAACTATAGGTTGCGTCGAATATCCCTCACCCGAGTTAATTAGTATAAAATGGTTACATGGGTCGACGAGTTATTACAAATGCGTCTCGTTTCGACAGTTAATTAAATCAAGGGTTGTTACGCCCTAAATCATCATAAAAGCCTAATAAGATTTTGGCGTCAACAAATATCCCAGAAATTACGCGCGAAAGGTCGTAAGCACGGGACATACATGATATGTCCCGTCAAATCTCCTAGGCCTGATAACTAGGACAACGCACCCGAAATAGACCCGTAAACTTCATCACCAAAAAAAGCAACGCGTCAACTCGAGTGAGTTCAATTCAAACACAACCTAATTTAAATTACCTAGAAATCATGTTAAAAACGCGATAAATGGAAAGCGGTAAATAAATGCGATAAATCTATACTAGAAAGTGTGTAAATCAAAGAATGTAAATAAAGCAAGAAAACCTAAATTAGAAAGCTTGTAAATTATACTACAACAATGGAAACAAAGGAAATAAAACTTAAATTAAAAGGAGAGGATGATGAATAGTCAACTTACACAACAAATGGGGTGTCAAACCAAGTATAAATGAAGAAGAACCATCCAAAACCACCCAAACCCTAACTACCACTCTCTACAATCTATTCTAACTAAGTATATCTGAATTAAAAACAAAAAATGGGTTTATATAGTAAGTGGGAAAAAGTAGGGGGAAAAGGAAAGAAAGAGGAAAGAGCCCAAAATATCTGGCACTACCGGTCGACCGGTCGCAAGGGCGAGGTCGACCGGCCCCTTAAGCCAAAGCATACTGTCTCCTTCCCACGGCAAAAGTTGAAACCGCGGTCGATCGGTCCCAGGGACGTGGTCGACCGGTACTCTGTTTTCAGGCTGCATTTGGTCCATGATGAGGGGGAAAAGGTCCATTACGGAAACAAGCCTAGCTTCTTCGTCCGAACTCCAAACGACGGACCGTTTGCGGCCATGCGATGATAACTCAAAGAACTACGCATCCGTGGAATTTCCATGAGCCGAATAAGAAATGTGAATTGACTAAAATTCCCTTGAAGTAGCATCCAGCGACGGAACTTCTCCGAAATGCAACCGAACCTCACTTTTAGCGTTCCAATACCTACAAAAGCACAAATAACCCCTGCAAAGCATGTATATATCCAAATCCAAGGTTTTCTGGTTAATGAGCATAATTATAGGCATTTAGGACCATAAAAGAGCTAGAATGCATAAGGATAACGGGCGGAAATATACAATATTCGATACGAAACACACCCCCTAACTTACACATTGCTAGTCCCTAGTAATGAAACAAAGAAAACCAGACCACAGAGGGTGGTACAAAATGTATATATGCATCGAAATATAATTGCCACTTTCATAGGGAACACGATTGCATTTAGCATATGCAATAAGCCGTTAAACCCCTAGGTTACCCTAGTGGACGAGTGTCGTCTCGTGAGGGTTTTTAGGGATGATACCCACAAACATCACATGGTCTCCTCAAAATATTCCCAACCCAACATGCGACAAGCCCAACAATGGCGAAAAGGATTTCATATGCATTATTAGCAAAGTGAATGAATTCACGAAAAAGTTCGAATCATTAACATTATAGAATGCACCTCTTAGAATTGAAACCTTAAATGTGGGAGGGGAGAGAGCAGATGCAAAGTGTGATTTGGCAAAAACTTAAATAAATTGGATACTAAATTAACGCAAGCATATATTCAATCCTCATGGGCATTACACTCATCAAGCGAATTCACTCGAAACAGGGAGGTAACACACGGGACATGCGGGCTAAAGAGTAAATGTAAATGGACACCAGGCCGCACACATGTCACAAAAGAAGAACGCTATATATAAAATGAAAAATTGTAATCTCAATGACAGATACCGCACACTAAAAGAGGCAAAATGCATTTTCACAGATTATCACAACTATTATGACTTTTAAATTACATCAACCTAATATCACATAGGACTTTAATAGGGTTATAATGTAGGTATGGCAAAGGTACGAAACGAAGGAATATATGTACGGATTCAAAGTGTTCGGAATGAAAACTAGGGATAATGGGAAGGATGCAGGAAATATCAAAATTGGAAAACAAGTTCCAAAACGGCATTAGATATATCAACGGGGAGAGTAATCAAAGCTTATTGAACACTATACACAACATATACAAAATTCTCTTTCTTTTTCTTTTCTTCCTTTTTCTCACTTTTTCTTTTTTGTTTTCTTTTGCTTTTTGCCTTCTCTTTTTCTTCACTTTTTTCACTACTTTCTTTTCTTTACTTGTCAAACTCTCATATGCCTAAATTGCAACCGACATCATAACAACAACATTCAATCCCAAGTAACATTCCAAACAAAGGTATGGAAAGTGTATGTATGGTATATAACTCCAATTTAGAGTTGGTTATGGGAAGGGGGTTATGAAACGAAAGGCTATATTTAGGCTCAAAAGGGTTAACGAGGGTAAACATATAAGGGTGAGGTCACAACTCATATGGGTGATATAACAAAGAGGGCCTATGATCATTTCACAAAGTTTACGCAATTCTCGAATCAAAATAGTATATGAAAATCATGATCAAGTAACACATTTCAAGTATGAACTCAATTAATGAACGGTCAAATGAAAGAATAGTGAGATTACCGACGAATTCAACATTTTCAAAGAGGAAAGAATAGTGTATAACACTCACAAACGACGAAAGGTACAAATCTTACTCGGTGTAAGTATATACAATGCAATAAAAGATTATCGAGTTATAAAAATCTTAAACCAAATCAATATAACAATAAAAGTGCATGTGCTCATAGGATTAAAGTTTAATTCATGAAGTTATTCATCATATCAATAATTGAGACTAAAGTCTAATAACTTCTAAAATCGAGAACATGCATCAATGGGTTGTCTATTGGATCGGGCAATTATTGAAATTTATCATCGGAAACAAAGGCAAAATGCCCAAAAAAGGAGAAAAAATAAAGAAAATCTTTTTGAAATTTTTGAATTTTTCTAAGAAAAGCGTACTAAGTAACTAACATGTGAGCAAAAACATGGACTAAATGAAGAAATGGATAGAATATCCCACACCCCCTAACTTAAAACTTGACATTGTCCTCAATGTAAATTAAGAACCAAGTGAAAGAGAGGAAAAGAGCGATATTACCCAAAAGTGGAGCGATCCCCATAAGAACAAGTCCAAAGAATCTACAAAACAAGTTAGTACCGAGCATAGCAAAACAAATAATAAAAAGTTAACTAATTACATTAGACTAAATTAAAAAGGAAGGAAAAAAAATAAAAAGAAAAAAGAAAAAACTAACTATATACAACCTACTATTTAGACTTCACACTAACTGTACACTAGAAGTCTAAATAGCTGAGGGTCCACCATAAGAACGATTTGACTTTGGAGGATAACCGGTGTACCCTCACATACAAGCATGCCCTCCGAAAAATATGAATTCCGTTTTAACAACGGAAGGCATGTGTAAGGCGGAAGAAATGAACCATCGCCAATTAAAAGTTTTCGAGGGACGATGGGGGGTTTGGATTGAACGGGTGACAAAAACAAGTGGGGACCGAGAAAAGCTGAATATCCTCCCAATGATTTTGAAGTTGGAATGGGAGGCGGCGCACACAAAGGCAAAGATGCGATCGTGGAGGGCGACTCGAGAAAGTACTCCTCATCGGCGATAGGGTTTAATACATTAAAGTTTGAAACCGAATCATCGGGTACTTGTTCCGGTGGGGTAATAGAGAATGAAAATGGGGATGAAAGAAATTCAAACTCATGAGATGAATCATCATCGCATGAAGTTGGAATTTCAAAGGAAATAATATCATTTTCAATGAAATGTTCTTCTTTGGGGGCCAAAGAAGAAATCATTTCATTGCAAATAGATATTACGTCATTTTCATCCTCACTTTCAATATCTATTACGAGATGGGCAAAGTCTAGAATGGCCTGTTCCAAAGTAGGTACAAGTACCTCATTTGGTTCAAAACATTCCTCGACTTCAAAAGTCTCGGAAGTAAAATCGTCGTCGGACTCAAATAATAAATCCAACTCATGTTCCCACGAATGATTTTCTTCCCGATAACGAGTTTCAAGTTTCTCATTTTCATACATACGCAAACCCTCACCGAATGTCATGGGTCGAGGTGCGGATGCATGAAAATGGGAACTTTGAAAATTACCATCGGACTTAAACGAAAACTCATTATTATAGGAATTTTGAAAGCTATTGCAATTCGTTTCAAAATTTCTATTATAAGGAGGTAAAGGCCCAAAATCATTATCATCATCATCATCAAAATTCCAATAACCTAAGTTTTGACTTTCGTTATACTCGCCCAAAGTCATGTTTGAATTTGTTACACTTTGGGATGCTAAGTATTCACCGAAAGTCATAGGCCTAGAATTTTGAGAATTATAACAAGGATTACCGAAAAAATTGGAATAAGGCATGCTTACCCCAAAAATGGCTCAAGTGGCGGATTCCACAAAGTAAGTGCGCGCGAGAAAGATTCGAGCTTTTCTAAGTGCTCAAATGTGAAAGTCCTGCAAAAAGTTAGCAAATAATACAAATAGAAAGAAAATACTATGAAATACTAAATCAAATAAAGTCTAAAACAAACTCATCCCCGGCAACGGCGCCATTTGATAGACAGGGTTTTGCCGCGGCGCAAGAGTCACCTACGCGCCGGTCGTTTTGTGTTCGGCTCACCTGAACTATACAAAAATCTAAACTACGACTACACTCAACGGGTGAGTATAGCGGTAAGTCGGGTATCGAAAATCCACAGAGACGAGTTGCTAGAATTCAAGTGATTTAATACTCCGAAATAAAAGTGTAAAAGATGATTACAAACTAAAAGGAAAAGTTAATCTAGGCAATATGTTGAAACTAGATTATGAAAGCGAGTAAAACTATAGGTTGCGTCGAATATCCCTCACCCGAGTTAATTAGTATAAAATGGTTACATGGGTCGACGAGTTATTACAAATGCGTCTCGTTTCGACAGTTAATTAAATCAAGGGTTGTTACGCCCTAAATCATCATAAAATCCTAATAAGATTTTGGCGTCAACAAATATCTCGGAAATTACGCGCGAAAGGTCGTAAGCACGGGACATACATGATATGCCCCGTCAAATCTCCTAGGCCTGATAACTAGGACAACGCACCCGAAATAGACCCGTAAACTCCATCACCAAAGCAAAGCAACGCGTCAACTCGAGTGAGTTCAATTCAAACACAACCTAATTTAAATTACCTAGAAATCATGTTAAAAACGCGATAAATGGAAAGCGGTAAATAAACGCGATAAATCTATACTAGAAAGTGTGTAAATCAAAGCATGTAAATAAAGCAAGAAAACCTAAATTAGAAAGCTTGTAAATTATACTACAACAATGGAAACAAAGGAAATACAACTTAAATTAAAAGGAGAGGATGATGAATAGTCAACTTACACAACAAATGGGGTGTCAAACCAAGTATAAATGAAGAAGAACCATCCAAAACCACCCAAACCCTAACTACCACTCTCTACAATCTATTCTAACTAAGTATATCTGAATTAAAACCAAAAAATGGGTTTATATAGTAAGTGGGAAAAAGTAGGGGAAAAAGGAAAGAAAGAGGAAAGAGCCCAAAATATCTGGCACTACCGGTCGCAGGGGCGAGGTCGACCGACCCCTTAAGCCAAAGCATACTGTCTCATTCCCACGGCAAAAGTTAAAATCGCGGTCGATCGGTCCCAGGGACGCGGTCGACCGGTACTCTGTTTTTAGGGTGCATTTGGTCCATGATGAGGGGGAAAAGGTCCATTACGGAAATGAGCCTAGCTTCTTCGTCCGAACTCCAAACGACGGACCGTTTGCGGCCATGTGATGATAACTCAAAGAACTATGCATCCGTGGAATTTCCATGAGACGAATAAGAAATGTGAATTGACTAAAATGCCCTTGAAGTAGCATCCAGCGATGGAACTTCTTCGAAATGCAACCGAACCTCACTTTTAGCGTTCCAATACCTACAAAAAGCACAAATAACCCCTACAAAGCATGTATATATCCAAATCCAAGGTTTTCTGGTTAATGAGCATAATTATAGGCATTTAGGACCATAAAAGAGCTAGAATGCATAAGGATAACGGGCGGAAATATACAATATTCGATACGAATCAGCTATAATCAAATCTTTATGGACCCAATTGACACTAAGAAGACTTCATTCATCATAGATAAAGTATCGTATTGCTACAAAGTTATGCCCTTAGGCCTCAAAAATCCTAGGGCAACATATCAAAGACTAGTCAATAAGATGTTTGAGGAGACGATTGGAAAAACCGCAGAAGTGTATGTGGAAGACATGTTGACAAAAGCCTTAAGGCCGAGATACACGTGGTCAACCTTGAGCGCACCTTTGACACCATAGATGAATACCGGATGAAGCTCAACCTTGTTAAGTGTGTGTTCGGAGTAGGAGCTGGAAAATTCCTGGGGTACATTATCAACCAACGGGGAATAGAAGGAAATCCTGAAAAGATCAAATCCTTAATTTAGATGAAGATCCCGAAGACCATTAAGGATGTTCAAAGGCTGACAAGACGTGTCGTTGCATTGAATAAATTTGTATTAAGGGCCACCGACAAATGTTTGCCCTTCTTTAATATATTATGGAAATCCTTTGAATGGAAAGAGGAATGTGAAAAGACCTTATAGGAACTTTAACCAGTTCAGGGAGAGAAACTTTATCTATACTTGGTTGTATCTGAGTCAACTATTAGTGAAGCGATTGTAGGAGATGATGATGGGGTGCAAAAGTCGGTCTACTTTAATAGTAAGGACCTTTAAGGGGCTGAGAAGAGGTACCCTAAGGTGGAGAAGTTATCTTATGCCTTGATAAATTCCTCGAGAAAAATGAAACCCTATTTTCAGGCTCACACAATGGTCATCCTCATTGACTCCCCTATAAGACAAGTCATCCATAAACTCGAGAAATCGGGTAAGTTGATGGCATGGTCAGTTAAGCTGGAAGAATTTGATTTTATATACCAGTCAAGAATAGCAATCAAAGGGAAAGCTTTGGCTGACTTCATAATCGGGTTCACTTGGGATGAGGCCAATAGTGAAGAGTTTGTGGTACCAATAACTGAGCCAGAGAAAGAAAGTGGAAGCTCGACTGAGGCCGAGAGAAGTGTTACAAGGCCTATTTATCGATGACACTGAAGAAGAAACGTTTATGTTAGAAAATGGAGTCCTGGGTGAAGGGTCCTTCTCAAAAGGAGGCACAATTTGGAGTTTGTTTGTCAATGGATCCTCATGTGAAATAGTATCGACCCTAGATGGAACCGACGTAGAGTATGCCCTGAGGTTCAGCTTCAAAGCCTCTAATAATAAGTCAGAGTATGAAGCACTTTTGGCAGGACTCTCCCTTGTCAAGGCATTAATTATCAGACAAATTTTAGTTTACAGTGACTCCCGATTAGTGATAAATCAAATCTTAGGAGTATATGAGGCTAAAGATGAAAGGATTTAAAAATACCTGGCAAAGGTGAAGACAATGTTAAATAACTTCAGAGAGGTAAAGGTCAAATGGATCCCTTACTAGACAGTAGTTGAGTCGATGCTTTGGAAATGTTATCAACTGCGACAAGAACTGAGATCAGACACCAATGGAGATCCTATATAGGCTAACCATTAAAGAAAATGACAAGGTAGTTGAGTTCTAATACATCAGAGATGATGAATTTCTAGAGTCAAAGATTGAGAGGAAGAAGTTGAGATATAAGGCAATAAATTTCTCGATGATAGGAGATGTCTTGTACAAAAAAGGGTTCCTCCTCCCTTTACTATGATGTGTTCATCCCACAGAGGTTGGGTATAAATCGAAAGATGTATATGAGGGTTCCTGTTCAATCCATAATACATATAATAGGAAGGTCTTTGGTGAAGGGACTAGTTACTCAAGGGTATTGGAGGCCTACCTTAGCCAAAGACACAACTAATTATGTGAAGAGGTGCGACAAGTGTTAGAGATATGTCTGTATCCCTCATCAACCTCATCAACCTGTGTCGTCTATCACTACCCCTTAACCGTTTGTAGTTTGGGGGATTGACTTGGTAGGATCCTTACCTAGGGATACAGGTAATTATATATACCTAATAGTAGCGATAGACTATTTTTCAAAGTCGGTGGAGGTCAAGGCCATGATCACTATAATCAAGACAAGACCTTCAAATATATTTTAAGGAATTTCATTTGCAGGTATGGTGTGCCTAACACTTTGATCTCTGACAATGGTAAATAGTTTATGAACTCGTCCCTAGAGGCCTATTATAAGAAGGTGGACATCAAATAGTTTTATTCAGCACTAGGACGACCTTAGGAAAATGACTAGAATGAGGTGACCAATAGGACTATCTTAGATGGGGTCAAAAATAAATTGGAAGATGCCAAGGGTCTTTGGACTAAAGAAGTACATACCGTCCTGTGGGCCTACATGACAACAAAGAGAACACCAACATGGGAGACCCCTTTCATTCTTACCTATGTCCCAGAGTTTGTGATAGCCACTGAGTTTGTCCTACTATGCCATAGGGTCTAAACATATAGCCCAGAGGTAAACATAGAGGAGTGCAGACTAGACTTGGACATGATCGAAGAGAGACGAGAAGATGTTGAGGTCAGACAGGATTCTTATCATCAGAGGACTGTGAAGCTTTATAATAAGAGAGTTAAGGCTACGCCAATAGCCGTTAGGTATCTAGTTTTGAAGAAGACCAAGCAGAAGCCGAATAAGCTCCATGAAAATTATCATGGCCCATACAGAGTCATCGAAGAACTTGCTCCAGGAACCTATACACTTGAAAGTTTGGAGGGAGAGACATTCTCAAACCCGTGGAACTCTGAACATTTGAACAAATGCTAGCACTAGGATTTTGTATTGAGTTTGGTATGAGAAATGTTCTAAAAGTGATGAATGATTTTTTTTTAAGTGTTCACTCATATTTTTCTTGTGTGAAGTGTTCAATTGCATGTTTTAAGTTGTCCCAAGCTAAAAAATGTCATTCATATGGTGAATTATAATTAACTCATTCTTGGTGACACGAGGATCCAGATGGGTCTTGAATCATCCATGGATTCTCAACAACACCAAGAGGGGGGAATAATGTGATAACATCACTAAGGTGGTGAAGAACACAAATAAATCTTGAAAATCATTTAATTATGGTTCATTTAAACATCATTAATTCGGTAGTATCAGAGTCAAACTCTCTCGATGAGATGACAGTGCAGGACGAGACGACACTCGCCCATACACTCTTAAAATGATGAGAGGGGACTTGTAGTTAAACACAATTAATTTGGTGGTTCAAATTTGAAAATCATTTAATTATGGTTCATTTAAACATCATTAATTTGATGGTATCAGAGTCAAACTCTCTCGGTGAGACGATAGTGTAGGACGAGATGACACTCGCCCATACACTCCCAAAACGACGAAAGGGGACTTGTAGTTAAAAACCATTAATTTGGTGGTTCAAATTTGAAAATCATTATAGTATGGTTCATTTAAACATCATTAATTTGGTGCTATAAGAGTCAAACTCTCCGGAGATATGACAGTGCAGAACGAGATGACACTCGCCCATACACTCTCAAAATGACGGAGGGGACTTGTAGTTAAACACCATTAATTTGGTGGTTCAAATTTGAAAAATCATTTAATTATGGTTTGTTTAAACATCACAATATGGTGATCTATAATTTAAAATATGGTTAAGTTGGTTGACTTACTTCTTATCTAAGGAGAGAATATATCCACAATCAAATGGTTGCAAAGATGCTTAACGAATATCTCAAACTAAAGCAAGTAGACATGGCATAATAAGAAGAGTGGGAAGAAACAAGATATACAAATATTTTCATTCAAAGTTAAAGATGAGAGTTATTAAGATGAGGGTACAAATATATTGTTCTAAAGTTAAATCATCAGAATTCAAAATAAAAAATTAGTTTTTTAAATGTTACATAAGGGGCATCAGGACATAGACGATATCCCTAAAAGAAAATGAAGGATTCAAGTTGCTTGGTTCCCCTCAGTCTCCACATGATCCGACCCATCAATGGCATCATTCTTCTCAGCCTCAACATTACCATCATCCTTGACCTGGGTTGTCTCGGCCTCGTCCCCAATCACCTCATTGTCACCCTCATCATTGATTGTATGGATAGTCGGCTTAGGTTGTGCCGACCCTTCAATCTCGATCAAGACTATCATGGCCAGTGGGTCAGAAAAGTAAAAGTACCCAATCTCCTTTGCCATGTATGAGACATTAGGTAATTTAAGGATAGTCCAATGACAGACTGTCCTAGATCCTCTTTCAAGGTACCGCAGGATGTACCCGAAGAACTCCTCAGATGCTTTATAATCTTAAACAAACTTTTTCTTGGCCTCTTCAAGGACCTTATCAACATAAATCGTCACCTTCTCCTTCTTATCGGTTGCCTACTTATCTGTTAAGTCCTTGATTGAGACCTCATGATCGGTGTTCATCTTGTTGATGGCCTCCTTGTGTTTGGTCTTCAGGGTGTCTATGGTCTTTTTATGGTCATTGTCTTAGGCCAAGATCTTCTTTTTCAGATGCCTCTCATTTTTTATAGCCTCTCGGGCTAGACACATATCAGGAAGCTTTTCTTGGACCCACTGGTGGACCTTCTTTAAAGAGAGAATAGACTACAAAAGATACTAGACATCAGTACGAGACGAAGCTAGATATTTAAATTTAAAACCAAATAAAAACATGAGAGTTTACCTGAACAAATCTCTGCAAACAGAAGTCACTCAATAGAGATACATCTGTAGATTCTAAGAAACGATCATCGGTCTCTGGTGTAATGGAGGCCATCACCTCAAAAGCCTTCTTCCTGTCCCTTATGAGGGAGTATGAACTGATCTTCAGATTGGCCTGACGGGTCGAGTGGAGATGGGAATTTCTTATGTCGGTGCTATTTTAGATAAGCCATCCTTACACTTCTTTTATTGATGGGAGGCTGGGGGATCCCCAGAGACCTCCTTCCTCTTCTTCAATCCCTCAGCCTGATCGGGGTTACTAGCAGTGGTTTTCTTTGTTTGAGGTGGTGGTACAAACTTCTTCCCCACCTATTGAATCAGATTTGCTAATCTAGGTGTAGTCATCTTCCACACAGCCTCTGGTGTATTATGCGGACAATATGCAAAGTGAAGACGAGGTTAGTAATGAAGACAACAAAGGTATGACACTACAGTTGTAAGGAAAATACTTACATAACTATGTAAGGGGGTCGACCCCCAAACCAATCTACTCCAAAAAGTAGGGGGCCATCAATTGCTCAAATTCTATAAGACCACCCTCTTTACCCTTGCTTCCTAATATTGGACACCTTTTTTCTAGAATCAACACTCAGTCTCGGGTTTAATTTAGCCCGCATAAGTGCTTTAGCCCACTTTTCAGGAACCCTGGGCTCTAAGGCACTACAGGGAGCATTTGGGCTAAATTCCCAAGGTCCAGATATGAAGAAATAACGGGGCTTCCAGTTGTGATTAGAAGTCTGGTTCATAAGAAAGACTTTCTTTATTGGTTTCTTGGCTACGAGATTATAGTATCCAGGCTAGGTTTTTTAGGACGACAGGTTATAACAGGCCCTGAAAACCATTACTGGAAGATCATAAAGATGAACCAACTTCCAGAGTGGAGTAAAACCAAGGATGATCCTCCAGGCATTGGGCGAGAGTTGAGAGGGGCCGAGACCTAAACTTTCTAAAATAGCTCGTATAGTTGGGTGAATGGGTAGATTGAAGTAGACCCTAAACATCTGCTCGTAGACTCAAATCTATCTGTATTTTCCATCATATGCTCTCTCATCTTCAGAAGCACCCTCATGTTAATAGAGGTACCTATCCCATAAATATTCCTCCATGTTAAGAGATCAATCTTTGTAACTATAATTGGAAAGGACTTTATATAAGATATGTAGTGTATCCTCGATCGAATAGGTCTTATCATCTGGGTTAGTAGTCGGGACACCACCTGAATATCGATATGTGAATTCCTCATTCGAAATGATCAATAACAGGACTTCCATTAGAAGAGGTAGAATTGAAACCTCCACCCTCGAGTCGTCCGGGTTCGAGATAGCTTATAGAATAGAGTCTGATTGGTCAGAAGACTCAGCATGCTGAGAGGATGAGGTTTGAGAAGAGGCCTTGACCTCTTCAGACCCTTCAAAAGAGGATGCCTAAAGTCTCATTGACTCCTTATCAGAATCTACACTCTCTTCTGTATGGGAGACATAAGGATTATTGTCCTTAGAGGTAGATGATTTAGACATGAAATCACTTAACTGGATAATTAGAGGACGTATGATAGCTAGTGGGATAGGATGGATTAGAAGTGTAGGAATGGCCTCGGCCCTACACTTAACATCGTCCTTGACTTCTATCCTTCTTATCTCCCTAAGAGTTGGATAGTGCTTGGCTAACTCGTATAAAGTCTTTAACATTCAACCAAATTGTGGGTTGACTAAGTTTGACTGCAAGATCTAAAGGAAGAACTTTATCATTTTCAAGATGAAAAAATAAGAACAATGGTCATGGAATTCATCGGAGATTGTGATCGAAAATCATTGGAATGTTTAAACTCATATGGAAACAGGCTAAAAACCACTAAATTAGACCCAGAGACACCTCATGCTTCCTAAATCGTCCAAGAAACCTAAAATCTAAGACTCAAAACCACCCAACCATCCGTCGAAAAATACAACAGCTCACTGAAAAATAGAAACAAATTTAAAACCAAGAAAATACAAGCTTCAATCAAAGAGAATTGGATGCAAATGAGTTACCTGAAAGATGAGAAGCTCTTGAGAGGAAGGAGTGGCTCAAAAAGCGTCTCAAACAGTGAGAATCAAAAAAAATGGAGGAACGATAATGGTGCTTGGAACAAAAGCTACAAACCGGAGAAAGGTTTACAAATAAGAGAGAAAAATATCAAATGTGGTTTTTAAACAACTAAATTATTGGGCCCAAGTCCCAAGAAGAGCCATCATGAGGGCACAAAATCCTAAAAGACTCAGAGTCGCTTATACATGGGTAAGATGCTAGCCTATGAAAATAAGGACATGTGTCATCTCAAACCTATTGAGCCACAGACTAACTGTCAAGTGTCACTTCCATGACCATCACCAGCTCAATCATCACTCAAAAATTTCTCATCTACCCTTTTGTCCTCAGACACTTTTAACCCTCAACCTCCTATTCACATTGAAGGCTGAGGCCTAAGGGTGATTGATATACCCAAGTGTAACCTCATCCCAGCCTGGGACTTGCCCAACCTAGGATGACCTTATAAATCACACTTTTACAAGGAATCCAACATTAGCAATATCGGTCTCATCCATCCTCTCAGGCTAAGACCCTTCAATAGATTAATCCACCTATAGGTGTTGTCTCGATTCCATCCTAGATAATCTAGACCTTATTAGTCCAATTGCAAGTTCGTCTCGACCAGACACCTGCTCAGCCATGACCACACTTCAGCATTCTCCAGTATATGATCGAGCAGAACTCCAGGGATCTCACACCCGGCTTGACCAAGACCCCTCCAGATGATATTCCACCACGTGTGATGCAGGACTTCAGCATAGCCAGTCCATATGGGTAGACAGTTATAATTAAATTACATGTGCATGTGGGGGAATATTTGCATCATTATTACTTATACATTCTAAAGGACAGGTGTTAAGATCCTATTTGTGACTTGATTCAGGATATGCACTTTGCATGCTTGGGGGTGCACTGTACACCCCAAACTCTATTTAAACTCATCTTCTTCCCCAGAAGAAGGGATAAAAATATTCAAACCCTTGACAAAGATTTACTCCTATTATAGTAGAGAGAGAAAGTAGTGAGAATTATATCACTAAGGCCATTAGTGTCCATCTTTATAGTGAAATTCACACTCACCTACACAATAGGGTAGACCAATGGGTGAACCACTTATATTCTAGTCTTATTCATGCTTGCCTTATCTCCTTCTTCACTTAAACACTTGTTTATGCCATTCTGCATCATTTAAAGTTGTTCTGAATTGAGCTCATACCAGTTTACTTGTTAATACTAAATCAGTATCATCACATATCCACATATATTTGCAATCCCGAGAGTTATTACTAGTGCACCATGGTGTGGGGTCCTCACCTCGATAAAATCGTCTTCCATGAAGACTTTGTACATACTATAGTCCATATCTTCTGGTCGCCTATGTTTGCCAGCTTGGCTTTTGGCGGGGTCAATATGGAAGACCTCTATTTCTACTGTTACTTTCTTAAGTTACATTAGAATTGCATTTCCCTAGATCTTCTTGGGGTCAGATGCCCCGTGAATAATGACAAACTCATAACCTACTTCGTCATCCAAAATTTCATCTGATTTTGGGTTGTCGTTGCTACCGACCTGATCAACTTTCTTTTCAATGTACTCGTTTAAGTACCACACATGGTCCAACTCTTTCATACAGGATTTTAAGTCCTTGAAATTCTCTATCTTTTGTCGTTCTCCTTGTGCTAGGCACACCTGAGTGCATTTTTCCCATTGCTTATATCACCTCCCATCTTCTTCGACCACTTGAGGAATTACTGGTCCTTGATCTTGCTTAGTATTTTATAAATTGGTTCCTTGAAAATCATATTAATGGCCTGGAAGGCCTCGTCTGAGATTTTTGTGCTTTCCTTCATCGAAATCATTTTTCCTCTCAAATTTCTTAGGTATTTTCTCTCAATCTTTCTTCGTTTTATTTTATTACGGAGCTTTTTTTTTTTATTGTAATGTTTATCTTTTCTAAGGTTTTTTTCGATCTATAGGGTTTTATCTTGGATTATTAGGTTTTTTCTTATGTAGTGGTGAATGCGCTGTATGAAGGACCCCTCTAGAGTTTGGAAACATATTTATGATATTCACCTAGTTTACCCCGATGCTCTGATAGGTTTCCCCTCCCTTGCAAGTTCTTCACCCCATGGAAGACCGAGAAAACCCTAACTTTGTTCCCAAATTAACTTTCTCTAATGCGTCAAACCCCCAAGTGTTGAGTATAAAAATTACGAGTTTCGTACCTCAGAGAGTCTTGATAGCGAAAACATTAGAGTTGGGGAAAAAATTATGTAGATACTAGCAGTACGACCTCTTTTTTTAAGTTATATTCTAAGGAGAATGCCTTATTAGCTAAAACCAAATCCCTCCACATCACGAGTAGTAATTCCTAAGACATATGAGGAGATGGACTTAGGAGAAATTCCTTCCCTTTCTTTATGCCCAAACACTTCAGATGCCAAGTAGTATTGGAGTGATGTTAGAGCTAAAGATTTGGCCGACTTGAGGGTCTTATATTCTATCTCCGATGATGTGTGCATGAGGATTCTTGGCCTGGAGGAGAGGACTTATGATTGGAGGAACACTGATGAGGTATGTTTACCTCTTTAGTCCCTTCAGGTATTAGATCGTCTTCCCATTTATCCTTCAATAAGGTCCATCTTAAAAGGGTTTAGATTGACTCTTACTCAGCTTTCCCAGGATGCTTATGGATACATTATAGGAGCTATGATTTACTAGAAAAAGTACGGATTTTTTTTTTACATAAATGAAGATATTTTTAGGTTCGCGTGGACATAAGCACATCTTTGGGTCGAACAACGTAAATCTAATTTCCATCTCTTTCTCTTGTATATCTCTATTGTTTCCTCTAGATTAGCATTTCTATGATTATATATATTTAACAATTATAGTTTATAATTAGTGTAAGGCCCGATTAGTATACCAGTTTTAAGTGATATCAGATTGACGTCGTCTGTGGAAATCAGCAAGCCATTTGTTTCCTTCCAACATTACTAATTCCTAAAAATTAGGATACCCAGTTCTGAGAAAATAGTGAATCGTAATCCTATTCATCTGTGTTTCGTTGGCTTAGAGTCCATCCATTAACAAATTTCATTTTGATTCTCTTCAATTCTTTGAATCCTCACTCGAATATACTTTTCCCTATTTTGGATTCACTCTCCTACCATTTTTATGCCTATATTGTTTTTGCATTCATGATACTCAACTTTTCTGGAAATCCTATGAAGAATAGGAAAAACCCAAGAAATTAGGCTGAAATGAACCCACTTACCCCCGAAAGGGGTGAAAACTCTGGCAGGAGTCGTGATATACCACCCCATGCCCCTTATAAAGATTGGAGACATTATCACCAAGATATAGCCGTGGAAAATCCCAGGATGCATAACTTAGGCTCATGAGACAAAGGTAGTAGGTTTATATACTCTGGGTCACGAGTCGATAGGTCCTACAACCAAGGTGAAACGTCCGCCAACAAGATGGTTGAATATCATGACGAATAAACTTACTCCATGGAGAGACTAAGTATTATCGAAAGGTTAAGTATAGACTCTACATTTGATTGTCTTAGCCCAAGAACAGTGAGGCACACTAAAGCAAGGAGACAAGGGAGATAATAGAGCACAACTAAGATCCTAGGAGGTTTGTGATGATAAGGACAGAGTGTTCGGCTAAATATAGGTCAAGTGTGAGAGGTTCAACCAAAGTTGAGCATACATCTAAAAAAGAGAGCTCAATTGAAATTTGAGGTGGAGCTGGGAAGTCTATCACAATGAAACCTGAGAAGGAAGAATAACCCGAAAAAGGGTTGATTTATTGTTTGGAAGATTGATTATTCAAGATTATAAAGACCAAGAACCCTTTGCAGAGGGGTTTTGTTCAAGGATCACCATTTACATCATCAAATATAGGTTATCCAACACTTACGGAGTTCAAACCTCTTGTGATCACTCTCAATCTGATGGAAAATTTGACCCTATGATGCATGTGGAGAAACACCAAGCCGTTGTTGATATCTATTCCATTCCCCACAAGATATGTTGTAGAGAATTCTTCAGTACAATCACTGGGTTGTCTTAAATCTAGTACAATGGCTTATCGAGAGGGAAAATCTCAAGCTTTTAGCACCTGGTCGATCTCTTCATCAGAAATTTCTTTTTTCTAAACAAAGCCAGGTAAGAGGGTGGCTTACTTATTAAGCGTTCATCAAAAGATGGATGAAAAGATCAGAGAGTTCATCACATACTTTAATATTGAGAAGTAAGAGGTGACTGATTATGATGAGAAGATTACAATCACGATAATCATGAGTAATTTATTGCCTAGAAAGTTGTAATGGGCATTGGATAAAGAGCCACCGAGCACAATGTCTGAGTTATTGGCTAAAGCTGGTAAAATTATGAACACTGAAGAAGAAGAAAGTGAGGCTAAGAGTTAAGCCATTCAAAGTTTTGTGCTGACAAGAGCTTGAAGAATAAGAAAATTTCTAAGGACAACAAGAAGTTAATAGACCGAAGAAGTTTGATGAATATACCCCACTGATTATAGCTATGCATCACATCCTCGATGAGATTCAAGGGAGTAACGACCTGAAATGGCTGAGAAAATTGAAGGCTCCTCCTAACAAAAGAGTTAAAAGCAAGTACTGTGAATTCCATAAGGATCATGTCCACAATACTGATAGTTTCCTGGATTTAAAGAACGAGATTGAAAATATCATCATACGAGGAAAATTGATGAATTATGTTGATAAAGGCGGCTAATAAAATATGCAGGATGAGCAAAAAACGAGAAGACAATCAAATTCCCCTTGTAAAAAGGAAAATGAGAAGAAAAGGGACAGAGATGATGATTCGAAGGATAATCCAGATCTGTCAAAAAATCCCAAAGAGCCCATGCACGAAATCAAGATAATCTATTTTGGGTGTCACTTTATAGTATGAGGTAACACTTACAGAAGAAATGAACTGACATAAAGAAAATCCTACCTTAACAAGGTAAAGGCTTGTGCTCACATCAGAAAGATTAACTTTGCCAATGTTATGGAAACTCTCCCTAAAAAGGTAAATAAAGATCAACTTATCATTGGTTTTTCTAAAGACGACTTGTTAGGTTTATTTTATCCGCATGATGACCCTCTGATCATTACAAGGATGGTTCACAAAAGTCGAGTAGTAAGGATTTTGGTTGACAATAGAAGTTCGTTTGACATTCTATTTTATACATGTTTCAAGAAATTGAGGTTGAGAGATAGCAAGTTGGAGGCATATAACAGGCCTATTATTGGTTTTTTGAGTCAAAAGGTGTTCCCCTTAGAAACAATTGTGCTGGAGGTTGTGGTCAACACATGGACAACTTTTTGAACATAGATGATTCAATTTTTATCCTAAACGAGAATGTTCACTCGGCCAATAATATCATATTTGGTAGGGTCAGATTGAAGAAGTTCAAAGTTGTTATATCTATTGTTCACCAATGTTTGGAATTACCTACAAGCTATAGGGTCTGCATAATGAAAATAAATCCAGTATAGGCTCGTGAGTACTGTTACACATCAGTAGTGAAGTAAGAGAAGATGAAATTGACCACTACTTATCAGATTGAGACATTGGATCCTCGAGATGAAGATAAACTGGTCAAAGGCCTGATAATTAAAGAGATTGAGCCTATGATGTTGGATGATGAGCACCAAGAAAGGATAACCCAGATCGACTCGTCACTAGACCCATGAGGACATGCTTGTGATAAATCCAGACTTTCTTTCTCACGAGCTCATCATAGTAAATTATGCCAAGATAGTAAAACAAAAATGTCATGTGTTCAGTTAGGAGAAAAACATGGCAATACAAGAAGAGGTGGATAAATTACAAAGGGCATATTTCATCGTAGATGTCAAGTACCCAAAATAGTTATCAAATGTTGTTACGTTCAAGAAGAAGACTGAAAAATGGTGTATGTGCATTGATTTCACGCACCTCAATAAGGATTCCCCCAAGGATCACTATGCTTTGCCTAGGATTGATCAGATGGACAATGTTATGGTTGAACACAAACTACTCAATTTTATGAATGCCTATTTAGGGTGTAACAGATAAAGATGAAGCCAAAATTTAGGGAGAAAACCTCGTTTATCACTAGATGAGGCACTTACTTATAAAATATTATGCCTTTGGGATAAAAATGTTGTAGCAAGGCATCAAAGGCTAGTGAATAATGTTTTTGAAGATTACATCAGAAAAATGATGGAAGTCTACATCGATGATATGTTGACCAAGATCAAGAAAGATATCGGACACATAAGTGATCTTGGGATAAATTTTGACTAACTAGAAAAGCAACAAATAAATATAAACCCCGCAAAATGGGTCTTCGAGGTCAAACAGGGGAAATTCATGGGCTTCATAGTCAACTAAAAGGGTATAGAGGCTAATCCGAACAAGATCCAAGCACTGATTAATATAAATCCTCCCAAGACAAAAAAAAAGATTCAAAGGTTGATGGGACATGTAGAAGCGCTGAACAGATTTGTTTTAAGAATCACTGACATGTGTCTTCCATTCTTTAAGATACTAAGAAAGAACTTTGAGTGCAACAATGAGTGTGAGGCAACCTTCCTAGAACTGAAAAAGTACATAGGATCTGTGACTTTGCTATCAAGGCCAGTCTTAGTGAAAATCTCTATTTATACTTAGCGGTGTGAGAGTCGACAGTCAGTTCAACATTAGTTCGACAAGAGGATGAAGTGCATAGGTCTATTTACTATACTAGAAAGACGTATCTTGGGGCAAAAATCTGTTACCTAGACTGGAGAAGTTAGCCCTGGATTTAATTAAATCTTACCATATAAAGAAGTCATACTTTCAAGCACATATTATTGTCATCTATACAAACCTTTATCTATGACATGCCACTCATAAACCTGAGAAATCAGGCAGACTGGTGGTTCGGTAGTTGAACTTGGAGAGTATGACATACAATATGTATCCAAAATAACAATTAAAGGCCAAGCAATGGCCAATTTATAACGAAGTTTTGTTAAGAAGAGAAGATTAGAGAGCAGACCTTTACAAAATATAGATCAGTAGTAAAATAGCAGAGTAGACTTATACAAAAGAGAGCTCAGTTGTGAATCTAACTGAGCAAACTTCTATAGAAGAGAGCTCAGTTATGAAGCCAACCGAGCAAACTTCTATAAAAGATTGCTCAACAAATCCAACCGAATAGCCCATAATTATAGGATTGGTAAGAAGAAAGGACTCGATATATGGAGAAAATGAAAAAAAACATTCAAGAATGAATGCTTAGTTGAAGGAATTTTTTACGAAGAACCCCCAATTTGGTAGATGCTCGTGGATGGCTCATTATGTGCCGAAGATAGTAGAGTAGACTTGATAATCACAACTCCTGATGAGGATAATGTAGAGTATGCCCTCAGGTTCCACCTTAAGACCTTTAACAATAAGGTAGAATATGAAGCTCTCATAGTAGCCCTGGGATTGGCATTATCACTGGGTGCTGCGTAGTTATTCACGGACAACTACTCTCAGTTCATAATAAACCAAGTTCTAAGAGTTTATGAGGTAAGAGAAGAATCAATGACTAAGTACATGGAAATGGTGAAAGAGTTTTTTGTCAAACTTCTCAGATGTATTGGTCCAAACATTAAGAGCTGAGAACACACAAGAAGACGCACTTGATTCTTTGGCATTAACTACTAGAATAGAACCGAGGAGAACAATATATGTAAAAGTATTGATGAATCATAATATAAATGAAGAATGTGTTTTATAATGTAATTAAACATGGGACCGTCTTAAATGGATCTCATCCAAGAATATTTGGATACCGACATTGTTCTAGCAGATCGAAAGGACATGAGAAGACTTTGATACAAGGCAAAATGGTACGTATTGGAAGGGGGAATCCTATTCTAAATTGGATATATCATGTCACAACTGTGGTTCATTCATCTTAATGAGGCTAATGAATGTATAAAAGAAGTGCATGAGGACTCGTGTGGAGCCCCTTCAGTGGGTAGATTGTTGATGAAATAATTGGACACCTAAGGGTACTATTGGCCTATAATAAAGGAAGGTTATGCAAGCTATATGATTAGCGCATGAAAGGTGTTCGCGTGTAAGTGCACAATCATTGTTTTAGTTTCACTGTGATAATACAAACAAACCTAAGTTACGGCTACACTTGCGATATAAGTATAGCGGTAAGTCAGGTATCGAATCCACAGAGAATGTTCGATAAATCGTAATGGTTTATAAATTCAGGAATAAAAGTGTAAAGTGTGAATGTAAATAAAAGAAAAGAGAAGTTAAGTTTAAATAAAGTAAAAGCGAGGATCGGGATAACATCCAACCATACGGATCGAAACAACTACTAATCAAGATTCCGACTCAAGAGAAATTTAATCGAGCATTATCAATTAATCATAAACTTCAAAAAATAAGGAATTTAAGACAAAGTTGTGAGAATAAACATTTAACCAAAAATTGGTCGCACGTGGATTAAATTTGTATTATCGCTTCAAACACTAATGTTGTATGACAAAGAAATTTAAACGCATAATAATCCGACTTTAATATGCGTTGGTTCAATTAAACTCAATTTTGAACAAAACCTAATTTTCGGAGCTTGGGGCCCAAAAATGGCAGAACGAAATCCCGACCCTATTTATCTAAGGGCAATACATGAATTAAACTAAATTACAACTAATTAAACTAGGAAAGCAAGAAATAAAGCGATTAAATTAACTACAAATCATGGAAACTAAATTACAAAGCAAGGAAAAATGAAGAACATAACTATTTTAATGGTAAATGAGATGGAAAGTTCAACCTTACAAAACCAAATGGATGTCACCCCAAGAGAAGAAGAAAATGAGCTCTCCAAACCAAACCCTAACCTAAAATATCTTCTAAAACTAAGTATCTCTGATATTACAACAAAATTGGGTTATATACTAAGTTGGAATAAAAGAAAATAAGAAAGAAAAGAAAAGAAAAATATCTGCAGAAAATAGGACATTGATCGATCAAGGCAGCCTACTGCATTCCCTTTTCTTCCCTTCTTCCCTCTTTTGGTTTCAATGCTTTTCACTTCCGCCAAAAGTGTCGTAACTTCTTTGTTAGGGATCCGAATAGTTCTCCGTTCGTGGACACGCGAAGCTTACGAGGAGGGATACAACTTTCGTGAGATGTCGGGCCAGGTGCCCAAACTGTGAATTGACCAAATTTCCCTTGAACGTACGATTGAAACTTGAGCGGAATGCGTCCGAACTCCATACTTAGTACCTAAATACCTGCAAAATCCCAATTATACCTCACATAGCATTTTAACAATATAAACTGAGGTTTTCTGGTTAACGGTCTTAAATATAGAGATTAAAGCACCCGAGGGGGCTAAAATGTATAGGTTCGACAGATGAAATACGCAATATTTGTGTATTATCTCAGCCCCTAACTTACACATTGCTAGTCCCTAGCAATAAAATAGGATGCAACAAGAACAACAAGTAAACCAAAAGCAGGACAAGTACAAAAATATGGTACAAATTCATAAGGCCACTTTCGCGGGCGATTCGATTGCATTTAGCGTATGCAATAAGCCGTTAAACCCCTAGGTTACCCTAGTGGAAGAGTGTTGTCTTGTGAGGGTTTTCAGGGATGAAACCCACAAACATCATAAAGTTTCCTCAAAATATGCCCAATCACATGCGACAACCTCAACAATACGAACAATATTTCAACATGTTATTAGCATAGCAAACAAATTCACATGAAAAGTCCGTAGTTATTAACATTATCTAATGCACCTCAATGAATTTAAACTTTAAAATGTGGGAGGGGAGTGAGCACATGCAAGATATGATTTGGCAAAAACGTAAATAAATTGGACACTAAATATCAAAACATGCATAAAAGTCAATCCTCATGGGCATTACATTCGTCAAATGAATTCACTTGAAACAGGGAGGTAACACATGGGACATGCGGGCATAAGGAGTAAATGTAAAGGGAAACTAGGCCTCACACAAGTCACAAATGAAGAACGCTATTGTAATCTCAATGAAAGATACCGCACATATAAAAGAGGCGAAATGCATTTTCACAGATTATCAAAACTATTTAAACCTTTGAATTACATCTACTTAAGATCACATAGGACTTTAATAAACGAAAGAATGTATGTACAGATTCAAAGTGTTCGGAATGAAAACTTAGAAAAATGGGAAAATGCGGGCAATATCAAAATTGGAAAAACAAGTTCCAAAACAGCATTAGATGTATCATCGGGGAGAGTAATCAAAGCTTATTGAACTATATACACAACATTTACAACTTTCTCTTACTTTTCTTTTCTTTTCTTCTTTTTCTCATTTTTCTTTTATTTTCTTTTGCTTTTTTCTTTCTCTTTTTCATCACTTTTTCACATCTCTTTTCTTTACTTATCAAACTCTCATATGCCTAAATTGCAACCGACATCGCAACAACATCATTCAATACTAAGTATCAATCCAAACAAAGGTGTGGAAAGTATATATATGGTATAAAACTCGAATTTAGAGTTGGTTATGGGAATTGAGTTATGAAATGAAAGGCTATATTTAGGCTGAAAGGGGTTAACGAGGGTAAATATATAAGGGTGAGGTCAAGGCTAATATGGGTGATGTAACAAAGAGGGCCTATGATCATTTCCAAAAGTTTACACAATTCTCAAATCAAAACAATATATGAAAATCATGATCAAGTAATACATTTCAAGTATGAACTCAATTAATGAACAGTCAAATGAAAGAATAGTGAGATTACCAACTAATTCAACGTTTTCAATGAGAAAAGAATAGTGTATACACTCACAAACGACGAAAGGTACAAAGCTTACTCGGTGTAATTATATACAATGAAACAAAAGATTACCGAGTTATAAAAATCTTAAACCAAATTAATAGAACAATAAAAGTGCATGTGCTCATGGGATTAAAGTTTAATTCATGAAGTTGTTCATAATATCAATAATCGAGACTAAAGTCTAATAACTTCTAAAATCGAGAACATGCATCGTTGGGTTGTCTATTGGATCGGGCAATTAGTGAAATTTATCATCGAAAACAAAGGCAAAACGCCCAAAAAAGGAGAAAAAAGAAAGAAAATATTTTTGAAAATTTTAATTTTTCTAAGAAAAGCACACTTACTAACTAACATGTGAGAAAAAACAAGGACACTACCAATGAATGGATAGAATATCCCACACCCCCTAACTTAAAACCTGACATTGTCCTCAATGTTATTTAAGAACCAAGTTAAAGAAGGAAAAGAGCGATATTACCCAAAATAGAGCGATCTCCGAAAAGTGCGAGCCCGTGATTCTACAAAACATGTTAGTAACAAGCATAGCGAAAACAAATAACAAAAGGTTAACTAATTACATTAGACTAAAATAAAAAGAAAGAAAGAAAAAAAAGCTAACTATGTACAACCAACCATTTAGACTCCTAATTTACTATACACTAGAAGTCTAAATTTTTTAGGATCCACCCAAACAACATTTTGACTTTGGAAGATCAATGGTGGACCTTCCCTCTTATGCATGCCTCCCCAAAAATAGGAATTTCGTTCAAACAACGGAAGGCATATGGGTGGTGAAAAAGATTAACCATCTCCAATTAAAAATTTGGGAGGGAGGATAGGGGATTTGGATAAGACGGGTGACAAATACACTAGGGGAAAAAAATACTGAATTTACTCCCAAAGATTTAGTAAGCGGAATGGGAGGTGCTGCACATGAGGGAAAAGATGCCTTTATGTAAAGCAACTCGAGCAAGTACTCCTCATCGGTGAAAGGGTTTAACGTTTTAAAGTTCGGTACCGATTAATCGACTACTTGTAACGGTGTGATAACGGAGAATGAAAATGGGGAGGAAAGAAATTCAAACTCAAGAGATGAGTTATCATCGCTCAAAGTTGGAATTTCAAAGGAGATAGGATCATTTTCTATGAAGCTTTCTTCTTTGGGATCCAAAGAAGAAATCATCTCATTGAAAATAGATACTACATCCATTTCATCCTCGCTTTCATTCTCAATTACAAGATGAGCCAAGTGACGAATGGTTTGTTCCAAAGTAGGCATAAAATCTTCATTTGGTTCAAAACATTCCTCGACTTCGAAAGTATCGAAAGAGAAATCGTCGTCATATTCGAATAATAAATCCAAGTCTTGATCCCAACAACGATGTTATTCCCGATAATGTTCTTCATACCACTCGTTCTCAAGCATAAGCAAACCCTCATCAAAAGTCATAGGCCGAGGTGCAGATGCTTGAAAATGAGGAGTTTGAAAATCATTATCGGCACAACAGTTAAACTCATTATTATAGGAGTTTTGAAAACTATTGTAATTCGTTTCAAAACTCCTATTATATGGAGGTAAAGGCCCAAAATCATTATCATCATCCTCAAAATATACGCACTCCAAAGCTTGACTTTTTTAATACTTGCCCAAAGTCATTTTAGATGTTGCAATTTTTTAGGACTCTAAGTATTGACCAAAAGTCATAGGAGTACGGGGATTTTAAGAATTATCATAATGATTACCGAAATTATTGGAATAAGACATGCTTACCCCAAAGATGGCTCGAAATAGCTATTTCCACAAAGATGATGTGCGCACGGAAAAATTCAAGCGGTTCTTGGCGCTCAATTGTAGAAGTCCTGCAAAAAAGGTTAAAAGAAAGAATACAAATACAAAAGCAAGAATACTACGAACTAATAAGACAATTACAATCTATAACAAAATAATCCCCGACAACGGTGCCATTTTGATTAGCGCATGAAAGGAGTGTGCGTGTTAGTGCACAATCGTTGTTTTAGTTTCACCGTGATAATACAAACAAACCTAAGTTACGACTACACTTACGATACAAGTATAGCGGTAAGTCGGGTATCGAATCCACAGATAATGTTCGATAGATCGTAATGGATTATTAATTCAGGAATAAAAGTGTAAAGGGTGATGTGTTAAAAGAAAAGAGAAGTTAAGTCTAAATAAAGTAAAAGAGAGGATCGGGATAACATCCAAATATACGGCTCGAAACAACTACTAATCAAGATTCTGTCTTGAGATCAATTTAATCGAACATTATCAATTAATCATAAACTTCACACAATAAGGAATTTAAGCCAAAGTTGCGAGAATAAACATTTAACCGAAAATTGGTCGCATGCTAATTAAAAATTTAAACACTAACGTTGCATGACAAAGAAAGTTAAACGCATAATAATACGACTTTAATACGTGCAGGTTCAATTAAACGCAATTTTGCTCAAAACCTAATTTTCGGAGCTCGAGGCCCGAAAATGGTGGAACGAAATACCGAACCTATTTATCTAAGGGAAATACATGAATTAAACTAAATTACACCTAATTAAACTAGGAAAGAAAGAAATAAATCAATTAAACTAACTACAAAGCATGGAAACTAAATTACAAAAGCAGGGAAAAATGAAGAGCACAACTATATTAATGGTAAATGACATGGAAAGTTCAACCTTACAAAACCAAATGGATGTCAACCCAAGAAGAGAAGAAGATGAGCTCTCCAAACCAAACCCTAACCTAAAATGTCTTCTAAAACTAAGTATCTCTGATATTACAACAAAATTGGGCTATATAGTAAGTTGGAATAAAAGAAAAGAAGAAAGAAAAGAAAAGGAAAATATTTGCAGAAAACAGGGTATCGATCGATCGACCCCTTTGGTTGATCGATCGATCATGAACAAAATATCCCATGTTAATAAGGATCAATCGATCGATCGATTGATCGATCAAGCAGGGCAGAATCAAGGCAGCCTACTGCATTCCCTTTTCTTTCCTTCTCCCCTCTTTTGGTTTCAATGCTTTTCTCTTTCGCCAAAAGTGTCGTAACTTCTTTGTTAGGGATCCGAATCGTGCACCTTTTATGGGCACGTGAGGCTTGCGAGGAGGGATACAACTTACGTGTAGATTTCGGGATAGGTGCCCAAACTGTGCATTGACCGAATTGCCCTTGAACGTGCGATTATGTACGAAACTTGGGCGGAATGCTTCTGAACTCCATACTTAGTACCTAAATACCTACAAAAGCCCAATTATACATCATATAGCATGTTAACAATATAAACCACGGTTTTCTGGTTAACAGGCTTAAATATAGAGATTAAGGCACCCGAGGGGGCTAAAATGCGTAAGTTCGACGGATGAAATACGCAATATTTGCGTATTATCACTATACAAGGAAGTGAGATAAGTGCCAAAAGTACGTCGTGATTCATAAAATACCTGGAACTATGTTGACCTCACCCTTTTCCATGTGGGGGATTTATTTGGTCGGTCCTCTGCCGAAGATAAATGGAATATTCAAGTATCTAGTCGTAGAAGTGGATAACTTCGCCTAATGGGTGGAGGCCGAGTCCTTGGTCGAGATGCCATATGAAAAAGTCTTCCATTTTATATGGAAGAGTAATATTTTTCACAACGGTATGCCATATGACCTCATCACAGATCATGGTACTTAGTTAGACAATATATATTTTGAGGATTATTGTATATGTTCGAAGATCGAGAAACTACATTCGACACCTAGTCACCTACAGTGTAGCAGGCAGACCGAGGTGACGAACAAAACTCTATTAGACGAAATGAATAAAAGTCTATATGACGCCAAAAAAAACTGGATCAATGAGCTACAGAGCATAACTTGGGCATATATAACAACACCAATAACGGCAACGGGAGATACTCCATTCTTGTTAACATTTGATATTGAAGTGGTAGTTACCACTAAGATTGACATACACAGCCATCGGGTAGTCATCTTTAACTAACCAAGGAGTGATTTGATAAGAAGGCTCGGTTTGGATCTTGTAGAAGAAGTAAGGAAGAGTGTATAACTATGAGTTCCAATCTAATAACAAAGGACTACTTGATTTTACAATAAAAATGTAAAACTGAGCACTTTAAAGGAACGAGACAATATTTTCCATAAGGTCATTCACAAAAGGGAACTAGTTGGAAACAAACTGGCATGACTCGTAAAAAGTATTTGTTGTTGTATGATCTGGAACCTGCATAATTGAGACTTTGGAAGTTGAGTAGTTTAAGAACCCATAAAATGTCGATTACCTGGGAAGTATTACCAGTGAGAAGGAGAAAATTATAGATCGAAAGACCAAAACATCATGTAAATAGTTTTTATTTCCTTATAAAAAGTCTAAGATTATGAATGAGAATCAAAATTTCATCCTCTACATATGTTGTTATTTCAATCTTGCATTATTCAATGTTTATTTTGTCGGTATGAAATATGTGCTAGAAGCCTAGACCAAAGACATCTCTTATCCTATCACATCAAGACGCACGATCAAAACCACACTTCATGTATGAATTCGTCTTTAGAGAGGTAACGATCATGAAACTTTAGCCAAATATAGGAAATCCACTGCAGTCAAATGGATAATAAGATCCTATAATAACTTACTAATGTAAGGATAAATACTATTACATTTAGTCGACTCTGATAATCAATGATAACACATGGTCAGGAAGACAAGATCCATCCATACAACCAGTAAGTTGACACAAGCATTTATTGATCCTAAATCATCACAACTCAGGTTCGTCCAAAACTGGTAGATAGTAAGACAGATCGAGTCGATAAGATCCGACCACACAATCATAAGTCTAAACTACTGTTTGGCTTAACCTAATACTAAGCATCTAGTAAGTTGATATATAGGTGGATAAGATCCCACCATGAGTCCATAAGACTAGAACTAACTGGATGGTTGACGAGATCTGACCACATTTACTTGTCAAAAATATTTTTGCAAAAATACTTAACTATAAGTGGTGGATAAATTAAACGAAATAATTGGAAGAAAATTAAAATATATACATGTATGAAGATAAGAAATTGAACCATATTTTATTTTAAACATAAAAGAAAGAATATTTCCAAATGTTCATTACAAAATATGGAAAGGAGAATGAAAATTCTTCACAACATCCATTAATTGCTCCACTGATCCTTGAGTGAAGAAACGGTCTGGTAAACTATACCAATCTCATTATCTTTGGCCAATGACTCATCAACATTCAGTAATTTATCAGTGGCCAAGGTCATGGCTTCCTCATCATCACCTTCCCATGCAGATAAGATCTACGATATCATGGTAATGTTTTATAACCCTATTTTTAAGTTCCTCGTAACCTTTAAGAAAGAAGGTTACGGTCTCAATACCATAATCAGTAGATGATTTGAATTTAGATACCCTAGCCTCCTCAGCCTTAACTAGAGCTTCCTTAGCTTTAAAGACTCTTGGTTCACCCTAAAAAGCTCTTTGTTTTTCGAGTCAAGTTCCTGTTTAGAAGCAGTCAACTCATAATTGGCCTTTTTAAGTGCCTCCTCAAAACTTTGAAACTTGATGGCATCAGTGCTTGCTTAGTCCTTCATCGTCCAAATTTCATTTCTTCCTTTCTGAGTGATATCATTTTTGTGACCACCAAATAACCCCTCTCTTGGAGCTCACCTTAGGTCTTCTATAGCTCGTTGAAAGACTATTTCACGCGATGGATCCGGAGGAGTTGGGTTTGACAGAGGAGGTTCTTCCTCCTGCGGTATACCTTTTTGTTCGTTTCCTCTTTTTGGTTCCTTTTCCTTTTTGATCCTTATTTGATATTGGTTTTGCCTTCTTCTTGCAGCAAGTCTAGGTGTCGACCACTTGGCTGAGGGATATTAGAGACTGGATCTCTTCAGAGACTGGCCACATTCGGGATGCGGTCCCGGTTCCTTCTTGCTTGGTGTCGTCTGCCTCGTCCGGGGAGGAATTTGGCTCGAGTAGCAGTGGTGCATCGTCTTGCTGTAGGGGAAAGAGAGCGCGTCACAAGGGTGGAAGCTCTTAGAGAGAGGGGTGAAGGGTAGGTGAGAGAGAGAGAGAATGTGGGTTCGGGCTGAGTCCCGTTTATTTTTTTTGCTTTTTTTTTATTTCCTGCAAAATTGATGTAACACAGAGAACAAATATATATATGTAATGCAATGGGATTTTTTTATTATCCTTTGTTAATGATGGATGAATGCATGCACTTGCGCTTTTTACTTTGATTTTGAGACCGTAAAAAAAGATATTTTTGGTATTTTAAGGAAAGTTTTAAGAATGGTAAATTATATAGGGGTGGAAAAGGATTTTTGAAATTCTATTGAGAATATCAATTTTATTTTTATTGAGCTTCGGATTTTGACAAAAAAGGAAAAAGGAAAACTTCCAAAAGTAGGGGGTTGTCGATCGATAAGCCCCTTGTCCTGCCTATCGGTAGTCAAGTCCAGTCCCATCAATTCAAATCTTTGATTAGTGCCCTCCTCATCCTTTTGGTACTTTGTGGGGTCGGATTCCCTCCAATTTCTGCAGGGATTATGCCTTTTGTGAGGGTTCTCAAGTATAAAAAAGGGTAGGGGTGGAGTGTTTTCATCACACCTTCACATTCTTACTTACTTGCCTACTATCTCTTAGTCCTGCAAGATGGCTCTCCTCGATAGCATTGAGTTTTCTAACTACCTCGAAGCCTTGGAAGCGATGTGCTCTTATAATGTCGACTACGATGCTTTCAACATGCGTCGAGTCTCATTGTGGTGCAATTGGTCCATTGAGTGGAACATGCTGATGGCGGCGGTACAATTTTGGTACCCCGAAGACCATGTATTCCACTTTGGATTGGATGAAGTTTGTCCTACCTACGAGGAATTTTCTACCATGCTGGGGATAAATCCCAGTGTTGCTACGACTTTACTCGAATTTTCCCATTCTCCTAGGGATTCGCTGGCTGGGCTTCTTCGTATTTCTCCTTCGGCGACTAGATCACTGGTTATTGGAGGAATGATCTCCCACTCGGTGATGTTGTAGTCCGTGCATTTGCATGAAGTAGGTGATGTTGGCTAGGCTGGAGCCGTTCCTCTGGGCCTGGTTTCAAAATTGTTGCTGGTGACTGGGGAACTGCTGGTGGATCCACAACTTGCAGCCATTACTTCATGGATGTCCTACCATCGCAATCCTGTGGCGGTGATACTGGCGGACACCATGAATGGTCTGGATGCCTGGAGAGAAGGTCGTTCTGACTTCCTGCGGGGTAGCCCCGTGATGTTGTTCATGTGGTTATCGGAAAGACTCCGCCTTGTGAATCTTCCAGAATATCCTATGTCGAATGTACCAAACTTCTTTTCGCTACACTTCTTCAGCGTTGGACTGGATATTGAGAGCTGGGAGAATTGGTTTGTGGAGCATGGGGCTCAAAATATGTACTGGTCAGTGCCTTGGTGGGGATAGTTGCTTCCTGTTCTGGAGCTAGGAGGATACCCGTATGTGTGGCTGGTTAATCTCAGCCAGACCTCTTTTTATTTCCCTTGGCGGCTTCTACGCCAATTTGGTTGGGCATAGGTCGTGCCACCTCAGACACTAAATTTCTTTTCGGTAGAGGATTTGACTGAGAGTCTGCACCCGCAGCTTGGCTCTTTGTAGGAGAGTCCCCATCCCTCTCAGTCTATTGGGATATTTTGGCATATCCCTGGGAATTATATGAAGTGGTTGTGGAGAAGAGTGGTTAGCAAGATGTTAGTAGTGGAGACTGGACAAAAGTGGCTTATCTCTTTTGACACTATAGAAGGAGGTGTTGTAGTTTTTTCGAAGCTAGTTCGAGCTTATCGATCCATGGAGTGTCTACGACACTCCGTTCAGGCAGGGGAAACTTGGGGACCCCAGGATGCAGATTGATTAGGCATAAATTCTTCACATTTATCCTTTTAATTTCAGTATTTTTATGATCTCATGCGGTGTAAATAGATTGGATTTGGATTATATTTATGCTATTAACCCTTTTTGGCAAGTACTTCGTATTTTGTGTATCTCTTATGTGTTTTACAGGTATTTCATGCAAGTTATTACCAAAGAGAACTCAAAACAGTGAAAGAAAACCCAGAAATGGGGAGTAAAGGGCATTTTCATAATTTTTAAGCCTTATTCTGGAGGTGGGGCCAACTGGAAAGTTGAAGATCTTTCAACTATAAGAGCACTGGAAAAAACGGGACCTCAATCAGAGTTTCGGTGTGAAAGTTATGAGCAGTCAAAGATAGAAGAAAAAGTCAAATAAAGAGAGGATCGGTCCGCCCAGAAATTAAAAGAAACGGTCCGCACAGGACCGGTCCGCACAGGACCGGTCCGCACATAAATTAAAAGAACCGGTCTGCACTGCCACATTCCAGAGAACCCCAGACCGAAGACGGATCGAAACTGAAGAAAAATAAAAGAATCGGTCCGCCCCGGACCGGTCCGCCCAAGAAATAAAAGAACCGGTTCGGATCCAAGGCAAACCGATCCGGAGGAGGAGGGGACCGGTCCGGCTGTCGCAATTTTAATTTTCTAATCTTCCTCTAATGGAGAGTCCTAGTGAAGCTAAAACTCTTGAAACTTTGTAGGGTATATAAACCCAAGTTATTATCATTTTTTTGTACGGATAATTTTAGTTAATTTTCCATTCTTTTCCAGAAACCCTAGTTTAGATACAATTTACAGTTTTAATTCCAATAGTTGAAGATTATTCAGAAGTTCTTTGATTACAAGTTTTATTAATTGCTATTGTTACTTCTTTGGTGAGATTAGTGAGTTATTTCTTCTCTTCAATTCTGTTCTACATCAATTCACAAGTTTTCCTTAGATTAATCATGGTTTTCTGCACATCAAACACTATTTTCATCACTTTCAGCATGCTAGGCTAGATTTTCTAAGGCCGGGATACATGAACCTAGTCTGATGTGTTAGTTTCATGTGTATAACATTAATCATCTGAATTTAGTGATTGATTACGACCGTATTGCATAGGAACACAACAATTATAGATCTTTAGATCTCATTTGCCTCTGGTAACCGGGATGCTTTAGAATGCAATTCGAATGTCACTATTGTGATACCGATTTTCTCGTCCTCAGATTAAGTATGATGCGAGCTTGAACCTCATATACATAATGCTTGGGAGTACTAAATTCTGGGTCTAATTAATCAGTTAAATTTACGATTAGTATTATAACTGCAATACACTAGGGTTGGGGGATTGTATTCCCGTCCTGTTTTTCTCATCATATAGTTCAAGTTTTAGTTCAATCATCATCAGTCATCTAGGTAATTTAGAGTAATTGTATTTAGAATTAGTCATTTCACAATCCAAATTATCTTTTTGTTTCTTTTTAGAGTCAAGTTAGGGTTAACAGTCTTTTCCTGTTGTTACTACTTCGTTGTCTTAGTTCCCTGTGGATACGATCCCGACTTACCAGGTTTATTACTAACGCGATAGGCTTGCACTTGATCATAGAGTGAACGCACATTAGAGACACTTTCTGAGTCGGGTCACAGATGATGATGACGAAGCGATCTCCTCTGGTAGTTGTGGGTAGGACTCCTGGAGAGAGTTTATTGTGTAATGGGGGATAAATGTGTGGATTTTATTTGGCTTTTTCAGGAGGGTAGGGGGAAGGGAGTTATCCGTTCCTTTTTTTATGTAATCTGTACCGTAATTTGTTATTAGTGAAATAAACAAGTTTTTGATCATCCAGCTGTGCCTTACGATGAATTTTATATTTTTGAATTATCTATACCGATCGCTAAGGCATACATAATCCTTTTGTTCAAATATATGTTAGAATGGACTGTTGTTCTCGGAGATAAGAAAAGAATAGCATTTTGTGGAAAAGAAAGGGTCGTGCTCATGTAAGGCGTATGAGATGCTTACGTACCTATGGGATTTTTGAAAATTTTTAATTTTATTTGAAAATGGTTTTTTGCAGAGGATCAGGCCCACATAGTTCTGGGTCGAAGGAAATGAAGAGATTTTTTTATTTATTTTTTAGAATAGAAGGGAGATGAGAAGAGTCGTAGTGCACCGAGATTTCAGACTAGGGGTACAACTTATTGAGACGGTCCAGGTTGACTTGATGAGCCATCTCTTCTTCATCTAAGTCGGTGAGCATGGTGGCACTGCCGGATAAGATATTCTTGACCATGTAGGGGCCGCTCCAATTGGGTTGAATTTCCCTCTGGGGTCCCAGATGGGTTCTATGATTTCTTTGAGGGCTAGATCCCCTTCTTGGAGACCTCGTTCCTTGACTCTCTTATTGAATGAATGAATTATTCGTCAATGGTACCCTTGTATGTGGTATAGTTCTTTTAATCTCCTTTCGTCTAGGAGGGTCAGCTCGTCAAGATGGCTTTGGCAACAGTCTTCTTCGATGAACTTGCTTTCAAGCATGACGCGTAAAGAGGGTATTTCCAGCTCTATGGGTAGGACTGCTTCCATACCATAAACTAGAGAGTAACGGGAATCCCCAGTAGAGGTCCGAATTGAGGTTCGGTAGCCCCAAAGGGCGTACGGGATTCGATCAGCCCAATCCTGACAGCTTTCGATCATCTTGTTGATGATGGCTTTGAGGTTCTTGTTGGCGGCTTCAACTACACCGTTGGTCTGAGGTCGGTATGGAGAAGATTTGTGTCTCTGAATCCCATACTCGTTGACCACCTCTGTGACTAGTGCCTCGAAATGCAACCCGTTATCTGATACTAGCTCATGCAGAACCCCATACCGACAGATGATGTTTTTCTTGACGAATTTGGCCACTTTCTTGGCGTTCAGCACTACGTATGACTCAACTTTGACCCATTTTGTGAAGTAATCAATGGCAACTAGGATGAACTCATGCCCATTAGAAGCCTTCGGTGTAACCTTCCCTATGATGTCGATACCCCACGTGGAGAACGGCTAGGGAGAAGTCATATTGTATAATTCGCGCGGAGGCAGATGCTGAAGGTTAGAGAACTGTTGGCATTTGAGGCATCTCCGAACATAGGCGCTGTAAACCTGGGTCATGGTGGTCCAGTAATAACCTTATCGGATGATCTTCTTGGCAAGCATGTGACCATTCATGTGGGGTCCGCATTCCCCACTGTGGATCTTCTATATTATATTTTCAATGTCAGCCCCTGCGATACAGTGCAGATGAGTTCCATCGAAGTTCCTTTTGAGCAGTGCTTTGTGACAGATGATGTACTTGGCGACGATTCTTCGAAGGGTTACTCGATATTTCTTGTTGGAACCCTCGGGATACCTGCCATGCTTGAGGAGGTACTACCCAACTATCTGACTCTCGGCCCTATTTCTATGCTTCTAAGAACAGCGTACTAAATCTCTGGCAATCAATGATCATCTGTGAGGGAAATTTTAGCCCGAACTCTAGGAGTTGGTTTAACACTTCTAATAAGTCCATGCCTCCATTTTCATAATGGGTATGGACAGTGATGTATGCTCTAGTAAGGAGTGACAGTGCCTGATCAATGAGGCTAGTAGGGTGTAGGAGGAAATATAGGTAAATTTAGAGAGGTTTAGGAGAGTATATGGGTGTGATTTGAGTTGAGGGATCGAATTTTGGGTTCTATTTTAGAAAAATGGCATTGGTATGATTTAGAAGTGGGTTGTGAGTAGTGTTTGTCTTAGGATTTACTGGTGGGGCGATGGTACCCCGGTCAATTAGACCTTAGATTATGTTTCGTAGGTGAAGGCATTGGTCGGTGGTATGGCCAGCAGTTTGGTTAAAGGCGCAATGGGAATCTTCCTTGAAGTTTCTTGGGAGTGGATTTGGCAATGGACGGGGATCCAAAGGTTTGATAAGGTTTTGACTTAACAAGGCTTGATAAACTTTGGAGAGAGGAGCATGGAGCTCGGTGTATTCCTTTCGGACTGGGACAGGGCGACTTTTTGGTGCCCATGAGGTGGTTGGTTGAGAGATGTTGTTGATGGTTGAGACTGTAGCACTGGCAGGCTTATCATATTTTCTGGGGGAGAACTGTCCGGACACCTTCTTTGGTTAGACATCTGTTTTAGCAAGACCTTCCTCGATTTCTACTCCTGCTTCTTTGAGAGCTCAGAAATGAGGATAGTATTGTCCTCCCATCGTTCCTCGGACATGGGGTAAGAAGTTCTTCTTCACTATGCTGACTTGTTCTTCCTCAGAATGCCGATTGGTCATGGTTATTGCTTTTTCCCTCCATCGGGCGATGAAGTTACCGACTGATTCTTTAGTGTTTTGTTTTAGTAGATCTAAATCACGACGGGTGACCTCAAGCTCTTCGCTGTATTTGTACTATGACATGAATTCTCGGGCTACATCCTCCCAGTTACGAATTCTGGACTCTTCGAGAGACAAAAACCATCGAAGGGCGCTATCCTTCAAAGTTTACTGAAATAATTGGGCCATCACTTCTTTAGAAGCCCTTAGTAGAGTCACGAAATGGTGATAACTTCGAAGATGAACAATCAGTGGTCCACTTCCTCCGAATTTCTCGATATTTGGCATCTTAAAATTCTTGGGTAACCTCACTTTAGGATAAGGAGACATGTGGGTGTAGTCCATGAAATTCCCTGAGATTCTGACTTGGTCAAACTTCTTGGTGAGCATCTTGAGATCCTCTTTGACTTTGTTCATCTCTTCTTCCTTTGGATCAATGATCATAGGCAAGTTAGCCCCATACTGGGCAAGGTTCGGCATAGGAAGTTGGGCAGGCGATGGCCCATTAACAAGAGGGACACGTGGAGCGTGCTGATACTCTTCGGGAACCCATATAGGCTCGGGTGGATCCATATCATGAGGGAATAGGGCCTCGGGTTCTTGAGGGACGGGAACTTAGTTTCGTTGCATCTTTCGGACCTCGGTCTGGAGGTTGTTAATCTTGGACACAAGCTGAGCTAGGACTGCAGTCAGATTCAGCTGCAAAATGGGTATTTGATATGTGTTCTCCATGTAAAGAGGATGGATACCGGACTCGAAAGAAGTAATAAGGGAACGAACGAAACTCCGGGGTGACTTGACTGAAGACCGAAGCCAATAAGGACAGGCCAAGGGAATGTGATCGACCTGAGAAGGCATAAAATGGGATTTATTTTTTTAGAAAAGGGGATGAAATTTTTTTCTTTTTCTTTTTGAGATGGAAAGACAAAATATTTTTGGATTCTTGATAAAGAGAGGATAAATGTTTTTGGCTTTTTGAAAAATAAGGGAGAAATGTTTTTGGATTTTTTTTTCGAGAGACGGGTCTTAGCATGATTATTATAATTATTATGTTTTCACTTGTATTAATTCTCCTAAATGCAAAATGAAATGTCGGATGGGACCCGAGCATGGAAAAATTGGGTTTGTAATATATGCAAAGCTATGGCTGGACTTGTGACCTGGCTCACGGACAGGGTCGCATTTTAAAAATGCACTAGAATTCGGGCGACGGGCCGACCCAAAATTTCGATAGAGTTTCGGGTTGAAACCAAAAATCTAACATGTGTGTCCTAGGCTTGACACCTATATGCGGGTATGCATTTGGTTGGGTGAATCAGAAAGGGTTCCCCCCTTTAGAGTGACTTCCACGATATAAGTCTTACTCTTGCGAGCAATCAGTACGTGTGGAGAAGCCATTTGATATACCTGAGTGTACTTGAATTGCCTCACCATATACCTCATGGGGATGGTACGTGTGAGAGAGAATTCGATATACTCGGTGTACGTGAATGAGTTCCCTGCGATATACCTCCCGTCATGACTTCGGTCAAGTGGTATGATGCGGTGGAACCGTTCGATATACGTCGAAGGTACTTTGACAATGGAAGGTGAGAGTCATATCACTTAGGCTAACTGCACCCTGCCGGACCAGCGTCCATCACGAAGTGATCCTCCAGTTACTGGGTAAAATTTGGTCAATCACAATGCTCTTTGGTGATGTCGTGTGAATCATCTATGATCCTCTTATTAGTATCTTATGAGGATGTCTTTTTCGATTATGCCAAACAAGGAGCAAAGTACAGGTACCAATCGTTCACTAAGTATCGATGGGTGATGCGTGAAACATGTGGATATATGTGACCCTTGGTGCACGTGGTGTGAAAACTACATGGAGAATTTTCTAGAAGTGTGTGAATAGAAGCATAAGCATGGGGTATACATGAAAAAGGGGAACATGCAAAATTGGGGGAAAATATAAACAAACATAACATCCATGTAAATAGAGTCTAGACCTCAAAAGAAAGTCCCCACTGGAGTCACCAATGTGTCCATCCCCTCCCGGATCCTCACGGGGGGGGGGGGGGGGGGCGACGCGATGAAGGATCCTAGGTCCCGCTCGTCCCTCTCGGGAGCACTTAGGCTGGCGTCATTTGGGTGAGGTGTAAAAATGTAGAAAGATTAGAGTCGCCAGTCTATTTTACTCAAAACAGACAAAAGAAAGGGAGCCATCCCTAAGGACAGCATCCAAAGACTTACTGATGCATACGAAATCAAAATGATTCGAAAAGGGTCCGGTGCTAAGTTACGAAATGGGAAGGTGTTAGGCACCCATTCCGCCCTTTCGGTATCTCATGGATTTTTGTTATTTTCCTTTATTTTCCCCATGATATGTGTGCATGTGTATATATAGTGGAGATAGGAATCCTCGACTTGTATCATGGAAGAGATAAAGCGAGTTATCCATAGGAAGGTATAAAATAATATTAAAAAATATGATTTATGCGATTATCCTTACGTTGATCGTTATGATGGAACGATAACCCATGCGGAATAATACGCCACTAAGAACAAATATATGTATATATATATATAATATAAGAGAGTGGAATTTAGAGAAAATAGAAAATGAGAGAGAAAAAAAAGTAAAAATAGGACTCGAGTCTCGGGTTTTACCCCGAGATGCCTACGTAGCCTATAGAGGCATCAAAGTCCACGTAGTTCATATGCAAGACGAGGGGTGGGGTTTATCCCATAAATCCAATCGAGGGGATTCTCTTATTTATGTGTGTGTGTGTGTGTGTGTGTGTGTGTGTGTGTGTAGAAAAAGTGTTTTAGTTGTGAGAAGAGTGTAAGAAAAGTATGAGAATTCCCGTTTGAAATTTATGAGCAAACCCTCTTTTTCTTATTTTTTGAGTTTTTGTTTATATGAAAATAAGAGATGTGAAATAATACTAAATAAAAAGTATATTATGATGTGTGAGATGAGATAATAAAAGTGCTAAGTAATTAAATAAGTTATTGCGAATTTATGAGAATTTAAGGAGAGAGTTGAGAAAATTGGACCTTCTTCAAGATCTTGAGCTTGATCTTGAATGTTGGAGAGCAGCCCTTAGACTTGGATGATGATGGAGGGTAGTGAATTCACCAAGTTTGATCAAAAGAATAATCAAAAGTGAAGGTTGGAAAGGGATTTGGGCGTGGAAATCACGCTGTCTTCGAGAGAGATTTTTTGGGTTTTGCTGAGAGTGATATCTATCAAATCTGGGCTCTCCTTGCAAGTGAGGTCAGGCCTCATTTTTATAGGCCCAGGCCATTTTCGATCGGCATATCCCTATTCCTGCCAATCGATAGGTGCGTTTAGGCACACTGCCGATAGGCAGGGTCTGGGACCTGCCGTTTGGCAGTGTCTTTCAGGCCTTTTTGGAAAATCAATCGAGAACGCAAACCGTTGATCAGAATTGTACACGGGGTGGACTATTGGAAAGGTAATTTAGATACCTTCGAAAGTCCTTTGGACTGCTCTCGGGTTCGAGAGATGACTTTGGGTCAAATATGGCTCGAAAGCATTCTTCGGTCCATTAGACGGGAAATTATCGAACGTAAATGGATCGTTCGTCTGCATGGTAAGTCTGGATCGTGCACGGGGCAGACAATTGGAAAGTTTAGGAGATTTACTTCAACATTCCAAATAGTTTGATCCAGTTCGGGGAGTTGACTTTGGTCAATCGGGCCTTGGAAGCATTCGGTGACCTCTTGGAGTAAAACGGATCGTTCATCCGTACCGTAAGTTGGAATCGTGGATGGAGTAGACTAATGGAAAGGGGTTTCAGTGCCTTTGAAGATTCATTCAATCTCAGTCGAGTTGAAGAATTGACTTTTGTCAAACGGAGTTCGGGAGCGCCCGGTGGCCTCCTGATTGAGTTTCGGGGGAAAACGGGTCGTTCGTCCGCATGGTAAGTCAAAATTGAGCACAAGATGGACCATTGGAAAGTGGTCTTAGGGACCTTCGAAGATTCATTCAGTCTCGATTGATATGAAGACTTTGACTTTTGGTCAAACGGGCCTGGGAGTGCCTGATGGCTTCTAGGTCAGTACTCGGGGTATGAATTGGGTTTGTAGTGATGAAGGGAGGTGCTAGGGACCTAAGGAGAGATTAGGGGGTAACAAAATGGGGTGTCTACAGGTTTTATAAGATATCAGTTAGTGGATTATAACTAGCTTTATATGGTTGGTTTGGTGTGTATTTCTTTTCTCTCACATTTTAGAGGATAATTTTACGCCATTGGATCACTTTTATCTTTGGCTTCGGAGAAGTGAAGCTCGATCCTTGGGACAACTTGGTTGACTAATCACTATCCTCAATTTTTTACCTATTGTAACCGGTCAAGCTTACTTGAGAAGCTTCAATCCTATTCGTTAAATCCAATCTCAATCGGTACAATTAATCTCAATCGTTGATTTCAAACCAAGTCTCTAAAACCTTCATTCTATAGTATTTAAACACTTATTGTATGTTGTTCTCACATTTTGGTTGTGTCTACATAGAGAGAAAGATGAGAAAAAAGAGAGAAAAACTTGAGAGAAAAAATAGAGAAAAAGATAGAAGAGAGAAAAATAGAAAACTAGTTTTTTCTAGGGTTTCTTTCAGGAATAAATCGAGTGTGAAGGATAATGGAGGATTAAGAGGGGATTTGTGAGTGTTTATGCATTTTGAGTTTACACATAACTCCCAGGGTTTATGGTTTTCCAATATCAACCATTTTTTGAGTTTTAGAACTTGATTTATCCCAATAAAATCATGGTTTAAAACATAGAGAAACATTTCTTCACACAATGTTAGGAGTTTCTCATTGAATTATCAGTTGAATTTTCTTTTCTTAAATATTTGCTATTTTACTGATATTTCGATGGATCTTGAGATACATGTATATTTCTTTTAAAAATCCATAAATTTTCTCTTACAAACATAATGTATTGAAAGATTCTAAGTGTTTAGATCTTAATAAACTTTAAGAACTACTTTTAGATCTTATAAGGTCTATTCTTTCGTACATATCCTTTAGAACTATATTTTTGCTGATATCTGAGATCTAGACTCTTAAAGGAACTTTTGACATATTTTGGTTTAGAATCTTTCATATAGAATACAACTGTAATTTGATAAGACTTTTTATACTATTAAGTGTGCATGTATAACTTGCGTGGTCATAATCTAAGTCACTATTAACAAATACGTTTTCACAAAAAACACATAGTCTATGTTGTTGATATGGGAGGATTGGATTTCTAGTCAATGTAAAGCTTCCTGGAATACTATTACATCAAACTTGAAGTTGAAAAAAAATATGAGGCATTGCTCTATTTAGGTAATTTTCTTTTTATTCGATCTGTTTCATGTTTATATTTGTAAAGTTATTCTTTTTTTAGTGGAATTGTATTGTTTCCCTCCGTAGAGGGAGTCGTGGATATTTCCCCATGTTTAGGGGTTTTTATTATGTTAGATCTGTTGTTGTTCCCACTTTATATATTCTTAGACTTATCTGATTCTCTGTGTAGTTCTGGTTTAGTATAAGCAAACTATTTGACTTAGGGTCCGTTTGATTCAAAAGTGGGCAAAAGTGGAGATGGCAAAACTTTCCATGGTAAAATTTGCAATGAAAATTTTTACCTAGTTTTTTCACACGAAGCTATCAAACAACAATTAGGCGAAATTAAAAGTCAATTCAATTAGTTTATTTAAATATTTTATAAAAAGTTTTTAAACAATTTTCAAAACATTTCTAAACAGTTTTTTTTTTATTTTGGTATAACAGTTTTTTAAAATAATTTTTACAATATTCGAAACAATTTTTAAATTATTCAAAATAATTTTTAAACCTTTTAAAATAGTGTTTTTAATAGTTTTAAAACAAGTTTTTAATAAAACAGTTTTATAAAACATTTTTTTCAAACCGTTTTTTAACAGTTTTAAAAACATTTTTGTAACATTTTTTTATAAAATAGTATTTTTTTTATTTATAACAATTTTTTAAAATATTTTTTTTAAACATTTCAAAAACAGTTTTTATAAAACATTATTAAAACAGTTTTTCAAATAATTTTTAAAGCAGTTTTTTTACAACATTTTTATAAAACAATTTTTACAATATTCGAAACAGTTTTCTTAATTATTCAAAACAGTTTTTAAACCTTTTAAAATAGTGTTTTAAACAGTTTTAAAACAGATTTTTTAATAAAACATTTTTAAAAAATATTTTTTTAAACAGTTTTTAAAACAGTTTTAAAACATTTTTTAAACAGTTTTTAAAACAATTTAAAAACATTTTTTTATTTCAAACAGTTTGTAAAATAGTTTTTAAAATATTTTAGCATAAAAATATAAAAAAAGCACTTATAAGAAGTGGCAAATTGTTTGGCAAATAATTCTTCCCCAAATAGCAAAGCAAAATTTGCCCAATTTTCATGCATTAGAGGTGTTGTATATAGGCAAATGGGTTGTAGGCAAATTTTATTATCAAACAGACTAAAAGTGGGAAAACGTCATATTTGTCCACTAATTTGACATTTGCCATGACAAATTTTTGAATCAAACATACCCTTATTTCTTTTGACCAAGAATTTCAAATCTCAAGTCTATTTAACTGTTTCTTGTTCGTACACATATTGTGTTGACTAGTTTTATAAACACTAAGAGTTACTTAAAAAGGTTCTTTTGAATTTTCAACATTAGACTTTTAACTTTGATAAAAACATACTGTTGATCTTTTTAGTAGGGGTAGTAAGTGGAATTTGTTAGGGGTAAAAAATAGGATTTATGAAAATTAGGTGGGGTTTGTTAACCAATCAATTAACCATTGGGTTTGAACATATAACCGATCGGTTATCCACGGAGGGAGAGTTGACCGATTGATCATTCCTTTTATCATCTAGGTATCAATAATAAACCGATACTGTTGTAGCAGCAGTAAATAATTAAATGCAGAATTAAAAATTAGGAACGAAATTACCCAATTTTTGGAGCAAATAAATATGGGACAGAAAATATAAGAAATCTCAAAAGCTGGTACAGTCTAGAACACGGCTGAGTCACGGACAATGTCGCTCTCTTTAAGGTGTTTCACGTCTCTGCCCAAAGTGTGCTGACAGTTTCGAAGCCCCGCCACCCCCAGGATAAAACAGCCTCCAAAATCAGAAAATATGGATCGATAAAGCACAAAAATCAACCCGGTCTGTGTACACCCATTCTGTGTAATTGCTCGATTCTAACAATATAATTAATCTGTAAAACGAGATTAATTATTCAGGAAAAAAAATCGGAACTGTATCAATGGGGGAAGATGAACTGTAAAGAATTTTTGTGTTGGAACTCTGTTGAAAAACAGAGGTCTCAACCTCCTTTTATGCAAAAAAGAAATTATCATTAGTGGGCAAAAACGTGGAGAGGAACCTGGAAACGTGGGTGGAAAAATTCAACAGTAAAAGGCCTACGTTTTTTCGGAATTAATTACCATTAAAAATTAATTTTTAAAGCCCAAAACTGTTAATTTATTCGTCCAAAAAATCATTTCTTAATGAGCCCAAGCCCAAGACCCAAGACCCGGACACGGGCACGGGCCGGGCCGACCGAACGGCGGTGGTGGCACGCGCGCGTGTGTGACTTGGCCCAATAAGTCCCCCACCCATACACACAAAACATCTAATGCCCAAAGGGCTTGCCCATTTGTTCTAAATAAATTGTAAATATACCCAACTCAATTTGTTGAGCTCTCCGATGTGGGACACGGAGAAAAGCATTTCAAGTTTTGCAACTCATTTAACACTCACAGCTGAGACAGCTGCGTTCCAACAACTGGGTAGGAGACAGCTGTGTTCCAACAATCCCCCACTTGCAAAATTTGAAAACTTTTTATCGAGCAATTGTGCATAAGCAAAGAATTGTGCATAAGCAAAGGTGTGTTTCGACTTGAACCTTTACGTAGTAAAGATGATTCAGAATATACTAGAGTAACCGTAGTTTTGAACTCTATCTCTGACAACATCCCACACATAACCCTACTTGGGTGTAGTTCTAATAGCTAGCACGTTATGGCCATGTGCTTCTATCCCAGCATAGTGAATGCTCTAGGAATTTGCCCAAAATATCCATAGGAACCAGCCACACTTCCACATTCACATAAGTGAGTCTATCAAGAATACTCCTGTAGCTAAGTACCCCACTCAAAATAGAGCTATATATCTCATTAAGAGTTATCATAACTCATCCTTAACTCGCTTTAGGATATCATGCTCCATAGGGATGAACTCGGAGTAAAACTCCGTTCTATTTTAATTACTAATAGCATGATTCAACCCATATCACCTGTGACTTGTTATTACCCTTTCAACATATTTCTTCGAATCTCCAGTCCATATGTTGGGTTACCATCACAAATGACTCATTTATCCAAGGGCTTAGGCTCATCCCTTTTGAGGTGTTCTACGCCTTCTCCCTAGCTAGTCCTTTCGTTAAAGGATCAACTAAGTTCTGTTCAGACCGTATATGATCCACCCTCACAGCACCCGTAGAGATAAATTCTCTAACAGTACTATGCTTACGAGGTATTTGTCATTTCTTACCATTATAATAACGGTTCTCAACTTTTGCAATAGCCGCAGTACTATCATAATGAATCAAAACGGCTGGAATCGATCTTTCCCATAATGGGATATCTGACAGGAGATTTCTTAACCAACCTGCCTCTTCACTAGCAGTAGCTAGCGCTATCATCTCAGACTCCATAGTGGATTGAGCCAAAATAGTTTGTTTCTTAGATTTTCAAGAAACTGCTCCACCAGCAATGCTAAATATATATCCACTAGTAGCCCTGGAATCATCAGATAGGGTGTTCCAATCAGCATCACTAAATCCTTCAAGGACAGTTAGATGCTTATTATAGTGTAATTCGAGGTTCATCGTCCTTTTAAGGTACCGCATGACCCTCTCAATAGCATGCCAATGCTCCATACTAGGTCTACTGGTAAATCTACACAGTACTGCTTATTATAGTGTAATTCGAGGTTCATCGTCCTTTTAAGGTACCGCATGACCCTCTCAATAGCATGCCAATGCTCCATACTAGGTCTACTGGTAAATCAACATAGTACTCCCACACCATAAGCTATGTCAGGTCTAGTGCAATCTGTAGCATAGCGTAATCTACCTATAATGCTTGCATAAGCATTTTGATTTACACTGTCGCCAGTGTTCTTAAATAACTTTACACTAGGGTCAAATGGAGTACTAGTAGGTTTACAGTCAAAGTAATTATATTTCTTTAGAACTTTCTCAATGTAATGAGATTGATCCAAAGAAAGTCCCTTTTCTGACCTAGTAATATTAATTCTTAATATTACACTAGCTTCACCCAAATCCTTCATATCAAAGTTGGCACACAATAATGATTTAACATTTTTTATGGCATGAATATTAGAACCAAATATAAGCAAGTCATCAACATAAAGACATGATAGTGCAAATGTTCTCAACATATTTATAATAAATGCATTTGTCAATTTCATTTATTTTAAACCCATTGGAGATGACTAGGCTATCAAATTTATCATGCCATTGTTTAGGTTCCTGTTTGAGTCCTTAAAGAGATTTATTTAATTTACATGCTTTATTTTATTGACCGTGTACAATAAAACCTTCAGGTTGATCCATATAAATATCTTCTTCTAATTATCCATTTAAAAATGCAGTTTTAACATCCATTTGGTGTACAATTAAATCATTTAAGGAAGCTATAGTAAACAGTACACGTATAGACGCTATTTTAGTCACGGGTGAAAATGTATCAAAGAAGTCTACATTTTCTCTTTGTCTAAAACCTTTAGCAACAAGGCGTGCCTTATATTTTTCAAAAGTGCCATCATGTTTTAATTTCTTTTTAAGAATCCATTTACACCCAATTGTTTTATACCCAGGAGGAAGATCCACTAAATGCCAAGTTTTATTTGTTTTCAAAGAATCCATTTCATCATTAATAGCCTCTTGCCATAAATCGGCATCTAAAGAAGATAAGGCTTCTTGAATAGTGTTAGGATCCTCCTCTAAAGTGTAAGCATGAAAGTCGGGACCACAATCTTTTTCCACACGAGCCCTTTTACTTTTTCGAGTTTCTAAAATAGATTCATTTTTTTCTTTATTTTTATTTAAAGAAATATTAGTGGATGCCCCGCCCCCACTATTTCTCAATTTAAAAGGAAATTTATCTTCATAAAAGTCGGCGTCATTTGATTCAATTATTACTTGATTTTTCAACTCATATGCTCTACTTGCCAATTTAGACCTTTTAGGGTCGGGTATACGTAAATAGGCTAAGCACCCCCACGTTCTAAAGTAAGACACGTTGGGCTTAATATTTTTCCAAATTTCATAAGGAGATATTTTCATTTTAGTCTTAGGAATTCTATTAAGCACGTGACACACAGTCAAAATAATTTCACCCCACCAATGTGAGGCAGCCCCTGAATTTAATAAAATAGCCACAACTAATTCAGTTAATGTCCTATTTTTTCTTTCGGCTTTACCGTTCATTTCGGGCGAATAAGGGGCAGTTTTTTCTTGAATAATACCGTGGGTTTTATAAAATTCAGTAAATGGTCCAGAATCTTATTCGGTGACTCTATCACTACGTAACCTTTTTATTTTCTGATTAAATTGATTTTCAATTTCATTTAGAAAAATTTTAAACATGTCAAATGCTTCTCTTTTATTTTTCATTAAATACACAAATGAATAATCGAAACAATCATCAATAAAAGTTATAAAATAACGTTTGCCATTTCTAGTTGTGACACCATCCAATTCACAAATATCCGAATGGTAAATCAAGTGGTTCAGATTCTCTAAAAACATATTTATGTGGTGTCTTAGTGATTTTTGCTTGACTACACCATTCACACTTTTCAAAATCATTTAATGATAATTCTGGAATTAATCCAAAAGTGCTCATATTTTTAACAAGTCGTTTATTAACATGACAAAGCCTAGCATGCCAAATATTAAATGAACAAGAAATATAAGCAGAAGGAGAAATTGTATTCATTGCATCAACATTCAATTTAAACATCCCATCAGTGGCATAACCATTGCCTACAAAAATTCCATTTTTGGTCAAAGTAAATAAATCGGCACCAATAGTTTGAGTAAAGCCAGCTTTGTTGAGAAGATAACCCGAAACCAAATTTTTCCTTATCTCGGGAGTGTGAAGAAAAACTTTCAGGATAACAATCTTTCCCGAAGTGAAATTCAATTCCACATTTCCAGTACCAACAACCTCAGTGGAGTGAGAATCACCCAACAACACCTTCTTATCTGCAGTCTCAGAATAAGTCTTAAACAGAGTACGGTCATAACAGATATAGTGGGAAGCGCCAGTATCCAACCACCACCCTTCGGAATCGCTAACCATATTGATTTCTGAAATCATAGCACATAGGCCCTCTTCGGTCAAATTCGCTTGTGCGTTTGGCACATTGCGACATTTGTGAGCCATATGGCCAGGCTTGCCACACTTGAAACAGAGAAACTGTCTCGAGTTGCTAGACTGTCCATTTCCAGGGTTCTTATACTTATTCTGAGTCTGAGTCTGATTTTTAAAATTCTGGTAGTGGCTCTTTTCTGATTTTTCATATTTTTTCCGTTTGCCTTTAAAACAACTGGAGTGTGGTTCTTTTTCTAATTTTTGTTGGTAGACATAACAAGAATTTCATCTTTATAGTCCTGTTTTCGGGATTCCTCCTCAATTCTCAATTTAGTAATAAGTGACTCTAGTGAAAATTCTTTAGACTTATGCCTCAAAATATTTTTAAACTCTTTGAATAGTGGAGGAAATTTATCAATAATTACAGCCACCTGAAATTGCTCATCTAAAGCCATGCCCTCGGAAATAATTTCATGGGCAATCATTTGCAAATCATGGGTTTGAGCAACAACAGATTTGTCATCCGTCATTTGAAATTTCAAATAACGGCTGACGGCATATTTTTTAGCACCCGTCTCCTCCGTGTCATATTTTTTAAAAAGTGTGTCCCAAACATCTTTCGCAGTTTTATAATTGGCATAATAGTCATAAAGTTCGTCACTTAGAGCATTCAGAATATAGTTCTTGCACAGAAAATCATTTTCCTCCCAAGTTCTAATTGTTTTGCTTTCATCAACAGTAGGTTGATTATTTACTAAGGGTTTGTCAAATTGAACACACGTTGCGACTTTTTTCGTAGTTAAATAAAATAGCAATTTTTTGCTCCAACGTTTAAAATGGGTGCCTTCATATTTGAAAGGCTTATTAAAGTTGCTTGAGTTAATTTCGTCCATGGCAGAATAGTTTCACCTTAAATTTGTTGTAGCAGCAGTAAATAATTAAATGCAAAATTAAAAATTAGGAACAAAATTACCCAATTTTTGGAGCAAATAAATCTGGGACAGAAAATATAAGAAATCTCAGAAGCAAGTACAGACTAGAACACGGCTGAGTCGCAGATAATGTCGCTCTCTTTAAGTTGTTTCGCGGCTCTGCCCAAAGTGTGCTGACAGTCTCGAAGCCCCTCCACCCCCAGGATAAAACAGCCTCCAAAATTAGAAAATACGGATCGATAAAGCACAAAAATCAACCCGGTCTGTGTACACCCATTCTGTATAATTGCTCGATTCTAACAATATAATTAATCTGTAAAACGAGACTAATTATTCTGGGGAAAAAAATTCGAAACTGTATTAAATGGGGGAAGATGAACTGTAAAGAATTTTTGTGTTGGAACTTTGTTGAAAAACGGAGGTCTCAACCTCCTTTTATGCAAAAAAGAAATTACCGTTAGTGGGCAAAAACGTGGAGAGAAAACTAGAAACGTGGGTGGAAAAATTCAACAGTAAAAGGTCCACATTTTTTCGGAATTAATTACCGTTAAAAATTAATTTTTAAAGCCCAAAACCGTTAATTTATTTGTCCAAAAGATCATTTCTCAATGAGCCCAGGACCCAGGACACGGGCCGGGCCGGATGGACGGCGACGACGGCGCGCGCGAGTGTGTGACTTGGCCCAATAAGTCCCCCACCCATACACACAAAACATCTAATGCCCAAAGGGCTTGCCCATTTGTTCCAAAAAACTTGTAAATATACCCAACTCAATTTGTTGAGCTCTCCGATGTGGGACACGGAGAAAAGCATTTCAAGTTTTGTAACTCATTTAATACTCACAGTTGAAACAGCTGTGTTCCAACAGCTGGGTAGAAGACAGCTGTGTTCCAACAGATACTAACACCCGGTAAGAGTATCACTACTCTTTTGGAAAAGTTTTTTCTACTGCCTTATAGCGAAACTTGCTGCTTCTCATTCAATTTTTTGACACACTTCACACCCGTCTCCTTGTTGGTTCTATTTCTATCGCGATATCATGGATAGGGGTAGAGGTTCTAGCTTTGGGATGATAAATGTCCCGTTCCTATTATCGTTGTTGTGTAGCCTCCCCACAGGGACAAGTGTTTGTTCTTCTGTGTCGCTTACTCTGGTGCTTGAGGAGGACACCATTTCACTCTTTATGGGTCTCTTTTCCCTTTCTCGACCAAAGACTCGGGTTAGTTGTTGTGCTCACCCAGTTTTTCCATCGACTTTTACACTAGTTTCTCATGGAGAGAATTAGGTTATTCATATTCGTCAATGTGACACTGCTTTTGGCCTATTGGCACCAACTTTGGATCCCGTTCTCTTTGCAAATGACGTGAGTTTTTTCCTATAGTTGAGGGAGATACTGACTCGCTGGTCATCGATGCAAGTAGCTTTACTCCAATTGACCTCCGAGGTCTCAAGGGATACTGATATTGATTATTTTTTGTTGTCTATGGGCCTTGCTCAGTGTCTGGTTGGATTTTTTCCTCCGGTTGGTGCATCCTTCTCAGAGGCGGGGGGTTAGGGTGCCGGACCCGAGGGCCGTGGGTGAATGTTACGCAGGTGGCCATCCAAATAAGAAGAAAATATTTTCTTTGTGGTTTTTTAGTTGGGTGAAAGGCCCCGCTTATATCTTCTTCCTGGAGGGGGAACACAAAAAATCCTCAATACACCTTTTGACATGTATGGGGATTTTTTGTCCCAAATCATGTTCATAAATAATAGAACTATACCTTTTGATGACAAATGATTTGTACTTTATGCTTCGCTTAATTTTAGTATTCTATGCTTTAGAGTAATGAACATTGTGCTTTTATTAGCCCAACAAGCCCAAGATCTTTTTCCGAATGGTGAAATTAAATATATACATGGAAGGAAAATATAAAATTGAGAGTTATAACCATGCTCTTTTATTAAAATGATGGTGACACATAAAAATAAAAGATACATATACACATGCGAACAAAAGTGCCTCGTCTTTTTGAGACTTTTCTTTTGTGGAGAGACGACTTTTATCTTCTTCATGGAGAGTCCTTTGTCTGTACCGACATTAGAGTGGCGGGGGAATGAAGTTCCCTTTTCCATTGCTTGGTGATTGGTAGAGAACCTCTTTGTCGTAGCATTAGAAATGGAGTGCCATTCTTTATCCCAAACAACCGCTTTGAGGGTAGTTCTTAGAAAATCTTCCTCTTAATGATCCGTCCGAGGATGTGGGGTGATTTTTAGGGTATGGTCTTTGGTGTTTACTTTTCTAGGGAAAAAGTGTATATGGTAGTTTATTCACCTTCTTTGTCTTCTTTTGACCATTGTTTTCATGGTATTAACCTTCAACTGGTGTTTTAAATAAGGATGACCCAACAAAGTCTTAAAATTCCTTCAAGCATTATTCTATTATCAAACACCTTGTTTGTTTAGACCGCATCGCCTCTCTTTTTAAGTAAGGGAACAATGACCATAATTAGGGTTTTCTCGCAAAATATTTTTTTGGTGTTTATTTAGATTAGGCTCGAAGTGATATCTCGGGTTGCCTATGTATCTTTGATTCAAGGACAAATGGGTCTCTGTATTGAATGTTTGTGATAAATATATAATGGAGAATCAGGTCTAAGTAGTTCTCTCTAAGTGATATGGTTGGGGATTAAAGTGTTTTTAGTTGAATTCAAGCGAAATGTTAGTGGCTAAAGTGGGATTTTTTATGTAGGTCTGGGAATGTGTATGGGCTTGCATAGTCTTCCCTACCTGCTACGACCGATTATTTTGGTGTTTAAATCACTCGGTTTCTTTTAAGTGCTAGAAGGATTAAAAAATAATTTCTTCAATTGGTCAAGATTGATGGGTTTGGAAACTGTGACTCCATCGAGATCACTTAAGGTAGTTGCCCCACCGGAGTTTATTTGGTGACGAGGTAGAGTCCTCCCCAGTTAGATGCAAATTTACCTCTAGGAGTCTGAGAAAGTTTGATATTCTGTTTTAGCACTAGTTCTCCCTCTTTTATGTTTTTCTTCTTGATCTTGTTGTTGAATGCTCGGACGATACATTACTAATATCCCTAACTAATAATCGACCTTTAGTTTCTTCTTGTCGAGGAAAGCTAGTTCATCATAACGGGCTTGAACCCTATCAATTTTGGCCACTTGGCTTTCAAGAGAGACCTGTAATGATGGTATCTCAAGTTCTCTGGGTAGGACCTCCTCCTTGCCATAAAATAAAGATTAGGTGTGGACCTATTGAGTTTCTCTCTATAGTGTAGTAGCCCCAAAGGGCGTTTGGGAGTTTGTATGACCGATCACTGTAAGTTTTCGTCATCTTGCTGATGATGTTTTTGATGTTCTTGTTAGCAGCTTCAACATCTCTGTTGGTTTCTAATCTTTATGGTGATGACATGTGCCAAGTAATCTTGTTTTCCCATATTAGGTTTTTTTATTCTAGCTCATAAGGATAGTTAAAGAGGAAAATGATGTTTTGACATATGAATTTGGTCACTTTCTTAGCATTTAACACCGTGTAAGATTCGACTGTGACCCATTTTATGAAATAATCAATGGCAACCAGGATGAATTCATGCCTGGTGGAGGCCTTTCGAGTTACCTTCCCTATGATGTCTATCCCCTAGGCAAATGTCAGGATGAGGTCATGCAGTAGAGTTATCGAGGAGGTAGATTATGCTTTGGGGAGTACAGTTGACATTTGAAGAACCTCTTGACGTAGTCCTCGTAATCCTTTTGTATGGTCAACAAGTAGTATATCTGTTTAAGGACTTTCCTGGAAAGAGTGTTCCCACTCATGTTTGAGCAACATTTACCACTATGGATTATGTCCATGATCTAGATGGTCTCGTCTTCGATGATGCAAAATAAGTGTATTTTACCTAACCATCATTTTTAGATTTTCCCCCATATATAATGAATTTGGTTAGTATTGGTTCTCTTTGAGCATGTTCCTTTTGGGAGTCTTACTAATGACTAGGATGGAGTCTCCATAGGATTTTAGTTCAGTGATTCCTATTTCTAAGGAAATTTTGAGGCCCATGATGCACGCCTCATACTCGGCCATATTTCCAGTGCATTCATAAATGAGTTTGATTACCATAGGTATCTACCGAGAGTTAGGAGATATTAAGAGCATTTTTTTGCCGAATTGACTTTTGTTGGAGATCCCGTCGAAGTAGATTTACTAAGTTTCTCTGTCGATAGGGATAAGAGATCCTTGACGGAGAGTTTCGCATCGTTTAAGTCTTCCACATCTGTTAAAGGATACCCTACGAGAAGGTCAGAGAGGGACCGTCCCTTGGTGGTTTTATGCATGACATACATGATTTTAAACTCGGGTAGAATCAATAGCTATTCGTCCATTCAGATAGAGAGAGAGAGTTTCTCAAAGAGTTATTTTAGGGAATCCATCTCGAAGATGAGTCGTATAGTAAAGGACATCATGTAGTGCCGTAGTTTGTGGGTAATCCATATGAGGAATACACAATCCTTTTCCAAGGCAGTGTATTAGAGCTCATATAAGACTAGATTCTTGATAACATAGTATATGTCACATTCCTTTCGAGAACTTTCTACGTATTGGGCTAGCAAGCTTCAGAAACCGTGTTAGTTATGGTCATGTAGAGAAGGAGAAGTTATCCCAATTGAGGAGGTACTAACATTGATAGGTGAGTGAGGTATTCTTGTGTCTTCTCAAATGCTTTTTAGCACTTGCGTTCCATTCTTTATGTGAGTCCTTCTTGAGTATTTGGAATATGGGTTCAAAAATGGTAGCAAGCTGGTTGATGAACCTACATATGAACTGAATTTGACCTAGGAACCCTCTGACCTCTTTTTTCATTTTAGGTGGTGGCATTGCCCAAATGATTTTAACCTTGGTTGGGCCTACCTAAATTTCATCCTTACTGATAATGAAGCTGAGGACTTTCCCTTTAGTGACTCCGAAGACACATTTTTGTGGATTCAACCTCATTTTGAAGAGACATAGTATTTGGAAGAATTTATGGAGTGACGAGATGTGTCCTTATCGATCCTTGGATTTAATGATCATATCGTCTACGTAGAACTCTACTTCCATTTGTAAGAGGTCATGTAGAATGGTTGTAGCCTCTCTTTGGTAAGTTGTACCACATTTTTTTAAACTGAAGGGAATGACTATATAATTATACGTCTCCTAGGGGGAGATGAATCCAGTTTTCTCTTGATGATCAAGGTGCATTTTTATTTAATTATAGCTTGTAAACCCGTCGATGAAGGACTTGAGTGCATTACTAGCTATACTGTCTAACAATAAGTATTGTGGTAGAAGGAAATCATCCTTAGGTAAATACCAAGGTTCTAAAAAATGCGGGGCGTGGTCGAGGCGTGGAGGCCAAGCCTTAAGCCTTAGAAGCCTAGGCGGGCCTTGGCGTAAAAAGGCGTGAAAAGGCGTTTAGGCCTTCTTAATATATTTTAATATTTTTAAACCATAACAAGGCTGATAAAATACTAAAATTTTACATATTATAAAAATATGTCCGAATATATGCAAATTAAAATACTATTGGATTATTTTGGATGAAATAATGGTCCGGTTAGTAAAAAAATTCTTTAAAAGGCGATATCGTTTCACTAAAGCATTGTTGTTTTTAGAAAAAAGTGCGCCTTAAGGGTTTTAACAAGAATAAGGCGTGAAAAACTTAAGGCGAGGCGTTTCTCCCAAGCCTTAAGCCTAGGCGTGCCTAGGCGGAGCCTAGGATGGTTTTTTAGAACAGTGGTAAATACTGATTAATATCCCTATAGTGTATGCACATTTAGACTTTGATGCTAGATTTGGTCACTGGTATGATGTTGGCTAACGAAGTAGGATATTCGATTACTCAGATGAAATCGATGATGCACTATTTCTCTTCCCTCGTTTACTTTTAATGACCACTCGAGTATCACTTTAAGGAGTTTATTCTTTATGGGTTTTGAATAAGGGAGAATGCGTATCTCATGCATAATGATAGTCGGGTCGATGCCAGACATGTCAGCATAAGACCAAGTGAGAATATATATGAAGCCAGTGAGGAGATTTGTGAACTCTCATTGCTTGTTTTTGTTTAGGGAGGACCCTATTTGTAATTATTTAGGGTTTTGGGGCATGACCAAGTTTATGGTTATTATGTCATCCTCATTGGGAGACATGCATCTATTTTGACCTTGGTCATGTTTTTGTAAGTGTTTTAAGTATTTTAAGTCCGTCGAGTCTTCTTTATTAGGTGTGAATTATAATCCATCGTTTAAATGAATTAACCACTAACACTCTAATAAATCACCCCACAGATTTGATCAAATATTGATTTATGATTTATCGAGTTTTACTACAATCGTGACCCTACACGGGCTGAGATATTATTATGCGTAATTTAATATATTGCGTATACTCCGTGTTTGATGAAATACACTATACAATTATAGTAATGATTTAATTAATTATTTGAGATTCCACCACATATATTGTGACAAGGGGCACCATAAATATTGGACACTTGGCTCCACAAAAAAGATGACACATGTCAAGCCCACTTTGTCACTTTTACTATATAAAGAGGGTTTCCCCCTCATTTTAATGGATGATGATCTTGGGAGGAAAATAAGGAGAGGAAATATAGCTCTCCTCCCCCACACACCTTTGGAGCTCCGTCACGGGTTTGATAGTGACGAGCGGATTTTTATAGTTTCATTATATGGTATATGGGCGTTTGAGAGGCGGATAGCCGAATTTGTCACTCCCACGCACCGAAACTACCAAGACTGGGTGTTCGAGAGGCGATTTGTCGGATTAGGCACCCCCCGCGTACCAAAATCACCAAAATCGAGCTCTCCCCGACGTATCATACGGACCCACAAACTACGCAGACTTTGATTTCGCAAAGACGGATACGTAGGCGCAACGAGGTTGCTCAAGTCTAGAAACACGCTCGACACGGTGCCTCCTCAAATCTGCACTCACATCTTACATTTGGCGACTCCTCTGGGGAGGTATTCATGATTTCTGTTGCTAACGCTTCGTGCGCACACACGGAGAACTCGGTGGCGGTGGAACACTTTTCTCCAACAAAGATAAGTTTTATTACTTTTATTCTATCATTTTCTTCTTAAATATCCTTTTTATGACGGATATATAAATCATATTTGTTAGAATACATATAGAATCTGTTGGCATTTATCTTCAATTACAAGATTTGAAATATTCAGATGAAAAAAAATATACGTATGGGTGATTCTGCTGAGAAAAAAAAATTATTGTTATTGATTTTCAGCATCAGTTTGGCTAAAAGTTTTATTAACCATAATTTTGGCCACATGATTAAAGATGTTATTTATTTGTGTGTAGTCCACGAATAAAATTTGGGCAGATTTTTAATAGTTTATGTGTATCAATTATATTTACTTAACTACACTCTATCAGAGCCCAAGGTAAACACAATATCTATTGCAAATTGAATTTGAGCCGCACAATACTGCCAAGGCCATGCTTTTACAATTGTACTTATGTACTTGCTAATAGTTTAAATACATCAGGATCTTATTAAAGTTCTCTTTTTTAAACTATTGAAATAGTCTTGAGGTGACTACACGTATATATTAATAAATGCACGAGAGTTGTCAGAATTTTAGAGGACTAGTCTTTAGCCCCGCGCGATGCGTGGGTGTTTTGAAGTTCTTGTTATACAATGCAATACGGAAATACTTATAAAAATAGAAGTAAAATATATAACTTTCAAATACCTATTTTATTTTTGTGTGATACATGACTTTAATGTAGAAAAAATTATAAAAGAATAACGAATATATGCATTTCATTTGTAGAATATTTGATGCCAAATAAATATTTGCTTGTAAAATTGAAATGCAATAAAAAAATATTTAATAATGAAATAAGGAGAATTATAAAACAAAAATAATAGAATGCACACACACACTTGTATATATCTTAAAAATATATTCTAAATAGAAATTATTTTGTAAAACAATACTGTTTTTTTATAAAAATATAAATATACAATCTTTTTTCATAAAGCTATAGTTCTAACATTTTTTTTATAATTTTTTACAAAACTTAATTTCATAAATATAAGCATAAAATATTTTATTATGTATAAAAATTGTGTTTTTATAAAGTAATTTCTAAAAACTCTAGTTTTCAACTTCATTTCTTTAAAAAAAATTGTGTTTTAAAAGGCTTTTTTTATAATATAAGATTTTTTAAGATAAAGATGTTTTTATAAAGTAAAACGTTCAAAATCTAATATAAATTGTATATTTTTTATATAAGATATTGTTTTGAGTTATTTATAAAAAATTGTTTATTATAAAATGCTTTTTTATGAATGACTCAAAAAAATATTTTTTATAATAAATGTATAGTTTTCTTAAATAGTTTTTTAAATTTGCACTTTAACGTTACTTTATAAAAACATTTTTTTGAAAAGATTATAATTATATTTATAAGAGCAGTCTTTTAAAACATAATTTATCCTTGTCTAGTGTTAAATTCATCATTGTCTAGTTGTATGGAAACTTTTTTGTTTGCTCTGAAGCTTGTCCCATATCAGTAGGCCATGACATCCCATATTTCAGAGGAATTGTACTTTTCACCTTTAGTTTTTCAAAGTTTTGATATAAAGCCCTTAAGGTTTTTTGCATTGAAATAATTTCATTAATAAGTCACGTCATTTTGTTTTTATAAAAAAATTAATTTTATTTCTTTTGAAAATAATAAACAATTGTGTTGGTAATACCTTTGTAGATTACTGGAGATAGCGTGGGAGAAGTAAGAGCTGTGGGCAATATGCACCAAAGAAAAGCCGAAATGGCTCGTCAAGCTGACGCATTTATTTATACGGAATATGCAAAAAAAATGTTGGAATTATGCACGTTAAAAAATATTAGGAAAATATTTGGGAGACATGGAAAAAACACTCTCATAACAAAAAAAGGAAAAATATATTTAAAAATACATAATATTGTTGAAAATTATTTTAAAATAAAAAAATTACAAAGATCATAATCAAAATTATGAAAATTACCACAAAGACTACATTTTTTTTTGAAACAATATAAAAAATATATAACAAAAACAAATTTTCAAAAATAAAAAAAATATATTTCCAGCAATAAAAACATTTAAAGAAAATCCAACATCAAAATCATTTAAAGAATTCTTCACGAATTGCCCTAAAAAAATTCCAACTACAAAAAAATTCTAAAAATTCCAAGACATTTCAGCATCAAAAAATTCCTCATGGTTTGCACTCAAAAAATTCTAACAGCAAAAATATTTAAAATTTGTAATTAAAAAAATACATATTTCCAATAAAATATAAAAATGCATGTTTCCAAACCTCCAACAGGAATTCTCATCGATCTTAAGAATACATATTTTCAAACCTCCAAACCTCAATTAAAAATATAAAAATGCATAAAAATCTATTAACAGAAATTTACAAACCTCCAAAAGGAATCCTCGAAAAAAAAAGCCCCAAAAGAAAATCAGATCTGGAAATGAGAGATAGGTGGTGGGTGGATGCGAGGGGGAGGTAGGGAACGGGTTTGGGGGCGTGGGGATCAAGGTTGGAGGTTGAAGATGGGGTGCAGGGAAGGGGGTGGGGGCTGGGCTAGTATGGGCGGAAGCTTAGGCGGGGGTGGGGGCTGAGTGAGGAGCAAGTTGGGGGTTGGGGGGCGGAGGGGGGGGGGGTGTTAGCAGGTCTGGGGTCGGGAGAGGAGGGGAGGGGGGCACCATCCATGAGAGAGAGAGAGAGAGAGAGAGAGAGAGAGAAATGGATGGAATAGAGAATCCCCCATTGCCTCTTTCATATAGCATAAAAGTAGAAAGGTTCACGCAAATTTCTTTACTCCTTTTTTCTCGTAAAACTGTGAAAAGGCAATTTAAGAGCTGGGAAAACCAAAAGCCATGGTGAAATTTTTGAGGGGAAAAGGAGGAGATGTCTTGGAAATAGAGGAGTGAGAAACCTACATTTATGAAACGGGAGTCTAATATTATGAGAGCAATAATTGTAGCCACATGTCAAGCTGGTGTTAAGAGACAGCAAAATTATATTCGCAAATTTCTTTACTCATTTTTCTCGTAAAACTGTGAAAATACAATTTAAGAGCTGGGAAAACCAAAAGCCATGGTGAAATTGTTGAGGGGAAAAGGAGGAGAAGTCTTGGAAATATAGGAGTGAGAAACTAACATTTATGAAACGGGAGTCTAATATTATGAGAGCAATAATTGTAGCCACGTGTTAAGCTAGTGTTAAGAGACACCAAAATTATATTCGCAAATTTCTGTACTCATTTTTTCTCGTAAAACTGTGAAAAAGGTAATTTAAGAGCTGGAAAATCCAAAAACCACGGTGAAATTATTGAGGGGAAAATGAGGAAACGCTTTGGAAATAGAGGAGAGAGAAACTTACATTTATGAAACGAGAGTCTAATATTATGAGAGCAATAATTGTAGCCACGTGTAGGGGAGAACCTAGGTGGTCCCGGTTATATGCTGTTTTATTTTTATGTTTGGACCTTTGTGTAATATTTGATAATAGAAGGCATATTGTTTGTGGGGCACAAGTGGAAATAACTCTTATTCTTATTTCTACACATACACAAAACACACGCGTTTTTATTATCTAAACTAATTGTCTCTCCCCTTTTAGCCACTACACACACACGAATACCTTTCTCTTCTCCAGCCGTCGCACAAAACCGTCCAGAGGTGCAGGCTCCGCTCCTCCTCCGCTCTCCAGCGCACCTCCTCTCCCTCATCCTCTCTGTCCAGCGCAGCTCAGCTCCAGCCTCCTCCGCTCTCCGTCAGCTCCTCCTCCTTTCCACCTCAGCGTCGCTCCAACCTCCAGCGCAACTCCGCCCTCTCACTCACTGGATCTGGTGGGTTTGGTGGGTCATTTCAGCCACTGCCAAGTTAACAAACAAACAACTAATTTTTTTTATTGAAAGTTAGCAAGAATTAGTTTGTTGAAAAAAGTTAGCAATAATTTTTTTATTGAAAGCTAACAAACAACTTAAACAAGCAGCCACTGCCAAGCCAAATCAAGTTAGTTTATTATAAAAATTAGTTTTATGACATTGTTAGTTTATTATAAAAATTAGTTTGTTGAAATTAGTTAAATTAGTTTGTTAAATTAGTTAAAATTTGTTAGTTAAAAACTAATTCTTGGAAGTTTGTCTAGTTTGCTGAAATTAGTTAAATTAGTTTGTTGATTAGTTTGTTAAATTAGTGATGTTAGTTAAATTAGTTGAAATTTGTTAGTTAAAAAACTAATTCTTGACAGTTTGTCTAGTTTGCTAAAATTAGTTAAATTAGTTTGTTGATTAATTTGTTAAATTAGTTAAATTAGTGATGTTATTTAAATTAGTTAAAATATGTTAGTTAAAAAATTAATTCTTGACAGTTTGATTAGTTTGCTGAAATTAGTTAAATTAGTTTATTGATTAGTTTGCTAAATTAGTTAAATTAGACATTTTCAGATTATGAAGACACGAAAAGTTTTATCGTAAACAAGGTTATGTAATTTGATGTTTGATGTCTAGTATTTGTAATGAAAGACAATTTGACTATTTATCACTGTTATAAAAACCCGCCTAGGCTTAAGGCTTGGCAGAAACGCCCCGCCTTAAGTTTTTTACGCCTTATTCTTGGTAAAACCTTTAAGGCCCACTTTTTTCTAAAAACAACAATGCTTTAGTGAAACGATATCTCTCCTTTTAAAGAATGTTTTACTAATCGGACCATTATCTCATCCAAAATAATCAAAATAGTGTTTTAATTTACATATATTAAAACATATTTTTATGATATGTACAATTTTAGTATTTTAATGGCGTTTTTATGGTTAAAAATATTAAAATATATTAAGAAGGCCTAAATGCCTTTTCAAGTCTTTTTACGCCTAAGGACCGCCTAAGCTTCTAAAGTTTAAGGCTTGGCCTCCACGCCTCGATCACACCCCGCATTTTTTAGAACCTTGCTATTTATATATGATATTCTTGATAATATGCAGGTGTAACAACCCTTGACTTTAGAGACTTAGAAATTAAATTTTTGGGAAAACAAAATTTAATTGAATGGGAGAATTTTAAAATTTGGGAATTGAAGTCCAAAAATATAGGACATTTCAAAGTATTTCGGATGATGATTTTGAGGGTACCATCGATCCCGAAAGGATAGAGATAGTCAAAATGACTGTCATTGGGTTTTATTTCAGCTCCGGATTATTTTTAAGTCAGTTTGACTCGAATTGGAGTAAACGAGTCATTTAAAGTGTGTATTAACATTTAAAATTGGGTTTATTGTTTCAAGGTATTTAAAGGCTTATGGATCACGCCTTCTCATTTGTGAGAAGAGAGAAATATAAGAGAGAGAAAGGAAGAGAGAAAGAAGAAGAAGAAGAAGAAGAAGAAGAAGAAGAAGAAGAAGAAGAAGAAGAAGACGAAGAAGAAGAAGAAGAAGAAGAAGAAGAAGAAGGAGAAGAAAAGAAGAGAGAGAGGAAGAAAAGCTTGGAGGATCCTGACCCAAACGCGGCATCGAGGACGATCCAACCTCTACAAATCTGAGGCAAGTGTTTAATCTTGCTAAATAAGTCATTTGTGTATTTGATGTCATAATTTGTGGGTAAAAGAAATGGATTTTGGGTATTAATATCAAAACCTAGATTTTTGGGTTTAAATTTGAAATTGATGTTTAGATATGGGTTTGATGGTGTAGAAATGGTTGGAATCAACTTTGGGTTGATTTATTGGCTTAGAATCATGTTATGATGAAGTTTTAGGGGTTATAAGTGAAATTTTAGAGTTTATAATTCGTGGGTTTTTATGAAGAAGAAGAACCCTTCGAATTCTGTAGACCCAAATCGATTCGCCTCTTAAGCAAATCGATTTGGCTTAGGCAAATTGGCAGGTCTGCATTGACCGAATCGATCCGGACCCAAGGCGAATCGATTCGTCCTGAGACAGAAGCCCAGGTCTTTGGACCCGAATCGATTAGCCTTGGAGGTCGAATCGATTCGCTGGGCTGAATCGATTCGGAATAGGGACGAATCTATTCGAAAACAGGGCATTTTGAGGAATTTTTTCTAGAATGATTTCTAACCCTTTTTGGTTGGGTTTATTGATTTGGGGCCTTCTTTTATGATGTAAGAGATATGTTTTGGAGACATATAAGGGGTTCTTACACGTTATGATTATGGGAACTTCTTGGGACAATTTGAAAAAAAATATATCCAGGTATGCACTGGAGTTGTGTATAGAGATTGTGGGGAAACCTCATTGGTGCTGAAAATCCTAATTATAGATCAAAAGTAAGTATAGATATGATGGGAGGTTAAGAACTCTTAGAGAGAGTTGCGAGGGTATGTTGTGAAATTCTAGGTCGACATTTATATCGAATCCTTATAAAGATAGGATATTATTAAGATACAATTTGGGGCCCAATGAAAGAGAGTGGTCACATATCCTTAGTAATGATAAATTTAAGGAATAAATCAGAGAGGCGTTAGACTAGGGGATTAATAAGAGTGATTGAACCATAGTCAAAATCGAGAGCGATGGGATCATATTACCAACTAGACTAGCGTGTGTAAATCTAGTCGGGGTAGTTGTTGTCTGTCGGTGTGTGATTTACGAAGGGTATTTTTCCTAAGTAATGGGACCATGTGATGAATGTAAGATTGAGCTTGAGGCTTATAGACTATTAGTTAGGTGTATACCAATAGTCGAAACTATTACTAGATTCATCAATATGCTCTCGGATATAAAGGAGATGTGTAGTGATGGTTTCCTACACTAAACTTTGGGTGACAACCCAAATGTTGAATATAAACATATATTTTTGGGAGACTATTCATCATAGGAAAAATGGATGAATATGCTTCAAGTGAGGGATTGTATTCACATATCGAGGTAAATTAAATAAGTTTAGGGTGACGGCTAGTATATTGAGGATTATGTATACCAATAGCCGAGTTTATATATCTTATACATATGAACGAGAATTAGTTTGTATATATATAGATATATGGATATGTGAATATATGTATATATGTATATATATCTGTATGGATATGAATATATGGATATATTTATGTTGTGAATATCTAAACCGTATGTGATGGTTTGATGTTTAATCATATGATGGGATCATATGGATGTGTATATATTATGCATGTGAACGATATATATATACTTATGTGGTTAAGCATACCCCGCTCATGCTATCATTGGGAAGTTCCCGCGCAGAGGGTGAGCATCCTGGCTCAAGGAGCAGGGTGTGGATATTCCCCAGGTCATAGTCGTCCATTGTGTTATTATATGATATGCATTTCTTTTGGGGTGGGACGTGGTGGGTATGTCTCGTCTCATTGATCGGTTAGGAGCTATGGCCGCTTCCCGAGACGTCGTGTGTGTGTGTTTGGCCCCGATGTCGGTGATATTGAGTCCGGCCGTGGTCCCCAGGATGGTATGTGAGTAATGCCCTGGAAGATGATAGCATGGTGCAGTTTATCGGCGATATATATAGCCGGGTGTATTATGTGCGTGGCCATTGTACATCAAATGTGATATGTACACTTGGTCATGGGAATGGATGATTGTATATATATATATATATATATGGTTAGAATAAATGCCTATATATATATATTTATATATGCTATAGGTGAAAGGATATGGAATTTTGATGGAGTACATCTTGGATGATTATGATGTACTAGATTGATGGGGGTTGATGTATCGCATTTAAGGAATATTTTGGTTACATCATCCCAAGGATGTTATTGGAAATTTTGAGATTGTTCTTATATGGCAATCTAAATTTAGTAGTTGTAGTAGTATAATATTGTATGTATGGCATAGTGGATCTCTAGGATCGACATTGTCAAGGAGTAGTGTAATGGGGCGGTTCCTTGTTTGGATTTCGCTTTGCGAGACACCCCACGCACGAAACGTAGTGCAATGTTGAGAGTGGAGAGAAGTTTTGTCAATAATAATTTTGTATGCATGTTATTTAGAAATTAATTCATATGATTTAACCCAAAGGTACATGGGTAACGTATTAAGAATTTTAATTGATTAAATTATAAACCGAAATCCATTAAGCCTAGTATGGCATATATGGTTGAAAATAATCAACTATGATTAGCAAGGAGTGTATTCTTGGGTATGCTAGGAAGGCAGGTCTTGGGGGTACTGTCTGTGCCTATGGTAAGTTAGGTTGTCCTTATAGGTGGGGTAACTTAACTAAAATTTCAGGACGCGAATAGGTGCGCGCTGTTAGATGAGAAGTGAGTTGGGATTTCACGAGAGTGCGATTCCACTTTAATTATGAAATAAGTGCATTGATATTTATTATGCACGGTTAACACACTTGCTAAATATTTTTACAACTCGGGCTCTGACCCGTTTACTTTTCTCTCCTGCATGTATATATATATATATATATATATATATATATATATATATATATATACTATTACAGGTGTCCTACCGCATGGATGCCGGATGATCTTCTATCCAGAGTCTTGGGAGCCGTGACAGGTGCGGACTGTTGCGGGATGTAGAATATAGTCGCTTCCTACTTCTTTAAAAATCTAGGTAGGATTCATATTTTATATCGGGTTTACACCCAAGGGATATTTATAAATGTTTATATTGATTCCATTTCAGTTATTGTATTGTCTGTGACCCGACAGCTTATTCGGGTTTATTTCTTTGTGGCATATTCATTTTTAGTTATTCATTTCATTTATCATAGTTCGTTTATGCATCTTTCTTTTCCTTGTTAGTAGCTTATAGTGTTGGTTTGTTGTCTGTTTTATGTTTTATTTAATTTTAACACCTCGCTTATATGATATCGGGTAGTTAGTCTTATACTATTTAGTACCGCCAGTTGATGTTGAGACTGAGCCATCTGAGACCCTTGATTTAATGTAGTATAGGGCTGGCCACCCGTTATTATTTTAAGCGGGGTGTTACAGAAGGTTTTATAAATTGTGATTTTTTTAATATTATTTAATTTAATTAAATATTATTTTATTACATTATTTTTTTTGTACATCCTTCGCTAAAATTCAGGGACGCCACTGGCCACATGTCAAGCTGGTGGCCACATGTCAAGAGACACCCAAATTATATTTAGGTATGAGATCTCACGCTATCACTCTCTTGTATTTGTTTTAAAAGAAACAAAAAATATTATAAATCCGGCGACATAACCCATTCTCCGGCAACACAAATCTGGGCTAAATCCTATGGAAATCTCAGATGCGTCATAAACCTTCGCCCCTGCATATTCTCAATAAACAATATTTGTTCTTTGCTGAAACTGCCACCGACAACTATTGTGGGCTGTAGCCACAGCTAATGAACGCCACCATACGGTTTGCAAATAAGATTCCTCCAATAATCGCACAGGATATACCTTGGTAGGGAAATCGTTTTTTAATAAAATGGGACATGTTGGAAATTGGACTTATAAAGCTGTCCAGATTTTTCTGGACAGAATTTTGAGCAACTTTGAGCTCAAATTTAGGTAGGACCCACACTACGATAATTATGGGAAAATATACGAACGCGTTCTTCTCCGCAAGGAGATTAACGTGGTATATTCACATGTTTAATTTCATTAAGTTATGAATGATAAATATGTCCCCAAAGTGACTCACAAAGCAATGAAAGTTAATGTATTGGGTATGTTTTAACTCTTGTCCCCACATTGGAAGAGTAGTGGGAAAATGATGAGTTAATAAAAACCCAAATAATGGACTAATGGCGTCTGGCCGGCCGGCTCGGCTCGGTTCGGCTCGGACTCGGGCTTATAAAAATCTCCTACATTTTTTGACCGAATTAATTTAACTTTTTGTACTTTAATTATTAATTAATTAATTAATTAATAAACTGTTGGCAGTTATTGTCAACAGTCAACAGTTAATTTCGTTTAATTGTTTTTGTCAGTTATTATTACTTTACTATAAATACAGATGCCTCCCTCCCTTTTTAAACAATAAAAATTTCTATCCTCCAATTACTTCCATACCAAAAGTGCTGTCATATCTGTTCCAGAAAATTCTTTTTTCTGCATAACATCTGTTGCACAGTTATTGAGTAAAAGTCACAGAATTTGAGTTCGTCATAATTAATCATTCTTGTGCTACATAATTAATTGGAAAATCTGTTCTATCTTGAAAGACAATATTCATCAATCTCGGAGCACATTGGAGGGAATAAATTATTTTAAGGACACTGTGAAATTCACAGGGCTCGAATTATCTTTCTATTTCTATTATTGTTTCTGCAAATTCAAGTAAGTTTTTATTTTCTGTAATTTCGTTTTATTTCTGTAATTAGATTATAATTCGTAATTCTGTACTTTTGTATTTATTAAACAGTAGACATAACAATCTTAAGACAATTTATTTTATTCTACTGTTTTGTAGTGTACATAAATTTTTTTATTACAGAAATTTATTTGTTGAAAATAAATCTGTTTTGACAGAAAAATTGAATTAAATTATTGCTTTATCGCAGAAATTAATAAAACAGTTTTGGTACAGAAATTAATTTTTATACTATTTTTTATATTCTGTTTTAGAAAATAAAATTTTATTTGTGTATTCTTGTTAAAATTTGTTTATGCGAAAAATTTTAATCTTAAAATAATAACTCTCTTTTGTACGGAATTCCTTTTATTATTAAAAATTAGTGTGACACAGATTTTATTGAGTATAAACTTCTGTTTATATTATAGTTTAATTCTGAATTTTATTTGAAATTTTTTTCGATTTCGTTTATTGTGAATTATATTTGGAGGAAATCGGCGCACATAATTTTGTATTCTGTTTTGATTAATTCATTATATATGAATTTTATCATTGATAAAAATTTTGTTTTTGTAGCATATATGGAATCGCAAAGTACGAACACTACTCCTACTAAACTGATTGTCACCAACACAAATGTGACTGCACCTGTATCTATGGCACACGGGGAGAAACCGGAATAGTTCATTGGGGCTGACTTCAAACGTTGGCAAGGACAAATGTAATTCTATCTCACTACCTGCCAATTGGGTAGGTTTGTATATGAAGATTGCCCCTCTATTCAAAAGGGAGATGACTCTGAAAAGGTTATTGTTGTCGATGCTTGGAATCATTCTGACAACCTATACCGGAATTATATTCTGGCCTATTTGGACAAGACATTGTACCATGTCTATTGCACGATCAAAACATCAAAGGAATTATGGAATTCTTTGGAAAAGAAATATAAAACTGAAGATGCTGGGATGAAGAAATTTATCGTCGGGCGTTTTCTGGACTTCAAAATGGTTGATTCTAAATCTGTGATCTCGCAAGTGCAAGAACTCCAAGTGATCCTCCACGATATTCATGCTGAAGGAATGTCACTTAGTGAAACTTTCCAAGTTGCTGCAATTGTTCAAAAGTTGCCACCATCTTGGACTTTATTCAAAAATTATCTCAAGCACAAGCGAAAGGAGATGAATGTGGAGGAGTTGGTGGTCAGGCTAAGAATTGAAGAAGATAACCGTGAGTCTCAAAAGAAAAGTGGGAAGAATACAATGGAAACGAAAGTCCATGTTGTTGAACGTCCTAAGAAGAACAAACGAAAGTATGATGGGGAAGGCACTTCCAAACAGAACAAGAAGAAGCTCAAAGGCAAATGCTACAATTGTGGTAAACCCGGACACCGCTCAAGTGAGTGTCGTAAGCCTAAAAAGAAAAATCGAAATAACCCTCAAGCAAATGTAACTGAGGGTGAGAATATCGCCAATGATTTGACGGATATGAATCTTTCTGCCGTGGTCTCTGATTGTAACTTGGATGGAAATACCAAGGAATGGTGGGTGGACACTGGAGCCATACGACACATTTGTGCAAATAAATGGATGTTCACCACCTATAAGCCTTTGAAAAATGAGGCGAACCTCTTTATGGGAAATTCTTCCACTTCTAAGGTGGTGGGACAAGGAAAGATTGTTTTAAAAATGACTTCTGAAAAGAAACTTACTCTCAACAATGTTCTTCACGTGCCTGATATTCGAAAGAATCTGATTTTTGGATCTCTCTTGACTAAAAATGGTTTCAAGCTTGTGTTTGTGTCTGATCGCTTTGTGTTGTCTAAGAATGACATGTATGTAGGAAAGAGCTACCTAAATGAGGGACTCTTTAAGTCAATGTTCTTACTGTAACCCCAAAAACATCTGTTTCAATGAATGAAATTGCTAGTTCTTCTGATTTGATTGAGTCATCTAATATTTAGAATGCTAGATTAGGACATGTTAATTTTGATACATTGTGTAGATTAATTAACTGGGAATTTTTGCTAAAATTTAATATTGATAAAAATCATAAATGTGAAATTTGTGTGGAATCTAATTTAGCTAGATTACCTTTCCATTCTGTTGAAAGGATAACTAAACCTTTAGATTTAATTCACACCGATATTTGTGATTTAAAATTTGTTCAAACTAGAGGTGGGAAAAATTAATTTATTACTTTTATTGACGATTGCACAAAATATTGCTATGTATATTTGTTACATAGTAAATATGAGGGTATTAATGCATTTAAACAATATAAGAATAAAGTTGAGAATCAATTAAGCAAAACGATAAAGGCTATTAGGAGTGATAGAGGAGGTGAATATGAATATCCATTTGAGGAATTTTGTTCTCAAAATGGGATTATTCATCAAACAACTGCTCCTTATTCTCCTCAATCGAATGGTGTTACTGAACGCAAAAATCGTACTTTGAAAGAGATGATGAACTCAATGTTATTAAGTTCAGGAGCTCCACAAAATTTATGGGGGGAAGCCTTACTTTCTGCTAATTATATTCTCAATAAAGTACCTCACAAGAAGACTCACAAGACACCTTATGAATTATGGAAAGGTCGAAGACCTTCCTATAAATATTTACTAGTGTGGGGGTGCTTAGCCAAAGTGATGGTTCCTAAACCTAAAAAGGTAAGAATAGGGCCAAAAATCGTGGATTTTCTATTCATCGATTATGCTACTAATAGTAGTGCATATCGTTTTCTAGTTTGTAAATCTGAGATTTCGGATATTCATGTAAATATGGTAATCGAGGGACGCTTTATTTTTTGAAAATGAATTCCCATATAACATGACCCAAAAATCAGGTCCTTCTAAAAGGACAAATCAAGCTACTACAGGTGGTACTCATCAACCTATTGAATCAATAGAGGATGAAACAAGACGTAGTAAAAGAGAAAAAATCTCGACTTCTTTCGGTCCGGATTTTCTAACATATTTGTTAGAAAATGAAACTCAATCGTATAAAGAAGCTATATCCTTACCCGATGCTTCCAATTGGAAAAAAGCAATTAATAGTGAAATTGAATCCATATTACAAAATCATATATGGGAACTAGTGGATCTTCCACCAGGTTCAAAAGCGTTAGGTTATAAATGGATCTTCAAAAAGAAGTTGAAGGCCGATGGATCAATTGATAAATATAAAGCTAGACTTGTAGCTAAAGGATATAGGCAAAAGGAAGGGTTGGATTACTTCGAAACATATTCACCGGTAACAAGAATAACGTCCATTCGGATGTTAATAGCAATAGCTGCTATTAATGGACTTGAAATACTTCAAATGGATGTAAAAACCGCATTCTTAAATGGTGAACTAGAGGAGGAAATTTATATGGAGCAACCTGAATTGTTCAAGGCTCCCGGACAAGAAGGAAAAGTATCTAAGCTTGTTAAATCACTATATGGATTAAAACAATCACATAAACAATGGCATCAAAAATTTGATAATGCAATGTTATCAAATGGTTTTAAAATTAATGAATGCGATAAATGTGTTTACTTTAAATACATTCAAAATAGATATGTCAATGTATGCCTCTATGTTGATGATATGCTTATCATGGGTAGTAACTTGGAAATTGTCAAAACTACAAAACAAATGTTGAGTAGTAGATTTGACATGAAAGATTTGGGAATCGCCGATATTATATTAGGAATTAAAATTTCTAGAACATCGGATGGACTTATATTATCTCAATATCATTACATAGATAAAGTACTTGAAAAATTCAAGAAGTATGATATTAGTCCTACCAAGACACCTGTAGATGTAAATTTACATCTAGCAAGAAATAATGGTGAAAGCATGTCTCAACTAGAATATTCTCATATTATCGGCAGTTTAATGTATATCATGAACTGTATGCGATCGGACATAGCATACTCAATAAGTAAGCTAAGTCGATTTACGAGTAATCCAGGAAGAGATCACTAGAAAGAAATATTGAGAGTTTTGGGTTATTTAAAATATACTCAAAACTATGGACTTCGCTACTCAAAATATCCAGTTGTTCTTGAAGGACATTACGATGCAAATTGGATATCTAATACAAAAGACTCTAAGTCTACGAGTGGGTATGTGTTTACCCTTGGAGGTGCAGCCGTATCTTTGAAATCCTCAAAACAAACGTGCATTGCTAGATCGACAATGGAATCTGAATTCATTGCACTAGACAAAGCTGGAGAAGAAGCTGAATGGCTTAGAAATTTCTTAGAGGATGTTCCAAATTGGTCTAAACGTGTGCCCGCAATTTGTATACATTGCGATAGCCAATCAGCGATTGGAAGGGCACAAAATCACATGTATAACGAAAAGTCACGACATATTCGTCGTCGACACAATACCATTAGACAACTTCTCTCAAATGGAATTATCTCAATTAACTATGTAAAGTCAAAAGATAATATATCGAATACACTAACGAAATGTTTAAACCGAGAGTAAGTTGAAAGATCATCGAGAGGAATGGGTCTAAAGCCTATAAATAAGTAAGAATCAATATAGTGGCAACCCAACCTAGCTGACTGGAGATCCCAAGATCTAGGTTCAATATGCAAACCGAACTACGTTGTAGTCAGTAACACTGGAGGATATTTAATCCTATCCATTCCAAAGATGAGACAGTGCACATCTGTCGCGAAATTAGGATAAGTTATGCTTTTAATGACATCTATATCTTAGTACGTCTACGTGGGGTATTGCAGGATACTCTTTATGGAAGTCACCTACGTGAGTAAGAAGGGGGCCACTCCTATGAGAATAATGAAAGGCATATTCTCTAAAATACTCACGGAACCAAGTGGTGTTCATGGCCAAAATGAACACAAATGTGAGAACCAACTGTGTTGAAGAATTATTGTGTGAATACTATTGTCTAGGTTTACAAAAATGGTTGAAGGTTCAAGGACGTGAAGTCTACAGATTAACCAAGTAAATCCGATAGTATATCACTAAGGAAAGTTCAAGAACGTTAAGTCTACTGATTAACCAAGTAAATCCGATAGTATATCACTAAGGAAAGTTCAAGGCCACTAGGCTACTTCTCCCGATGCAATAAATCTTCAGTTTTACTCAACATGTCTCTGCATCTGCATTAGCATTTGTTCTGTTTTATTTATAGCGATATATCATTCATGTGGGGGATTGTTGGAAATGGGACTTATAAAGTTGTCCAGATTTTTCTGGACAGAATTTTGAGCAACTTTGAGCTCAAATTTAGGTGGGACCCACACTACGATAATTGTGGAAAAATATACGAACGCGTTCTCCTCCGCAAGGAGATTAACGTGGTATATTCACATGTCCAATTTCATTAAGTTTTGAATGATAAATATGTAACACCCCGTATTTTTGGTACATTTAAAATTTAATTAATTCGGAAATTCTAAATTACTAGTGTGTTGTAATTTAATGAATTAATTATGATAGAATAATATATAAATATTAATCTGGGATTGAATGGTTAATATTTATGGAAAATTATTTACTGAGTGTATAGTAATAATGTAATTTCGTCGTTTCGAGTATTAATGACGAGATATGTACTTATCACATCCGGAAGTCGGTATAGACTATAGTGGGTGGGGGATAAGCATTTTTATAAATTAATTCGGATGCAAATTCTGAGTGTACAGTTGAGTCCGGATGGGCCGAGATAGTCGGAAAAGTGTACCCAGGGGTAGTAAACGGGTCACGGGACGTTTTTAGACATAGTCGGGCCCACTCGGGGGCATTTTGGTCACTTGGGCTTGGCCCATTAGTCAAAAAACGGGAATGGATTAATTAACTTAATAAAAAAGAAATATGGGCTGGCTAAGCTTAAGCAGAGAAAGGAATTAAAGGGTTAGGAAACCCTAGCAGCAGCCAAAGCCAATTTGGGGATCTCAAAGAACCAACAAGGTCATCTTCAACCTTGGAATCCATCGCATATTCAGACACTACGAAACCTAAGGCAAGTGAATAACTTGCAATAGCATGAAAACTGTCTTTCAATTCATATTTGTGTGTTGTTATGAATTTAAAATTCGTTTTGGGGTTCATGGTATAAACATGGGACTTTGATAATTCTAAAGAAAACATGAATCTGTTCTGGCCGAAATTATGAGGAGTTATGTAAAACATGTTGTTGGAATATTGATGGGTACCTGTTAGGATGATATTCAGTTAAACTATAATGAATCAAATGAAGAAATTTGGAGTAAAAATGTGTTTAAGGAAAAAAAGATGGATTTTCCCCAAAAATTTATGAATCAGTTGTTTATGGACGAATTGATGATTGTTGTAGTCTTTTTGGGTTATCCTAATAAGGTTTCTAGTATACTCTGGTGATAAGAAGGCTTAAAACTCATGTTAGAAGAGGTTAGGTTTTGAGGAAATCCGTCCATGGCTGCCCTGTCTTCGCGAAGAAGACGAAGACCTGTTCGATCGATCGATCGACGGTCTGGGTCGATCGATCGACGGTCGCCAGAATCTGGCAGTTTCGCCAGTTGGTTATATATGAGGGAAAATTTATATAAAAATCTTATGTAATTAATTATTGAGAAATTAAATACACGAGTTTGAATCTAATTAATTATAGATAGATTAATTAGGGTTTGAGGCTAATAAATTAGAGTCGGAAGTTGTGACTCGGGTAAATTTATTTTGGGCTACGGGAGTAAGTCCAAATTTATGGTGGGGGCGACACCAAAAATAACTAAATTAATTAAAGTGCAATTTAATTAATACTTAGAGTTGGACCATAAACTCTTAATAATTTTAATAGGCTTATGTTACGGATTTTAGTGAACAGTATAGCTGGGACTTTTATATTTAGATATACGGAGGCGTTAGTATATATATATATATGGTGTGCTCAATTAATATCAGTGATTAGATATTTGTTACTATAGTGCTATAGGGGGAGGTTGCGCGTAGTGGATGAATCCCCTAGCTTGAGGAGTAGGGTGAGTATATTCCCGAGGTCATAGCGTCCGTTATATGGGTGAGGGACAACTCACTTTCAGGGAAGGAATATGACCGCCTCCAAATTATTTATGTTTATCAAGTTGGTGTGAAAATTCTGACTTGGGATAACTAGGCTATGTGATTATACCTAGTGGGATAGCACTTTATAGAATTTACATTCCGGGAGTATTTTACTCGGGAGGTTGCAAGTTATTATATATATTATAGTATGATTGTGAATGCTGGAATATGATTATAAGTATATAATTTTATAATTAATTATATATGGAATATTAATGAAAAGTGAGTTTTTTCACAGGTATAACAAGAGTAGAAGTTATATGAATATAAAAAGGGAAGTGATTTAGTTAAGTTGAGGTTACCAATAACTTATATATTAAAATCAATACATACTCAGTTAGAGTAGGGTGGGTATAAAGGAACTTTGTTAATTATCTAGTCATGAGATGAGTGACTAGGTAATTTAATTAAAGCATTCGTAGGGTATAATAGAGGAAGGGTAAGGAAGTCCTCAAGAGAGTGCGTTATTAACTAAAAATATGAAGAGCATGCATATTTATTTATTACTGCAAGTTAATCATTTGTTAAATGTTTTTCAAATGTTTTGGGTACTAACCCTTGCTATAAAAACTTTTAAAAACCTTTTAGGTGTCCAACCACAGGGACGCCAGCCTTGACCATATTCCAGGGATCCGTTGCTGCAGCATATGTGGGTGTTGCGGGGTTTTGATAGACGCCTCATTCTTCATTCTTAAATGTAGAAGTTCATGATTAGTATTCGAGCATGTTGCTCACTTTCCATTTATTTGTATTAGACTTGTTGAGAGTTTATTCTTATCTTTATGGGATTTATTATTTGAACCGTTGGTTTATTCGGTCAATTATATTTTTACTTGTGAATGATTAATTCAGTTATCTGTGATGGTTATATAGTTTTATTTTCCGCATGGGTGTTTGTTAAATAATGAAAGATATAAATTGACACTAGTCTACTTTTCTCACTTAGGTGGTTAGTAATTAAAACAGACGACAGTGATGCTAAGATTGGACCAAATGAGAAACCTGTTCTAACTTGATTTAGGACTGATCACCCGGGATTAATTAGGCGGGGTGTCACAAAATATTTCCCCAAAATGACTCACAAAGCAATGAAAGTTAATGTATTGGGTATGTTTTAACTCTTGTCCCACATTGGAAGAGTAGTGGAAAAATGATGAGTTAATAAAACCCAAATGATGGACTAAGGTTTGCATCCCTTGGGGTATCCCAACTCTTTGAAGGGGAGATGACCTAAGCTATGCACGGGTTGACTTTCGATCAAAGGTCCACACGCGCGCGCGCGCGCGTCCTTCCGTCCGGCCGGCTCGGTCATATAAAAATCTCCTACATTTTTTGGTCGAATTAATTTAACTTTCTGGGCTTTAATTATTAATTAATTACGAAATTAATTAATTAATTAATAAACTGTTGGGAGTTATTGTCAACAGTTAATTTCGTTTAACTGTTTTTGTTAGTTATTGTTACTTTGCTATAAATATAGATGCCTCCATCCGTTTTTAAACAATGAAAATTTCCCACCTCAAATTCCTTCCATACCAAAAGTGTTGTCATATTTGTTCCAGAAAATTCTTTTTTCTGCATAACATTTGTTGCATTGTTGTTGAGTAAAAGCCACAGAATTTGAGTTCACCATAATTAATTATTGTTGTGCTACATAATTAATTGGAAAATCCTTTATATCTTGGGAGACAATATTCATCAACCTTGGAGCACATTGGAGGGAATAAATTGTCTTAAGGACACTGTGAAATTTACAGGGCTCGGATTATCTTTCTATTTCTATTATTGTTTGTGCAAATTCAAGTAAGTTTTTATTTTCTGTAATTCGTTTTATTTCTATAATTAGATTATAATTCGTAATTCTGTACTTTTGTATTTATTAAACAGTAGACATAACAATCTTAAGACAATTTATTTTGTCCTATTGTTTTGTAGTCTACAGAAATTTTTTTATTACAGAAATTTATTTGTTGAAAATATATCTGTTTTGACAGAAAAATTGAATTAAATTATTACTTTATTGTAGAAATTAATAAAACAGTTTTGGTACGGAAATTAATTTCTATACTGTTTTTTATATTCCGTTTTAGAAAATAAAATTTTATTTGTGTATTCTTGTTAAAATCTGTTTATGTGAAAAATTTTAATCTTAAAATAATAATTCTCTTTTGTACGGAATTCCTTTTGTTATTAAAAATTAGTGTGACACAGATTTTATTATGTATAAACTTCTGTTTATATTATAGTTTAATTCTGAATTTTATTTGAAATTCATTTATTGTGAATTACATTTGGAGGAAATTGGTGCACATAATTTTGTATTCTGTTTTGATTAATTCATTATATATGAATTTTATCATTGATAAAAATTATGTTTTTGTAACATAAATGGAATCGCAACGTACGAACACTACTCCTACTAAACTGATTGTCACCAACACAAATGTGACTGCAGACGTATCTATGCCACGCGTGGAGAAACCGAAAAAGTTCAACGGGGTTGACTTCAAATTTTGGCAAGGACAAATATACTTCTATCTCACTACCTGCCAACTGGGTAAGTTTGCATATGAAGATTGCCCCTCTATTCAAGAGGGAGATGATTCTGAAAGGTTGTTGCTGTCGATGCTTGGAAGCATTCGGGCTACCTATGTCGGAATTATATTCTGGCCTACTTGGACAAGACATTGTACCATGTCTATTGCACGATCAAAACATCCAAGAAATTATAGAATTCTTAGGAAAAGAAGTATAAAACTGAAGATGTTGGGATGAAGAAATTTATCGTCGGGCATTTTCTGGACTTCAAAATGGTTGATTCTAAATCTGTGATCTCGCAAGTGCAAGAACTCCAAGTGATCCTATACGACATTCATGCTGAAGGAATGTCACTTAGTGAAACTTTCCAAGTTGCTGCAATTGTTCAAAAGTTGCCACCATCTTGGACTTTATTCAAAATTATCTCAAGCACAAGCGAAAGGAGATGAATGTGGAGGAGTTGGTGGTCAGGCTAAGAACCGAAGAAGATAACCGTGAGTCTCAAAAGAAAAGTGGGAAGAATCCAATGGAAACGAAAGTCCATGTTGTTGAATGTCCTAAGAAGAACAAACGAAAGTATGATGGGGAAGGCACTTCCAAACAGAACAAGAAGAAGTTCAAAGGCAAATGCTACAATTGTGGTAAACCTGGACACCGCTCAAGTGAGTGTCGTAAGCCTAAAAATCAAAATCGAAATAACCCTCAAGCAAATGTAACTGAGGGTGAGAATATCGTCAATGATTTGGCGGATATGAATCTTTCTGCCGTGGTCTCTGAATGTAACTTGGTTGGAAATACCAAGAAATAGTTGGTGGACACTGGAGGCACACGACAAATTTGTGCAAATAAATGGATGTTCACCACCTATAAGTCTTTGAAAAATGAGGAGAACCTCTTTATGGGAAATTATTCCACTTCTAAGGTTGTGGGACAAGGAAAGTGTAATACCCCGTACTTTTGACTATAATTATTTTTGGGATTAATTAATTAATTAGCGTATTAATTGGAAATTAATTCGGGTTATAAATACTAATGTGATGCGAGTTGGTATTTGATTATGTGCATATATGATTATATATGTATCTGGTACTATAAAATTTGTCGTGAGATTTATATACGGCATTTTAGAAATTTTGTTGAGACGCGTGGGACCGCCGCGTCACGGTATATTATTTTGATAATAAAAAGTGAATTTAAAATCTATAAACCGTATGGTCGATTTGAGTGCACCAACGCGTCCAGAAGGGTCGAGATAGTCAGAAAACACTAGCCGGGGGTATAGTTTGGGTCCCGGGGTATTTTTAGGCCATACCGGCAACTTAAAGGGTATTTTAGTAATTTGGTATTTTTGGGTAATTAAAAGTGACGAAAATTGAGAGTTGTAATCTGATAAGGAATTGACCCAACCAACCCTTTATTAACCCCATAAGCTACGTAGGTTATCATTTAGTCTTCCAACTCTCCCAAAGCAAACCCTAGCCACCATAGCCTTTTGGAGAAGAAAGCTTGGAGAAGGAGAGAGAGAGAGGAATTCTGCAGAGATTCTTCACCAAATCAACACCAAATCCGAAATCAAACCAAGGCAAGTGATTTATTCCATTTAAATTTCAGAGAATGCTTCTTCCATGGTAGATTATTCATAAATTTTGTATGTTCTTGGAAGATAATGAAAAACCCATAAGATTGGAGTTATTAGTTTAAATTTTGGGATATAGGTTGCATGTAGAATGTTACTGGAAGATTATATTAAGAGAATTATCGACTTTTGTTATACCAAAAACGGATTTAAGATGAAGTTTATGAATGTTCTTGAGATAAAATCTGGAAACTAGGTTTTTGATGAAGTTTGACCCATATGTAGCCTTTAGATGTTGAATTAGTAGTTTGTGGACGTTAGTAATATTGTAGGATTGTTATATGACATTACTATAACGTTATATCTGAGAATCATACGTTAGAAATAAGTTTTGGGACGTTTTCAAATCTGCAGAACGAAGCAGTCCGTAGCCATACCTGTTCGATCGATCGATCGACATTCATCAGTCGATCGATCGACTAAATCGATCGATCGAAGGTCAAGGTCGATCGATCGACCTTCCCAGAATGAGTGAAATTTTCCTTAATATGATTTTAATGGTGGAAACCCTCGGAGAATATGTTTGGAGAATTTATGAATACCCTCACCTTAAGGAGACCAGTGGGTGTGATTATTATAGTGGACTTTAATTAGAATACAATTCGAGGAATTATTCTAGATTATTGAAATTCGTTAGTGAGGTAACATTTGGGTTAAGAGTGTAAAATTGTGTAAATTGACGAAATAAGGTTTAGAGCAGAAGTAAAGACCTTAGGAATAAAGATGTTATATTTGGGAATAATCGGAACCTAATAATCTATTATAGATAGGTTTTAGGGTTAAGGGATTACGACGTGAGACGTGTCGACTATTTAAATTATATATTATCGGATTACTTGAAATATATAAGTTTGGGATAATGGTATAATGATGTAGAAAATACCTTATTAATATGATGATATCTAAGATGTGTGAATGCTTAGTATATAGTTTATGTGTATGACATACCTACCATACTTGCTATCACGGGAGGTTACGTTCGCTTAGGACCCTCTAATCCTTGTGTGCCTACGGGGGGATATAGACTGGTACCTTGATGAACATAGGTCATTGAAAGACTTATTGTGATATTAATAAGTCCGCGGATCGTGGGAGCGTAGGTATGTGCGTGACCCATGTGAAGGTGACTATGTTCGCCTCCATTATTTGTGATGTTGTTATTTGAGAACTATTCCTGAGAGATTCGGAATATGTGATCCTTATGTACGTGATGTACCGGGATGGATAGCAGAGTATGTGTGCACCGGAGCTTAGTTCTCGGGGTGCTTATATTGTATATTTATGATGTGAATAATATACATTTAATTTAATGAGAACTTTCATGTTAATGTAGTGAACATATATATATCACGGTATTATTTTGAGAAACAAAATGGGTTAGCTAGTAGTATAATATATTGCATATTGAGCATCTGAGTTTATATTAAACCCCTATTTAATTACGAGCGTTATAATAGAACCAAGTAATAATGGCAGGTCCTATGATAAGTCTAGCTAGATTCGATGTCACTTAGCTAGTGGAAAGGGTAGTTATAGATGGGTGCTTACGTTAGGAGTGCACAGTTAGTCGAGAGGTGAGAATTTTATGTGAGTGCACGTCCTAACATGTATTTTGCATTTAATGTTTTAAATGTTTTTAAAGCACTTGCAGGTTTTTAAAATGATTTCCACTTTCGGGCTCTGGCCCATTTGCTTTCAAATATATTTTCTTGTAAAACCATTTTTAGGTGCCCAGCCACAAGGACACCAAGCATAGGATTCTCATTCAGGTGACGAGCTGTAGCTGTTTGTGGAAGCTACAGGGATTTGCATGTAGACGCTTCTCTCATTTGGATTCCAGTCTCAGTATCTATCAGTTATAGGGCATGTTGCCCAATTCTATTAGACATTTTTACATTTCAGTTTTCAGACTCTAGCATGTATTGCTCAGTATTCAGTTTTAGTTATTTATTTCAGTTTACTTATCAGTTGTGGGATTTGTATTGAGGAGTTTTTCCTCCAGAGTTTATTTACATTTGGTGATGGTTATTCGTTTTACTTCAGTATGGTGAATGGTGTTATTTAGTTATTCATTACTCTTGTTGCATGTTAATCAGATTTAATAAAATTTGGCACTTACTTTTTAAATACTAGGTGGTTAGTAATAATAAAACGTTTTCGACAGTGATGCTATTAACTGAGCCAACTTGGCATTTTGAATTAATTTTATAAAGGAGTAGCTACCCGGTGTTTAATATGTCGGGGTGTCACAGGTGGTATCAGAGCATCAGGTTCTAGTGTCCTTTAGGATCTGTACGGCTATTATGTTTCCGCTACGTTTCTTTGATATAGAGCCCTATATTTTAGGACTGTTGTACTCTTTTTGTGTGTACGTTTCGTTCTTCAGCTATTTTAAAGTTTATAACTGTAAAATTATAAACTTTGTTCTTATTTCAGATGCCTCCACGACGTGCACGACGAGTTCCCAGGAATGCAGTGCCCGAACCCCGGCCCGCTCCAGTTCAGGGCATGTTGAGCGCCGCTGAGGTTGCAGCTATAGTAGCTCAAGCGGTGAATGCCGCGATTGTCGTTGTTCAGCAGGCACCACCACAGGCGCCGGTTGCCGCGCCAGCACAGGTTAATGCATTCCCGTCTGCTTGGGAACGTGTACGCGACGCTTTTCAGAAAGCGCATCCGCCAGAGTTTGCAGGAAGCTCAGATGTGGTAGTCTCGAGCCAATGGAGGAAGGACATACAGAGGCATTTGAGGATGCATGAGTGCACTGACGTTCAGAAGCAGGTGATAGCTACTTTCAAGCTAGTTGGATCTGCGCTGCAGTGGTGGGAGTCCATTACCACCGCGGAGGAGAGGGATACCCTCACGATACAGGAGTTCTGGGTGCGGTTCGACCGCAAATACTTTCCGTCCGCAGTTCATACAGAGATGAGGAGGAAGCTGATGAGTTTGAAGCAGGAGGGAAAGACAGTGGCCGAGTATGAGGCCGAGTTCACTAACCTGTTGAAAATCGTTCCAGACGAGATTCCAACAAAGAAGAAGAAGATAGAGAAGTTCACTGATGGGTTGAATTGGAGGATCCGTCAGCATCTGCTAGGGAATCTATCATTGGCCACGTATTCTGATGTGGTTAACGCTGCACTATTGCACTGCCAGGACCACCGTTTTCATATGGACGAGGGCAAGCGGTCAGGGGAGTCTAGCCATCAGGGCAGGACTGGAGGACATGGTGCCAGCGGGGCACAGACCGGTCAGGGGCAGAGACAGACTGAGCAGGGTACCCAGCAGGGGGACAATAAGAGGTTCCGGTCAGGGAACTACAGGCAGGGACAGGGAGGTTTCCGTCAGGGCCATCAGGGTCCAAACGGCCAGCAGGGCCAACAGGGGCAGAATGGGCAGTAGTTCCATCAGGGCCAGCAGGGCCAAGGGAGGAATGGTAACGGCCACCAGGGCCGGGGACAGCAGGGGCAGAGGGGAGGGAACTTCCCAGGGAAGTGCTTTATTTGTGGCAAGACTGGCCATAAGAAGCAGGATTGTCCTGATAGGGGCAGGGCCCCACAGCAGCAGCAGGGTGCTCGCCAGGAGCCACAGAGACCTATGTTTCCCGCCGCTCTCCCCGCACCGCCACAGATGGCAGCATTGCCACCCATTCCAGCAGTTCCAGCTCAGCAGGGGCAGCTACAGTATGGACGTGTCTACAACGTTCACCAGGCTGCAGTTCCACAGGCACCGCCCGCGATCGAGGGTACGTTTCCTATCCATGGCACTATGGGTCGGGTGTTATTTGATACGGGTGCTACACACTGTTTTATTGCTACACACTTCGCGAAAGCTTTAGGATTGTTAGCTACGGCAGAGAGCACAGTGACGTGTGTCGACTCACCATTGGGGAGTGGGTCACTTATTTTCTTTATATGCCGGGGAGTGGGAGTAGAGGTTGGTGGTTTGGTATTACCTGCGGACATGTTAGTGTTAGACATGCATGTTCACGATGTGATCATCGGTATGGATTGGCTCGTAGCATATAGGGCCATGATTGATTGCTTCAGCGGGAGCATTGTTTTTGCCATTCCGGGGCAGGAGATGTTTATAGTGGCGATGCCTCGCCCAGAGGGAGGATCGACCACTCATCTGTATTACATAGAGGAGGATACCTCTAAGGAGGTTGTGGTTCCTTTAGATTCGATCCCGGTTGTCAGGGAGTATTCAGATGTGTTTCAGGAGATACCAGGCTTACCACCCAGTCGAGAGATAGACTTCGTTATTGACTTGCTACCGGGTACGAGACCTATAGCACGTGCACCGTACCGTATGGCTCCAGCTGAGATGCGAGAGCTACGGGATCAGATAGAGCAGCTGTTAGGGAAGGGCTTTATTCGTAGGATTACCTCACCTTGGGGCGCTCCAGTTTTGTTTGTTAAGAAGAGGGACGGTTCACTGAGATTGTGTGTGGACTACCGAGAGTTGAATAAGGTCACGATACGGAATAAGTATCCGTTGCCTCGAATCGATGACTTATTCGACCAGTTGAGAGGAGCTTCTTTCTTCTCGAAGATTGACTTGAGGTCGGGATACCATCAGTTGCGTATCAGGGAGGAGGATGTCTCGAAGACTGCGTTCTTGTCGAGATATGGTTCTTATGAGTTTCGGGTTATGCCTTTCGGCTTGACAAACGCTCCAGCAGTGTTTATGGACTTGATGAACAGGGTGTTCAGAGATTTCCTCGATCAGTTTGTCATTGTCTTCATTGATGAAATTCTGGTCTACTCTCAGACAGAGAAGGAGCACGCCGAGCATTTGAGGTAGGTTTTGCAGACACTTCGTCAGAACGAGCTGTATGCAAAATATGAGAAGTGCGGGTTTTGGCTGAAGGAGGTCCAGTTCTTGGGACACATTATTTCCGACCAGGGAATATCAGTTGATCCAGGGAAGGTATCAGCGGTGAGGGAGTGGGGACAGCCCACGACACCAACAGAGATTCGTAGTTTCTTGGGCTTAGCAGGATACTACAGGAGGTTTATTCGGGGTTTCTCGGAGATAGCAGGTCCTTTGACACATCTTACTCGTAAGGGTGTGCCATATATCTGGAGTGATGCCTGTCAGTTGGCATTCGATGAATTGAAGGACAAATTGACCTCAGCACCTGTGTTAGCATTGCCGAGACCGGGAGTTGAGTATTTGGTTTACACCGATGCGTCTTTGCAAGGACTTGGAGGTGTTTTGCAGCAGGAGAGACAGGCCATAGCTTATGCTTCCCGTAAGCTTAAGCCTCATGAGAAGAATTACCCCACGCATGATTTGGAGTTGGCGGCAGTGGTATTTTCCTTACGGATTTGGAGGCACTATCTTTTGGGGGAGAAGTTTCAGCTGTTCACGGACCACAAGTCCCTACAGTATCTGTTCACGCAGAAAGAGTTGAACATGCGGCAGCGTAGGTGGCTTGAGTTTGTGAAGGACTACCAGTTCGACATCCAGTACCACCCGGGTAAGGCTAACGTGGTAGCAGACGCGTTGAGCCGCAGGCCAGCAGATGAGGTGGCAGAGGTGTGGAAGGCTAAGTGGAAGGAATTGGGACACCAGGATGCAGTGGCCCGATCTTTCATGTCTGTGATGACCGTTACACCGCAGATTGTCATGAAGGTAGTACAGGCACAGGCCGATGACTCGTCCTGTCAGGAGCAGATAGTTCGATTACTAGCAGAGGGAGTCGAGTCCTATACCATTAGCTCAGACGGGGGATTGCGCTTCAATGGGAGGTTGGTAGTTCCGGAAGGGGAAGAATTGCGGCACGATGTTATGGCTGAGTCGCACGGCTCACGGTTCGCGGTACATCCCGGAGGGGACAAAATGTACCAAGACATGAGGCGGCAATATTGGTGGAGCGGTATGAAGAGAGATATCGCTGAGTTTGTCTCGAAATGCACCACTTGTCAGCTTGTAAAAGTGGACCATCAGAGACCAGTAGGATTGCTACAGCCGTTGGAGGTTCCGGTGTGGATGTGGGAGAGCATATCCATGGATTTTGTCACGGGGTTGCCTACGTCGCAGAGGGGTCACGACTCCGTTTGGGTAATTGTGGACAGGTTGTCCAAGGTCGCTCACTTCTTACCCGTAAGGACTGACTACACTACGGGACAGTATGCCCAGCTTTTCATTTCAGAGATTGTGAGACTTCACGGTGTGCCCCTGAATATCGTGTCTGACAGAGACAAGATATTTGTTTCGAGGTTTTGGGAGAGTTTCCAGGAGGCCATGGGCACGGAATTACGGTTGAGTACGGCTTATCACCCGCAGACCGATGGGCAGACAGAGCGCACCAACCAGATGTTGGAGGACATGCTACGCATGTGCATTTTTGACTTCGGGGGTGGATGGGAGCAGTACCTTCCACTGGTGGAGTTTGCTTACAACAACTCCTATCAGTTTACTATTGGCATGGCTCCGTTTGAGGCATTGTACGGTAGGCCTTGTCGTTCCCCAGCATGTTGGTTGGAGGTGGGGGACAACAAATTACTTGGGCCAGAAGTGATCCAGGATACTTCGGCAAGGATTGAGTTGATTCGGAGTCGCATTCGGGTAGCTCAAGACAGGCAGAAGAGTTATGCTGATGCGAAGAAATTTTTCAGGGAGTTCCAAGTGGGGGACCAGGTTTTGCTCAGGGTATCTCCGATGAAGGGGATTATGCGATTCGGGAAGAAGGGGAAGCTGGCACCGAGGTATGTGGGGCCGTTTCCTATTATTGAGCGGATAGGACCGGTTGCATATAGACTTGGACTACCGGAACATTTGCATCGGATTCACGACGTGTTCCATATTTCCTCGCTGAGGAAATACCTTGGGGACAATTTGGCTCATTCTCACATTGCTGTGGAGGACACCGATCTCCAGCCGGATAGCTCTTACGAGGAGGGGCCAATTGCTATTTTGGACCGAAGCGAGAGGAAACTGCGGTCAAAGATAGTCCCGTTAGTGCGTGTTCAGTGGCGACATCACAATGTCGAGGAGTCCATATGGGAGCGCGAGGATGAGATGCGCGAGAGTTATCCAGAACTGTTTTTAGCAGGTACTTTCTAGTTTCGAATTTCGGGACGAAATTCAGTTATTAGGGGGGGAGTATGTAATACCCCGTACTTTTGACTATAATTATTTTTGGGATTAATTAATTAATTAGCGTATTAATTGGAAATTAATCCGGGTTATAAATACTAATGTGATGCGAGTTGGTATTTGATTATGTGCATATATGATTATATATGTATCTGGTACTATAAAATTTGTCGTGAGATTTATATACGGCATTTTAGAAATTTTGTTGAGACGCGTGGGACCGCCGCGTCACGGTATATTATTTTGATAATAAAAAGTGAATTTAAAATCTATAAACCGTATGGTCGATTTGAGTGCGCCAACGCGTCCGGAAGGGTCGAGATAGTCAGAAAACACTAGTCGGGGGTATAGTTTGGGTCCCGGGGTATTTTTAGGCCATACCGGCAACTTAAAGGGTATTTTAGTAATTTGGTATTTTTGGGTAATTAAAAGTGACGAAAATTGAGAGTTGTAATCTGATAAGGAATTGACCCAACCAACCCTTTATTAATACCATAAGCTACGTAGGTTATCATTTAGTCTTCCAACTCTCCCAAAGCAAACCCTAGCCACCATAGCCTTTTGGAGAAGAAAGCTTGGAGAAGGAGAGAGAGAGAGGAATTCTGCAGAGATTCTTCACCAAATCAACACCAAATCCGAAATCAAACCAAGGCAAGTGATTTATTCCATTTAAATTTCAGAGAATGCTTCTTCCATGGTAGATTATTCATAAATTTTGTATGTTCTTAGAAGATAATGAAAAACCCATAAGATTGGAGTTATTAGTTTAAATTTTGGGATATAGGTTGCATGTAGAATGTTACTGGAAGATTATATTAAGAGAATTATCGACTTTTGTTATACCAAAAACGGATTTAAGATGAAGTTTATGAATGTTCTTGAGATAAAATCTGGAAACTAGGTTTTTGATGAAGTTTGACCCATATGTAGCTTTTAGATGTTGAATTAGTAGTTTGTGGACGTTAGTAATATTGTAGGATTGTTATATGACATTACTATAACGTTATATCTGAGAATCATACGTTAGAAATAAGTTTTGGGACGTTTTCAAATCTGCAGAACGAAGCAGTCCGTAGCCATACCTGTTCGATCGATCGATCGACATTCATCAGTCGATCGATCGACTAAATCGATCGATCGAAGGTCAAGGTCGATCGATCGACCTTCCCAGAATGAGTGAAATTTTCCTTAATATGATTTTAATGGTGGAAACCCTCGGAGAATATGTTTGGAGAATTTATGAATACCCTCACCTTAAGGAGACCAGTGGGTGTGATTATTATAGTGAACTTTAATTAGAATACAATTCGAGGAATTATTCTAGATTATTGAAATTCGTTAGTGAGGTAACGTTTGGGTTAAGAGTGTAAAATTGTGTAAATTGACGAAATAAGGTTTAGAGCAGAAGTAAAGACCTTAGGAATAAAGATGTTATATTTGGGAATAATCGGAACCTAATAATCTATTATAGATAGGTTTTAGGGTTAAGGGATTACGACGTGAGACGTGTCGACTATTTAAATTATATATTATCGGATTACTTGAAATATATAAGTTTGGGATAATGGTATAATGATGTAGAAAATACCTTATTAATATGATGATATCTAAGATGTGTGAATGCTTAGTATATAGTTTATGTGTATGACATACCTACCATACTTGCTATCACGGGAGGTTACGTTCGCTTAGGACCCTCTAATCCTTGTGTGCCTACGGGGGGGATATAGACTGGTACCTTGATGAACATAGGTCATTGAAAGACTTATTGTGATATTAATAAGTCCGCGGATCGTGGGAGCGTAGGTATGTGCGTGACCCATGTGAAGGTGACTATGTTCGCCTCCATTATTTGTGATGTTGTTATTTGAGAACTATTCCTGAGAGATTCGGAATATGTGATCCTTATGTACGTGATGTACCGGGATGGATAGCAGAGTATGTGTGCACCGGAGCTTAGTTCTCGGGGTGCTTATATTGTATATTTATGATGTGAATAATATACATTTAATTTAATGAGAACTTTCATGTTAATGTAGTGAACATATATATATCACGGTATTATTTTGAGAAACAAAATGGGTTAGCTAGTAGTATAATATATTGCATATTGAGCATCTGAGTTTATATTAAACCCCTATTTAATTACGAGCGTTATAATAGAACCAAGTAATAATGGCAGGTCCTATGATAAGTCTAGCTAGATTCGATGTCACTTAGCTAGTGGAAAGGGTAGTTATAGATGGGTGCTTACGTTAGGAGTGCACAGTTAGTCGAGAGGTGAGAATTTTATGTGAGTGCACGTCCTAACATGTATTTTGCATTTAATGTTTTAAATGTTTTTAAAGCACTTGCAGGTTTTAAAATGATTTCCACTTTCGGGCTCTGACCCATTTGCTTTCAAATATATTTTCTTGTAAAACCATTTTTAGGTGCCCAGCCACAAGGACACCAAGCATAGGATTCTCATTCAGGTGACGAGCTGTAGCTGTTTGTGGAAGCTACAGGGATTTGCATGTAGACGCTTCTCTCATTTGGATTCCAGTCTCAGTATCTATCAGTTATAGGGCATGTTGCCCAATTCTATTAGACATTTTTACATTTCAGTTTTCAGACTCTAGCATGTATTGCTCAGTATTCAGTTTTAGTTATTTATTTCAGTTTACTTATCAGTTGTGGGATTTGTATTGAGGAGTTTTTCCTCCAGAGTTTATTTACATTTGGTGATGGTTATTCGTTTTACTTCAGTATGGTGAATGGTGTTATTTAGTTATTCATTACTCTTGTTGCATGTTAATCAGATTTAATAAAATTTGGCACTTACTTTTTAAATACTAGGTGGTTAGTAATAATAAAACGTTTTCGACAGTGATGCTATTAACTGAGCCAACTTGGCATTTTGAATTAATTTTATAAAGGAGTAGCTACCCGGTGTTTAATTAGTCGGGGTGTCACAGAAAGATTGTTTTAAAAATGACTTCTGGAAAGGAACTTACTCTCAACAATGTTCTTCACGTGCCTGATATCCGAAAGAATCTGATTTCTAGATCTCTCTTGACTAAAAATGGTTTCAAGCTTGTGTTTGTGTCTGATCGCTTTGTGTTGTTTAAGAATGACATGTATGTAGGAAATGACTACCTAAATGAGGGGATCTTTAAAGTCAATGTTCTTACTATAACCCCAAAAACATCTGTTTCAATGAATGAAATTTGTTCACACCGATATTTGTGATATAATTCACACCGATATTTGTTGAAAGGATAACTGAATCTTTAGATATAATTCACACCGATATTTGTGATTTAAAATTTGTTCAAACTAGAGGTGGGAAAAATTATTTTATTACTTTTATTGACGATTGCACAAAATATTGCTATGTATATTTGTTACATAGTAAAGATGAGGCTATTAATGCATTTAAACGATATAAGAATGAAGTTGAGAATCAATTAAGCAAAACGATAAAGGCTATTAGGAGTGATAGAGGAGGTGAATATGAATATCCATTTAAGGAATTTTGTTTTGAAAATGGGATTATTCATCAAACAACTGCTCCTTATTCTCCTCAATCGAATGGTGTTGCTGAACGCAAAAATCGTACTTTGAAAGAGATGATGAACTCAATGTTATTAAGTTTAGGAGCTCCACAAAATTTGTGGGGGGGAAGCCTTACTTTATGCTAATTACATTCTCAATAAAGTACCTCACAAGAAGGCCCACAAGACACCTTATGAATTTCGAAGACCTTCCTATAAATATTTACGAGTGTAGGGGTGTTTAGCCAAAGTGATGGTTCCTAAACCTAAAAAGGTAAGAATAGGGCCAAAAATCGTGGATTGTGTATTCATCGGTTATGCTACTAATAGCAGTGCATATCGATTTCTAGTTTGTAAATCTGAGATTTCGGATATTCATGTAAATATGGTTATTGAATCGAGGGACGCTTCATTTTTTAAAAATGAATTCCCGTATAACATGACCCGAGAATTCGGTCCTTCTAAAAGGACAAATCAAGCTACTACAGGTGGTACTCATCAACCTATTGAATCAATAGAGGATGAACTAAGACGTAGTAAAAGAGCAAAAACCTCAACTTCTTTCGGTCCGGATTTTCTAACATATTTGCTAGAAAATGAACCTCAATCGTATAAAGAAGCTATATCCTTACCCGATGCTTCTAATTGGAAAGAAACAATTAATTGTGAAATTGAATCCATATTACAAAATCATACATGGGAACTAGTGGAGCTTCCATCAGGTTAAAAGCCGTTAGGTTATAAATGGATCTTCAAAAAGAAGTTGAAGGCCGATGGATCAATTGATAAATATAAAGCTAGACTTGTAGCTAAAGGCTATAGGCAAAAGGAAGGGTTGGATTACTTCGACACATATTCACCGGTAACAAGAATAACGTCCATTCAGATGTTAATAGCAATAGCTGCTATTAATGGACTTGAAATTCATCAAATGGATGTAAAAATCGCATTCTTAAATGGTGAACTAGAGGAGGAAATTTATATGGAGCAACCTGAAAGGTTCAAGGCTCCCGGACAAGAAGGAAAAGTATGTAAGCTTGTTAAATCACTATATGGATTAAAACGATCACCTAAACAATGGCATCAAAAATTTGATAATGCAATGTTATCAAATGGTTTCAAAATTAATGAATGCGATAAATGTGTTTACTTTAAATATATTCAAAATGGATATGTCATTGTATGTCTCTATGTTGATGATATGCTTATCATGGGTAGTAACTTGAAAATTGTCAAAACTACAAAACAAATGTTGAGTAGTAGATTTGACATGAAAGATTTGGGAATCGCCGATGTTATATTAGGAATTAAAATTTCTAAAACATCGGATGGACTTATATTATCTCAATCTCATTACATTGAGAAAGTACTTGAAAAATTCAAGAAGTATGATATTAGTCTTACCAAGACACCTGTAGATGTAAATTTACATCTAGCAAGAAATAATGGTGAAAACATATCTCAACTAGAATATTCTCGTATCATTGGCAATTTAATGTATATCATGAACTGTACACGACTGGACATAGCATATTCAATAAGTAAGCTAAGTCGATTTACGAGTAATCTAGGAAGAGATCACTAGAAAGAAATATTGAGAGTTTTGGGTTATTTAAAATATACTCAAAACTTTGGACTGCACTACTCAAAATATCCAGCTGTTCTTGAAGGACATTGCGATGCAAATTGGATATCTGATACAAAGGACTCTAAGTCTACGAGTAGGTATGTGTTTACCCTCGGAGGTGCAACCGTATCTTTGAAATCCTCAAAACAAACGTGCATTGATAGATCGACAATGAAATCTGAATTCATTGCACTAGAAAAAGCTGGAGAAGAAGATGAATGGCTTAGAAATTTCTTAGAGGATGTTCCAAATTGATCTAAACGTGTGCCCGCAATTTGTATACACTGCAATAGCCAATCAGCGATTGGAATGGCACAAAATCACATGTATAACGGAAAGTCACGACATATTCGTCGTCGACACAATACCGTTAGACAACTTCTCTCAAATGGAATTATCTCAATTGACTATGTAAAGTCAAAAGATAATATATCAGATCCACTAACGAAATGTTTAAATGTTGAAAGATCGTCGAGAGGAATGGGTCTAAAGCCTATAAATAAATAAGAATCAATATAGTGGCAACGCAACCTAGCTGACTGGAGATCCCAAGATCTAGGTTCAATGGGCAAACCAAACTACGTTGTAGTCAGTAAGCACTGTAGGATATTTAATCCTATCCATTCCAAAGATGAGACAGTGCACATCTGCCGCGAAATTGGGATAAGTTATGCTTTTAATGACATTTATATCTTAGTACGTCTAAGTGGGGTATTGCAGGATACTCTTTATGGAAGTCACCTACGTGAGTAAGAATGAGGCCACTTCTATAAGAATAATGAAAGGCATATTCTCTAAAATACTCACGGAACCAAGTGGTGTTCATGGCCAAAATAAACACAAACATTAGAACCAACTGTGTTGAAGAATTATTGTGTGAATACTATTGTCTAGGTTTGCAAAAAGGGTTGACAGTTCAAGGACGTGAAGTCTACTGATTAACCAAGTAAACCCGGTAGTATATCACTAAGGAAAGTTCAAGGCCACTAGGCTACTTCTCCCGATGCAATAAATCTTCAGTTTTACTCAACATGTGTCTGCATCTGCATTAGCATCTGTTCTGTTTTATTTATAACGATATATCATTCATGTGGGGGATTGTTGGAAATAGGACTTATAAAGCTGTCCAGGTTTTTCTGGAGAAAATTTTGAGCAACTTTGAGCTCAAATTTAAGTGGAACCTACACTACAATAATTGTGAGAAAATATACGAACGTGTTCTCCTCTGCAAGGAAATTAACGTGGTATATTCATATATCCAATTTCATTAAGTTATGAATGATAAATATATCCCCAAAGTGACTCACAAAACAATGAAAGTTAATGTATTGGGTATGTTTTAACTCTTGTTCCACATTGGAAGAGTAGTGAAAAAATGATGAGTTAATAAAACTCAAATGATGGAATCAGGCTTGGATGCCTTGGGGTATCCCAACTCTTTGAAGGGGAGATGACCTAAACTATGAACGGATTGACTTTTGATCAAAGGTCCACACGCGCGCGCGCGCGTCCTTCCGTCCAAGCCTCAACGAATACAGGCCTCAACTAACCCAACGCGGGGACGGAACCTCGTATGAACTTCGAGTTGATATCCCCGAGTTACCGGTGGATCTAGTTCAAAAATACCTTGGAACATGTACCTGCGAACCGCTTGACCTCCGACCCAGATCAAGAAAACCTCCGAGGCAGCTTTGAACTTCGATCAGCATTGGAACCCACCCCCCCATCTCCAAACAGCATATCTGTTAAGGTATTTCGAACACCTTGATCTTCGATATATCTCCGAGCACTTTGATCCTCGAACTCACTCATTTCTCTGAATACACTCGAGCGTTTTGGATCTCGGAACAACCTCCGAACCACTTGGTAGACGAACAGTTACATGCGAACAACTTCGGATCTCTGAACAACGACGGATCTCCGAGCTTCCTGACTTCCGAACAGGTATCCTCAAGCTACCTGACCTCCGAACGACCAGCTGGAACTGTCTCGACCTCCGAATTAGCAATCGAAGCAGCCTCGATCATCGGAAGTCCCAAATAAGTGGGTTTGCCCTTGTTTTAATATTTGTAAGGGCTTGGAGATATTTAAAGGTATTCGAGGCAATATAGTGGCAGTGAACCACCTGGAAAAGATTTTCAAAATTATGCCACAAATATATGCTATTTTGAACAGTATGGCAACAGTCGCTAAAAAAATTATATTGCCTATTTCATTTAATTTGGAAAGTTATAGTAATTATTTGTGCGTGTTTATTTAAACACCCTGAAAATATTATTCGAAATATTTGTAGCGTCGCACGAATTTGAGTTGCTCGAGTAGAAAAAATATTTATTTCTAGAAAAATCATACTCGAAATTGTGAAGTATTTTATGTTATCCCACGAGGAACCATTTTAAAGACTTAGTATAAGCACGTAATCGAACAATCTTACCAAAATAATTATTTTGTGCAAACACGTCAAAAATGACACCCTTCGAACAATCATATCGAAATGATATTTTTTGAGTGACCTTAGAAAAATAATATTTTTCTGAAAAAATTTGCTCAAGTCTTAGTGCCTCGGAGGAACCCCCTTCAAGCAGCCTCTTCGAGCAACCCCCTCAATCAGCCTCTTCGAGCGGCCTCGGGGGAACCTCCTCGAGCAGCCTCGGGGGGAAACTCCTCGAGCAACTCACAAAATAAAAAATATTTTTTGAAACTTAGCATTTTTTTAAGTCATGGTACCTCGAGTAGGTACCTCAAGCGACCTCACCCACGAACAATCATATCGAAATGATATTTTTTGAGTGACCTTAGAAAAATAATATTTTTCTGAAAAAATTTGCTCAAGTCTTAGTGCCTCGGAGTAACCCCCTTCAAGTAGCCTCTTCGAGCAACCCCCTCAATAAGCCTCTTCGAGCGGCCTCGGGGGAACCTCCTCGAGCAGCCTCGGGGGGAAACTCCTCGAGCAGCTCACAAAATAAAAAATATTTTTTGAAACTTAGCATTTTTTTTAAGTCATGGTACTTCGAGTAGGTACCTCAAGCAACCTCACCCACGGTGCCTTGACGAGGTACCTCGAGCGACCTCACCCGCGGTGCCTTGACCAGGTACCTCGAGCGACCTTCTCCTAGTGGCTCGAGTTACCTCGCCCAAGTGGCTCGAACAGCCTCGTCCTAGTGCCTCGAGCGGCCTCGCCCTAGTGATTCGAGTTACCTCGCCCTAGTGGCTCGAGTACCTCGCCCTAGTGGCTCGAGCATCCTCGTCCTAGTGACTTGAGCTGCCTTATTCACGGTTGCTTGGAGCACCCCCCTAAGCAACCACATCCATGGTTGCCTAGAACAAATATTTGTGCTATCTTGCATTCGAATTATGCCAAACTATGATTTATTCACATGATGATGTTAGCTACATGAAATTTGAAAATAGATATTTATTACTCACCTCGAGTTAACCGAGCATGCTTATTGACTAATTTATTCCATAAATGATTTAATGGACCATTTCTGAGTTTTTTCAGCTTTGATAAAATAGTGGGGGCATGAGATAAATAACGCACTGCACTATATATCCACACTCTATCAATTGCATATTATAGCATATCAAATTCGCATCATATAGATTGCACAGAACAATATGTCTATGATTCCTCAAAGCATGTTTTCGAGTTTATTTTATTCTATGATATAAAATAAAATAAAGGGGGAGGATATACCCCGCATGATTATATATGGCACTTTAATATGCCTTATGAGATTACTAATGATTTTTGTGTCATAATCCGAGTCGATTTCTTATCCTTGCAGATGTTGAATGCACATGATCGAATCGAGCTCGAATAATTACATCAGGTCTCACAGATGTCAAGGCCAAACGCTCAAGAGATTTATTTTTAACTGGGGGCAAATACCCTCGTAAATTTCAACTCTTAGATGGTGTTGCAACCAATTGTTTATTTTTCTTTACTTTACTTTATCTTGAGATAAAAAACAAAGCAAAGTAAAGAGGGGAAAAAGTACTGTGTAGTGTACAACTTGTAGTCAGGCATAAACGCAGGTGACAAGCATGCTCAGATTCGATCCCAGAATGGCCATCATTGATGAAGCATCCTCAAAAGAAACATCAGAGCTGCTCAGCATAGCCACCGGATGGCTCATATATAGCACTAGATATATTAAATTATTTCCAGCAAAGCGACAGGGGGCAAACAAAATTGCCCGCAAAACCTAGAGCATAGATATAGAGTTTGCATACAAAACTTCACCAGAATTGTGGTATGTCGCCCACAGAGGTGTATTATAGTTTTCACAAAACCTTACCAGTTTCGAGGTAAGTTTCCCACAGAGGGGCATTATATATCTCACAAACCTTACAGTCGCCCACAGAGGTTCATTATAGTTTTCACAACCTTACCAGTATTGTGGTAAGTCACCCACAAAGGTGCATTATAGTTTTCACAAAACCCTACCAGTTTCGAGGTAAGTCGTCCACAGAGGTGCATTATAGATCTCACAAATGTTACTAGTATGGTGGTAAGTCGCCCACAGAGGTGCATTATAGATTTCACAAAACCTTACCAGTTTCGAGGTAAGTCGCCCAGCGAGGTGCATTACAGATTTCACAAACCTTACCAGTTCGAGGTAAGTTGCCCAGCGAGGTGCATTATAGATTTCACAAACCTTACCATCTCGAGGTAAGTCGCCTACAGAGGTGCATTATAGATTTCATAAACTTTACCAATTTAGAGGTAAGTAGCTCACAGAGGTGCATCACAGTTTTCACAAACCTTACGAGTTTCGAGGTAAGTCACCCACAGAGGTGCATCATAGTTTTCACAAAAAACTTAACCAGTATTGTGGTGAGTCGCCCAAAGCGGTGCATTACAGTTCTCATAAAGTCCTACATTACTAGGCCCACATGACCATCGGTTATGGGAGATTATGCATATAAGACTAGGTCCGCCTGACCCTCGGTTATGGAAAATTATGCCTATAAGATTAGGTCCTCCCGACCCTCGATTATGGGAGATTAAGCCTATAAGACTAGGTCCGCCTCCACCCTCGGTTATGGGAGATTTATAGTCTACATTAATAGGCCCGCCTGACCCTCGGATATGGGAGATTTATAGCCTACATTACTAGGCCTGCCTGACCCTCGGATATGGGAGATTTATAGCCTACATTACTAGGCCCGCCTAACCCTCGGATATGGGAGATTTTGTTTTTTAAGACCAAAATGACTTGGCCCGCCTAACCCTCGATTATGGGAGATTTTGTTTTTAAGTCCAATATAACTTGCGCGCCCCCCGACCCTCGCTCATGGGAGATTCAAAGTCCTATACTACTAGGCACGCATGATCCTTTTAAGGGAAACTTAAACCCCTACATTACTAGGCATAAATCTGATTTACGAGAAACTAAAGTCCTACATTACTAGGAACGCTTAAAGACCCTGAATTTTGGGCACACTTACAAAATATGTTGGTTTAAAAACCCTAGTTCACTCGAGGAACTAATGGTTGCTCGACCGAGTACGCTCAAATAGGTTTTTGATCTTATGATTGCAAAAGATCCACTATAGTTATATAAGGACTAATTGGTTGCTCGGGCCAGTACATCTGGCAATTTTGTTATTCGAAATGTTCGAAGCCATAATAAAATTGTGGAGACATTCTCATTCGAGAGGACTGGGGGCAACCCCCCCGAAATACTCCTCTTAAATGAAAAGTAGAGGAAGAAAAAATAGCTCTCATACAGATGATATATGCGTATGCGTGCATGATAAACAGACCAAACATGGTTATGTGATAATTTTCTAGCCGAATAGGCTAAATGATTTATTTCGTACACATAGTTGATATGTCTCAGCCGAGGCATCAACACACCAACTATGTCTACGAGGAGGCAAATGTCGAGTGGGGTTAAATGAATTAACCACCAACACTCTAATAAATCACCCCACAGATTTGTTAAAATATTGATTTATGATTTATCGAGTTTTACTACAATCGTGACCCTACACGGGCTGAGATATTATTATGCGCGATTTAATATATTGTGTATACTCCGCATTTGATGAAATACACTAGACAATACTCCAGTAATGATTTAATTAATTATTTGAGATGCCGCCACATATATTATGGCAAGTGGCACCATAAATATTGGACACTTGGTTCCATAGAAAAGATGACACATGTCAACCCACTTGGACACTTCTACTATATAAAGAGGGCTTCCCCCTCATTTTGATGGATGATGGTCTTGGGAGGAAAATAAGGAGAGGAAATATAGCTCTCCTCCCCCACGCACCTTTAGAGCTCTGTCACGATTTTGATAGTGACGAGCGGATTTTTATAGTTTCATTATATGGTATATGGGCGTTTGAGAGGCGAATAGCCGAATTTGGCACCCCCATACACCGAAACTACCAAGACTGGGCGTTCGAGAGGGGGTTCTCTGGCTTAGGCACCCCCCACGTATCAAAACCACCAAAATCAAGATCTCTCCGGCGTATCGTACGGATCCACGAACTACGCAGACTTTGATTTCGCAAAGACGGATATGTAGGCGCAACCACATTGTTAGAGTCTAGAAACACGCTCGACGTGGTGCCTCCTCAAATCTGCACTCACATCTTACAGGGCATGACCAAGTTTATGGTTATTATGTCATCCTCATTGGGAGACATACATTTATTTTGACCTTGGTCCTGTTTTTGTAAGTGTTTTAAGTATTTTAAGTCCATAGAGTCTTCTTTATTAGGTGTGAATTCTAATCCATCATTGGATTCATAATAATTACATGCAACCCATGTTGGAAAATACTCGAAATAACTATTTAATACACCATTTAAAAGGAGTTATGATTGTTGGAGCGGAAGTCCAAGGGTCTATTTAAAATGTGTATAGATTGAACTACCAAAAAATATTACACATATGTAAAATCCTATAAAGCGGAATAAGGATTTACCTTCGAGATCTCTTTGATTTGATCTCGTCTTGACACAAATCGTATATTATGACAGTTGATCAAGAACGCAAGCCTGATGCACCTCAAGGTCTTCTTTTGTATTCCTGATATGGACAATCACGAGAATAGTGTGGGCTCTTCCTTTGTGACCACCTTTTCTTCTCCTCTTTCCAATTTGCTATCTCTCTTTCTCACAAGTAAGAATTTGGTTATTTTGAGTATCAAAGAGTGACAGCTAGCTAAAGAAAGAATGAGCCTTAGGTGCATATATATAGGCTACAGTGGGGACCCTAAGGAGAGATAAGGACGTAGCTCATAATAGGCATGAGAAAACCTAATCCTTCTTGGATACTAATCTCAGTCCCTTAATTATAATTAATACCACTAAATAATTATAATTGAAACTCTACTCCTTAACTCAAAATTATATTTCGAGATCCTCATTATTAATTACTTAATTCTCCCCACGTTAAGGTTACAAATACTCGTTAATAAAATAAATTACTGATAATTTATTTGATTAACTTCTTTAAGTCCTTGAGCGATCTAACTTAACTTATTTGTAGTGTCAGATTAACATAATCCACCTGTAGGATTTGATACATTCAAAACTTATAAGCATCTCAAGAGGGTATCTCCAGCCTCTATACCGAGACGTGGATTCCATCTATAAAAGACTTTCACCATACAATAATCACCATTACACAATCTATCTAGATTGTTGATCCAATAATGAATCTCACCTGAAAGGTCAAAGCAATAAATAACTAGTGCATGTGTCCATCAATCATACCCGGATTAAGAGCCTTAAGTAGACCTAATAATCACAAGGTTTACATTGTCTTATAAAATCAGTATAAAGATAATGACCTCAAAGTGGTCCCATTCAATACACATAAAGTGTACTAGCACAATAAATTGAAACTATATAGTTTCCCGTAATCAAGATAGAGTTACTAAAATATTGTGCTAGCTGTACTCTACACACCAGAACACCTATTGTGCAAAATAAAAGACATCGACAATAGATAAAATAGTGCAAAGATTTTGTCCATACATGATTCTCATTACAATAGGAAAAACTGATTTTATTTTAATAATAAATTCATAAATAAAACTATTACATAAAGCATGGTTATAGTCTACTTCTCTAACAATGATACCATTAATAATATCAGAAACATTTTATTTATAGAGGGAGACATTAGGAGAGGGGGCAATGGGGATTCTTTTGCTAACAAGAAAAACTTAAAGTGCCTCCATATGATGGGAACCAAGATGCATTTTACATAATTCTAGTTATTGAGTACCGAAGCTCCTTCGATAACACCCCATATTTTTAATGATTTTTATATTGGGATTAATTAAATTAAATTGAAAATTAATAGGAAATCAATCCGGATTAAAATAGATATTAATTAGCAAGATAAGGGTTAATATTTATTTGTATGAATTATATTGAGTATTTCTTAGTGAATGAATAATAAACTAGTAAGAATGCAATATGATTGTCGTGAGTGAGAAATACGACAATTACGGTAATTTAGTCGGGACGCGCGTGTCAGTCGTTTCAGGGATTAAATTTATGAGATAAAATGTGATTTATTTATGAATCATCCAAATGGTCATTTCGAGTACACCAGGGAGTCTGAAAGGGTCGAGATAGTAAAAAAAGTGTACTCGAGCTTTGGATTGGGTCCCGGGCATTTTTAGGCCAAATTGGCACCCCAAAAGGGTATTTTGGTCTTTTGGATTTTTAGAGTAAAGGGACCAATGAATTTACTAGGGGTATATCAGCATTTGTGTTGAGGGTTCTAGGATTAGAAGTTAGAAAAACTTAGAGAGACTATTAGAGGAGGAAGGTGAAGGTTTCCAAGGCTCCCCACACCATTTTTGCACCACTATCACGACCACCACCGGAGTTTAGATCGGAAGGGAAGTAAGACAACTCCACCATTTTTTTGCACAAATTAGACCTACAAACTCCAGGCAAATATCTATCTTGCAAAATTTTGAGTGTATATACTATCCATATTAGTGTAGGATTGAATATTCTCATGAATAAATGATTATTGGTGTTAAATTGGAGATTAAATTCATATTCTTGGGTAGAAATCATGATATAAATAATTCACTTATATATGTAGTACGAATCTGATAATTTATTAACATGAGAATGTGGAGAAATATGGGTTTGTTGATGTTGTTGAACAAAGAAATAATAATTTAGGGTTTTGGGTTAAAGTATAGGATTAATCCTATTTAAATGGTTCCCTTTGATGAATTAATGATTCGGTTACGTTAAAAATCATTTATATATGTTATTATAGGGTCTGGTATACTTGGTTGGGAGTTTGGGACTGTAGTATGAAGGTTCAGAGGGATAAAAATGGTGAAAATCGTAGCAGTTAAATGAAGTGGACGACCTGTAGCATTTTGAATCAATTTGGCTCAGAGAGATAATCGATTCGGCTCAAAGAGAGAATCGATTCGGCTCAGAGAGAGAATCGATTCAATCAGTGAATCAATTTGGCCTCTTCATCGAATAGATTTGGTTATTCATATTTGTCCATTTTTTTAATATTATGCCCTAAAGCAACAAAACGAATTCGGGGAGATTTTTGGGACATTATTAAACGTTAATAAGGGATATAGAAATTTCAGTAAGCATACGCTAGGGTCGAGGTTTCCCTAATTGAGGAGAATTAAGGCTAGGAATTATTGGGCATATTTTGATATATGATGAATTCACGAGAATTAGAACGGGTCACAGATAGCATGAGTGAATTTAAGACCAGACCAATAGTATAGAGATGTTATGACTACTGAAATAATTTAAGGGGTAATTAGGACCCTTTGGGTAGTGGAAAATACTCGGGAATATACGATGCGAAGTGTAATGGTAAATTGATAATACGTCAGATATTCGAGAGTTATAATATTAAAAAAATGGAGTGTTTATTTCCGTCACATTTATTTAGTCTGTTGTTTTATCATTTATTACGTTGTTTACTGGAATAATGAATGTGGTTTAGTAGTTTAAATTATTGATTGTTCATAAAAAGATTAAAATTTTGACGCTGGACCATTAGAGTATTAGTAACATAATCATGCTTCGACAGTGATGCTAAGAATGAAACCATTAATGATTTCTATTTAATTTTATAATGGAATAATCACCCACGATTAGAATAGGCGGGGTGTCACAAATGGTATCAAAGCATCCGGTTCTAGTGTCCTTATGATCTCTACAAAGTTGTGATGTTTCCAACGTAGCGTTCTTTAATATAGAGCCCTACTATTAGGATTGTTGCATTCATGATTACGCATTTACGTCTTCAACTATTTTGAGGTATTGAACTGTGGACTTATAGAAATTCTATTTTGTTTCAGATGCCACCCAGACGTGCACCACGAGCCACCAGAGAAGCACAACTCAAACCACAACCAGCTCAGGTACAGGGGACTATGAACGCTGCTGAGGTCGCCGCTATTGTTGCACAAGCGGTTAACGCGACTTTGACCATATTTGCTCAGTAGGCACCAGAGGTTCTGCCTCAGCCACGTGTTGTGGATCCAAACTAGACACACTCATTTCCTTCTGCCTGGGAGCGATTTAGGGGCGCCTTTCAGAAGGCTCAGCCTTCCAAGTTTTAGGGAAGCTCAGATGTCATTGTTGCTTTTCAATGGAAGAAGGACATTCAACGACATTTACGGATGTACGAGTGCATTAATACGCATAGATAAATACTAGCTACTTTAAAGCTAGTGGGGGAAGCCTTCCAGTGGTGGGAGTCTGTTACCACCGCACATGAGGGTGATAGCATGCCTATTCAGAAGTTTTGGGAGTGGTTCGACCGCAAGTACTTTCTATCTGCCATTCAAACAGAGATGAGGCAGAAGTTCTTAGACATCTCCCAAAAAGGAAGGACAGTGGCTGAATATGAGGAGGAATTAACTAGGTTGGAAAATTTTGTACCAGATGAGATGATCACATAGGAGATGAGGGTATTGATCTTTGTTGATGGTATTAGCTGGAGGATCCAACATCATTTGTTGGGTAATCCCGAGCTGAAGATGTATACGGATGTTGTGAATTCCACTTTACTACATTGTCAAGATCACCGCTTCCACGTGAAAGGAGGCAAGTGCAGGAGAGTCTGACCAACAGGGCAAGACAGGGGGTGGCTGTGTCAGTAGGGCACAATTAACTCAGATTCAGATAAGACAAGGTGCATAAGGTTCCCAATAAGGGGATTTTACTAAGCATTTTCGATCAGGAGATTTTAGGCAGGGGTAGGGTGGATTCAAGTATGGCCATCAGGGTCAGTAGGGCCAACAGGGGCATAAGCATTTTTAGCAGGGATAGTAGGGCCAAGGGAGAGGTGGTACTGACCAGTAGGGTCGAGGCCAGCAGGGCCAGAGAGGAGGAAATTCCAGTGGTAGATTCTTCACATGTGTCAAGAATGGCCATAAACGTCAGGATTGTCCTAATAAGGGAAGGGTTTCACAACAGCATGGTGCTCGCCAGGAGACCTAGAGACCTATTTTTCCCATTACCTTTCCATCACTAGCACCAGCACCAACGCTGCTTACCGTACCCGTCATCTCAATAGTCCCGCCATAAAAGGGGCAGTTACTGCATGGATGTGTGTATAACATCCACCAATCCGCAGCCACCAACCCGTAGCCACCAACAATTGAAGGTATGTTTCTTATACATGGGACTTTAGGGCGTATCTTATTTGACACTGGGGCTTCACACTCATTTATAGCCACTAGATTTGCATGAGCCGCAGGGTTTCTAGACACGATCGATAGTACAATCACGTGCGTAGACTCACCATTAGGTAGCATGACACTTATTTTCTTTATTATTCAGGGCGTGAGTATAGACATTGGGAGACTTATTTTACCCGCTGATATACTCGTGTTAGATATGTCAGAGTATGACACCATTATTGGCATGGATTGGCTAGAAGCATATAAAGCCACGATTTATTATTATAGTAGGAGCATCATATTTTTGATTTCGGTCCAAGTGATGTTCTTAGTGGCGATGCCCCATACCGAAGGGGGATCATCAACCCACTTATACTATATAGAGGAGGAGGCCTCTAAGGGGGTAGTGATCTAGCCATATTCAATTTTGATTGTGTGTGAGTTCACCGACGTATTTCAGGAGATACCGAGATTATCGCCTTGCTGAAAGATAGAGTTTGTCATTGATTTAACATCGGGAACTTGGCCAATAGCCCGTGCATCTTATCCTATGGCCCCTATGGTGATGAGAGAGCTGCGAGATCAGATTGAAAAACTTTTGGGACAGGGTTTTATCCATAAGAGCACTTCACCTTGGGGTGTCCCAATACTATTTGTGAAGAAGATAGATGGATCTCTACGCCTATGTGTGGATTATGGGGAGTTGAATAAAGTTACGATACGGAGTAAATATCTCTTTCCACGAATAGATGACTCATTCGACTAGTTAAGAAGACCTGCCTACTTCTCTAAGATAGATTTGAGATCAGGGTACCACGAGTTGTGTATCCGGGAGTAAGATGTATCTAAGACGGCCTTTTTGATGAGATATGGGTCTTATGAGTTTCGGGTAATGCCATTTGGGATAACCAACGCACCAAGGTGTTTATCGACTTGATGAATAGGGTGTTCAGGGAGTTCTTGGATCAGTTTATCATTGTGTTTATTGATGACATCCTGATTTATTCTCTAACTGAGGAGGAGCATACAGAGCATCTGTATAGGGTTTTGCAAACATTGCGTGAGCATCAGTTGTATGCTAAGTTTGAGAAATGCAGATTTTAGCTGCGTGAGGTACAATTCTTGGGTCATATTGTATCTGACACGGGGATATTAGTGGATCCGAGTAAGGTTTCAGTGATGAAGGAGTGTGGATAACTCACGATACTGACAGAGGCGCGTAATTTTTTAGGGTTAGTCGGGTACTACCGATGATTCATTCAGGATTTTTTGAAAATTATGGGTTCGTTGACCAACTTTACTCTCAAAGGTTACCATTTATCCGGGATGATGCTTGTTAGTTAGCTTTCGATGAGCTAAAGGATTAGTTAACTTCAACACCAGTTCTTGCACTTCCTAAGACGGAATTGGAGTATCTTATTTTTATTGATGCGTCCCTATAGATACTTGGGGGTCTTCTGTAGCAGGAGAACCAAGCCATAGCCTATGCTTCACGCAAGCTTAAGCCTTATGCTAGGAATTACCCCATTGATGACTTGGAGTTAGAAGCAGTCATATTTGCGCTATGGATTTGGAGGAATTACCATCTGGGGGAGAGGTTTCGTCTATCCACAGATCATAAGGCACTATAATATTTGTTCACTCAGAGAGAGATGAATATACGTCAGCGTAGGTGATTAGAATTTATGAAGGATTACCAGTTCGACATCCAGTACCTTCAGGGGAAGGCTAACGTGGTTGCATAAGTGTTGAGCCGTAGGCCAGTGGGGGATGTGGTCGAAGTTTGGAAGGTAAAATGTAAGGAGATGGGATACCATGATTCAATTGTCAGATCATTCATGTCGATTATGATCGTCACCCCCCAGATTGTACAAGGGTTTTATAAACCCAAGCAACAAATTTGTTTTATCAGGATCGAATTCGATAACTTTTATCTCGGGGAGCAGAGTCTTACACGATGAGTTTAGAGGAAGGCTTACGCTTCAACATGATATTAATGTTCTAAGGGGAGGAGTTGCGACATGCGGTAACGGTAGAGTTACACGAGTCGTGGTTTGCAGTACATATTGGAAAAGATAAGATGTACCAGGATTAAGATGACAATATTGGTGAAGCGGAATGCAGAAAGACATTACAAAGTTCATTTCTAAGTGTACCACTTATCATCTGGTGAAGGTGGACCATCAGAAACCAGCATGGGTTCTGCATCCGTTAGAGATTCCAATATGGAAATAGGAGAGCATTTTCATGGATTTCATCAGTGGGTTGCCTACATCTCAGAGGGGTCACGATTCCATTTGGGTGATAGTGGATCAGTTGAGTAAGGTGGCCCATTTTTCGTTAGTTTGTATGAATTATACCACATGACAGTATCTTCATCGCTGAGATAGTGAGACTACATGGGGTGACACTCGATATTGTGTCCGACAGGGATAAGATCTTCATGTCTCGTTTTTGGTAGAATTTTCAGGAGGCCATGGGTACAGAGTTACGATTGAGTATGACCTATAACCCACAGACGGATGGGCAAATAGAGAGGATGAATCATATGTTAGAAGATATGCTTTGGATGCGTATCCTTGACTTTAGGAGAGGTTGGGATCCGTATCTTTCGCTGGTGGAGTTTGCGTATAATAACCCCTATTAGTTTACGATTGTCATGGAACCATTTGAGGCATTGTATGATAGAACTTTTCATTTTCCCTCTTATTGGTTAGAGGTGGGGGACAACAAGCTTCTCGAAACAGAGTTGATTAGGATACTTTGGCCAAGATTGAGCTGATTTGGAGTCGTATACGGATAACTCATGATAAACAAAAGAGTTATGCCAATGCCAAGAGATTCTTCCTAGAGTTTAATGTGGGGGACCAGGTATTACTACATGTATCTCCTATGAAGGGGGATAATGAGGTTCGGGAAGAAAGGGAAGTTGGCACCATTGTATATAGAGCACTTTCATCATATTCATGATGTATTCACATTTCTTCGCTAAGGTGATATCTCCGAGATGAGTTAGCTCACACTAACATTGCATTGGAGGATATTGATTTACAACCCGATATTTCATACGAGGAGAGACCAATTGCTATTCTAGACGATAGTGAGAGGAGGTTGTGGTTGAAGGTAGTTCCACTTGTACGTGTTCAGTGAGGGAACCATAATGCCGACAAGTCTACTTGGGAATGCAAGGATGAGATGCACGATAAATATCCATAGTTGTTTACACCAGGCATTTTTTTGAATTTCGGGATGAAATTCCGTTCGTATTTTTACTGATTTTTATATTGCGATTAATTAAATTAAAATGAAAATTAATAGGAAATTAATCCGGATTAATATAAATATTAATTAGTGAGACAAGGGTTAATATTTATGTGTATGAATTATATTGAGTATTACTTAGTGATTGAGTAATAAATTAGTAAGAAGGCAATATGATTATCGTGAATGAGAAATATGACACTTACGGTAATTTAGTCGGGACACGCGTGTCAGTCGTGTCGGGACTTAAATTTATGAGATAAAATGTGATTTATTTATGGGTCATCCAAATGGTCATTTTGAGTATGCCAGTGTGTCCAAAAGGGTCGAGATAGTAAAACAAGTGTACTCGGGGGTTTGGATTGGGTCATGGGGCATTTTTAGGCCAAACCGGCACCCCAGAAGGGTATTTTGGTCTTTTGCCTTTTTAGAGTAATGGGACCAACGAATTTACTAGGGATATATCAACATGTATGTTGAGGGTGCTGGGGTTTGCTGTTAGAAAAACTGAGAGAGGCCATTAGAGGAGGAAGGTGAAGGTTTCCAAGGCTCCCCACACCATTTTTGCACCACACCAGTTTTTTGCACAAATCAGACTTACAAATTCCAGACAAGTGTTTATCTTGCAAAATTTTGAGTGTATATACTATCCATGTTAGTGTAGGATTGAATATTCTCATGAATAAATGATTATTAGTGTTAAGTTGGAGATTAAATTCATGTTCTTAGGTAGAAATCATGATAGACATAATTCATTTATGTATATAGTACGAATCTGATAATTTATTATCATGAAAATGTGGAGAAATCTGAGCTTATTGATGTTTTTGCACAGAGAAAGAATAATTTAGGGTTTTGGGATTAAAGTGTAGGATTTAATGATTCGGTTACATTGAAAATCATTATATATATATATATATATATATATATATATATATATATATATATATATATATATATATATATATATATATATATATATATATATATATATATATATACGTTGTTATACGGTCTGGTATACTTAATTGGGAGTTTGGGAGTGTAGTATGAAGGTTTAGAGGTTAAAAATGGTGAAAATTTTAGCACTTAAATGAAAAGGACGACCTATAGCATTTCAAATCGATTCAGCTCAGTGAGCGAATCGATTCGGCCTCTTCACCGAATCGATTTAGCTACCTATATTTGGCCAATTTCTTTTATTTTATGCCTTAAATCCATAAAACAAATTCGGGGAGATTTTTGGGACATTATTAAATGTTAATGAGGGAGATAGAAATTTTAGTAAGCATATGGTAGGGTTGAGGTTTCCCCAATTTAGGAGAATTAAGGCTAGGAATTATGAAGCATAGTTTGACATTTGATGAATTCACGAGAATTAGAATGGGGGAGAGCATGATTGAACCTAAGACCAGACTAGTAGTAAAGAGATGTTATGACTACTGAAATCATTTAAGGGGTATGTGGGAAATACTTTGGAATATATGATGCAAAGTATAATGGTAAATTAATAATATGTCGGATATTCGAAAGTTATATACCTCGTACGGGATATATTATAGGTTACGTGTATACCTATGCTCATGACATATATACGTAGGTTGTGTGAATACCTATTGTGTGACTTATTATGTGTGTGAACATACCTATGCTACTTGCTATCATGGGAGCTTCCACGTTGTGGATAATCTTATCCAGATGAGCCCATTGGGGGTATTTTAGACTTGTGCCTCAGAACATAAAACTTAGGGTTGAGCACTACTTGCGTGTATGATAGTGTGACTGATCATTTGGGTGCGTTAGGTGTGTACGTAGCCCAAAGGCTTAGAATTGTGTTCGCCTCCAAATTGTGTGAACCATAAATTTATGGCTCGAGAATAATTCCGAACTAAAAGTCCTTTACTTATTACGTGATGTACTAGGACTCGATAGCAGAGTATACGCGCATCGCAGGTCTCCACCCAGGGATTCCATATTCGTATATAATACAAGAGTGGCATATACGTATATACGTGTAATTTATTTTAGTGTGTGTGCATTATTAGATATGATATATAGTGATATCTAAAGTAACCTATGTATGTGGAAACTAAATACTTACTTGGTGATTTTTACTATCTAAAGGGGTTTGAAATTCGTTAACGTATTGTATGGGCAATATGGATGGGCACAATGAGCTATTAGGTAGGGAGAGACTTAGTTCAAATTAGTTAGGTGGGTTAGCATAACTAGGTTGCTTTAGGAGAATACGTTAGGTGTGCACAATAGTTGAGAGGTGAGGATCTCAAGCGAGGGAACGCGAAGTTAACATGGATACAATATCTACTCTTACTGAATTTTAAATACTTTCAAATATTTTTCAAATGTTCTTCAAATGTTCTTCGGATCTGACCCGTTTCAAATCTACTTTTGTAAAAACCTTTTAGGTACCCAGCCATAGAGACGCCAAGCTTAGGAGTCCATTCTTATTTGACGTGCTGCAGGTTTCGTGGACGTTGTAGGACCTCAGCAATATACTCTTTCACTTTTATCAGTTCCTTTTCGTTATTCAGTTGTGTTATTCTGGCATGTCGCCCATCTTTAGTTAGTAGTTATTTTAGAGCTACTGTATTTCCATTTTATTTCTAGTTGTTGGATTTGGTTTTAATTATGGATTTTTGTATGTGGACTTTAGTCTGTAGTTTTTATTTTTGTCACATTTATTTAGTTAGTTATTTTATCATTTATTACGTAGTTTACTGGAATGGTGAATATGGTTTAGTAGTTTCGATTATTGCTTGTTAATAAAAAAGATTAAAATTTTGACATTGGACCATTAGGGTATTAGTAACATAATCATGTTTCTACAATGATTCTAAGAATTAAACCATTAATGATTCCTATTTAATTGAGTTCAGAACTCGAAGGTAGAGATTGAGTTCAGGTATGATAAATAATCATCCCTTCTCATTTGCAATACCTCGGGTGGTTGAGAGGCAGTGTACCAGTCATGGAAGCATTTTGTAGGAGTTATCTATGAGGTTCCCAATATAGATACCATGGAAAAATCATTAGGAAATAATGCGGGCAATCACCACTCTGGTTCGGGCTCAAAGTTCTTTATGTCTTCCTAACTGACCCATGACATGTTGCTATCGTTTTGGTTTACCTTGTGAATCTTCCCATTGTCTACGTAAAATACTTCCTCATATAGGTTAATGATTCATGGTTGCAAGGATTTCTTGGTTTCATCCCACCATGGTTCGGGGAGTCCGTGATAGAAAAAGCCTCTCATTGGAGATAAAAATGACCATTCAACCCTTGATGGGAGTAATTGGTATCGAGGGCTTGAGTTTTGAAGTTAAGGGTATATTTTAGACCAGACTTTCCCTTATGTTTCATGGAAGTGATAACCTAGAGGGATTCTTATTAGTTTCTTTTAAGGCCGAACCCTGGCATATATCCCAATTTATGGTTGATTCAAGCAGCTACACTGTGAATAACCGACTCCTCTTATATTATATGGTCAAGAGGATAAATCGGAATCCATTAAGGCATATCTCACTACTATTGTGGTGGGTATCAATGAGGTTAATGGAAATAGTGATGGCTACTCTGGCCGAACTTTCGTCCCCTTGGACTGTGATGACCTCCGTATCAAATGAAACCTAACTTTCATTACAATGATGAGGGTAATGACCACATGGGGTGTATCTAGACCCTCCCGAGCAAGAGTTTGAAGTTAGTTGGGATGTCGAGTACTTGCAACTTTATGATATACATACATATTGTTATCCACTGATTAGATTTTAAATAGAAGAGACTCGTCTCGTATCATCATCCACTGATTGGATTCAGTGCGAGAAGGTGCACCCAGTGGGACTGTTTAAAATGGATGTCTACGTGGGTACCTAGACGAGATTCTTGGAAAGAAGAATAATTTTTTTCATGATGGATGAGAATGTATTTTCGGTTACAACATCATCTTAGGGAGAGTAGCTTTAATAAAGTTCGAAGTTGTGCCTTCCATTATACATAAGATGATGAAATTCTCGACTTCTTATGGCGTAGGGGAAGTCAATGGTGAGAAAGTGGAAGAATGCGAGTGCTAGTTTACCTCGACAGAAGAAAGAGAAGTCCATAAGAGGAAAACGACCTCTTATAACATTGATACCCTTGATCCAAGGATAAACATAAGTTAAAAAAAGGAGAGCTCATGAAAGAGGTAGAATCCATCATCCTCAATGAGGACAAATCGAGAAAATATGTCCAAATTGGATCATCCCTTGAACCTTCCTTGAAAAGAAAGAACTAGTTATGTTACTGGGAAAAAGGTAGAGTATCTTTGCATAGAGTCAAAGTGACATGCGGGGGATTGACCCCTATAGAGAAGACGAAACTTTTCTTGAGACATATATGAAGTCATCCAAGATGAGATAAAAAATTACAGACAACATACTTCATCAAAGAAGTTTAGTATCCAGAATGGTTATCTAATGTTATCATGGTGCCAACAATAATGGTAAGTGGAGAATGTGCGTAGACTTCACAGATCTCAATAAGGATTTCCCAAATTATAGTTTTCCTTTGCCTAGAATTGATCAAATGGCGGACGCCATAGCAGGGCATGAGCTCATGAGCTTCATGGATGTCTACTCAGGATTAACCAAATCTTCATATTTGATGGCGACGATGATAAAATATCCTTGATTACTAATAAAGGGATATACAGTTATAAGGTGATGCCTTTCAACTAAAAGAATGTAGGAGCTACTTACCAAAGGCTCGTCAACAACATATTCAAAGATTAGATTGGCAAGATAATGGAAGTCTATGCCGATAATATGTTGACAAAGATTATGAAGTTAGAGAACCATGTTGAAGACCTGGAAAGAAATTTTGATACCATGGACCCCTACAGGATGAAGCTTAATCCATACAATGTGTCTTTAGTGTTGACATAGGGAAGTTTTTAGGATTCATAGTTAATTAAAGGGGCATCGAGGCTAACCCAGATAAGATAAAGGCATTGATGGACATGAAAACCCTTAGGAACACCAAAAATATCCAAAGACTAATGGACAGAGTTACTGTGATCATAGATTCATCTTGCGAGGAATTGATAAGTGTTTTCCCTTCTTCAAAATTTTATGGAAATTTTTTGTATGGGATGAAGAATGCGAAAGAGAATTCAGGTAGATGAAAGACTATTTAGGCTCACCAGTGCTACTGTTTTGGTTCCTTCAAGGAGAAAAACTATATTTATACCTGCGTGTATCAGAATTGCCTATCAGTGCATTGATTGTACGGGACAATGGAACTCAAAAGACAATGTATTATAACAACAAAGCATTACAAAGGGCTGAGATGAGGTACCCAAAAATGGATAAATCTACGTACGTTCTAATACATGCATCGAGAAAAATAAAAACCTATTTTCAAGCTCATACGATGGTGGTACTCACTGACACACCTCTTTGATATGTTATTATAAACTTGAGAAATTGGGTAGGCTAATGGCCTAATCGGTTGAGTTGGGTGAGTTTGATATCATCTATTATCTAGGAAGTGAAATAAAGGGGCAAACCTTAGCATATTTTGTAGACAAGTTCACTTGGGCTGGGTGAGTTTGGTATCATCTATTAGATATGAAGTGAAATAAAGGGGAAAACCTTAGCATATTTTGTAGTAGGGTTCACTTGGTAGTCAGTAAATGAGAGTGAAATGGAAACGCTAGTTGAGGGCTCAGATCAAGCCAAAAACTCATAACAAAGAACATACAAGAATGTGATAGTTGACACTATAGTTGGTTCTCTAGGACCGGATTTATTTATTTAAAATGGAGTCCTTACTGAAGTTCTTTTCTTATCAGATATGTCAGTCTGGAGTTATTTGTTGATGGCCCGTACTGCTCAACTGGTAGTGGGGATAAGATGATTATGTCAGCCCCAGACAAGACTGATATTGAGTATGCTACGAGGTTTAACTTTAAAGCATCTAATAATGAGTCCAAATACAAAGCCTTATTTGCAGGATATACACTCGTGAAGGCACTGTGTATCGACCAACTCCTTGCTTACAATGATTCACAACTAGTGGTGAACCAGATTTTGGGAATCTATGAAGAAAAAGATGAAAAAATGGAGAAATAATTACAAAGCACAAAGATGGCACTAGAAAGTTTCAAGGGGTAAAAATGAACAGAATCTAAGAAGTGATAATGGAAGACAAGGTAACCTCGCAAGGCTCTCATCGGCCACAAGAGCAAAAATTTACAAAATAATTCTCATCGAAATTATCTAGGAGCCGAGCATTGAGTAAGAATAAGCCGACACCATATAATTCTTTTACCTGAACTTGGGACCATCTTGGATGGACTCAATCATTGAGTGATGATGAAAAGATCCTCAAAAGTAAAGATGAAAGAAGAAATGTACACTATCTAGCCATCAATTTCATATTTATTATAATAAATAGTATATCTTCTACCACTCTTGAGGTGTATGAACCCAACATAACAAAGTTATGTGCTTGAAGATGTTCATGGGGGCATCTGCGTGAGCCACATCAAAGGACAATCATTAATAAAGAGAATATTCACTTGAGGATACTATTGGACAAACCTGGCCATGGACATAACCGAGTACATTTTCAAATGTGATAAGTGTCAACGCTTTACTAACATACCTCAACAACCTTACTAACCATTTTATTATATCACCTCCCCATAGACCTTTTCTGCGCGGGGAATCAATTTGGTTGACCCATTACTAAGAGCTAAGGGGAACTTCCACTTTCTAATCGCCGCGATTGATTATTTTTTGAAATATTAGTGGCAGAGGCCATAGTAACAATCCCGAAATAGAAATATTTTATAAACATTTGGAGAAATATCATCTGCCGATATGGACTCCCAAATACTTTGATATCGGATTATGAAAAGCAATTCAAGAATAAGTCCTTAGTTGCCTACTGTGTTAAGGTCAGTATAAAGTAGTTCTTCTCGACACCAAACTGACCACAAGCAAATGGGTAGACCGAAGTGACAAACATGATGATATTGTGTGAGATAAGGAAAAAATTGGAATATGCTAGTGGAAAGTGGATTGATGAACTGCACAACGTACTATGGGCATATCGAAAGACCAAAAGAATGCTAATACGGGAGATACCTTTTATGCTAGCGTATGGGTTCGAGGCAGTCATCCTAATCAAATCTGTGTTGTCGAGTCAAAAGTACAGATGCAAGACCCTGCATTAAACTTGGAAGAAAGAAGACTTAATTTGGACGTCATTGAAGAGCAATGAGAAGATGCGGTTATACAATAGCCAACCTACCAGCAGAGAGACTCAAAATTCTAAAACAAGTGGGTCAAATCTCACCGGATCAAAGTTGGTGATCTCATACTAAAAAAGGTCATATAAAAAGCTAACAAAAACCCACCCGAATTGGCACGAACCATACTGCATCACAAAAGAAGTGGTCCCAAGCACCCATCGTGTTTAAAATCTAAAAAGAGAACCATTCACCAACCCATGGAATGCCGATCATCTGAAGAAATATTATCAGTGAAGAAATTCGAATGTAATTGCTTGGGATCATTTATCTCAAATATAATTAAATATTATGGAGATAAAACTGAATGAAATAAAGTATTATCTCAAATTGTGCAATTATATTTCTGATTATCGTACACTTGTGCAAATATCTAAATTAAATGTTTCTCTTGACGGTATGAGAGTGTTTAGAGTCTCATGTTCTAAGCATACCTCAATATAAGCCCTGAGAGGTGGGAAAATTAAACTCATTATTATGGTAAGATGTAACATCATTATTTCACGGTGAAAGTAAAATGAAAATCTCTCTCTCAGCGGTACAAAAGTGTTTTGAGTCTCGTCCCCTAAGCACATCGTAATAAAAACTCTGAGAGATACCGAAATTAAAACATCATTATTGTTATGGTGAGCCTTGACATCATTATTTTATGGTTAAAGTAAAACAAAAATCTATCTTTAGGCAGTACGAAAGTGTTTGGAGTCATGTCTCCTAAGCATATCCCAAGAAAAAACCTTGAGAGGTGGGAAAATTAAAACATCATTATTATTATGGTGAGACAACATCATTATTTTATGGTGAAAGTAAAATGAAAACCACTTTCTCGGTGGTACAAGAGTGTTTGGAGTTTCATCTCTTAAGAGTCTCTTAATGTAAACCTCGAGAGGTAGGAAAACTACACATCATTATTATGATGGTGAGACTTAACATCATTATTTTTTGTGAATTAAAAAATCATACACTACACAAGTATGGAGACATAATGAAGAAAGTAAAATAGAGTATATAGTGCCATTCACAAAAAAAATGAGGGGTGCCGATAATTAAAGTAATATTGCTAAAATATCGAATGCAAAGAGAATAATGTTTACAAATAATTAGTTGGGCTTCAAAAACCACGGGCGGTCACCCAAGAAGCAAATATAGAATAACTCAAGTCTCCGCCACCAAGTCACCAGTATTTATGGGTTCAGGGAAAGTCAATTCTTCCTGAAAAGTGGTTGTGGTATCTTTATCTCTAACCCAATCCTCACCCTTCTCAATCTGTGTCATCTCGTCACCAACAACCTCGGCTTCCATGACACCTTCATTATAAACCTCGGCCTGAATCTCCTGCAGAGCAACTATAGTTTCTGGATCAGCAAAACTCAAGGAGTTAAGAGTCTCAGACACCTCAAGGTACTTCAAGACGAGGTCAAGAAATTAATTAACCACTGGTTTATAAGTGGTCTTAGACCCCCTCTTTAAGTACTGAATATCATATCCTATGAACTCCCTACTCTCCTTATATTCTGGTACAACTGAATCACAACCCGCCTTCAGATGCTCCTTCTCAGACTTGCCCAGCTTCTTTAGGGTCTCCTTAATCTCCAGAACTTATTGTTTGTAATTATCCTTTAACACAACAAGACTATCCCTATAACGATTTCGAAGCTTTGCCATATCTTCTTCATGAGCGGCCTTCTGGTCCTCCAGTTGTTTTTTCATGTCGATCAATTTTTTCTCTATCTACTCATCCAACTTGACTTTGGGCTCAAACTCCACCACCCACCCACTGATGAAGGTGTTGGAGAGAAATAACATATTACAATAAGAAGACACGAGAGGTGAAACTTAGTACGCAATAAGAAAATATATGACGCGATAATACTTTATTAAAATATGAAGTGAAAGTTGTTACCTGAGTGACCAAAAGAAAGGAGAAGCCCGAAACACTATTGCTGCTCCGAGCATCAAAGAATCAATTATCACAAGGAGGGATCACATATGATATGACCTCCTCATCCTTGGTTTGGTTCTTAAGAAGAGATCGAGATTCAGAGCCAGTTGAAAAAGACGTGCAAAAGCCGACACGTTATTAGAAATAAAGACATTAGGTTAGGCGGTAATCTCAGAATCTTTAATTTCTTTTATTGTGGAGGAACAGTCCTAGACCCAGTGGCATCCTTCCTCTTCCATGATCCCTCAGCTACATTAGGGCCTGTAGTTGTAACCTTTTTGCCTTGGGGCTGTTGGCTGGGCATTCTTGCCCTGAAGCGTGTCTAGGATGTTACTAACCATAGGAGATACCATCTCCCAGATATGATCAAGAGTGTTCCCTGAATGATCTGCAAAATGAAAAATATCAACAACTGTCAGTGTCGACTAAGATTAAATGAGACGATAATAAAATTTAGAAAAACTCCACAGCAAGGAATCTTACGAAGAGACACCAATAGGTTTGACCCCATACTAATAATTCGGAGGATCTCAGATCCTCAAACAGAATAAGGTCATCAAACTCCCTTAGTTGGTCAATTCTCTTACTATTACCTATATTAAGACCATGATCAATTTTAGCCGAGATTGTAATCCTATCCCACTTATGGGCACCCTCATTTCCTTGTGTACCAACGAATCATCATTGCCAAACTCCTGTAGACCTGGGACGAAGAAATATTAAGTAATTCAATCATGATTGGAAGTTTGATTCACGTGCAAGAGCTTATGATTGGGTTTTAAGAGATAAAATAATGGTAACAAGGGTTGAACTTTATTGTGACAGTCGAGTAGCATGTGAGGAAGATGTTGTGGAATAAGTGATGATGCTAAGAATTAGCACCACCAGGTGAGGTGTTTCCAAGCTCAATATAAGTATAACAATGGTAGCATAACTATATAAAGAGATAGGAGAAAGAGGTGAGGATATGAGGAATGAACACCGGAATATAGGTGGTTCAGCCAATCCGGCCTACGTCCACAGTGGGTGTGTGAGTAATATCACTGACTGAAGGCACTAATGGCCATGGATACAATTCTCTCCAGCTCTCTCTCTCTCTACTGTATATATATTTAGACAGAGTTTTGGCTAGGGTTGGATAACTGGATCCCTTTGCAAGGTAGGGGATGATCCCTATATATAGTGCCTCGGGGGCGCATTGTACCCCCCATCCATGCAATGAGCATGTGTGTGGTATCCTCACCAATGTGGGAATGCCATCTGTCACTGTCACATGTAAGCAATGATGATGAAATATTCTCCCCCATGTGGAGAATAATCTTATTACAACTGATTTGTGCCCAGGTGTCCTTATCCAAATGTCAACAGATACTAGGCAGTCATGTTGGTGAATGACCTCGACCTGGGAGAGGCCGAGCTGTAAAGGCTTGGTCCGTTCAATCCGAGTAATGTCATGAGGAGTCTCGGCCTGATCTCAACCGAGGTATTATGCTAGGTCGGCCCTAGCCGAGGTTGGACATATACATTCTGATTAATGCTTATCGTCACCTCGGCCAAGGCCGAGGCAGGATTAGTTCCATGAAGATTAGGGTCCTTGTCACCTCAGCCTACTATTAGCCGAGGTTGTTATTCCCAGACGTAGGGTCCATGGAGGTGAATACGGTAGTGTCGGCCTGGGCCGAGGTAGGTCTGGCCGAGGGATGATATCGTGGGCCCCTGCCCCTCAGGGTCGATCAATGTCTCGGCCATCATCTTGGCCGAGGTAGGTATCTCTGGGCCAAGGTTATACTTGGGCATATCAATCACCCCCCAGCCCTTAGTCACATGCGAGAGCAAGTGGCTAGGGGATTTCTTCACCTCCGAGGCCTGTTCGTCCCAAGGTTAACACCTGCGTGACACCTGTCCCAGGCTAAGGCTTGCCCACCTGTCTTGCGTGCGCTGTCAACTGTCCCTTGGGTTTCCCAAGGCAATGATGGGCCTTGGGAAGTGTGCCCAAGTATTTAAGGGGTTAACCCTTTCTTCTTCTTTCTTCTTTCTCTTTTCTTTCCCGCGCACGCTACTTCTTGCAATTTCTCTCTCTAAAGCATTTTCAACCCAGCGCCCTTTCTGCAGAAGGTTTCTCATAGGTTTCTTGTGGAATCTCTTCATTTCGTCCATCCACTCATCTTCAGGTACCTCTCCCCTTCCATTTCCTTTGTTTTTAGCATTTGGTTTGAATTTTCCGGTGAGGTTTTTGGGTTTTCTGGTGGTTCATTTGAGTTTTCCAGCGAGCTTCATCAATTCAGGTGACCTGCGTTTACTTCAAATTTCTTAGTTTGATCTTCAAACCCATTTACTTTACAAGCCCATCGTGTTTTTAGCTTTAGGAGTTTTTCTTAAGTTTAGGGTCATTCCAAGTCTTGGGTCGTCCTCTGATGCTCAGACCCCTGTACAAGCTTCTTGAGGACTTCCCTTCTCTTAGAGAGAAGACCTTAGAGAAAATTAGGCAAATAGAGAGAGCTCAGGAAGAAGCTCGTAGGTCACAAGAATTTCCTATCAGACCCCTCTTTCCCCCACCTCTTAAGGTGGTATACCCTGATCCTCCTGAGAATTTTTATCAGACAGACGTCTCTGCCAACCGTTGTCGATGTCTGAGTCTGAGTCTTCTACTTCAGACCCCATATCTGTGGACTCTTTCTAAGAAGCCATGGACTTCACACCTCGGACTGGTCAGGACTATGACCAGGCTGAGGTCTCTAGTCACGTCTCGTCCCAAAATGGCACAAGTACCTCAAGCTCTTCTTCAGAGGTTGGACTTGTTACCGGGGCCAATTTTTCTCAGAGGTTCCCTGGTCACACGTCCACGTCTGCTCCAGCCGACGTTGAGGTTGATGACGATGATGATGATGATGGTGAAAGTGAAGTTGATACCTCTGAGGCGAACGAGTAAGAGAGCACAATCACTGAGGTGGATCAATTACACTTCAGATACTTATACTCCATCAGTCCCTCAATCAAATTGAGGAGACCTCTGAGGGAAGAGAGGGCCTACCACGGCCGAGATGGAGAAATCTGCTTGTATGAGCAGATGTTTAAGTTAGGGTTTTGTCTACCCATTCACCCTGTCATTAGGTCCATTCTTTCCTTTATCAACTTGGCCCCCTCACAGCTCTCTCCCAATGCTTGGAGAGTTATTATAGGGGCCATCGTCTTGTGGAGGGCAGTCCACCACTCTGACCTCCCAGTTCAGGTCTTTGCTGGTTGTTACGTCCCTACCTCGGCCAAAAATCATCCGAGCTACTATCACTTTGTAGCTCGAAGGCCTGAGAAGAAGATACTCCTGGTCACTCAGACCTCAAACCACAATTGGAAACCCCAGTATTTTTTTTCTTCAGGGCCATGGGTATTTGGCTCATCTGTTCCCTCTTCCATCTTTGAGCCGAGGGTACCCCTCAAATGGGGTAAGGTCACCATGTCTGCCAGGGCCGATCCTGGCCTAAGTCTTCAGAACGTCAAAAAGGTGAAGGCCCTGCAAGACCAAGGGGCACATGGTCTGTTCGTAAAGTTCGAACATCTGGTGACCCCTCACTATCTCTCGGGGACGAGCCTAGGTGGAAGCCCCCTTATTGACTTTGGTAAGGATTTTTCTTTTTGTTTCAAGTCTAACCTCTGATCATTCATGTTTGATTTCTGACTCTTATCTTTTCACTTTTACAGAGAGACCTCCAGGTGTCCCGGACGAGTTGTGGGAGATGGAAGCTCCGAGTTTAGCTAGACTTGCAAAGAGGACTGGTTTGAACGCTCCTCCTCCAGCTCCTTCAACATCTAAGTCCAAGAAGAGGGCCCCTGAGGTCCCGGCGTCTGAGGATCCCTATCACAGCCGACACCTTGTCGGCTCGTCTAGACCAGCTGAAACTTTCCGATAGCGTGGTCGGCCACAGCCGACAGGCCATGGACGCCCTTGCCAACATGATGAATGAGGCTGACAAGCATTTTTACTGGGCCATGGACACTTCCATGCTTATTGAGTTCGGCCTCCACAGGGTCGTCCAGGTATGACTTGTTCCTTTTGTCCATAATTTTTCAAGTGCAACGTCTGATGTTACCCCCATCTAACCTCTTCATTATCTGCGCAGGGTGCCACTGCCATGTACCAGGTATCTAACTGGGCCATGAGGCAGCTGCCTCTCATTCAGAAGGGGCAGGAGGCTGAGAAGGTTGAGAGCACGTTGAAGGCCGAGGTTGACCGTCTGAGGTCAGAGTTACAGAATTCCGAGACCAAGGCCCAGAACTATGAAAATAAGGCCCAGGGTCTGGAAAAAGATATCTCTGCACTCGTCCAAAGCCACGCTAAGGCCCTGCAGGATAAGGACGATGCCCTGCAGAGGAAGGTCAGTGCTGCTGTGAAGGCCGCCCTTGCAGATGCCTCAGAGAAAATAATTGCTGATTACAAAGTCTCTGAGGAGTTCGTAGGTTTTGGTTTTGAATACCTTGAAAGAGGTATCAAAGCCACCACCAAATGGGCCGAGGTCAGGGAGAAGGAGGTTGGCACTATAAAGGCCTCCGACTTTGTGGGCCTTGGCTTCATCGACCCTCAGTTTGCCCAGGCCCTGCAAGAGATAGAAGACGAGGCTGATGCCCCTGGTCAGACTGCTACTCTGGAAGGGACTGATCTCGGAGGAACTGACTCTGCTGATGATGTGGCTGAGGTGACCAATGTTGAACAGGTCAACCCAGCTGAGACTTAGAATGTTCCTCCTTCAGATGTTTAATCTTCACCTTGTATTTTGTATTTTTTGACTTGTAATTCTGAACTTGTAATTTATCAGACATCTGAGTGTTATGTAATCTCTTCTTTTATTGAATGCCAATTTCTTCCTTTATCTTGACCTCTGAATGTATTTGAATGCTATATGATCTCTGAAGTCATTACTTAATATGATGTGGTCATAACCATATCACCAAATTAATGATGTTAAGGGTCTGAGGTAATCTAACCCATGTGTCTGAGCTCAGACCTCGTCACCACCGAGTGATGTTATGAGGGTCTGAGGTCATTACCTAAGAGGTTAGTCTCATAATAAATATCACCAAATTAATGATGTTAAGGGTCTGAGGTAATCTAACGTAGGTGTCTGAGCTCAGACCTCGTCACCACCGAGTGATGTTATGAGGGTCTGAGGTCATTACCTAAGAGGTTAGCCTCATAATAAATATCACCAAATTAATGATGTTAAAGGTATGAGGTGATCTAACCCAGGTGTCTGAGCTCAGACCTCATCACCACCGAGTGATGTTATGAGGGTCTGAGGTCATTACCTAAGAGGTTAGCCTCATAATAAATATCACCAAATTAACGATGTTAAGGGTCTGAGGTAATCTAACCCAGGTGTTTGAGCTCAGACCTCGTCACCACCGAGTGATGTTATGAGGGTCTGAGGTCATTACCTAAGAGGTTAGCCTCATAATAAATATCACCAAATTTATGATGTTAAAGGTCTGAGGTAATCTAACCCAGGTGTCTAAGCTCAGACCTCGTCACCACCGAGTGATGTTATGAGGGTCTGAGGTCATTACCTAAGAGGTTAGCCTCATAATAAATATCACCAAATTAATGATGTTAAGGGTCTGAGGTAATCTAACCCAGGTGTCTGAGCTCAGACCTCGTCACCATCGAGTGCTGTTATGAGGGTCTGAGGTTATTACCTAAGAGGTTAGCCTCATAATAAATATCACCAAATTAATGATGTTAAGGGTCTGAGGTAATCTAACCCAGGTGTCTGAGATCAGACCTCGTCACCACCGAGTGATGTTATGAGGGTCTGAGGTCATTACCTAAGAGGTTAGTCTCATAATAAATATCACCAAATTAATGATGTTAAGGGTCTGAGGTTATCTAAACCAGGTGTCTGAGATCAAACCTCGTCACCACCGAGTGATGTTATGAGGGTCTGAGGTCATTACCTAAGAGGTTAGCCTCATAATAAATTTTTGGTTTAAAGAGCAAAATAAGAAATTGACATGGAAATTGATCTTTATTAATAACCTCTTCTTGATAAGATGGTACAATTACAAATTACAAATCCTATGCAACATCATATGAAATATCTCTTCAGGTGATCAGCATTCCATGGGTTGGTGAAAGGTTCTCCCTCTAGGTTCTCTAGCCTATACGTGCCAGGCACAACCTCTTTTGTTACTTTGTAGGGGTCATGCCAGTTCGGGTGTAGCTTGTTTGTCTTCTGTAGGGTCTTCTTAAGCACTAGGTCTCCCACCGCAATGGGTCTTGAATTCACCCTTTGATTGCAGAATCTTGCTGCCCTCTGCTGATAGGCTGCTTTTCTGACCTCTGCGTCTTCCCTTCTTTATTCGATGAGATCCAGGTCTAGCCTTCTCTTCTCCCCAATATTGTTGGGGTCGTAGGTCTGAATTCGATGAGTTGGCAGTCCTACCTCCATTGGTATGACTGCCTCTGAGCCATGTGCCAGCATGAATGGGGTTTCTCCTGTGGGTGTCCTTGCCGTAGTTCTGTAAGCCCATAGCACGGCGTAGACCTCTTCTATCCATCTCCCCTTCGCGTCTTCTAACCTCTTCTTGATTCCATCCAAGATGGTTCTGTTCATGACCTCGGTCTGGCCATTTGCTTGAGGTCGACCAGGAGATGAGAAGAACTGTCTGATCCCCACACTTTGGCAATACTTCTCCAAGGAAGCATTCTTGAACTGGGTCCCGTTGTCCGAGATGAGCGTGTTCGGGAGGCCATATCTACATATGATGTTCTTCCAGATGAACTGGAAGGTCTTCTGTTCTGTAATGGTTATCATTGGCTCTGCCTCTACCCATTTTGAAAAGTAGTCAATGTCAACTATCAAGAATCTATAGTTGTTAACTGCTCTTGGCAAAGGTCCTACCAAGTCAATTCCCCATACCGCAAATGGCCATGGATAAGAGATCGAGTCATAGGCTGATGAGGTTGGTGAGGGATGGTGGCGAACCTTTGACATTTGTCGCACCTCTTCATATAATCTGCGGCGTCCTTAGATAGGGTAGGCCACCAGTATCCTTAAGTGATGATCCTCTTGGCTAAGGGTCTTCCCCCAATGTTGCTAGAGCAAGAACCCTCATGAACCTCCCTTAAGACCTGGGGCACTTTCGCAGGGTGCACACATCTGAGGAGAGGCAGTAGAAACCCCTTTTTGTACAAGACGTCTCCTACCAATGAGAACTTTGCAGCCCTGTATCTCAACTTTCTTCTTTCCATCCTGGACTCAGGTAGCTCCCCCTCTTTTAGGTATCTGATAAGCGGGTTAATCCACGAGTCTCCCAGGTTTACATTGTGACAAGGGTTACATACCTCATCCTCCTCAATACTTGCCTTTCCTAAGACTTCAATTGGGATGGATCTTCCCAAGTCTATCTTCATTGCCGAGGCCAGTCTTGCCAACGCATCAGCGTGGTTGTTGCTCAGCCGAGGTACTCTCTTCAGCTTTGCTTCTTCAAAATACTCTAGCAACCCTCTTACCTTCTTCAAGTATTTGGCCATCCTTTCATCTTTGGCCTCGTATGCCCCCAGCACTTGATTGACAACCAATCTTGAGTCGCTATGAAGCAGGAGTCACTTTACCCGAAGATTGGTTGCCAATAAGAGACCTGCTATCATGGCCTCATACTCAGACTCGTTGTTGGAGGCCTGAAAGTTGAATCTCAAGGCGTACTCAATGTTGGCGCCATCTGGCACCGAGAGTACTAGCCCCGCGCCGCTTCCACAGTCATAAGAAGAGCCATCAACGAAGAGGCTCCATACGTATGCACCTGACGAGAAGACCTCCTCTCTCATAACCCCCTTTTCAAAGAGGTACCGATCCTCTTCATTTTCTTCTACTCTTCTTCGAGTTTTGCCTGGGGCAACCTCTTCTCAGCCTCGGAAGACGTACGGGGCAGTCTCTTTCGAATCTCGGAAGACACTTCGGTTCGTCTCTTCGCCGTTACCCAAGCCCCCCTCTGTCTCGGCCTCTTCCCAAGTGAACTCGACGACAAATTCTGCTAGGGCCTGCCCCTTGATGGCTGTCCTGGGCTGGTAGGTAAGATCATACTCCCCTAGATCGATGACCCAGGTCATTAATCTTCCAGACTTCTCAGGCTTGTGCAGAACCTGTCGTAGTGGTGAGTCGGTGAGGACTACCATGGAGTGAGCTTGGAAGTAAGGCTTCATCTTCCTAGAGGCGTGAATCAGGGCATAAGCCAACTTCTCCATGCGGGGATAGTTTTGTTCAGAACCCTGAAGGGCCTTACTATTGAAGTACACATGTCTCTGAACCCCATCCTCTTCCCGTATGATGGCCGCGCTAATGGCTGACTCGGAGACTGCTAGGTACACAAACAACCTATCCCTTGTGATGGGTCGGGACAGCAGCAAGGGAGACCCCAAGTAGGACTTCAGTTGATCAAAGGCTTTTTCACACTCTTCGTCCCACTGGAAGGCCTTTCTCAGAACTTTAAAGAACGGAAGACACTTGTCCGTGGCTCTGGAAACAAACATGTTTAGGGCCGCCACCCTTCCAGTGAGTCTCTGAACATCCTTGATACTCCTAGGAGTCTTTATGTCGAGTAACGCCTTGATTTTCTTCGGGTTTGCTTCAATCCCCCTCTGATTAACGATGAACCCCAGGAACTTCCCGGCTCCTACCCCGAAGACACATTTAGCCGGGTTGAGCTTCATTCTGTAGGAGTCCATGACATCAAAGGTCTTATTAAGGTCCTCTATATGAGTACGTGCTTTTAGGCTCTTCGTTAGCATATCGTCCACATACACCTCTATGGTCTTACCTATCTGCTCCTCGAACATCTTATTAACAAGACGTTGATACGTTGCCCCGACATTTTTCAGACCAAAGGGAATCACCTTGTAACAGTACGTCCCATTGTCAGTAATGAAGGCTGTCTTCTCAGAGTCTTCGGTATCCATGAAGATTTGGTTATAGCCTGAATAAGCATCCATGAAAATCATAAGCTCGTGCCCTTCCATTGCATCCACCATCTGGTCTATCCTGGGTAAGGGATAGCTGTCCTTCGGGCAAGACCTATTCAGGTCTGTGAAATCTACACACATCCGCCACTTTTTATTGGCCTTAGGCACGATGACTGCATTTGAGAGCCACTCTGGATAAGTAACCTCTCTTATGAACTCGGCCTCTTCCAACTTCTTCACCTCATCCCGGATGACCTCATACATCTCTCTGGAGTAGATCCTTCGTCTCTGTTTAATAGGCCTAGCATCTTCGTCCACGTTGAGCTTGTGGGTCATGATCTCAGGGTCGATGCCAGGCATGTCTGCATGACTCCACGTGAAGACGCTCTGCCTCCTCCTAAGGAAGTTTATCAGCTCTTCCTTGATCCCTTGCTCCAGGGCTTTGCCGACCTGGACGGTTTTTTCTGGCTCGTCCTCATTGAGGACGATGGATTCTACCTCTTCCGCGGGCTCGCCCTTCTTCAATTTTGTTTCGTCTCTGGGATCAAGAGTGTTAATGCTGTAAGTGGAGGTTGCTCTCTTATGGGCCTCTCGCTCTTCGGCAGAGTTGAAATAACACTCCCGCGCCGTGGTCTGGTCCCCTTGCACTTCCCCTACCCCATAAGGAGTCGGGAATTTTAGCATCTGGTGGACCGTTGACGGCACGACTTCAAACTCTTTGAGGGCCACTCTTCCGATGATGAGGTTGTAGGCCGAGAAGACATTTTCGTCCATGATAAAAAAGTTTATCTTCTTGGTCAGCCTCTTAGGCCATTCATCTCCCATCCGTACATCCATTTCATACATGCCCAATGGGTGTACCTTCTCACCACTGAAGCCTATCAATGGGTGATGGTAGGGCACCAACCTTGCCCTGCTAAGACCCAAGCTCTTGAAACAAGGCCAGAACATCACATCTGCCGAGCTTCCCCCATCTATGAGGATTCTCCCTACATCGCACCCATGCACCCTTGTTGTTATGACAAAAGGGGGCTAAGATTCCCTTGAAGTCGAGTCTGGAGAACCCCACTACGAGGGTGTCCATGTCCACCTTCTTCCTCTTCTGCACTGCGTCAGAAGACGTTAGATTCACAACCTCAGGTTTGACCACTGACTTGGCCTCCCCTACATGAGCTTTCCTGTCGGCTACCTCAGAGCCACCTCCTGCGAATCCCCCACATATGGTGCTAACACCAAAGGAGATCATCCCTACCCTCTTCACTGGGGTGTTGTCATCCTTAGGGGGGAGATCCGGGTCATCTCCATCATCACCCTCTGAATCATCATGCCTTCTAGCCGGGACATCGCCACGACACCTGTCATCTATTCTCTTCCTAGGGTCTTATCTTCCACCCTTTGGGGCCTTGCCATCCACATACTTTCTTAGCTTCCCGAATTTCAGCATCTTCTCAATCTCATCCTTCAGAGAAAAGCATCTATCTGTGACATGGCCGTGATCCTGATGGAACTCACACCAGAGGTTTTTATTCCTCTTATGTGGTGGGGCCTTCAATTTCTCTGGCCACCTCAGAGCCCGGTCAGTATTGATCTCATTAAGGATGTGCTCACAGCTCACAGTCAGAGGAGTGTAATGAGCGAACTTGTCATCTGCTGACCTCTTCTTCCCCTCTTTCTTACCCTGGGACCTCCTAGTGCTACCACGGTTCTCCTCATCATATTTGGCGGCCATTTCCTCTTCCGCATTCATCACTTTCCCTGCGGTGGACAACAGCTCTGCCATAGACTTGGGGGGGTCTTCCGCCAGCTTTCACAATAACTTCCCCTTCTGGAGGCCTCCTATCAGGGCAGTCATGGATATGCTTTCCTCGTAATCCTCTACCTCCATCTTCTCCTTGTTAAATCTTGCTATATAGTCTCTTAGGCTTTCTCCCTTAGCCTGTTTGACATATAGGAGGTGGGTAGTTTTCTTCTGTGGTCTTACCCCAAAGCAGAAGTTGTGGATGAACTGCTCTGCTAGGCCTTTGAAGTTCTCGATCGAGTTCTTCGGAAGAGAGGTGAACCAGCTGTGCGCTGCCCCTATCAAGGTTCCTGAGAAGGCCCTGCACTTCATCTCATCGGGTATTGAGTAAATATCTGTCATCGATTGATACATCTCGATATGGTGCACTGGGTTAGTGCTGCCATCATACTTAGGTTTCACCGTAGGAGGCTTGAACTTAGCTGGGGTTGGGAACCCCACTATCCTAGCTACAAACGGGGAGCCCTCCGAGTAGCCCCTCTGTAATGGGTCCTTGCTCTTTATGAGGTCCCCTATCTTCTCCTTGAGACGTTGGATTGAGTCATTCCAGGGTCTTCTCTCTTCAGCTAGGCCGAGGTTATCCCCTGCCACCTCCCTACGATGGACAGAGGGTTCCCCAGCCACAACACGCTGACTATTGACCTTTTCCTACTCCCTGGCTCTTCTCTCCAAGGGTCGGCCTTGATCTGGCCGAGCCTGCCTATTCCCTCTTTGAGAGCCTCCTGCGCTTCTTGACCTCGATAGCCTCTGCCTCAGGTCATTGACTGGGCCCAGCCTCTCGAAGGCCGACCCTCTGCTCAACCTGTTAAAGGCCGACCCTCTCTGTTGGGCCTCATCTCTTCCTCGGCCGACTCATCCTTGATTCTGCCTATCAAAGGCCGACCCTTTTTATTGGGCCTCGTCTCTTCTTCGGCCAACACATCCTTAGCTCTGCCTAAGGGGTCGTACGGTGTTATCTGACACCTCATACGACTCCCAACAGTCTTCCGGGGCCTCTTCAGCTTCTAGGTCATCATACCTGTCCTCTGGGCAAGGGTTTCCCTGCCTCCCCAGGCGCAAGCGCCTAGGGTCAGCAACGTCCCTCCTCCGTTGGGGTGCAGGTTGGTCCTTCATGGGCGCCTGGGGTGGTCCCCTGGCATCAGGATGGGGTTGAACTTCCGTCGGAGTCATCATGTCCGGGGAGACTCCAGGTGGCCTCATCATCATGGTTTGGATGAGCTGGGCAAATTGCACCTTCATGGCTTGTTGTGTTGCAGCTAAAGATTTCAAAGCTGCTGCCACCTCCGCCATTTCGGACTGGGGAGGAGCCTGACTGGAGCTAGCCCCTCCGCCTCCGGGCGGCGGAAGAGGCGGTGGTAATTCTGGTGCCATGTGTTAATAATAAAGAGCTTGAACAACAAGTGAGCTTAATACCTTAAAGGACCTCTTTCAATGGTGAAACAGCTCCACACAAGGGGTGGTTCTTGATTCACCACCAGAGTCTCCGGTGAGGTAAAGCAGAAAAAGAGGAAGAGATAGCCTCTCGATTCCCATAGACGGCGCCAAAATGATGATGCTAAGAATTAGCACCACCAGGTGAGGTGTTTCCAAGATCAATATAAGTATAACAATGGTAGCACAACTATATAAAGAGATAGGAGAAGGAGGTGAGGATATGAGGAATGAACACCGGAATATAGGTGGTTCAGCCAATCCGGCCTACGTCCACAGTGGGTGTGTGAGTAATATCACTGACTGAAGGCACTAATGGCCATGGATACAATTCTCTCCAGCTCTCTCTCTCTCTACTGTATATATATTTAGACAGAGTTTTGGCTAGGGTTAGATAACTGGATCCCTTTGCAAGGTAGGGGATGATCCCTATATATAGTGCCTAGGGGGCGCACTGTACCCCCCATGCATGCAATGAGCATGTGTGTGGTATCCTCACCAATGTGGGAATGCCATCTGTCACTGTCACATGTAAGCAATGATGATGAAATATTCTCCCCCATGTGGAGAATAATCTTGTTACAACTGATTTGTGCCCAAATGTCCTTATCCAAATGTCAACAGATACTCGACAGTCATGTTGGTGAATGACCTCGGCCTGGGAGAGGCCGAGCTGTAAAGGCTTGGTCCGTTCAATATGAGTAATGTCATGAGGAGTCTCGGCCTGATCTCAGCCGAGGTATTATGCTAGGTCGGCCCTAGCCGAGGTTGGGCATATACATTCTGATTAATGCTTCTCGTCACCTCGGCCAAGGCCGAGGCAGGATTAGTTCCATGAAGATTAGGGCTCCTTGTCACCTCGGCCTACTATTAGCCGAGGTTGCTATTCCCTGATGTAGGGTCCATGGAAGTGAATACAGTAGTGTCGGCCTGGGCCGAGGTAGGTCTGGCCGAGGGATGATATCGTGGGCCCCTGCCCCTCAGGGTAGATCAATGTCTCGGCCATCATCTTGGACGAGGTAGGTATCTCTGGGCCGAGGTTATACTTGGGCATATCAATAAGTCCTCCTCGTAGGAAAGCCTCCAAATATTGATCGATCCCATGAAAATCCTCCAAGCATTGGGGTCTAGTTAGGTGGGGGCAAGGACATTAGTTGATTGAATCCCCCCGACTACAGGCCCGAAAGGATGACGAAAGCCTACCTTAAATATTAGTTCGTAGATGACGATCTCATCTTTATTTATGAGGTTATAGGCCCTCTCGTCCTCTGCCGACACCCTCATGTGTATCGATAGTTCAATGCCGTGCAAATGTCTCCACATGATAAGAATAATCTCTTTTACATCACTTTCGTAAAACAAGGCAACACTTGTATAAACTTTAAACACCTCCTCTTATTCCTCCTCACTAACAGGAGATTTTACACAGTGGTCTAGGCCTAAAAACTCTTCCTCACCCATGGAAGTCAAGGGTTGGTGCATTTTAGAGAGTTGAAGGATGCTATCTTTCGTCTTGTCCTCATAAACATCATAGATTTGGGTCTTAGGATAACCCTTTTGATGAGCCGAGGTTCTAGGGTAACACATGTTGCATAATTTAACAAAGTATGTTGTTTTAATTATTCCAAGATGAGAAACTGTCACCCTCATGGCCTCATAAAAAGAATCAGGAGAACCAGAGTCTGCAGTATCATCACGAAGGTTCAAGCACTTAGACGAGTCAAAATAATTAGAAGACGAAGACATGCTATCACTACGAATTATAATAACACTAAGATAATTAACTTCAAGTGTAGTGTCGTAGCGGGGGATGTTGTTCAGACACAAAGGAGGGAATACTACTCTTAGAGGTGTCGGAGTCAGAGGTATCAAAGATCTCTCTTTGTTAAGATTGGACTCTACCTTTTTCCTCTCTCGACAGATGCAGTCGTGAAGGCGATGTAACTCCACCCAAGTCTCGTACAATATTCGGTACATTAATAACTACTACTTAATGGGTTTCGAAGGTTAAAAGGATCAAACAGAGAAAATGAATCATTTTTGTGGAAGAACACTCAAGCATAAAGAAGTTATAATTCGTTTGCCTACACCAGAAAGGTCATCGGAGAATGTCCAATGACCCTAAACCTTGTTCAAAACCCTCAATTTCTGAGAAACCTCCTAAGAAACCACCTTCAAAATCTAACACTCCTATAAGAGGGAGGTGTAAAACCAAGAAATATCTTCAAAAGAACATGAAATGGAGAAATGATTAATCAACAATGAAAAGAATGAATAGATGTTCAGAAGTACCTGGAAAAGAAAAGTGATGACCTGAGAATGAAAGAACACATCAGAGAAGACGATTGGAGAGAGGTTAAAAGGGTAGAAGTCTAGAGAGAGAAAAAGTATTGGTTTTTCTCTAGTTTGAAATATAAGTGGTATAAATGATATGTCCCACCTAAACCCAACCAAATTCAATCTCAAATGAGGGTAATGATTTAGCATGATTTCCAAGGCCTAGAATAACATAAAGGCTGCGTGCATAGGCCAGTGCTTGGGAAATTACACCACCTCTTACGCAACCAAAGGATGGTTGATAGGTGGATAATATCCCATAGTGGGATGGGACCCAAGTGAACATGGGGGCAACATAACCATTATGTCTGACGACCTGACTATTCTATCTCCAAGATATAACTAACAACTAACAGGTAGATAGTCCATCGAAGTCGCAATTTGAGAGTGATCAGGAAGAGATGAGATACTAAGAATAATTATCTTGAAGCCAAATAGTCCAAGTTTGAACCTTATCCTCCTATTGACAGTGAAGGCTAAGGTCTAGGGGTAATTGATATACACAATTAGGGTCTCGTTCTGATGGTACATAGGTAAAATGACCACCACAGACTCATCCATCAGAAGAGACCAATGTTCTCACCCTAGCCTATATAAGTGGTCTCGTCCCACAGTGATCTCATCCGAATGACAACTAGGCAACCTACCAGGCTCCCTAGTCTCGTCTCATAGAGGAGACCAACCCCACTTACATCAACATGGGTGTCAACCTCAGATTAGACTCGTATTACAGAATAACAACCTCAAGCCTAAGATAGGTGCCTGAGTCATAGATGACCACCCTGACTCATCTCGACCTCCAGCATGGAGCAAGTCTTACTATAATCTCGGCTAGACCGAGACCTCCTACCTCCGATACGTTTAATAGGCATGGAAATCATGACAAGGGAATTTCATTCATATCTACACAATATCATTATTAAAGATTAACAACCCACATGGGTGGATATTCTTCATGATGACCTTAATTTATGCACACATGACTGACACTCTCTTATAGGCCACGACCTCAACTGGGCGTGGGACAAATGCTGGTGGTGACAATGTGCACCCCCAACTTATATATGGCATACTATGTCTTCTTGATTGGGATTGTTATTTAAAAACCCTATTGTCACTCTACAGAATTGGGTTTAGAGAGAGAAAGCTTGAGTGTGTACCTTCCATGGCCACTAGTGCCTCATTATAGTGAAATCACTCTGATACTCTTTGTAGTGGAAATAGGTCAAGGCCGAACCAGTTAAACACTTTTGTTCATATATGTTTCCTCTCATTTCTTCTGTTAAATTACTTATCATTTACAGCCTTATTAAATATATGTAAGACCTATACCCTAGGGTAAATCCATTGTATGATATCAGTATCATCATTCTACATCACACTTGATATGCCATATTATGAGGTAGGATAATGTCTCCTAGGACTTCTCACCTAATGTTGTCATAAGACCTAATGGATGTATATGATGGTGTGAATTACGAGGCAGTGTATCCTAGATTGGTGGCAATATAGAGGGGCATATGTTTATGGTGGACCCATTTTCTATTGATACCGAGGGTGCGACCTATCCATGAGTCTTAGTGGTGATGTGTAATGGAAATCAGTGATTGCGTCCCTGAATGGGAAGGTCTTTATTGGATAAGCTGATGTGCTATTGCATAGAGATGGATTCGATGGTAATTGACATCTCAATTGGAGTTAGGGCTTTATGGGCATAGAATTTCAGGACATTATACAAATGAGGTCATCTTGGTGCTCTCAGGATATAACTAATAGTTCCTAGATGATGGTGTTTGATGTTGCCCGACAGAGTAACTCCTGGATCTTATTATTTTCCCTAGGAGGTGATATTATAACTTTTTTAGAGGGAATGTTTTCCTTGGTGGATGGGTTCAAAGTAGTGGAGTGTTATCTTGACTTGGTGAGGAAGTCGATCTCTTTATATAGAGAGAGAACAAGTTCTACCTGGTCTTGATATTCAGATTTTTCTAGACGAAATAGAAGACAGCTATGGGTGCATGTTTGTCAACTGCTTGTGTTGTCTTTAGGGCCATTACTTCAATATAATAAAGGACAGGGGATAGTTTTGGGCTGTTAGGAGCCCTGTTATGAGTTTTAGTAGGAGTTCGAGACATGGAGTCATATATCCATCGTATGTCCACATTCGAGTCCTGGGCAAAGGTGGCAGTTTCTACCACTATCGTATGCTTAGTCACCTGGAGGGCTTTGTTGTACATCTTATACCACTTAATTAAGTGGTCCATTTCTACCGGAGAATGAGTGAGAAGGTCTATCTCTCTTGAGATCATGAATTGCATGACCAAGAGTAATTTCAGTCCATAGTGGCTAGTTTACAGATTTTGTATGCCCATGATGAAGAAAGTCATGTGGTTGATGATGGGATTGGTCTCTACATTGATTCTTAGAGTGATAGTGTCCTAGAGGGGCAATTATTTGGGATTCGGAGTGTGTCCTCATTCTTAATTTATTATGAATGGGGAATATGAGGATGGAGGGGTCGATTTGAATGGAGCGTCTGATAGGTCATTGATGTCGGGGTTGGGATAATATAATAGGAGTTGCTGGTTCCATTTGGATTTGATGGGATGAGGCTCCCACCATCGATGAGGTCTTAGATGGCAAACCTCTAGGCCCATCAATTGTTGGTATTGTGGTTAGGTCCTTGATGGAATTTGCAATGGGCATCAGCCCACCCATTCTTATCTGGGAATGTCAGGGGTAGTATAGGGTTGAGAGGTCTCAGGTGACCATCCATTTTCATGGTGATATATACTTGGCTGATGGGATTATAAAGATTAATGAGTTGTCTAATTCGGGATTTGAACTATTTGGGAAGAGTCACACTTAATAGTTTCTGGGAGGGGGTCTTAGTTAGAAGGGCGATGTGGTAGCTACCACATCATGGGAATTCTTGACAACTGATATACCCAAGTATGACCTTGTCCCAAGCTAGGACCAACTTGGCAAAGGCCGAACCTTGGAAAACCATCAGGTTAAGCATATGATGACTCGGGTGAGGTCCCACCACAAGAGGCCTCGTCCTCGGTCGTAACTTAGTCACATGACAACTTCAATGATGTTAATTCCCTCTCATACCTCCTCAACCTCATCCATGATATGGAGGACGAGGACCACATATAGACTCAACTCAGCATACCGATGACTGCTCCATTAAAAGATTGACCTAATGACTCATCTCGACCTGGAGCGGTACGATCGACACTTAATACCTAATAAAGTGCGTGTGGGATCTGGGTATCACCACCCCATGTGTTCAAACCATTATAACAAGATCTCAGGATCACGTGAGGGAATATTGCATCATCATTACATACTTATGCCAGGGACATGTGTCCACACTCTATTGGAAGATTAACCATGCAAACGCTTTTTACATGTTTGGGGGTACAATGCAAACCCCCAATACTATATACACCCATATTCTTCCCTAGTGGAAATGATCCAGAAATTGTAAACCATAGCCAAACTCTATCTAATTTACAGTAGAGAGAGAGAGAGTTTGAGTATTGTACAACCAAGGCCATTAGAGCCTCTTTTACATATTAAAAACCTCACATCTCCGCATAACGGGGTAGGCTAAAAAGATGAACCACTTACACACTGGTGTTCTTCCTCTTCTCCTTACCTCCTTTTCTTATTTTCATATATGTTTTGTTGCATATCTCCATTATTGTGTTGTGTTTGAGCTTGATCTGCACGTACAAATTTAAATGGTTATTTCTTAGCATTATCATTTTGGCTTCGTCCGTGGGAACAAAGGTTAATCTTCTTCCTATACTTTTTTATCTTGTTTCTCACTTGATTATTTGGTGGTGATCCAGTTCCACACTTGGTTGGATCTGTATCATCATTAAAAGAGATCTTGTTGGGTTACTCAATCTTTCTTTCAGCTCATCTAGCTCGTACAGTTGTTCTGTTTATTTATCAAAGATAATGGCCTTCGATTTGCCTCATAGTGCTGGTCCTATCTTCATCCAGGTGCCTTCTCAGTCAGAAAGGGCTGAGGTAGTGACAGCGCTGCGTTCGCTAGTGTCCATCCATCAAAAAATGCAGGAATAAGTTGCTACCTTTAGCCATACTATGATGGCCATACCTTCTGGCGCTGTGGCAGAGATGATAACTCCGATCACCAGAGATTGTGTGGACGGGGCGACAGGGGGACCACCCTCGCCCCCCACAAGGAGACTTAGCATCATCAGAGATATAGAGATGTGGAAGATCCCAGGAGACTCAACCTGGGGACACAAGTATAGGAAGGTATATATGACCTTGATTATGATGGGGATGACTATTGGGAACCTTATAAAATCTCTGGCAACATGGTTCTCCTAACACCATGTTGACAGATTAAGGTCGACCCCAGAAGGTCGACCCAGGGTGTCGGTATATGACAGATTAAGCATAGTTATAAATTTTGGCCATTTCGACCCGGTTGGAGACCTATGAGATTGAATCTCCATCTCATGCAGCATTGTAACCTCCAGAGGTAATGGAGAATGTGCCGATCATCGGCCACAATAAGGTCGTGAGAGGGAGTAGAGGGAAGTAAACAACTAACAAAGTACGGTTAGCAGAGATCCTAAGCCTAATCTAATAGACAGGGAAGAAGGAGTGTATAATACCACGGTAGCCGAAAAGCCATGGACCAGTTCTATCCAAAGTCTAGAAAACAAAATTAGCGACCTTCTGAAAATCCGAGTCCCCATCCAAAGGGGGTATATGGAAAGGTCTCCTTTCGTGGCAAGGATTATCAGCTACCTAACTCCAGATAAGTTTAAACCTTCGATTGTCACACCCAAGTATGACGGGAGTACAAATCTCATACATCACATAGAGATGTATCAGTCTGTGACCGACATGTACTCTGTTTCAGACAAGATGAGGTACCTGGTATTCTCCAGTATTCTTACCAGTGCAGCTCATATATGGTACACTTCTCTTCCTAAGAAGTCCATAGATAAATTTAAACAGATGGCCAAGGATTTCATTCACAATCGGTATGAAGGCCTAAAATAAGGTTACCCATCTTTTGTATGTAAAGAAAGGGAAGAATGAGTCTTTTAGAGACTATATCGCATGGTTCAATAAAAATAAGCTTGAGGTAGAAAATTATGAAGATAATATTGCCATAATCACCCTCATGGGTGGACTATAAAAAGGCAAACTACTTTAGTAGCTGGCTGAGGATCCTCCAAAGTCTATGGAAGAACTTATAGCTATGACCGGGATAGTCATGAATGCAAAGGAGGCCATGGCGGCCAAAGGCGAGGATAATAAAGAAGCCGGTTAGAGTAAATCTTAAAAAGCAAATAGCAAATAAGGGAAGAACAGGTTGGCTGAAGATAAGTTTGCTGACTACACTCCACTAATAGTAAGTCCTGACTTGATTTTGAATGAGATTAAAGATGATAGAGCCCTGAGATGGATTGCAAAGCTCATGTCCTCCTCATAAGAGGGATACGAGTAAGTGGTGTGATTTCCACCAAGACCATGACCACACCACCGACAAGTGTTTTGATCTAAAAGATGAGATTAAGAAGATATTGAAATAGGGGATTCTTCAAGAGTACATTGATAAGAGTTGTTCTAAGGACGATACTCAAAAGAAACATAGAGGGTCAAGAGATAAGAGGCCAAGACGATAGCCTCAGGTTGAAAAGAAGGATGATCAATTTGATGATGATAAGGAAGATGACCCTGACCTCACACCAAAGATCCCTGAGCTAAAGGGACGAATGTGTATGATCTCATTCGACGTGAAAATGATTAGTGGAGGGATGGCTAGTGGAGGTACTAAGTCACCCGATCGCAAGGCGCATGTTGTAGAGGCCAAGTTAGCGCCCAAGCAGATGGAAGTAAACTCGTCTATTTCAGAGCTGAAGTAGGGGAAGATAAGAAGGTAAATATGGTAACTTTGGTTATTGGATTATAACGATTGGATTTTAAGGGGATCTTGACCCCTGATGATGACCCTCTAGTCACTAGTACCAGGGTTCATGGGTATGATGTGTCTAGAATTTTAGTGGATGGTGGGAGCTCAGTCGACGTCATGTTCAAGTAATATTTCAAAGGTTTGAAGCTCAGTAAGAATAGGCTGATTCCTTATCATCAACCATTGATAGGGTTCAGCGGAGAAAAGGTTCACCCACTTGGGGTATTCGAAATGGATGTTTGAATGGCCACCTAGCCGAGGTACCTAACAAATAAAGTTAATCTTTTTATGATGGATGGAAATTTTTTTGGCCTACAACATCATCCTCGTCCACGTGGCCCTAAAAAATTTTGAAGCAATGCCCTCCACCATTTAACAAATGGTAAAATTCTCAACTCCTTATGGAGTAGGGGAAGTCCAAGGTGATTGGGTAGAGGCCATGAAGTGTTACTTTAGCTGGGTCGAACATAAAGAGGCCCACAAAAAACACACAACCTCCTATAACATTTATACTCTTGACCCCAATGATGAGAGGAAACTAAAGAAGGGTGAGGCAACAAAGGAGGAATAATCCATCGTCCTCAATGAGGACGAGCCAAAAATAATCGTCAAAATCAGCTCATCGCTAAAAAATGAGGTGAAGGAAAACTTGATAGAGTTATTAAGGAAGAGGAAAATCTTCTTTGCGTGGAGCCATAAATACATACTAGGAATCGACCCAAAGGTCATCTGCCATAAGCTGAATATTGATGAGAAGGCAAAGCTTATGAAATAAAAAAGAAGGACCTATGCAAGAGAGAAGTTTGGGTTCATCTAAAAAGAAGTAAAAAAACTCCAGTATGCTGAATTCATCAAGGTGGTACACTACCTAAAGTGGTTGTCCAACTTCTTAATAGTCCCAAAGGCCAATGGGAAGTGGAGAATGTGCATTGACTTCACAGATCTAAACAAAGCTTGTCCTAAAAATAACTTTCCTCTGCCTCGTATAGATCAGATAGTTGATGCCACAATTGGGCATGAGTTAATGATTTTTATAGATGCATACTCAGGATATAACCAGATCCTTATAGATGAAGCCGATGTAGAAAATAAATCCTTTATTATTGACAGAGGAATCTATTACTGCAAGGTCATGTCTTTTGGCCTTAAGAATACAGGGGAAACCTACTAGAGGTTGATCATTAAGATGTTCGAAGATCAAATCATCAAGACTATGGAGGTTTATGTGGATGACATGTTGACCAAGAGACTCAAGGTCGAGGACCACATGACCGACCTTGAAAGTACATTTGACATGATGGATCTTTACCAAAGGAAGTTGAATCCTGCCAAGTGTGTATTTGGTGTGGGTGTAGGTAAATTCCTCGGCCTCATAGTCAAACAGAGAGGGATTATAACAAACCTAGAGAAATTCAAGGCACTGGTAGAGATGAAGACGACAAAGATGATAAAATATGTGCAGATCCTGACTAGAAGAGTCGCAACTCTTAACAGATTCGTCTCAAAGGCCACAAATAAATGTTTGACCCTCTTCCAAATTTTAAGAAAAGAATTTGAGTGGGATGAACTGTGCGCGAGAGACTTTCAAGAACTTAAAACTTATTTGGGTTCTCCAATGCTCTTGTTTTGGCCCGTTCAAGGGGAGAAGCTTTTCCTATACTTAGCGGTATCAGAATCAGTAATCAACGCAACGATCATCTGAGATAATGAAGGTGTTCACAAGACGGTGTACTTCAACAGTAAGGCTCTTCAAGGGATAGATCTGAAATATCCAAGGATGGTGAAGTTAGCGTATGCTTTGATTCATGACTCACGAAAAATGAATCCTTACTTACAAGCCCATACTATGGTGGTTTTCACCTACACTCCTTTGAGGTAAGTCATCTATAAACCCGAGAAATAGGGTAAGCTGATGGCTTAGTCAATTGATCTAGGGGAGTCAAGGGGAAGGATTTAGCTAATTATTTTACTGAGTTTACTTAGGCTGAGATCGACGACAAAGAATTTATAGTATTTCCAGATAAGGAAACCCTGGGTTCGGCCATAGCCGATAGTGTAATAGTCGACCCTAATAAGAAAGATATTTTGTTCAGAAATGGGACAGTAGATGAAGGGACTTTCTCGAACGATAGCCTAGTTTTGAGTTTGTTCATGGATAACTCCTCATGTGAAAGTGGCGGTGGAGAAAGGCTCATACTATTGGCTCCAGATGGAACTAACATTGAATATGCATTGCGATTTAACTTCAAGGACTCAAACATCAAATCCAAGTATGAAGCTTTGTTGTCAGGCCTATACTTGGCCAAGGTATCGAATGTTAGCCATATAATAGTTCATAGTGACTCCCAACTGATGGTGAACCAGATCTTATGGATTTATGAAGATAAGGATGAGAAAATGGCAGAGTAAATGGCTAGGGTGAATAAGGTCTTAACAAACATTAGAGAGGTGAAGATGAAGAGAATACCTCGAATTGAGAATAACCGAGCTGAAGCACTGGTGAGGTAAGCCTCTGCTATGAGTATGGAGATTAGTAGAACTGTTCCTATTGAGATTTGGGACAAACCAAGAATTATTGAAGACCACAATATAAACTTGAGTTTTTCTTAAATTTAAACCTTGGAGCTTCATGGATGGACCCCATTATCAAGTACATCAGAGACGGGGAGCTCTCAGAGACAAAAGATGATAGGGAGGAATTTCAAAATAGGGCAGCGAAATTCACTATTATAGGAGATATCCTATCTTCCCCTACTATGATGTATCCACGCCACTGAGGTGGAATATGTCTTGAAGGACGTGCTTGAGGTATTATGTTCTAGTCACATTGAGGGGAAATCTTTATAAAATAGGATAGTGATGCAGAGCTATTGGTTGTCGACCCTCGCTAATGTTGCTATCAACCATGTCAAAAAGTGTGATAAGTTCCAAAGATACGCCTGCATCCCCGGTCAGCCTCATTAACCCATGTCATCCATTACAGCCCCTTAGCCATTAGCAGTATGGGTAATTGAGTTGGTGGACCCCTACATAGGGATGTGTGCAACTATAAATACTAAATAGTAGTGATCGACTACTTTTTGAAAAGGGTGGAGGTAGAAGCCTTGATTTTTATAATAGAGACGAAGACCTTTAAATTTATTTGGAGGAATATCATTTGTAGATATGGTCTACCTCACACTCTGATCTGATACAATGGAAAATAGTTCAAGAATAAGTCCTTGGAGGCTAACTGCGAAAGGGTCGACATCAAGCAGTTCTACTCAGCACCAGGCCTACCCCAAGAAAATGGCAAAACAGAAGTCAATAATAGGACAATTTTAGATAGGATCAAAAAAATTTAGAAGATGCTAAAGGCCTATGGATAGACGAGGTGCATGCCGTCCTTTGGGCTTACAGGATGATAGAAAGTATGCCTATAGGGGAGACCCACTTCATGCTGTCTTATGAATCAAAAGCCTTGATCCCAACTAAACTCGCCCTGGCCAGTCACAAAGTCCAGACTTACAATTTGGAGTCCAACAACGAAGAAATAAGGCTGGACTTAGACTTGATAGAGGAGAAAAGGGAAGATGTCGAGGTTAAACAAGAGGCATATTAGTAGAGAATGACCAAGTTATATAAGAAGAGAGTCAAAGATAGGCTGATAGTTATGGAGGACTTGGTCTTAAAGAAGGTCTGGCAAAAGCCAAATAAGCTGCACTCGAATTGGCATGGCCCATATAGGGTCACTGAAGAGATCGTCCCTGGGACCTATCGACTGGAGAAATTGGAGGGATAACCTTTCTCCTATCCTTGGAATGTAGACCACTTGAAAAAATATTATTATTATTATTATTGTATACAATTTATATAAAATCCTCTTTGTATTTGAAAGATCTCAAAGTAATGAATGAAAAAAAGTACAAGTGTTTCCTCATATCTTTCTTGTACATTTGTCCTAATGCATGGTTTGAATTGTTATAAGCTAAATAACATCATTCAATGGTGAATTAGTATTAACTCACTCTCAGTGATACCAGAAATTAAGTGAGACTCATCTCGTCCATGCCCCTCTATAACACCGAGAGGGGAGAATAGTGTGATTACATCACTAAGGTGGTGAAAAACACAAACACTTTATTAAAAATCATTTCATTATGGTTATTTAAAACATCATTAATTTTGTGGTTTCTACTTAAAAACCATTAATTTGGTTACCTCTCTTTGGTGAGACGAGAGTAGACTTGAGATTTACATCATTAATTTGGTCGTCTCTAATTAAAAATCATTTAATTGGTTATCTCCCTCGACTGAGACGAGGACAAATATAATAATTAACTTTATTAATTTGTTGGTCTCACATTAAAAATCCTTTATTTTTGTTGTCTCAAACATCATTAACTTGGTGGCCTTAAATTTAGTCTCCCTTAGTGAAGACGAGAGTGTATAAAGAGACGAAACTTGCCCATACACTCCCAAAAATGATGAGTGGGGACTTGGAGAATTAACACCATTAATTTGATGGTCTCACATTAAAAATCATTTTATTATGGTTGTCTCAAACATCATTAACTTAGCGGCCCTAAATTTAGCCTCCCTCGGCTAAGACGAGAGTGTATGAAGAGATGAAACTCACCCATACATTCCCAAAAATGACGAGTGGGGACTTGGAGAATTAACACTATTAATTTGGTGGTCTCACATTAAAAACCATTTTATTATGGTTATCTCAAACATCATTAACTTGGTGGTCCTAAATTTCGTGTCCCTCGGCGAAGACGAGAGTGTATGAAGAGACAAAACTCGCCCATACACTCCGAAGAATAACGAGTAGGGACTTGGAGAATTAAAATAATTAATTTGGTGGCCTTCAATTAATAATCATTAATCTGGTATCTCCTTCGGCTGAGGCAAGAATGGACTGGGGATTAATACCATTAGTTTGGTGATCTCACATTAAAAGTCATTCAATTATTGTTATTTTAAAAAATCTATGAGAGATATCAACAACAATACAATACAACACTTGGCAAAAGTACATTTTTCATTAAAGAGAACGATGATTACTTAAGTACAAAAATGTCAATGTTATAGAAGATTATGAAATGTTCAAAAGAAATAAAATTGTAGAGGAAGAGGGTTTGGGTCACATGCGACCACCCTAGACATTTGGCTCATTAAGGCCGACCGTCTCTTCAACACCAATTCCGATCTCCTCGTCCCCAGCGCCAATAGCAACATCAACTATTCCCTTGACTGGGGTCATCACTTCAACATCGGCCAAAGTTGTCTGAAAGAGAGGGTCATCCATTTTAGGGGCCTTCATATCTATACATATAGAGGAGGCAACCTCGTAGAATTTCAAAATGGCCTATCGACAGGGCACTTTAATACCTATTTTAAGGTACTGGCAATCAAAGTCACCAAACTCATCCAACTTTTAATAAGCCTTTATTGCCTCGTCTTGAATATTCTTGATAGCCGCGATAAAAATGACCTCATCCTTGGACTTTTTGACGACCTCAGCTCGATCGGACGTATGCTTGGTGGACAAGGCGACAAGGGCATCATCCTTCTCTTTCCTCAGAGAATTCAAAGCATCGTCATGCTCCTTCTTCAAGGCATCAAGGGCCTTTTTTGTCTTTCTTGGTTTTTAGCTTCTCCTTCAGGTCTTTCTCAGCCTAAAGGGCGCTCTCGGCCTCCTTTATCTGAGGATATTTCTAAGTCACCCACTTGGTGGCACTGGCGAAGGCACACACGGACTGTAAAAGCACATAAAATAGATGTTAGTATGGGACAATGAAAAAAATAAAAAGTAAAGTCGGCTCAAATTTGCAAATACCTAGGCCATATGGTGAAGTCTGAAGTCATATACTTTGGTCCGTCCATCTTCCATAAGAATCGACAATCGAACTTTGAAGGTAAAACAAGCGAGGTTGCCTTAGACCTCGACAATAAAGGAATAAGTGAGTTAGGGCTCGCCTTGAGTTGGGAAAGATTAGCCACCCAAAAGGCCTCAAATGAGTCCATGGTAGAGGAAGTGGGCACCGACTTAGGGGGATTGACCCTCGTACTCGTCTAACATTGACGGGGAAAATTTCCCCCATCAACCGACTCTTTTCATTTTTAAGTGACCTCGGCTCGGATGGGACCACCAACGGTCATCTTCTTCGGGGGATGTTTGTTACCCTCCTCTTTTAAGTTTCTTGGAGACTCAGAGCTTTCATATTCCAAGTGTCGTCTGAAATATTGGGAGGACGATCTGCAAAGAAGAAAGGGCAATGGTTAGTAAAAATAGTTAAAGACGAGAAAAGACTTGCAAATTAAACAGAAAAGATAAAAGAACATACACAGCTCATCCAGGGGGTCAACCCAAGACTAGAAGACTCTAGGAAGGAAGGGATCATTAAATCTTCAAACTCAGGTAGACCCTCGTCCTTGCTTTGGCACCTCAAGAAATCAACTATTTCCCCATCGGCAATGCTGAGCCCTGGGTCCAACTTGGAGGACATGGAAAGATTAGCCCATGTATGGGGAACTCTCAGCTCATCTTTAGCACGCTCAATGATGGCTGTGAATCCCAAAATCCAGAGATAAAAAAGAACCTCAACTTCCAACGGTGAGTAGAAGTTCGGTTGAATTGGATGATTTTCTTATCGGGATTCCTCGTACCCAAATGGTAGTAACCAACTAGACTTTTATCGATGATACATTATAACAAGCTAGGAAGATACCAACTGAAGGCTTGTACTCATATTTTTTCATCCAGAGGGAGATAAAGATGAGTATGATCCTCCATGAGTTAGGCACCAGTTGGGTAGGAGCAAGCCCTATACTGGCTAAGATAGCTCGAGTAGAGGGATAGAAGGGGAGGCGAAAGCAGACCCTAAACATTTGGTCATAGACGATGAATTCACTTATCGATCATAAAATATTCTCTCGTCTTCATCTGGGACTCTCATAGAGATAGATGAATTGAGGCCATACAAGTGCCTCCAGTAAAGAAGGTCAAACACTCTAATAGTGGACGAGAAATTCTTGGTGTAAGAATAATCAAGTGGCTCCCCGGCCTCAGAATCATTGTCTTCGATTGGAACCTCAGTGGTTGGGGGCCCACTTGGGAGCCTCTAATAAAGCTCTCCCTCGATCATGGACAATAAGGGAACAACCACAGTCACACTAGGCTCCTCAGAGGATTGAAAATATGAAGACTAATGGCTATGTGACGTGGAAGATCAATGGCTATGTGACGACCCAGTTGCATCAGACTTTGTAGTTCAGGATGAGGGAAATCAGAGGGCCTCCTGAAAAGAATTAGCTAGAAAGGTAGCCCATGCGGATGAGGGACTATACCCCTCAAAGGACGAAGGCGACTCGTCAAACATCTCATCCCCACTGACTTCAACTACTAATAGGGGAATAAAAACTAAGGGGATTGGAAAAATTGAACGTGTAAGGTCAGCTCCGACTTTTCTCTTTACCCAACCTCAGTTTCAATCCTACGTATCTCTCCAAAGAATCTCTCTCTAAGTTCTAGGAGTTGGTTAGCTAATTCGAACAAGGTTTTTAACATCCAAACAGTTCCAGGTTTGACTTAGTTTAAACCTAAAGATCGAAGGAAAGGAAATGAACCGTTTTTAATGAGGAACACCAAGAACTATTAAATGCTTGATCATCGGAGAAAATTATCGGAGCGAGTATGATGATCCACACTGAGGGCAAAAGGAGGTAGAAAATAACTCAAAGAACCAAATTTACTAACCTACCCCTCAAAACCACTCCTAAACTCCCCAAAGAAACCCTATAGCAACCACCAACAGTGGTCGTCGGAAAAACTAATATACATTGAAAACCACAAAAAATCTTAAAATCTTAAAATCTTAAGGAAAAAGAAGGGGGAAGGTTACCTGAGTGAAGTAGAAAGCTTAGGACCAAGATAAATGGTGGAAACGTGCCTTAAATGGACCGAAATGAGGAGAGAGAGTGAGAGCGAGAATACACAATTGCAATTGGGTTGAGCGGGAATTATTTTTGGAGAAGAAAGAGAAATGGTTTGATTTTTAGTATTTATATAGAGTAATGATTGCGCACGATAATGGAGGAGCCAAATCATTACTTAGCATAACTTACTGGGGAAAAACTTACTAGGCCTGCTGCCACCTTAACTTGGCTAACAGTCCAACCCACATACCTAAGGGTCGGTGTCCAGTTCAGAGCACTCCCTTTAGGAACATTGAAATGACAACTGTACACTCAGTAAAATAGGTTCATTGCCTGAACAGTCTCAGGCGACGAAAGAGGCACATAAGGGTCATCCGACTATAACCCTCAGCCTTCCACTCACATTGAAGGCTAAGGGCTAAGGGGTGATTGATATACCCAAGTATGACCTCGTCCCAAGCTTAGACCAACTCGGCGAAGGCTGACCCTTGTGATCAAGCGAGAAAAGTAGCGCGTGTCAAAATACCGATCCTTGTTTTCAGTTCATCGCCTTAATACAAAAACCTAAACTATTGACTACACTCTTTTAAGGGAGTATAACGGTCATGTTCGGGTATCAAAAATACACATAGACTAGTGCGAGAATTTAATCGGTTTAATATTTTAGTAAAAAAAATTGTAAAAGGTAATTTGTTAACTAAAAAGAAAGAAAAGATGATCTAGGCATGGATTTATTTAAACTAGATTAACAAAGAGAATAAAAGCTATAGGTTGCGAAAGATATCCCTCACCCCGAATTAATTAGTATAAATGGTTACATGGGTACACAAGTTATTAAGATTCCATCTCATTTCGTCAATTAATTAAATCAAGAATTTTCACACCCCTAAATTCTCATAAAGGACTACTATGATTTTGGCGTCAACAAATACCTAAGAAATTACACACGTAAGGTCGTAAATTCGGAGCATACGTGATATAACCCGTTAAATCTCCTAGCCGTAATAAGTAGGACAAACCAATCGAAATAAATGAGTGAAAACCCATCACCAAAGCAAAGCAACCAACCAACCCTAGGTGAGTACAATCCAACACAACCTAATTTAAATTATCCACTAAGCATAATGAAAAGCATAAATTAACACAACTAATTAATTAAGGCAACACTAATTAAATTAGCTACAAAAACTATCTAGGCTTGAAATAAATAACAAAGCAAGAAATTAAATTAGAAAGCAACTAAACAAAGTACAATGCAAGAAAATAAGGAAATACAACTAAATTAATTGGTAGGGATGGTGAATAGTACACTTATAACCCACAAATGGAGGACGCCCAAACAGAGAAGAAGAAATGATCTCTCAACACCCGAACCCTAATCTAAACTATTTAATAATGAATATATGTCTTAAAAATAAAACAAAAGTCTTATTTATACTAAGTTGGAATAAAAGTAAACCAAAAAGGAAAAGAAAAGAAAAGAGGAAAAGAAAAAAGGGAAAAAGAAAAAAGAAAAGAAAGAAGTAGCAACAAAACATCACCGGATTGAAATAGGGGACCGGTCGACCGCGCAAAGAAGAAAAGCCCACTGCATAGTTTGCACGATAAAAATGGATTACTCGATCGATCCCTATTGGAATCTTCACTATGCACATGCTTTTAACATGTTTGGGGGTACAATGCAAACCCCCACACTATATAAACCCATATTCTTCCTTAGTTTAAAGGATCAAGAAATTGTAAACCTTAGCCAAACTCTGTTTAATTTACAATAGAGAGAGAGATCTCGAGTCTTGTACAACCGAGGCCATTAGAGCCTATTTTGCATAGTGAAAACCTCACATCCCTGCACAGTGGAGTAGGATGAAAAGATTAACCACTTACATACTGGTGTTCTTCCTCTTCTCATCACCTCCTTCTCTTATTTTAATATGTGTTCTGTTACATATCTCCATTGTTGTGTTGTGTTTGAACTTGAGTTGCATATGCAAATTTAAATGGCGATTTCTTAGCTACATCAGTAATCGAGCATGGTTCTTGTTCTGAATGACCACTAAGGTGGTGATGTGATATGTAATATCTCCAGGCCGATTTTCGAATGGAGAACTAATTTACAGCTCAATGAGGTTCCTCAATAGGTTTAGTAGCCTTAACCTCCAAATTTTCCTCAATCTTGCACCTGATGTTGTTGAGTTCTTTGAAGTCGGGGATCTAGGTGAGATCGAGTTCATTTGATACCTCTATCGGGAGATTCCTAATCACAATATCTATATGATCATTTTCTAAGGGTGGTTGACCATCTAGCTGACTCTCTCTCCAGCGAGTGACGAAAGTGCCAACTGTCTCTCCCTCTTTTTACTTTAACATCTCTGAGTTTTCGAGGGTGATTCCAAGATATTCATTGTATTCATATTATTTTAGGAAAGCACGACATATATCATCCCAGTTTTTATAGTCCCTTTATGCTTTAGTCCCATATCCTAGGTAAGAGATCCTCCGGACATAATAGAAAATAACATGCTCTCAAAGACCCTCAGGCCTACATTCGGACTTGCATATGAAGGTGGTTGTTAGACAAATGGGAGGTTAGAAATCCCAGTCCATTATGGGTTTTGAATAATGGAATCTTGAATTTTTCCATCACTTGGGCTTCAGGATAGAGGACCATCTTCCTAATGTTTGTGAGCTCATTTGTGGTTACATCTTGATGATATCTTCTTGAAAAATATGCAGTTAAATTTGGGCTTGGTTGATCTCCTCATTCAGAGGTGGGGGAACAACTTCATCAATAGATGGGAGAGATATGGATTCAGTTCGTGGGTGTCTTTCAAAGGTGGTGTGTGGGTTCTCGGGGTTTTATGGTAAGGCTTGAAGTATACATGTGGGAAAAATGTTACTTGTAAGTGAGAGGCATCGATGTTAGAAAGGTAAGATGGTGTTGGGACCGGTATAGATGGATCCTGAGGATTCACAATTACCTCTTCAGCATCCATTACAAATAGTGTGCCAGTGTTGGGTATGGGGGTTGTAAGTGCATTTCTCGTATTTCGGTCATAGCAGTGGCCTCTTGTAGGCATAAATTTTTCAGGATTAATGCTCTGATCTTAGAAGGCATGGAATTCTGCGAGGTGGTGTTGCTTTCAAGTTGTCTCAAGATCTGATCCATTATATATGGAACCTTGTATTCTTTGGTATACATGGAGTGTACTATAGATCAAAATAACCAATCGTGAGAAGGGAGATCGGTGATGAAAACTAATCGTCTACACGAAGTGCGAACTCGAATTTCTAAGGTAAGGACTTAGTATGATCCCCCTGCTCATGATAGCAACTGCAAAAAAAGTTGGGGCACTTTCGTTCAGGTTTTTGCAAATAGAAGGAAAAGGAGATAAGGACTCACATATGCATGATGTTTTTCGATGCAATTATTTTATCTATAGTTAACTGTATAGGGATGGTATTTTATTTTTTATATTCTTTGCTTGGTAGAATTTCCCTAGGGGAAGAATTGAACATAGTCCATTCGTTTTGGGTAAACATGGGCGAGTTCTCATTTTTCTTATGAGGAATGATGAAGTAATAGAATGCGGTCTATTATTTAAAAAAAATGGGTAAGGTAATCCAACGTAAGGTAATCTATTTTGGTGATAACTTATAGATTCATTCGGTTTATCTTCCACCTAAAAATGGGAATCGGAATTGATCAATATATTTCTCAAAACAAACAAAATGCAAATGAAAGATGAAACATAAATCATGGATAAACTAAGCTCTCTTGTGGACTTTCTTATTCTTAAGAAAACGGAACCTCATGTAAATACCATGGAATAAGGTTTCATCATATTCATGGAGATTCCATAAATATTCCATTCCAAAAATGGAAAGTTCAAAACCATTGGGATTTCTTTTGGAAATGGGATGCAATTACTAATTCATGACCAGGGTTAAATCTTAGGGGTTTTCTACTAGCCTCCGATTGTCTAAAGATTTTTTTAAATTTTTTGTCAAAGCAAATGGCTTGTACATATATTCTTTTGTGCAATAGGGTGTGTTCCTAGTTTTTTTTTTCTATATTGATAATGCGCTTCCATTCAATGTCTTAAATTATTTTATTAAACTCCAATTATATCACCAGTTTTAATTAAACCCTAAACATGCATTTAAGTGATTGAAAGAAATAAATCTATGTCGTATGAAATTCAACAATCACAAAAGCAATTTCAGGAAAAATACCCAAAAGGTAAAAAACCTTTTATATCACTATTAAATGTAAACCATGACTTACGTGTACATAGAGAAATACAACATTTTTTACAGACAAATACCCGTAGGCCTTGGTTCATTGTCTTCAACAAGATCTCCTGCAAGAACTCCGAGAATCAGCAATGGAGATAGCTTCTCTTCTCCACAAACCACTCCAAGATTGGGTAATACAAATATAAGGGTTTCTCAAAGATTCACAAACATATGTAGGGAGGTTTGAGTGAATCAAAATGGGTTTTGGCCTTAAAATATGAAGCCTTAAATTGCAGCAGGTCTGAAAAAGGCGGAGTTAAAAAGTTTTATAAAATACCTAATGAGAGCAGGTATTTGTGGGTAAAATAAAAAATCAAGGCAATATCATGTCATTCGAATGACAACTTCATGTCTTTATAATGACATATAGATGTCATTTGATCCTAGATCAAACGACCTAAGAAATGATGGATCAAAAACCAAAATAGTACGTGGTCATTTGATGCACAGAAGAGACGAACATCACGTGACCTCTTCGAGCATCTTGTCAATGCCGTTTGAAGGACATGTCTAATTCGTTTGAATGACTTTAAGTGAAAATGTTTATTTTTTAAATACCAACCTTATTTTTAAAAAAATGCGAACAATTATAAAACCGATTTAAAAATCTCCCAAATATAATTGCGAATACTAAGAACTCCAAATAAGAATTTTACCATGAACGTAGTGCAATAGTGGAGACCGGTTGAAGTAGAACGTCGCACATTGAAGATGATGGGTGCGTGATGATGAGAACGTTACCAATGATTCAGATAGAGGACGTTATGGGTGATCGTGTGTAGACGAGCCAATGTAGCGGTATACAAAATATTATAAGTTATCTAGGACAACTCCGATAATTCCTAGAATCAAGCGGATAAACATAAGATTATGTCCTTACAAATATCCCCTATGTCTGAATTATGCAACCAAAAAAAATACCTTAGACATACAATCTAATATCCCCAAAAACCCTCAAATGGAAATATCAAAATACATGTCTTGAAATCTTCAAAATCCTTAAAATCTGCAAAACTTCAAATCTCCAAGGTTTCTTTGTCATCATCAGGGTGTGACAAATATGTGATCATCAAATTATACCTACTCACATGAGACAAGACACAAATACCCATGATGCGCAAAAGTTTGAAACAAAATGATAAGCATAAATGTGAATTAATTAAGAACAAGCGAATCATTAAATAACAAACTTTCCCACCCCTTATAATTTGTTCTCCCCCTTTTTATGATGTCCCAAATAGACAAGGTAAGAAAACATGAACAATAAATACAGACTGTGTCACAAATAAATAACCTTCTCTTTCTGAATTTTTTAAATTTTTTCTCATAAAAAAACATATAACAAAAATCACACCATGAATTTACACTAAGATAACAAAGTCGATGAAAGCGTAAGTATAGGGGTGTGAAAAAATTTGCTAGGAAAACAACTCAAACATTCATAATCATATCCGCACGAAGAATTTTGGATACTCCTAACAAATGAACTCAAAATTGTCCTTAGGTGTAAAAAGTTGAATTTATATGAAATTGACTCAATATAATCGAAAAATCAAAGTCTAAAAATGATTATCACACTAATAAAGTATAAAATTATGTAATTGTTTTTTGAGACTTTGTCAGGATGTGCAAACCCGTTGAATTCCAACCAAACTCCCTCATAAATAATAATGCATTTTTAATGGAGGTTCTAAATTCTCTTTTTGAAGAGATTTCCTATTGGCCCCATTTGGCATATTTTTCTATTATTGACTTAATTTTTTCTTGGGTTCTCTTCAAACGATGGCTTTCACGACGACTTCACATACCTCTCGCAGCCCTTTCCCATGTTCACTCGTTATCTTTCAATATCAATTAAATTCTCATGGGCAATGGTTCTTACATGCACTACTTTCATTGACTCATTTTTATCGCATTTGGTTCATTTTAAGATAGGATTGAGTTGAAAACATTTTGACCAACATGTGATAGACAAGCATAAAAATCAAATAAATATGTGCATGTGTGCATTAAAGGAGACAATGAGTAAAACAACTAGAAAGTAATCAGTAATTACAATTCAAGGATTCCAAACATTACAAAGCACGTGGATGAAATGAAGTTGTGTCTAAAACACTACCAAATAGTCACGTGGATAATGGAATGATGTGGTGACTTGGCCATCCTAAATGTCCATCCATAAACGGTGTAAACAAATTACAAAAATCTTTTTGTGTTTTGCAAAAAATTTTATAGAAACAAAATCTTTTTTTCTGTTTCATTTTTCTTAAAAACCAAAAATATTTTTACATTTTTCTCCTTTCTTAAAAAAACAAAAATTTTTTGTATTTTTTAGTTTTTCTTAAAAACCAAAAATCTTTTTGTATTTTTCAATTTTAAAAAAAAGGAAAATCTTTTTGGATTTTTCTAAAATATGAAAAAAGAAAAAAAAATACAAGAATAATACAAATGATATAGTCTAGCAATGGGAACCAAGAATATGCACGTGAAAAACCATCCTATACTAGACATACAGACCAACCCTCAATCAATTGTGCATATACCTAAAGATTTCCTAAAACTATTGAATCTAGGGGCGTCTAAAGGTTTCGTGAAGATATCGGCTAACTGATGGTCGGTGGTCACAAAGCTCAAGGATATGACCCTCTCCTCTTCTAGGTCTCGAATAAAGTGCTCGCATATATTAATGTGTTTGGTGTGAGAATGTTGTACTGGATTACGGGATATGTGTATCGTGCTCGTGCTATCACTAAAAATGGCCATGGTGTCCTATGATATCCCATAATCCTCCAGCATCTGCTTCATCCATAAGAGTCGCATACAATAATTTTCGACGATGATGTACTTAGCCTCCGTAGTGGACAAAGAGATGGAGTTCTTCTTCTTACTCATCCACGAGATAAGAGCAATACCAAAATTGAAACACCCACCCTAAGTGCTCCTACATCCATCACGTTCCCGACCCAATCGACATCCGAATAGGCGGATAAACGGTCATTGGTATGAAAGTAATATCAAATGTCATGTGAGAGAGTCCCATTAATGTTCTTGATAATACGTTTAAGATCGTTTAAGTGTGACTCTTTTAGGGATTCTAGATATCATGACAGACTCCAACACTAAAGGCTATGTCGGGATGACTGGCAGTCAAGTAGAGAAGACTACCTATCATACTCTGATACGAGGTTTGCTCTACGTCCTTGCCTGAAGTGTTCTTGCTAAGCATCGTCGAGGTACTCATGGGGGTGTGAGAATGCTTAGTGGAGTCTAACCCAAACTTCTACATGAGGTTTCTTGCATACTTGGATTGGGAGATAAACATATCATCCTCTAGCTGACGAACCTGGAGACCAAAGAAGAATGTAAGCTCACCAACCTTGCTCATATCTAACTCACTTTTCATCTCCTTCTTATAATTGTGATCATGGAGGGAACACGTGGATCTAAAGACTATGTCATCCATATAGACCTGGGCAACCAAAATAGCATATTTTCCTCTCCTAACAAACAACGTCTTATTTACTCCCATCTCTTAAAATCACGTGCTAAGAGATAGGAAGTAAGCATCTTGTACCAAGCATGGGGTGCTTGCTTCAAACCATACAGGGCTTTCCTCAGATAATAGACGTGTCCAGGGTGCTTAGGGTCTTCAAACCCTTTTGGTTGTTCCATATAACCCTCCTCCTATAGAATGACATTCAGAAAGGCACTCCTGACATATATCTGATATAACTTGAAGCCCATATGACATGTGATGGAGAGTACTAGTATGCGAATGGACTCAAGCCTCACAATAGGAGAAAACGTCTCCTCAAAGTCTACACCCTCAATCTGTGTATCCTTGAGTGACCAACCTAGCCTTATTATGTATAATGGTACCATTATCCTTTGTCTTATTCTTGAAATTTCACTTAGTACCAATCACATTCTTCTCACGAGGTCGGGGGACAAGTTTCCAAATATCATTCTTTCTAAACTGAAGTAACTCTTCCTACATAGCGGATATCCACTATTCATCTTTTAGTGCTTCTTTGAAACTCTTACCCCCCTAAAGTGGGATCTCCTAGAATGGCGGAAGGGTCATGACTCTTGCGAACCCAAGCAGGTGTGTTCAATAAGTTAGGAGTAGGGTCCACCCTAGGTGTGTGAGTAATAATGGGATCATCACTAAGGGATGAATCATCCTCACACAAATGGTTAGAATTAATAAATGTCGACGGCTCATCATCTTTAACAGTGACGTTTATTGATTCCATATCCTTAGAGCTACTTAGGTTAAAAACTCGGTATGCTCTACTCGTCGATGAATATCCTAACAAAAATACCTCGTCTCTCTAGGATTTGAACTTTCTTAATTTCTCTCTATCCCTAAGGATATAGCATTTACACCCAAAAACACAAAAACATGAAAGGTTGGGATTCTTCCCTGTCCACAATTCATATGGCATCTGAAGTGTGTGTGGATGAAGATATACCCTATTCACCGTGTGGTACATGATAGACACCGCCTCTGCCCAAAACTTCCTAGAAACTCTATGACCTAGAAGCATAGATCTATCCATCTCCTGAATCACCCGGTTCTTCCTCTCAACAATCCATTTTTTTAGGAGTTTTCACGACAGAAAATTCATGTTTAATTTCGAGGCTATCACAGTAATGATCCTCCTTTTCTTCTTTAAATTATGTGCCATTGTCACTACACATTCTGTTGATAGTGACACCGTGTTGATTTTACAGGACATGGTACATGGTCATAAGAAACTCTACAACATCATATTTCTCTCTTAGGAAACCAACTATCGAATAACGAGATAAATCATCTACCATCACGAGGATATGACTCCTACCACCCATATTCTCAGTGCGAGTAGGATATATAAGATCCATGTGAATCAACTCAAGCAGGCATGTAGTAATATTAAAATTCAACTTTCGATGGGGACTACGGACTTGTTTTCCCTGTTGGCAAGGATAAAAAATCGTGGAAGTTGGATTTCCAAGTGACGGTAATCCATGTACTTGGTCTTTCTTTGCTAGACGCTCCAAATCTCTAAAGTAACGTGACATAGACGTTGATGCAATAAATCCATAGGAGAGATCGTGGCACTGTTGCATAGAAATGAGGATTTGGGCATAATCCCATAACAATTATCTTTTGCCCTCACTCCTTGCAGTAGAAATCTACCTGCTCTATCATAAATGTTACACTCGTTCTGGTCAAACTTCACAGAAAAATCTGCGTCGCACCGCTAGCTAATGCTGAGAAGGTTTGCTTTCAAACTTTTAACATACAAAACATTATCTAGCTTATGAAAACCGAGTACCCTACTCTACCTCATCCTATAATGCCAGATTTACTCCCATTTCCAAAGGTGACTTTACCATCCTTGTGATTCTCAAGGCTGGTAAAAAATGAGACGTCACCAATCATATGCCTAGAGAAACCACTGTCAAAATACCACTGGGAGGTATTATGAGCCTTAAGATCTATATGAACAATAAAGGAATTCTCTTCATGTTTAGGCACCCAAGTAGCGATGATTTTTTATTTACCCTTGTCGCTGTTGGGTCTAGTCGGGATATTAGAAATATCCACTGATGGCAAAGATATCCGTTGGAACACTTCCATCAAACTGTGAGAAGTGGAAACAAGACACTCAACCTGCTCTTTAAGGCTAGCAAAATTGCTAAAGTAGTGCGACAGAGTATGTGTAAGTCGAGTCCGACCCATACTATAACAAAACTCCCTAATATGGCATTTTCTCTTGCAATAAGTACAAAAATAAACGGTCTTAGGCCGACCTTGGATTAATTTTTTAGGTTAAACTTTCCTTTGGGGTTTTGGTTGAGGGACATAAGGATTCACAATAAATTTAGGAATCGGTTCTGGTGCGACATGCTACGTGGAAGCATCGTCAAAACCTATTCCCTACCTCTCGCCAAACCCTATACCATGGCCAAGGAGCATCTTTCCCATCTTTTCAAATTTGTTCTCAATCTTTACCTTGACTTCCCGGGCTCTCTCAAGATCATGAGTGAGTTAGGATACAAGGCCTTTAAGTTTCTTCCAAGTACCCCAGATGGAAGGAGCTCACTCATAAGACTAGCCACTTGTTTGGTCAAGTCCCCTTTCTCTTTCTTAAAACTACTCTCTCTATCTCTCTCTCTCTCCAAAAGCTCTCTCTCTTTCCCCCTTAAACACATGCTAGTGGAGGACTCTCTCTATCTCTCACTAAATCCTTCTCTATCACAATGATCTTATTTGCTAACCCTTTGTTTTCCCTTTTCATTTGAAAGGACTCAGTGTATAACTCGGCATAAGCGCATTGTAGGTCACATTCGCTCTCACTTGCCGCATCCTCACCCTCAGTCATAATGTTTTCACTGTCAAGGTGTCCTTGTGAAGTATCTTCCTCGTCATCGTGAGGTGTACTAGAAGTACTCACATGACTATCCATGAGTGCGGTGAAGTTACATTTATGCGGTGATTTTTCTCCTTAATCCACTGACTCGACCTCACTCTTGTCACTGAGGGTGGAATTTAATGCGGATTTGCCCTTGCCATGACGCTTTAACCTAATTGGGCACTCATATTCTTTGTGACCTCTCCCATCACACTCGTAACACCTCTCTGCCTCTATCTTTGGGCAGTCCTTTTTATTTTTTTCAAATTTCTTCCCATTTTTATTTTTCTCCAAACACTTTTTATCTTTAAAATTTCCATTACTTTTTAGTTTGAGAAATTTCTTGATTTTTTTAGCAAAAAGGGATAAATCATCCAAATCAAAGTTCTACTCAGAATCAGACAACACTTCCTCTCTCCTCTTTGGCGACTCCTCTCTCTCCCTAGATGACTCCTCACTCTTTCTAGATTGTGCCTTATGTGCGATCCCTTTTTCTTTGGATTTAACCTTTTCAGGAAACATGTCGATTTCATAAGTTTGTAGGTTTCCTATAAGCTCTTCTAATCTAAAAGAATCTAACAATACTAAAGAATTAAGCATAGCGAATTTCAAGATTAAATGCTTCGGGAGTGATCTTCAAATATTTTTAACTACTCTTATGTTAGGAATTTTTTCACCCATATTAAAGCTAATATTAACAATATCTGACAGACATGCATAAAACTCATCATAACTTTTTAATTCAAGCATGGTTATAGTTTCAAACTGAGTAGTTAAATTTTGCAATTTAGATGCCTTAACAAAATTTATGCCCTCGTGTGTAAGATGCAGGATATCCCATGCCTCTTTTGATGTGGTACACATCATGATACATCAAAACTCGTCGGGTGAGATGGATCCAAAAATTGGACTAAGGCCACGCGAATTATAAGTTCTCCATTTAAGTTCATCCTCAACCCAATAAGACACATGTTTAAAACTGGTCACATTATCTATCGTGACAGTGGGAGGAGTCCACACTCTTCCACAAATTAACCAAACATGCTCATCAATAGCCTTTAAGTTGATTTCATGCAGGCTTTACAATAAGCATATTCTGTACCATCAAAAATTGTCATTCAATTATATATGTTATCCATTGAACTTTGCTTTTTCGAAAGTCAATTTTTTTAGAAAATTGATATCCTGTAAAATTTTGCGAATAAATTACACGATAGAATTGTGTAAATGGCTCTGATACGAATTTGAGAGTGCGCATCCGTTCAATGTCTTAACTTATTCAATTAAACTCCAATTTTATCACTAGTTTTAATTAAACCCTAAATATGCATCTAAGTGATTGAAATAAATAAATATATCTAGCATGCAATTCAATAATCACAAAAGTAATTTCAGAAAAAATCCCCAAAAGGGGGAAAAACCATTTATTTCAATATTTAATGTAAACCACGACTTACATGTACATAGAGAAATACAACATTTTGACAGATGAATACCCGCAACCCTCAGTTCATTATCTTTGGCAAGAGCTCCCGTAAGAACTCCAAGAATCAACAATGGAGATAGCTTATCTTTTCCACAAGTCCCACTACAAGATTGGGTAATATCAATATAAGGATTTCTCAAATGTTCACAAGCATATGTAAGGAGGTTTGAGTGAATCAAAATGGGTTTTGGATGGAAGATATGAAGACTTAAATTACAGAAGGTCTGAAGAAGGCGGAGTTAAAAAGTCTTGCAAAATACCTAATGAGAGAATGTATTTATCGGCAAAATAAAAAATCAAGGAAACAACTTGTCATTCGAATGACAATTGCATGTTGTTAGAATGACATATAAATATCGTTTGATCCTAAATCGAATAACCTAAGAAATGATGGATAAAAAACCAAAATAATACGTGGTCGTTTGATGCATAGAAGAAACAAGCATCGAGCGACCTCTTGAAGCGATATGTCAATGTCGTTTGAATAACATGTCCTAGTCATTTGAACGACTTTCAGAGAAAATGTTTTTTTTAAATGCCAACCTTGTTTTTGAAAAAAAATGCGAACAGTTATAAAAATGATTTAAAAATCTCCCAAATATAATTGCAAATATTAATAACTCCAAATAAGAATTTTACCAGTAACGTAGTGGAGTAGTGGGGATCGGTTGAAGTAGAACGTTGCACGTTGAAGATGATGGGTGTGTGATGATGAACATGTTATCAATGATTCGGATAGAGGAAGTCATGGATGATCATGTGTATACGAGCCAATGTAGCGGTATATGACATATCATAAGTTATCTTGGATAACTCCAAAAATTCCTATAATCTGGTAGACAAACACAAGATTATATCGTTACACATATGCAAAAGGGTGATGTGACTCGGTGATTATGAATCTTTTTTCATTGCAATTGATTACGGTATACTGGGATGCTTGGAGTTAAAAACCTTTAAGGTACTTGTGACACCACTTTACCTAGTATTGAATAACTATATAGCCCAACACTGAACAAGCTTCAAACATTTCCTATTACTAAGACCTTGAGATGAACATAGAAGTTGATCGACATACTTGACGTGTGGGCTAAAAGAGAGAGAAATCATCGACTATTAGCCTTTTCGAGAAGAGACTTTTTAAAAGTACAAACTTCACTCGAGGAAATTATTAGCCTTTTGGTAGAAGTGACTTTTCTAAAATACGAACCTCTTTTCGGGTGAACCGAATTTTCTAAGATACCAACTTCCATTCGGTTAACCACTTTTGGCCTCGAGGTTATATGATTTACATAATATGAAAATCCTGACTATGCAACGCATGCTGTAAAATAGGTAATCTTTTATTTTTACATACTTTGATGTTTATTTTATTGCGAGGTCCTCAGCGCGTACCTATATGTTTGGGAAAATGTACAATCCTGTACACGGGGACCTCAACACGCACATATTTAATGAGTAATTCTACAACTAACGCTGCTAAAGAGTCTAAATGTTATGTACGAGAACGATATTAAGCATATTAGGAAGTAAGAATAAAGATAGTTCGGTTATCTTGAGTTATGCCCAGCAAACGGGCCCTGAGCGGTGATGCACTAAGGGGAACTTGTTTATTAATAGTGGATGTCCTAAAGTCCTTATCCCCCGATCTTCCACATCCCCCTGAGGTCGGGTTATTGGTTCAACGTGGGTCGAAGGGATTTTTTCCACGAAAGATGTTTGACACCATATCCAGTTTGAGTCGCGCACCCCTGGTTTGAGTCCTAGGCGTAAGTGTGTTTTCGTACGATAAGGGGTTTGGTGGGTTTGTTCAGAGTCACCAATTTGTTTTATCTAAAAACAAATAAAAGATTCGTATTAAATAATCCTAAGGTAGATTCAAGTCTGGGTTGGTCTAGCGATTCTTGTTATACGATTTCGGGAACCGAGTTACGAGTGGGGCAGCTATTAGACACCGTACTTGTTCTTTATGCTTCCTTAATTATATTCTTATTATCGCTCTTTACACTAATAAATTACCTTTTTAGTTATTTTTAGAAGTAGTTTGGACACATTATGTTGAGAATTACTTAAGCATAGATGGGTGCTTAGGTATGAAAATAGTGTCAATGAGATTTATAGGAACGTCACTTCTACCGATGCAGGTACAAAAGGGTGCTTGTCATGACTACGGGCCAATATAACAGGTGATCGTCAGTATATATGTAAGTGTGAAAGAGAGGTCGACTTTAAGATAGTTTGATATCTCTTTCAAGGTTTGAGGAGAGATGGAAAGGTAATATGAGATATGGATAAGGGATAATGGGTTTCGTCGCTTTGAAATATGTATGCTTGAGTTTAAGAAGATCATAATCATTTTAATGGTTACACTCGCATTTCAGGTAAGTCATAATCATGCAAGGTATGAGCCTTACATAAATAGTGGAGTGCTTAATCATGAGAGCGTTAACAACTATGAATATACTTTTTTTTTTCTTTTGACATCTCAATGGAGAACACTATTTTAGAGTGGTTGGATGGATAATTCATGGTTCAGAGTTTGGTTATGTATAGTATGTATGCATGCTTTTGCGAATTTATATGGGGGTTTGTATGAGAGAGAGTGCAGATGAGATATGTAATTGCATCTATATGGGGACAATATGTCAAGGGATATATTATAGAGGATCGAGCTTACGATAAGGACTCGCTATTATGCCTACATATTTATGTAGTCACGAGATTAAATCCTACACAGTTTGGGGTTTCATGTGTTCAGAATGGGAATCAATTTATGGGCCAGAGTGTAGCTTCGACGCAGGTTCAGAATGGGAATCAATTTGAAGTGTCTGATAAAGATATCCATCACCTATTGGGGGATTACTAACTCGAAGGTGTTGTTGAACCTTCGATCTAGTTTGGAGGTGTAACGCTAAGGATGTTATGCTCTAAACATCCTCAGCTAGCGAGATAGAGGTAGAAGTAGGGGGATTTTAGACTAGGGATCGATGCATCCTGGAGAAATAATACTACGAGAGACGTATTATGAAGATTGGGAACCACGAGTTTCGTTTATTGTAGCACCTTCATACCCAAGGAGACTTAGTATCAAAGTCAATTCCAATAAACGGGGTATATTTACGGGTGCAGGCGATGGGATACCGGGTATACAATATACATCATTACGGTATTTATGGAGCGTAGTCCTTTATTTAGAATTTTTGTTGCGTTAGATTGATATATTTATATGTTAAAAGTATATATAATTTTAGGCTGATGTTTAACAAGTTGTTGATATGAAAATACATATTCAAGGTGTCTCCGTGAGGATGGCCTTTATTCATTTGGATAAGCAGAGGGAGTAGTCGGATTTTGGATTTGGCTTGTGCAAAGTTTTGGACTGACTCGACTCGCAAACACTTTACTTAAAACCATTTTGAAAAGTATGCTTTTATGTTTTATAATGATCTTGTGGCATTTGATTAGCATTATTTTAACATATGAGCATGTAAAGTCAATTAATAGATATGTTGGGTTAAAAACTAGGCTTTAGAATATAAACGTTGAATAGTGCAAACCCGGTTCTTTAAATGGTGCTGGGTTGAAAGAGAGAAACATATATGGAAAGTTTATCATAATATTTATGGGGTATTAGACTCAAAATTTGGACAGAGGTTATCTACCCTTGTAGCATGAGATGAATTTTTCACAGGGGAGTGTATCCACTTAAGGTGCCCGAGGTGGGTAGAGCTTCATTTTTAATCGGATAATAATTAGTTTAGAAGTTCCGACTTTTGTGTAATATGTGTAGAGGTATGCCTCTATTTTATTTTAGAGGTGATTTTTCTGAAGTACGAACCTTATTCGATACTAAAGTGACTCCACAAAAAGTACGAGGTTACCTTGAAAAGAAAATAATTTTTTGAAGTACGAACTTCTTTGGGACTTTTTAGAATGACCTCGAGTATCCCAGACACTCGGGGAAGAAGAAAGTGAAAAAATGATTGAAATTGGGTTTTAGTGCCCCTTTATTTGTTGTTGGGGACATATACTTATAGAGATCTGGATCGGGGCATTCAATCGATCGGTTAAAGCCCTCGGAGAGTGGATCTAAGGGGTGATACACACGTATGGATGGGACATATTCCCAAAGATCTTGTAATGATTACTCTAAGGAATAACCGATTGGTTATCAATTTGGGTGAGAGTTAATTGATCAGTTATCAGTTTGGATAGGCCTTTAACTGACCGATTAAAAGACCCAAATGACGTGTTTGAATTGCTTTTTCCTTTTTGTATTTTAACCCCTTGGGATTTTGTTCTAGGATTTTTGACCCTTTGAACTTCTATCCTTATTTTTTACCCTTTGAACTTTCGTTCTCAGTTTTGGGGTGTTGGTATTTTTGGGGATTTTTTTTTCAGGGCTCGTATCCATGATCATTTGTGATATCATAAAACATTGAAGGTAGGGGTGTCCACATTAATTTTACACTTTCATAAGACATTAAGCTAGTATATAGGATCAGGAGATGCTTCTTAACAGGGTGTGAAGGGCAACTGAGGTCCCTACTTGGATTTATGGTTTTTTTAAGAGTGTGTGAGTATTAAAAAGGTGATGTGGGTATGATATTTCCTTGGAGGAATCCATGAGGGTCACTAACATAATCAATGAGGTTTGACTTGTTGCTGAAGCCTCAGATTGGAAGGATGATGTACTTTACCCTATTGCTTGAACTCGTTTATGGTCATAGGAACTTTCCTATAGATTTGAGATTTATAATCACCCTTGGGTTCATTAATAGTACCTAGTTCTTATTACGTAACATGAAAAGGACAATAGTTAGTGAATACAAGAGAAAGGGTATTGTTTTATTTTACCTTTACATGCTTTCATAGGTACTTTATTGTAATTACAAGGTCAATATTGACGGCTCATGTTGGGACTGTAGTGTCTGATGCTGGAAAATCTCTTAGACCTACCTCTAACTTCTTTATAAATTTATTATTCTCATAAATGATTTTGTTTTTTTGTCTATGGATTTGTCAATAGATGATAAAGCTCAAAAGAAAATGACCAAACGGTTATTGGTACAAGACATAATATCTCTAACAAAGTTAAGAAAAATAGAATTAACTTAGTGAAATGTACCAAATTCTATCATTCTCCCAATCACCCTACTATTTAAAGGAAGGAGGATAAGATCCCTCTTACCGAGTTATCTATTACATTTTTTAAAGGATCTTCTTGAAAAATGACCAGTAAAATTCAACCACCATTATAAGTGGTAAAGGAATTTAGTAGATACCTTAAATTAGTTCAAATAAGCACCTTTGAAAGGTTGTAAGTGGTTTAAGCAAAATTTCCAAAGGGACAGGTAAAGGTAGTCTTTTATTGGTCTTCTGGAGCAATGGGGATTTGATTTTATCCCGAATATCCATCTTGGAAAAAAAGTAAGTATGACCCGCTAACATTTGAGATTTTGGTTGATTAATGTGAGAGGAAAGTGGTCGTTTCTAGTGACGAAATTGATCTTCTAATAATCAATACAAACACACCAACCGGTTTGCTCATGGATTGAACCAAGGTCGTTGTCACTATTCTTTATGACAGTGACACCATAATTTTTTTGCCACAACTTGAATGGGGATAACCCACTGGCTATCAAAAATTGGGTAAATGATACCTATATTAAGAAATTTGAGTATTTTGGCTAACACAACATCTTTTATTAATGAATTGAGTCGACGTTAGGGCTCATGAGAAGTTTTAGTATTTTACTCTAATTGAATGCGGTGACTACAAATGGTGGGAATTATATGATGGATGTTAGAAATGGTCTACCCTAAAGTAGTACTATGTATGGTGAGGGCACGAAGAAATTTTTCCTCTTGATTCGATGTCAAGTAAGAAGCAATGATAATCAAGTGATGTTAATTTGGGCCTAAGAAAGTATACTTCAACTCGAAAGGCAAGGGCTTAAGCTCCAAACGAGGTGGTGAATCAGGTGAGGCATCATACGTAAATGTAGAAATAAATTCCATAGAATCATCAGGACATGAGTCTAAAGGCTGTCCACAAAGTGATAAGCTCAAAAGAGACTCAAATTATGTGGCCCAAGTGCCATAGTCCATCACTGTTGTATAATATAACAAGGAATTAAGTTCGGATATGAAGGAATTAAAATCAAAGTCGGACTCAAAGTGAGCCAAATTTTTTTGGATAGGATCGTTAAGATATGTTTATTCAACATCTCTTGGACTAATGAGTTAATCACACACACCTCTTCAGTGGAATCAACATCAGCGTTTTGTTTCATAAGGTTAAAAATGTTAACTTCAATTGTCCTATTATCAAAAGAAAGATTCATGGAACCATAATGAAAATTAATGATTTCATTGGTTGTGGATAAGAAGAGGCGACCCAATATGATACAAATATGGTTGGGTCAGGCGCGGGAGTGTCCAAAATGATGAAATCCAAAGGTTAATAAAATTCAGAGACTTTCATCAAAGCATTTTCAACTATTCCTTTAGGAGCTTTCACGAAACGAATAACTAGTTAAAGAGTAACCAACTTTGGTTTCATTTTTCGTAAACCTAGTTCAAGATAGGGGAGTAAGGCAACATTTGACACTAGCAAAAAGATCAATTAAGACCCGATGGTGTACTTATCTCCTAACATGCAAGAGATAGTGGGATGATCGGGGTCCTTATACTTCACTACACCATTTTCATGGATAGGGGACGTGGCTTGCTCGGTGACAAAGGCATTATAAGGCACATTTGTTCGTTGCTTGATGGTGCATAAGTCTTTCAAGAATTTAGAATAGGATGGGACTTGTTGAATCACGGTGAGGAATGTAATATAAATGTGAACATTTTGATAATCTTATTTGAACTCATCAAACTATTGAGCTTTCTTTGCGGGAGAAAACCTATGAGGAAAAGGTGCCTTGGGCATGTAGATAGTGGTGTTCACATCAAGTTTTGACTTGGACCTATCTATGGACTTTTTAAGGTAAGGAAATTTTGAACTAGGTGTGGAGGAATTGGTTTCACAAACTTTTGACAAGTTAACACTGTTGTTAACTTGTCATCTGAGTCGTAGAGTGGTCATCGATTTTATGCTCGCTTGGTATGATGGTTAGTTGGATAAGAACCCAATTTCATCAGCCAAATGTTTGCCATTACCCTTAGGAATAGAAATGGTTTGACTTGAGAATTGACCTTTATCTCCCACAGAATGAAGTTGGTTGAAGTGTTGCTCAAGCATTTTGATAACTTGAGCTTGTGCTAGTGGGGTTTGTTGTTGAGTTATAATGATTTGAATTATTATATTCCCGAGAGAATAGGTTGATGATTTAGGTGGAGTCGCATAATAGGGTGGGTGAACTAACTATATTTTTAAACTAAGTAGAGGAGGGTACTCATAGGAAGTAGGAGGGATGGGTACAAGTTATGGGTTTATGGGGGACTGTCCTCTGTAGAGGCCAAAATGGGGTTGATGGTGGTGTTGATTGTATTGACATTGATGATTTGGAATGGATGGAAAAATTTTCCAAGGTTAATTTTATTGAAACCCGGGAGGACCTTCAACATGTTGTTGTGGTTGCGATGGAGTGGGTCTGTTATTGTACTTATATGAAAAATAAGAATGGTTCCTATTATTGAGATAATGAGTAAACGACGGTGGAATGGGATTCCTCATGGCATTAAAGGCACATGCTTGTGCCATGATATGTTCGGGATCATCTTTAATGAAGGGAAAAAATGAGATAAATTATCATGACTTAAGAATACGGTGCAAGATAAAGGACTAGACTCATTTACATTCACCATCGATTTAGATAAAGAGACATTATGTTGCATGTCACAAGCAAGAGGGCCAACGGTCTTAGTCAAGTTTATCATGCCATTTATGTAAGTTTTAAAATTTGGGTCATTCTTGATATCTTAATTTCTCCCTTAACGTGGTGGTTCAGATCTCAAAAATGCATTTGTTACTTCCGAATATTGGAGGTCGTCGCCTAATTTAATAACAAAATTATAGGCGACAGTGGGGGTCAAACTCATGAAATTAACTTTATGCATGGATTAAATTATTGTTAGAGATGCGGGGACATGACCATTATAGAACCTATGGACTAGAAAACTTTTTTTAAGCCTATGATATGGGCAACTATTGAGAAATCCTTGGAAACAAATTCATACTTCAAAAAAATAATAATTGGCCTTTGTTGAAAGTCTTGGATAGCGTTGCGCATTTCATTCGTTTTGCTTGTAGGATAAAACATAGACATTAAATTCTTCATGATTTGTTCCGGTGTATGGCTAGAATTCAGTGTTAATGAATGGAGACATATGGATCCATCATCATATAAAGACAATGGTAACAATAGAAGATGAACATTTTTTTCATCTAAATTTTGATTTTTCAATGTTGCGCACACGACAATAAATTTTTCGAGAGTGAGTATATGGGGACTCACGCTCGAGACCATGAAAGTTGGGCAACATGGTAATGGTTGCGGGATGAATTTCGAATTGGGCTATGGGGTTGTTGGGGATGGATATACGCTAAATAAAATTTTTAGACATGAATCTTCGATTAATCAAACACTAGAAAGGGGTAAAACCAAAAACTAGGTATGAAGAACACACCTAGTATTTAAGACACAATACCTTTGCGGATTCAATTGCAATCCAATACGGATAATGATATTTGTTGAAGATTAATGGATGCCTTGTTTTGTATCTCCAAAATCTTGTTTGACATTCTAAAAATCTTGGAACTTCCATTGTATGATCCTCCCTAAAGATAGTACGTGTGCGGTCACCTTTTGAGATGAAAACTCCTCCTTATGAGTGAGATATGGTGGTCTCTCTCTAGGATTATCCACAAAAATGAAAATAGTGCTTTCTCTCATCCCTATTAAACCCTAATGCCGATGAATAATGATAAAACCCATTCCCACACCTTTATATACAAGTACAAAGGGTGGGCTTGGGACACAGTAGGTTTATTAAGAGTTTGGGCCTAATATCTTTGGTATATGGACTATACTAGGGGCCCAAGAAAAATAATTAAACTAACTTCCAAATGAATTCTCAAAAATACCAAATTACAATTACCATAATGTCATTTCCTTTATTTATTTAATCATATTCAATTATGCTAAACAATTATGATTGCACTACAACTTAATTATTTCAGAAATCACTCCGATATAATGACGTCTTATTTGCATTGTTGGTTGTGGTACATAATAGGATTCCCTTCATTAACATTTTGACGCCAATATGGTCAAATTAATTTATTGTTAATCGACTTAAAGCAACATCTAATCAATTTCCTTGATTCTTAGACTTCACTTATTTTGATACTCCATCGGATTTGATTAGGTTTATTGGTCGAAACAAGTCATGTAAGTTCATCAATAGGGTATCTAAAACCTAGGTATATCCAGTCACATATTCTTCTGGATTAGAAACTCAAATATACTTATATAACTATCACCAAATATGCAGAAATAATTTGATTTAGTCTAATATTGAACCGCATCCATAACAATCAAAGAGACAATCATATAAGCATTCCAATCCTCATAATTCTTGGGGATTAAGAATCTATTCACCCTTTGTAAATAGTGTGAGATCGCTTGAGTCTAATCTAGACAGTCCTTAAATTCAAATCTCATGGGTGGTCCTGTTCAATACATTGTATTGATAATAATCATCTGTTGAACTATCACACACATTCTCAAACCATCATATAGGTTCCCATAGTTTAAGATAAACTACTAGGATTGCATTACAACCATTTCGATAGGATGTCAAGTTCCTATCTTGGTTGTGAACTTTTCAATTGTTCTAGAACCAAAATTTCAATTTCTTTATGATTAGATCGAAGCCAACTAATTGGAATTCCTACTAAGAGTTATTGACTGACATTAATATAAAATAATATATTTTAAAAAATATAAATCATTCTCACAAACTTGATTCTCATTTCAAAATCAATAAAATTCTTTTATTAATGAATAATAAAATGTTGTACCCATGGTTTAAGAATAAACCTGTAATACCCGCGTAGCACCGAAATCGTATAACCACCAAATTACAATCAATTAACCATATACATTGCCGTATATCTCCCTTATAACTTAGTCAAATTAAAAAAAAAAAACTAACAAAGCTGAAACTAATCATGAAACCCTACAACTTTGCTTAATTATGTAAGTACCCCTAAGGTTATAAAATGACCAAAGTACCACAATAAAATTTTGAAGAAGCATAACTTGACCTATATTTCACTCCAAGACCCAAACCTTATATCAAATTAAACTTTTAGATCTCAAACAATTTAATTTTACAATCCTAACCCTTAAACTTTCAAAAAATAACACAAATGCCCCTCAAATATGGAAATTAATCAAATAAAATACCAAATAAATACTAAACATCTTCTTTAAGGACCAAAATCAAAACCAACAAAAATTATACTTTTCCCCTGCTAACAATGCATCTAAATCAACAGAAAATGGCAAAATTCACATGGATATGTAACACCCATACATTTCAACCGATCTAATTGAATCAACAAATACTAACATTATCGTATATCTCCCTTATAAAATACTAAAATTTAAAAAATTCAAATAAAGTTGAAACTACATCATTAAACCTATAACTTAGCTTAATTATTCAAGTACCCCTTGAAGTTTTAAATTTACCAAAATACCCCTTGAACTTTTGAAAGAAGCATAACTTGACCTATACTTAACCCTAGACCCAAACTTTATATCAAATTAAACCTCTAACTTTAACTAATTAGAATTTATAACCATTACCCTTAAACTTTCATGAATTTACAAAAATTCCCCTCAAACTTGAAAAAATCCAATATTTAATACCAAATAAATATAAAAATTTCCAACTAAGGACTAAAACTCAAAACTTAATATTTACATATCGCCCCCTGCCATATTAGCCTACACATAGGCATAGCAAGACAAAATCACATGGTTACACCATGTAACCATGTGTGATTCAAGTTCCCATAAACTTATTATCTTAATTATAGGGGAATCCCTCTTCTGCACTAATTAACTCCCCTTTCCTTCTATTATAAAATCACCATGATCAACAACAGCAAAACCACCCCTTGAGCCTATCCAAAGTTTGAAATTTTCCCTCCAATCTAGTACACTGTCATTTTACGTGTTAAAATTTGTTCTTTCAATTCCATTTGTTTTCTACATTGTTATTATGATAACACCAATAAAAAAACCAAACTTTTACAGTTCAAACAAACCCTGTTTGAAAAAACCTTCAAAAAATCCATTAAAGCTTTAGCTTAAATGGTGAAACTCGACTCCTTAACTCTGAACTAGTTTCAAAGTGAGGAATAGGTTTCTTATGAACCTAAGAGCTTAAGTGCAATGGTCGTTTTAAAAAATTCATAAGCTTTGAACCTCAATTTATCAAAGGTCATTTTTGTTTCAGAAAATTGAAAAATACAAATTCTCCTTAACCAGACAACCTCAATCCTTCAAACAAAAACAAAAACCTTCCTTAAGATTACAGAAATCTGACCATATGCATTGAAACCATTTCCATATTCAATAGAGCTTCGAATGTTTGGTCAAAATTTCTAAAACACACAAAATAGTTATAACTCAATGAATACTGAACCTCAATCCATGAAACTTATATATTTGGATTCCTTGCGAAAAATTAGGGTTGATTGGTTTAGAAATCATCTCAAATGGTTTAGAAAATTAGAAGTTATTCAAGTTTAATTTTTTTAAATCCTAAGTCAACTGTCGAGAGGTTGAAGATGAACTTTTCCACAAGAAACTTTGAACAAGCACGTGAGGTGGCCTATCAAAATTTTGTAATTTTTTTCCCGTATTTTTATTACATTTTTTTTGGTCAAAATGGTATAGGTTAAGGTAGTTGGTCAATCCAAGCTCAAGTTACAGAAAATTAGGGTTTAAGGTTATAAGTGTTTTCCTATATTTATAATTTTACCCCTCCTAAATTTCTCAAGTTATGAATTTTAACCCCAACTCTTTCTTACACCTACTTTGATAAATTTTGAATAAAAAAGTCTTCTACACTATGTTTCAAGTTTGACTCTAAGTCTTATATTTTAAAACCCCTAAAATAATTACAAATTAACCCATAAAATTTAATAATTAAGTACCAGCCCCCCCCCCCCTCGATCTCCTTTTCAATCACAATTAGCTCATCCTATACAACGTACATTTCGCACCGATGGCTACTAGAACCAAGATTAATAACAACAGTCTCATTATAATTAATTCGAACATGGTTATATTGTTTATTTTCATTATTAAGACCAGTTAGGAATTCTTCATTCGCGAAGTCGTCTTCATTAAAGGTTTGATTAAAATCAACATAAATTAACGTAAGGCACATCAAGATTCTCAAGATATTGATTTATTTCATTTTCAGGAAAAACAACGTTGAGAGCCTCGTCAAAAGAGGCCTCAGCTACAATTACATCTTGAAAAGGAGAAACATAAATAGGTGTAGTAATTACTTGGATAGGATCGACAATAGGATTTAGGTTGAATTTGAGTAGGTTGGACTGGTATAGCATTCCAGTTGAGGAGAGGCATATAAACAACTATCATCTAAACCGACGGGTCTGACAGAGCAACATCTGAGTGGATAATGCAGAAACTCAATCCAAGTGTTTGCAAGTCGAAGGGTTCTTCGAAGTTGCTTTCCTTAGAGTCCTTGGTAATTGCCATGGTTTGCTTGGTGAGATGTTTCATTTCATGTTTGCAGTCTTGGGACCAAGACTTACTGTCTTGAAAGAATATTTCTATCCCCAGTTACATCTTCTTATCAATATGGTCATGGAATCCACAAAATTAAAGTCTTCACCCTCCTCAACAAACCTTCCATGAAAGAATCTCCTGAAATAATATTTTCATTATCTAAGCATCTCTTCGATCTTGATTGACGGATTTCTTTGAGTTCATTCCGTGAAGGTTGGTAACCCAGACCACATGGGGTTCGATCCCAATGCATAGGAACTTTACTGATTTGATTCAAGGGATATCGGGTTATCTTTGAGAGAAGAGATTGATATCATTATTGATTTATCATTATGGACTTTGTGATAATATGAGCATAGTATTGCATGACTCATTAAGAGATGTGGGAATTGAGGATTAGACTTATAAATCTAGGGGCAGGATATTGAGTGTCCCAATTATGTGCTTTGGGACTACGAATCTCGATAACTGACAATGCTGGCTAGTAATATATTGGTCGGGTTCCTTATTTGGATTTCACTTGCGAGACGTACCACGCATGAACCCCAATGGGCATCAGGAGTTGAAAGATGTGTTGGGTGCTAGGGTACTTTCATTATTACACATGTAAGCAGATAACACTCTAAGCTGAGAGATATTCTAGGATTTAGGGCCAGTGATGCTAGGTAGTGTTGTATAGGAAGCACTAGGGAACGTTTCACCACTAATTTATCGGTGGGGAAATCTTGAGAATAATTAAGTCATGATTAGTAAGGTAATAAAGTATACCATTACTGGATAGCCACATTGAGCATGCAGGGCTGAGTTAATATAAATATGTTATATTTGTTATAATTGTATAGATATGCAAGGGCTGTAGGGTGTATGGGCACTCTAGTTAGTCTGATTTTCAGTATCATCCAATATAAGGGGACGTGAGAATAAATGTGTTGAGTTATACGCCTATAGAATAATAAAAATAGAGTTAGAATAGTAAAATGGATTGAACTTTGATATAAAGAGGAAGATAGTCTGAATGTATACAACAAGGAGAGCTTTCACACATGAGATGAGTTAAAAGACTACGAAGACACAATTTTCTTATCTCTTCTTCTCCTCTTCCTTCTCTCTCTCTCTCTCTCTCTCTCTTCATCTCTTCTTCCTCCTTCTTTTTATCCTTCTCTTTCCCCTTGCCCAGCGGGCTAAAGACACTAGTCCTAGGGTACCAAGCATTAGACGTTTTCAGAGATTTAAGTTGATCAGACAGGACGGCCTGACCATCATCATCATCAGGGAGCCTCAACTTTCTTCTCTTGATTAAAGGGGTCGTGTCTTCTTCTTCTTCTTCTTCTTCTTCTTCTTCTTCTTCTTCTTCTTCTTCTTCTTTTTCTTCTTCTCAGATTCTTCCTCTTCCTTCTCTACTGTACGGGGAAATTTTCATAACATATTAGTTATTTTACACTTTTCGTAACTTCTTTATATGATAAATCTATTTTACAGAATGAATATGTGAGATTCACTAGTTTTTAGTTTGGACATCATACCCAATAATCGATGGGAAATCACATTCTAAGAAGAAGCCTCTATACGACTTAGTACAATGATTAAGAAAGCCGACGAGGAATGGATTGATTCTAAAAATGATGTGAAATGACTAGTATTGACAAACCATGTTTTCGGAGAATCTCAAGTCCTAAGGAATATGCATGACTATGTTGATGACCCAATTATCTTACAAGAAGTAAGATATGCATCTCAAGTTGATGACAAACCATGTTTTCGGAGAATCTCATGTCCTAAGGAATATGCATGACTATGTTGATGACCCAATTATCTTACAAGAAGTAATTAATCTTGCCTTAGCTAATGCTCAACCAACTCCTCCACTTCACCCTGAAGATACTTCAAATGGTGAACTCATCAGGATTTCTACAGACTCTTCCAGTGACTTTACAGATGATGATCGTTCTGAACTAACTGCGTTTTCTATTATTCCTGATACCGATCCATCCAAGATGAATACCATAGACTCAAATTAGGAAAATATAAAGAAACTTTTGCTCTTAGTGTAAAATAGTCATTAAAGTACTTGTAAATAATGTGCCCAGACTACTAGATTAGGAGGATGACAAACTGTGATTGTGTGATATTAGACTATGTAGGTTGTAAAATACTACCTTAACTCCCTTGTATAATACATCTAAATTTGTTTCTATATCCTCTTTTAAGAATTATTCTTACACATTTTATGCAACTGTTATATTATGATTTAGGATGGCTAGCTATCGAACTCCTTCTATCAGAACTTACTAAGAAGACCCGTACTGAAGGGATTATGATATGCCATTAAGAACTGACACCGCTAGCCTAACAACAGTAGGTTCCTCACCCAGTTCTGAAAGAAATTTCAAATGAGACACATAGAACGAATAATCTCAACAAATTTTTGAGATAATAACCCCCTCTATTTCTTGGAAAGCCAGGCACCAGTGAAGTTGAAAAAAGGATGCGTTAGATCACAAAAATATTTAATGGAGTAGGAATATTTGTAAATCTTTGAGTAAACTAGACATCCTACATATTTGAAGGTTTAATGGCAAGCTGTAGCCCGAAGTCACAATATATCAACTCTTATTTGGAAATAATTTGAAGAATTTTTTTTCAAAAAGTACTTTTATGAGACCGAAAGAGATCAGTTGACTGTAAATTTCTTTAGGTTGTAACAAGAAAGTTTATATGTGTCTCAGTACAAAGCCAAGTTAATCAAATTATCCTGTTATGCAGTCGAGTATGTTGATACCGAGACAAAAAAATAATGCAAGCATTTTGATAAAGGACTAACCTAAGGATCAAAACTTTCGTCACCCCTTTGTAGATTCGAGATTTTTCTCAACTCATCAAAATCACTTCAATTGTCGAATGAAATTCTCCATCAGGAGGATATGCGCGCTCGCCTCACCTTATCAATAGGAACAATCATATTGTTATAACTTTACCTCGACCTCAGCCTTACCCCAATCCTAGTGGGCAAGTTTATTCCCAAATCAATGATAGTACCACCTATACTTTGATTCGTTGTCATGAATGTTAGAAAGTAGGACATATCCGCCCCCAGTGCCCCAAGTTGAACCCTTCTATAATTTGTCATCAACCAGGTAATTCCTCAAGAATTCAAGAAACCCATATTTTCCAAAATCAGTGTACGCCTAACACCATAAGAAAACCTGAACCGGTTCCCCATCATGGAAAGAATTATACCACACTGCCTATATAGAATTCACACGACGTGATAGAAGGTACAATACTTTTTCATAATTTTTAGCTCATATTTCATTTGATTCTATTTCAGAACATTCATTCGTTAGCCTTAAACTAGGCAAAGTTTTACAATTTTTACCTACATATTTAAATACTCCCTTAGAAATAGAATTACATACGGGTGAAATTAATACACCTACTAGAGGGTATGAAAATTGTAAAATTAAGCTACGTTAAGGTACACTCTTTGTAAACATAATAATCTTAGATATATGCGGATTCGATATAATTATTGGAATGGAAGTATTGTCAAAACATCACACTTATATAGATTTCCATTAAAAGATAATATATTTTTGAGACCAAGAAAAATGTTCTTTTACGTTTCAAGGAACCGATCATTTCAACATTCAACGTACCAAATCCAAAATTCCTCTTCTTCCTTAATTATTAGAATTTTGGAACAATTTGAGGATGTTTTTCCAAAAGAATTTCCAGGTATACTCCCTTCCCGAGAAATAGAATTTACCATCAATCTCTATGAAAACACTTCTCCTATTTTGATACTTCCATACTGAATGGCTCTTTTCGATTTTTGTGAACTTCGCACCCTACTAGATGATCTACTCAAAAAAGTCTTTATTTGCCTTATTTCATCTCCCTGTGAGCACTTGTGTTATTTGTGAAGAAGACTGATGGAAGTGTTAGATTATGCATAGACTACCATAAGATGAACTTAGTGACAATTAAGAATAAATAGCCTTTACCTAGAATCAGAGATTTATTTGATCAACTTAGAGGAGCGAGAGTATTTTCTAAAATAGATTTATGATTTAGTTACCATCAAATGTGAGTAAGAGAAGAAGACATTCCAAAGATTTCTTTTCAAACTTGTTATGGACATTTTGAACTTACTGTAATGTCTTTTGGATTAACCAATGCCCCCGCAGCCTTCACGGACGATATGCATCGAATATTTAGACCTTTTCTTGATCAATTTGTTATCCTATTCATTGATGATATCCTTGTTTATTCTCAAAGTCATGTAGAACATGCCCAATACCTAAAAACTGCATTAGGCACTTTAAGGAACCATAAATTGTACGCCAAAAAGATCAAGTGTGGCTTCTCAATAAAGGAAGTAAAATTCCTACGACACGTGATTTTTGAAAGTGGAACCTAAGTTGATCTAGCTAAACTTTCAGCCATTTTAGAATGGAAAAATCCAGCAAATGTCACCGAGATAAAGAGTTTTCTAGGATTAGCGGGTTATTATCATCGTTTCGTAGAAGGATTTTCTCGAATCTCTCTCCCACTACTAAAGCTAACTAGGAAGGAAGTACCATTTTTATGGACTGCCGAGTGTGATCAAGTATTCCAAATTTTAAAGGACAAATTAACTACTGCCCCTGTCCTAACTATTCTTTCTAGTGATGTAAGCAATGATGTATACACTGATGCGTTATTGCAAGGCTTGGGTTGTGTCTTAATGTAAAAAGGAAAAGTAGTGGAGTATGGATCTCGACAAATCAAGACTCATGAATGTAATTATCCTGTATATGAACTTGAATTAGCCACTGTGGTCTTTGCCTTAAAGATATGCCATTGTTATCTATATGGTGAAGAATTTTAAATATTTTCAGATTATAAAAGCTTAATATATATCTTCACTCAAAGGGATTTAAATATGAGACAACGATATTGGATGGAATTTTTTTATGATTATAGGTTTAAATTAGACTACCATCTGAGAAAGATAATGTTCTAGCCGACGCTTTAAGTCGTAATCCCAATGGTAGAATTCATACATTAATCAGAGAAATGTGATCTTCAATTAACGTCACCTTTCGCAAAATTCTCCAACGTAATTGCTTATCCCAACCTGAGAAAGAAAATCCTAGCATAATAACCCCAAGATCCCTTCGTAATCAAACAGCAAGCCCAAAATGGAACTCAAGAATTCTCATCTGATAAGGAAGTAGGCTTACTATTTAGAAATAAATTGTATGTGCCCGATGAATCATACTTAGAAGAACAAGTGTTACAGGAAGCTCATCGTTCCAAATTCATGATACACCCCAAAAGTTACAAAATGTATTATGCATTGAGGAAACACTATTGGTGGCCAAATATCAAGAATAACATTGAGAACTTTGTGAGAAGATGTCTGACTTGTCAGCAAGAATACAACTCATTTGGGTGATAGCAGATTGACTCACATTCGAGAAATTGTCCAATTACATGGAATGTAGAGAAGATGTCCAAATACCTGATCGGAATACAACATATTCTTTTTAAAAGCTCAGTAAAGTCTACATTCAAGAAATTATCCAATTAAATGGAATTACCCTATCCATAGTATCAGATCGAGATTCCCGTTTTGTAGTAATATTTTAGAAAGCACTCCAAGCCGCATTGGGTGCTGGTCTTCATTTAACTACCTCCTTTCATCCTAAACAGATGGATAGTTTGAACATATAACTCAAACCTTAGAAGATATGTTATGAGATTGTACTTTTGACGTGCCCAAGAATTGGAGTGAACACTTATCACTCCTTGTGTTTCATATGACAACAGTTACCAATCAAGTAAAAAAGTCTCCCCGTTTGAAGCCTTGTATGGAAGACCGTGTCAATCACTAGCATGTTGGATTGAATTCAGAAACAACAAGCAATTTGGTCCCTAAATAATCTAAAAAACTACCGAGAAGATACAACAAATCAGAGAGAGAGTCAAGACAACCCAAGATCGCTAAAAGAGTTATGCATACCATTAACAAAAGCCACTGGAATTTCAAGTTTTTGATAAGGTATTTCTCTCAGTTTCTCCCCGAAAAGGAATTTAACATTTTGGGAAGAAAGGAAATTTAGCACCGAGATATATTGGACCCTTCGCTATTATCAAAAGTATTGGCTTTGTAGCCTATCAGTTAGAATTACCAGTGGAGTTATATAATATTCATCATATATTCCATGTATACTAGTTATGTAGGTATATTCCAGGTCCAACACTTTTCACTACATGGCAACAAATCATTGTTCAACCTAACCATGAGTTTAAAGAACGCCTTATTCAAATTTTAGATCGTCGGGTGAAAGTCCTCAAAAAGAAAGAAATTTACCTAATAAAGATACTTTGGGAACTTCAAAATCAATAAGAAGTCACATGGGAACTAGAACAAGCAATGAGAGAACTATATCCTGACCTTTTTTAGGGTAAAATTTGGGGAGGATTTTTTTTAGGTAAGTAGATTGTAACACCCATACATTTCAACATAGCTAATTGAATCAACAAATACAAACATTGCCCTTTATCTTCCTTATAGAATACTCAAATCCAAAAACATTCTATAAAGTTGAAACCACATCATTAAACCTATAAATTTTCTTAATTAGCCAAGTATCCCCTGAAATTTTAAATATACCAAAGTACCCATTGAACTTTTGAAAGACGCATAACTTGAACTATACTTAACCCCTAGGATAAAACTTTATATCAAATCAAACCTCTAGACTTCAACTAATTAGAATTTATAATCCTAACCCTTACACTTTCATGAATTTACAAATATAGATCTCAAACTTGAAAAATCCCATATTTAATACCAAAATAAATAAATAACTTTCCAATTAAGGACTAAAACTTGAAACTTACTATTTACATATCGCCCCCTGCCATACCATCGTCCACATAGGCAGAACAAGACAAAATCATGTGGTTAAACCACGCTACCATGTGTTCTTCAAGATCCCACAAACTTATCATCTTAATTCCAGGGATAATCCACCTCCTTTTGGCACTAACTAACTCTCCTTACCTTCTATCAAAAAATTCCCTTGATCACTAGTAATAAAACCACCCCTTGAGCCTGTCCAAAGTTTGAAAATTTCCCTCCAATATGGTACACTGTCATTTTATGTGTTAAACTTTTCTCGTTAAATTCCACTTGTTTCCAGCATTGTTATTATGATCATATAAAAAAAACAAAACCTTTTCATTTGAAATAAACCATGTTCGAAAAAACCTTCAAAAAATCCATTAAAGCTTGAGCTTTAATGGTGAAACTCGATTCCTTGACTCACAAGTAGTTTCAAAGTGAGGAATAGGTTTCTTATGAAACCAGGAGCTCAAGTGCAATGGTCGTTTTAAAAAATTCATAAGTTTTGAACCTTAAATTCTCAAAGGTGATTTTTGTTTCAAAAAATTGAAAATTGAAACTTTCAAATTCTCCTTAACCAGACCACCTCAATCCTTCAAATAAAATCCAATACCTTCCTTAAGATTGCAAAAACCTAAACATATGCATAAAAACCATTTCCATACTCAGTAGAGCTTCGAATGTTTGGTCAAAATTTCTATAAAACACACAATAGTTATAACTTGATGAATACTGAACCTCAATCCATGAAACTTATATATTTGGATTCCATGTGAAAAATTAGGTGGATTGGTTTAGGAATCATCTCAAATATTTTAGAAAATCAAAAGTTATTTAAGTAGAAAGTTTTCATAAAACCTAAGTCAACTGTCGAGAGGTTGGAGATGAACTTTTCAACAAGAAACTTTTACCAAGTGCGTGAGGACGTGTGGCCAATCTAAATTTTCTTATTTTTTCCCAGTGTATGTATTACATTTTTCTTGTCAAAATAGTATAGGGTAAGGCAGTGTTTGGTCAATCCTAGATCAAGTTATAGAAAATGAGGGTTTTAGGTTATAATTATTTTCCTATATTTATAATTCGACCCCTACTAAATGTTTCAAGTTATAAGTTTTAACCCCAAATCTTTCTTACACCTACTTTGATAAAATTTGGATAAAAAAGTCTTCTACACCATGTTTCAAATTTGACTCTAAGCCTTATATTTTATAGCCCCTAAATTAATTAGCAATTAATCCCTAAACTTTAATAGTAATAGTTTTTCTCAATTATTGTCACAAACCAACATTATTATCAACTAATCTTGCGTATAAAGGTGTTCATGTACATATAATAAAGTACCAGCCCTCCCGATCTCCTCTTCGATCATAATTAATTCTCTTCAATACAACGTACATGTAGGTTTTACCCTTTTAATAGTAAATTTTAGCGTACTTATTTTACTGTTATTGATATCACTATGTGATAGCTCTATTTGATTCCTAGTTTGTATATAATGTTACCATACTTATATGTTAATATGCCTATGTTACATTTAATTGTGATCAATTGGATAAATTTTAAGCCCTCTCATCTAATAGTTGATATCATAAAAATCATTGTAATGATTAAATCAGTTCACCCTGCACCTCTATGTAAATTATTCTTGTAGAAGCTTCAGTACTAACTAAGAGTTAGACTATCGTGTTGTCCCACATAATTTTTCTACTTAGCCCTCTCAGATGTTTGAGAGCCTGGATTTTAGCTACATACATATGAGTGCCACTTTAATAGTGTGCCTACCTGGTTATTTTTTCCTGAAGGTTTTGAATTGATTAAAATTTGGTTATACTGATGACGCTTCATTTATTGTTATACCCATTTGTAAGCAGGTAAGTATGGTATTATCAGTTTAAATTCCTTAACTTTCTTATTATACAATTTATACTGTGTTATTGTTACAAACAATCAACTCTATACACATTCCATGTTTCTATCTACATAAAATTTGTTATAAAATTGGTAAGATCTTCTTAGTATATTTGTGCTAAATCCTTTTCCTCTAGATGTTCCAGGTGAAAGAGGATAATCCCCCTCCCTTTTTATGATACACATGAACCACATGTTTGATTATTTAGCTATATGGAGGTAGACTAAAGAATATAGGAAAAAGGAGTGGCGATTTTCGATGACCTACTTTATTTTCCAGTTTGAGAAAAAGATGTAATATTAGAAATTCACCCCTGTGGAGGTAGTACAATAAATGTGCAACGTTATCTAATGAATAAAGTTCTGTTTACTGCCTTAAATTTTATTCATTGTCGTGTTACTCTGTTTTATTCATACCAAAAATAGAGTGTGATAGGATAACACCCTTCCAGCATCTGAAACCTTTTGCACCATTATTATCTTTTTATACAATAAGAAGAATTCACCTCCCTTAAACACCAATCAATTGCCTCCAGTCTATACTATAAATTCCCCATAAACTCACCAGTTCAGCAGAACAATGCGTAACCTATGATTTTATGCACAATTTTCTATTTTTATAATCCAAATTTCTTTATACACTATCATGAAGCTCAACCCAATCAAAGAATTGTGAAGACCCGCCTATTTTAATATCGGGTGGCCGATCCTCTACTTGAATAAAACATGATTCTCAGTATGGTTCATTCTCAGCGTCACTATTGGAGCAAAAATATGAATGAAACAATACAACACTATGAATAAAATAATCCTCATGCATAGATAAATAATAAGAGTGAACCGAATAAATAATTGATCACAAAATAATAACATCTATAGTTTCAAAACGAATAATAAAACTGAGTGCTGCTGAAATAAATATCAAACAGTAAAATAAAAGCCTATCCATCTATGAGAAACATGATTAAAACTGAAACTGAAATGAAATGATCCTATCTAGATAGAATAAGTTGAGGCAGCTAAACCAATCATGTACAGCTACTGCAACGGCAAAAAAGGGATCTATCCCTGTGGTCCCGACTGCTGCTGCTGCACACCTAGGGGGTAAAAAGAAAAAAAGGAAAAACAGATGCCCGCGGGTCAAAGCTCAAAAACTAGAAAATATTTTTCAAGTACATAATTATTTTAAATTGGTTAAAACAGTAGTTCATTACTTTCATAATTAATCGATTGCACTCACATGAGATAAAGCCTCACCTCTCAACTATAATGTGCACCTAACGTATTTATTTTATTCTTCTAATTAGACTAACTGGTTTAACTATGGAAATAACTTCTATCCAAGCCCAAACCCCGCTAATAATCTCTATTAGATAATTATAACTACATTCACTAGGTATGCGTTCATAAACAATATTGTAGGAACACACTTGCTATCGATAAATATTCATGTATTAAACATAACATTGCTATGGTCATGCTATATAGAGAGTGATATATATATATATATATATATATATATATATATATATATATATATATATATATATATATATATATATTAATGCGCACCTAACGTGTTTATTTTGTTCTTCTAATTAGACTAACTGGTTTAACTAGGGCAATAACTTTTGTACAAGCCCAAACCCCGCTAATACTCTCTATTAGATAAGTATAACTACCTTCACTAGGTTACGTTCATAAACAATATTGTAGGGACACACTTGATATCAATAAATATTCGCGTATTAAACATAACATTGCTATGCCCATGCTATATAGAGAGTGATATATATATATATATATATATATATATATATATATCATTCTCTATATACGTATAAATGTATCCTTATAGCATGGACCATGCGAAAACATCCTTCGTGTGCTATCCGGCTCCAGGCATCACGCATCACACTGAGCCACCAGGCTTGAATTTCACCATCGATCCCATATGAAAACACATACAATGGAGGCGGACTTGGACATACGTTTGGGGATGGCAACCATACCACATCGCACCCACCCGACCTCAAAATAAATATTAATCATCACATATGGATGGTTGCCATGCAACAGTCTTATGACTCGGGGAATTGATTTGAAACCTAATGGTAAATACCGTGGTGGAGAGCCCACTACACATACCTCCTACGATAGCATCCTGAGTAGGTATGTTGAAATAAAAAACTTGCATACACACTTACATTTATATATAATCGTCACTCTATTATATATATATATATATATATATAATATCGAACTCGTACGGATATCCCATAATGCACGGTTCACCCATTCCTAAAGTTTAGCCCAACTTCCCAATTAATATTTAAAAGTCACTAACTTGAATCCTCAGTTCTCCTCATTCGAACGCATCAAACATTGGCCTATGACACTGAACCCTATAAAGTCTTCCCCAATAATCCCACAATATCCCGAAAGCCCTTACGATCATTCCCCAAGCCCTAACAGGTCAAAATAACACACAAATAAAAACTGGACAGGCCAGCAAATTGAACTGATTCGCTGGCAGACTGTTTCGTCTTGGTTAAGAGGACTAGTTGCTCTCCCAGTGAACCAGTTCGATTTGTTGGGTTGCCTATCATCTTCTTCTTTAGTTTATTCTCATCTAAACCCTCCACTGGAGGTTCCAAACCACCCCAAACCTCAAAATAGACCTAGTATATCATTGTACAATTATTCCGGAAGCATTTAAACATATCTCTAACCATGAATCCTATATCAAACACAAAGGATTACAAATCGAACATCAATTTAATTCAACATAGAATTTTGCCCAAATTGATTTTCAAATATTCAACCTTACTATCTAAGTTTTACCTGCTCATCATTTAAATCCTAGAATTAATTTCAAAATTCAAGTGTGATCAATCTCAACTAAAAATCAATTTAAGATCCATAATACCTTATCATTCAAATCTCTACATTAATCAACCAAAGTTTAAATATTCAATGCTTTAAATCTCATATTTCTATCTCTACTCATGAAAGTAATTAACTACACTTAATTTGCGACATAAAGCAAGTAACTACTTGCCTTGGTGGATTAAATCTGACGTTCCCTACGTGTTTCATGGCGGGTTGAATTTGAAGATAGATTTTCTCCCTTTTCCCAATCTCTTTCTCTTCTTTCTTTCCTTTTTCTCTTCTCTTATAGTCTCTCACAACTCTCCTGCATAGAATATCAAAGGCGGGCTATCATTCACCTTTACAATATTTTAAACACCCTCTTAATTACCCTAATCCCCCTTTTCCACCCCTAAGTTTAAACCTCCTACCCTCATACGGGTCCTGTTATATCTAAAAAGTCCCCAGAACCCAATCATAACACCTAGGTACCTATTCTGGACCATTTTAACCCTTACCGGATCAACGGTGCACTCGAAAAGTTCATCTAAGTCACCTAACTCCAAATATTCTGGCATCCCATTAACTAGGCCCAAAACGTGCGTACCCTACATGTCGCCCATAAATTATGTCAATTTGTTGATGTAACACTCTATCAATCTATTGATGTAACACTCTATCGACATATAATAATAAAGTGTTGCTTTCACTCATACGCAACATATAATAAATCACATAACTATTTACTTATAACACGTAAGTAAATAATAATAATAATAATAATAATAATAATAATAATAATAATAATAATAATAATAATAATAATAATAGTAATAATAATAATAATAATAATAATAATAATAATAATAATAATAATAATAATAATAATAATAATAATAATAATAATAATAATAATAATAATAATAATAATAATAATAATGAATATTAATCATATATCTCTCTAATTTATATTTACAAAAATTTCCACCAATTAAATTAATAATATTAATCACATGAAAAATTAAATAATAATAAATGTACTAGGTATTACATTCTCCCCCTAATAACAGAATTTCGTCCTCAAAATTCTAACATACCTGCCATGAATAGATTTGAATATTTTTCTTGCATGTCATCCTCATGCTCCCATGTTGATTCCATAACTTTGTGGTACCCCACAGTACATGCACTAATGGTACCTTATTTGACCGAAGCTTCACTCGCTACGGCCTAAAATGGAAACATGTATCACCTCATATGAAATATCCAATTACAAGTCAATCTCCTTTAATGGTATGTGCTAGTAATCCACGTCATCCTTGAGATACCTCCTCAATGAGGACACATGGAACACCTCGTGAATTCGTTGCAAATGCTCCGGCAAGGCAAGCCTATAGCAATCGGTCCAACCTTATCGATAATGGAAGAAGGCCCCACACACACAGGCACCAAGTTCCCCTTCTTCTTGAACCACATCACTCCGTTCATGGGAGGTACCAGCAAGAACAACTGATCACCCATGTCAAACTCCAAAAATCACTATTCGCATCGACATAACTCTTCTACCTATCCTGAGATACCCAAATGTGACTCATGATTAACTCAATCTTTACTAACGTCTCCTAAATCAGATCTGACTTGAGAAGCTTGTTGTCCCCCACCTCTAACCAGCAAGAGGACAAACGATAAGGTCTCCTTTACAAAGACTCAAACGATGCCATGCCTAGAGTGAACTGGTACGAGTTGTTATACGTAAACTCTACCAAAGGCAAATACTGCTCCCGACAACCCTTGAAGTCTATAATACACATCCTTAGTATATTCTCCAACATTTGTTCACCCTCTTCATCTGCCCATCGGTCCGTGGGTGATAAGTCATGCTCAAACACAAATCTGTCCCCATCGCCTCCTAAAAACACTGCCAGAAATGGAACACAAAGATCTTGTGCTGATATAAAATTATTTTGAAAGGCACCCTATGCAATATCACTATCTCTGCTATGAACACATGTGCATAATTCCATGTCGTGTAATCCACCCATACTAGAAATAAGTGAGCTACCTTGGTCAATTGATCCACAATGACTTAGATGGAATTGTGACCCCACTATGACGTCAATAACCCTGTGTTGAAATCCATCAAAATACTCTCATATTTCCATACCAGAATCTCCAATGACTATAAAACTCCTACTGGTGTCTGATTATCAACCTTCAACATATGAAAAGTGGTGCACCTGGAGACAAACTCTACTATGTCCCGCTTCATACCGGCCCACTAATACTATCGCCTTATATCCTGGTACATATTATCCCCTTCAGGATGCACCAAAAATTATGACCCATGCACCTCCTCCATAATCGTGCATCGTAGGTCATCATCGTCTGGGACAATTAACCTCCCATTAAAGCGTAAGCCACCCTTAAAACTTATTGAGTAAGACTTTTCTCCACTTTCCATTAACTACTGAATCCTTTCCCGATAAGATGAATCCCGTACATGTGCCTTCACAACCCTCAAGATGATTTCGAGTGTGACAGTCACCACTGCTATGTATGTCAGGACCACCTCATCCTCTTAACGAAGCTCAACCCACTTCGCCTTTCATAGTACTTCTAACTTCCCAGTTGACATATGTCTCAATGCATCTTTCACTACGTTAGCCTTCCACGAATGATACTAGATGTCAAATTGGTGATCCTTCATGAACTTAAGCAACCTACGCTGCCTTGTATTCAGTTCCTTCTGCGTGAAAAAATATTGAAGTGACTTGTGGTTTGTGAATAATTGGAACTTCTCCCCCAGAAGATAGTTCCTACAAATCCTCAAGACAAATAGAACTGCTGCTAACTCCAAATCATGAGTGGGATAGCTCTTCTCATGGGGCTTAAGCTTGCGAGATGCATAAGCTATGGCTCACTCCTCCTGTTGTAGAACTCCCCCAAATTTTTGTAAGGACACATCGATAAAAACAAAGTACTCCACACCTCCCCTAGGCAATATGAGGCATTGGTGCTAAAGTCAATTTGTCCTTTAGATCATCAAAATCTAACTGATAGTGGTCATCCCAAATAAAAGGCACTCCCTTACAAGTCAAATTTGTCAAGGGACCCACAATCTTTGAAAATCCTCTAATGAACTGACGGTTATACCCTACTAATCCCAAAAAACTATGCACCTCTATCGATATCATGGGCTGAGCCAACTCTCTCACCATTGACACCTCACTCGAATCAACAGAAATCCCTCTCTTGCAGATAATGTGACCCTAGAACTGCACCTCCCATAACCAAATACCACACTCCCTGAACTTGGCATACAACTAGTAGTCCTATAAAGTTTGAAGAACCATATGCAAATGCTCTGCTTGCTCACCATATGTCATAGAATAAATCAAGATGTCATCTATGAACACAATGAAAAATTAATCCAATAAATCCTTAAATACCCTGTTCATAAGATCCATAAAAAACTATTGGCATATTGGTTAGCCCAAATGGCATAACCTTGAACTCATAAGACCCGTATCTTGTCAAAATTCTATCTTAAGGACATATTGATCCCTAATACATAATTAATGATACCCCTACCTCAAATCAATCTTAGAGAAGTCACTTGATCCTCTCAGCTGATCAAACGAGTCATCGATATGCGATAACAGATACTTGTTTCGGATCGTGACTTTGTTAAACTCTCAATAATTGCTACACAGCCATAAAAACCCATCCTTCTTCTTCACAAATAGAACTAGAGCACCCCAAGGTGAAGTACTCTTACGGATAGAAACCTATCCCAATAGCTACTGTATCTGATCCCTTAACTCTCGCATCTCTAAAGGAGACATACGATACGATGCTTATGTTGTCGACCTACTTCCTGACGCTAAGTTGATCACAAACTCAATATCCCAACTCGATGGTAACATCGGTATCTCTCGAAACACATCAGCGTATTCACTAATAACATAGATAGAGTCTAGCAAGATGAATATATCTTTATAAGTCTCCTCCTCAATATAGTGTAAGTGCATGCTCGACCCTCCTTCGAGATGAGGCATCGCCATAAGGAACATATCCTGCCTTGGAATAGTGAACACAATAGTCCTACTATAATAATCCACCATCACTCTATACACCACTAACCAGATCATACCCAAAATAACATCATACTCATCCAAGTCTAAAACAAGAAGATCCTCTACTAAGAACAACCTCACCATGTTCACACCTGCCCCTTTGCATATGGAACGAATGATAGGCCCACCACCCAACGGTGATTGTACGTTCATAATAATATCTGAAGTTAAATACACTAATCCCATCGCACGCACGAATCAAGTTCTAATAAAAGAGTGTGATGCCACCATGTTAAACAAAACTACCCCCATGTGCCAATGCATAGAAAATAAACCCTTAATTACTGGCAGTGGTGGCTATTAAACCGGTCCTCGGAGGTGATACATACACCCAAACTATCCATACCCCTACCCCTATGGAGGCATTAACGCTAGAACTGCTGCTGGGGATTGAAGCTACTATAACTGTTACCCCTACTGAGCACCCTACTCCTGACCCCTAGCCTTGTTCGGGCATGCACATCGCATGTGGACCTGCACCCCATATACGAGATATCTCCTAATAAAATTTGTCTGACTCTTTCCCTAACGAGGTTGCCCTTTTCTTTATCCCTACAAGCCCTAATAACCTCGGCCCTGTTGGCCCTCGTGATTCCTATGGCATTGCTGGCCCTGATGGCCTTACCTGAAATTACCGTTACCCAACCTGAATCTCTTAGCAGAGATCCCCTGCTGGGAACCTAACTCATTCTACCTCTGCTGGTGTCACGTCACCCCGCTAAAACTGCTACCCCCAGTCTTACCGTGCTGGCTAGACTCTCCGATCCTCTTCGCTCCCCTCAGAGGGAAGTGATGATTCTGACAATGGAGTAATGCGGCATTAACGACCTCAGTGTAAGTTTTCAATATCAGGTTCCCTAATAAGTATTAGAGAATCCTCCAAGTAATCCCGTATCTAAACTTTAGGAGCCTCTTCTCCTCGGTGTTCACCTCATCTTAAAGTTCACCACATTTGTGAACTCTTCCTCTTACTCGGCCACAGTCTGGTCCTCCTGCGAAAGGTTTAGGAACCTCCTCCTCATCTCCTTTGGAACTACAGATGGAAAGAACTTACGATTAAACTGCACCTATAACTCCTTTATAGTCACCGTATCTCTCCTCTACTTTGGTGACCGACTTCCACCACTGAAGTGCTGCCCCTACTAGTTTGAATGCAGTTAGTATCTACTTTTGAGTGTCACTTCAATCAACCATGTGCAAGTGTCTCTAGATATCCTTCTTCTATTGGCTAGCTGCAACCACATCCTTACTCTCCTAGAACTTGGACGAATGGTACCACTGACTCTCTCCCAAACGGATGACACTAGACGAGCCTGAATTGGCACCACTGACTGCTGTAGCTATGCCTGAGGAAAATGTTGTGCTAAAGTGGTCATCATGGCATTAACCGCCTATGCGATAATAACTGGAACCTCTGTTGCGGTCACAGTCCCCTGAGTGGCCTGTGTCTCCAGCTGAGCCTCCTTCTTTACAAATCTACGAGCGAAAAGTATAGATCTACCTCTCCTGTTGTTTGGCATCTGAAGCCAAACCAAAATTGTATGAGATTCACTTCAATCATAAATAATAGTAAAATAACGTAAATGCAAAATGTAAAACAACATTCTTAAATATAGGGATCTACAACAAAGAAACGCAGCGCAGACAACGTAGTAAGTTTGCACAGATCCTAAGGACATTAGAACCTGATGCTCTGATACCAACTGTGACAACTCTCCTATTCTAATATCGGGTGACTAATCCTCTACTAAAATAAAATAGGAATCTCAGTATGGTTGATTATTAGCATCACTATAGCAAAAATAATATAATATGAACAATACGAATAAAACCATACAACATTATGAATAGAATAATCCTGATTCATAGATAAATAATAAGAGTGAACTGAATAAATCACTAGTCACCAAATTATAACATCCACAACACAAAACCGAATAGTAAAACAGAATGCTGGAATAAAATATCTGACAGTAAAATAAAAACCTATCCATTAACGGGCAACATGCCCAAAACTAAAACTAAAATGAAATGATCCTATTTAGATAGAATAAGATGAGGCATCTAAACCAATCATGTAGCATTCACAACTATTGCAACAACAAGAATGGATATACCCCAGTGGTCTCAGCTGCTGCTGCTGCTCCACACCTGGGGTGTAAAAAGAAAAATAAGGAAAAACACATGCCCCCGGGTAAAAGTTCGAAAGTAGAAAATATTTTGCAAGTGTATAATTATTTTAAGTCGATTTAAACAGTAATTTATTACTTTCATAATTAACCGATCTCACTCACATGAGATACAACCTCACCTCTCAACTACAGTGCGCACCTAACATGTTCATTTTATTCTCCTAATTAAAATACTCGATCTAACTAGGACACGTAACTTCTATTCGATCCCAAAACTCGCTAATACTCTCTATTGGCTATGTATAACTACCTTAACTAGGTATACGTTTATAAACAATACTATAGAGACAGTTGCTATCGATAAATATTCATGTATTAAACATAACATAGCTACGCTTGTGCTATATATATATATATATATATATATATATATATATATATATATATATATATATATATATATATATATATAATCGTATCCCCAGAGCTTAGACCACGCGGATACATCCCTTGTGTGCTATTCGGCTCCAGGCATCATGCATCACACTGAGCCATCGGGTCAGAATCTCACCACCGTTACCAAACAAAAACACATATAATGGATGTGGTCGTGGACATACGTCCGGGGGTCGCAACCATACCACACTGCACCCACCCGGTATCCAAACAAATATCAATCCTCACACATGGATAGTGGCCATGTAGTAGTCCTATGATCCCGAGAATCAATTCAACACCAGCTGGTCAATGCCAAGGTGGATTTCCCACTACACGCAACCTCCTACGATTGAATTCCCGAGTAGGTATCTTTAAAGAAAACAAGTAGAATACATATATATAAAGTACCGAACTCGTATGCATATCTAACAGCGCATGTTTCACCCAATATCGAAGTTCAAACCTATTTCCTAATTAATATTAAAAGTCACTCACTTGAATCCTCGGTTCTCTTTACTCGAACCCATGTAATGTTGGACTATCACACGTACCGAACCCGGTAAAGTCTTCCCCAATAATCCCACAGTACCCTGAAAGCCCCTATGGTCATTCCCCAAGCCCCAACAGACTAAAACAACACATGAACAAAATTGGGCAGGCCAGCAAACTGAACCAGTTCGGTTGAGTGAACAAATTTACTCTCCCAGCAAATTGATTTGATATCCTAGGTTGTATGTCATCTTCTTCCTCAGGTTTTTCTCATCCAAACCATCCAATGGAGGTTCCAGACCACCCTAAACCTCAAATAGGCCCAATATATCATTATATTATTATTAACGAATCATTTAAACATATCTCTAACCATGAATCCTATATCAGACATCTAGGATTACAAATCATACATCAATTTAATTCAACACATAATATTCTGCAAAATGATTCTCAAAGATTCAACTTTTCTATCCAAGTTCCACATGCTCATCATTTAAATCCCATTATTAATTTTAACATTCAAGTGTGATTAATCTAAATTAATAATCAATTTAAGATTTGTAATCCCTTATCATTTAGATCTCTACACTAATCAACCAAAAAGCTTCAATTCTTTAAATCTCCAATTTATATCTCTACTCATAAAAGTAATTAACTACACTTAATTTGCGAAATAAATCAAGTAAATACTTGCCTTGGTGGATTAAATCCAACATTCTATACGTGTTTGATGATGAGTTGAATCCGGAAATAGCTTTTCTCCCTCATTTCTAAGTTCTTTCTCTTCTTTATTTCTCCTTTCTCTTCTCTTGGACTCTCTCTCAACTCTTTTGCACAGAATATCAAAGGTGAGCTGCCATCCACCTTCTCAACCTTTTAAATACCCTCTTAATTACACTAATTCCATTTTTTCACTTAACCCAAAGTGTAAAATGACCCTCCTGCCCACATACAGGTCCTGTTATGCATAAAAAGTTCCCAGAATCCAGTCATAACACCCGAGTACCTATTCTAAACTATTTCAACCCTTTTCGGATTGTCGGTGCGCACTCGAAAAGGTCATCCGAGTCACGTAACTCCAAATATACTAACATCCCATTAAGTGGGCCTGACACGTCCGTATCTTACGCATCGTCCATAAATTATACCAATCTTCCGATGTAACACTCTATGACATATAATAATAAACCGTTGCTTTCACTCATACGCGACATATAATAAATCACATAACTATTTGCTTATCACACACAAGTAAATAGTAGTAGTAATAATAATAATAATAATAATAATAATAATAATAATAATAATAATAATAATAATAATAATAATAATAATAATAATAATAATAATAATAATTATTATTATTATTATTATTATTATTATTTATCTCGCTAATTAATATTTATAAAAATCCAATTTATTTTCCCCCAATTAAATTGATAATATTAATCACACAAAAATTAAATAATAATAAAAGTATGGGGTATTAAAAAAAAACCAAGTTTTTATGTTTAGTATGACCTGATAGGCGGAAACACTCAAAACCTCCATTAAAGCTTGAACTTTAATGGTGAAACTCTATTATTTGACTTTGAACCTGTTTTAAAGTGAGAAATGAGTTCCTTATGAGCCCAAGAGCTCAAGTACAATGGCCATTTTAAAAAAATAGTATGTTTTTAACCCTAATTTATGAAAGGTGTTTACGAAGTTCAAAAACTTCAAATTCAAAATTCTCTTTAACCAGGATACATCAACCCTTCAAACCAAAGCCAAACTCTTCTTTAGGATAGCAAAAACCTAACCATAAGCTTAAAATCCATTGTTATACTCTATAAATCGACAAATGTTTGGTATAAATTTCTAAAAAAATGCATTAGTTAAAATTCGATCATTTCTGAACCTCAATCCATGAAACCTATATATTGGGATTCCTCATGAAAAATTAGGTCGGATTGGTTCAGGAATCATCTCAAATAGTTTAGGAAATCAGGAAAAATTTAAGGTCAAAGTTTTATCAAAAACTTAGTCAACTCTCGACGGGTTAAAGATGAACTTTCAACTAGAAACATTGACCATGCACGTGAGGGCGTGTGGCCAATCAAAATTTTTTGATTTTTTTAAAAAAAATTTATGGCCAAAATGGTATAAGGTAAGGAAATGTTTGGCCAAACCTAGCACAAGTTATAGAAAACCAAGGTTTTGGTTTAAAAGTATTTAAAAAAATATGTAAATCGATCACTCCGACTTTTTTCATGTTTTGAATTTTTACCCCAGCTTTTTCCCACCAAGTTATGACAAATGTGAAATTCATCTAGGTATAAGTAAACTCTTTGTAAATTTAATAATACTATATATACGCGAATTCAATATCATTATTGTAATCGATGTTGTATTAACATACCATACTTATATCGATTGTTATCTAAAAAGAGTATACTTTTCAGATCAAGAGAATTACTACTTTATGTTCTAAGGAAGCGACGAGTCGAAAACTTCAACATGCCAAATCCAAAGTACCAATTTCCCTTTGCTTTCTAGGATCTTATAACAGTTTGATGATGTGTTTCCAGAAAAGTTACATAAAATAGCTACCCGCCCGATAAATTGAGTTTATAATAAACATTTTCCCAAATACATCCCCTATCTCGATACCTCTATATTGAATGGCCCCCTTAGAACTTCAGGAGTACACCACTAGATGATCTACTTGAAAATGGTTTTATTCACCTTAGTTCATCTCCTTGGGGAGCACCCATTTTGTTCGTAAACAAGAGTGATGGAAGTTTTAGATTGTGTGTGGACTATCGTAGATTGAATTCTGTAACTATTAAAAATAAGTACCCCTTACCCAGAATTGCAGATTTATTCAATCAATTTAGGGGTGAAAGGATCTTTTAAAAGCAAGACTTATGACCTGGTTACCATAAGGTATGAGTTAGAGAAGAGGATATTCCAAAAATCGTATTTCAAACTTGTTATGGACATTTTGAATTTACTGTAATATCTTTTGGATTAACCAATGCCCCCACAACCTTTATGGACATAATGCATCGAATATTCATACCTTTTCTCAATCAGTTTATAATCATATGCATTGATGATATGCTTATTTACTCCCAATTCAAAAAGAATATAGCTAACTTCTAGTTACAGTGTTAGGTACCCTAAAAAACCATTGATTATATGCCAAAAAGAGTAAATGCATCTTTTTGATGAAGGAAGTTAAATTTTTTGGACACGCGATTTCTGAAAATTGAATCCAAGTTGACCCTGCAAAGATCGCAACCATTTTAGGATGGAAAAATTCGACTAGTGTTATCGAGATTAGAATTTTTCTTACATTAGTTGATTATTATCGTTGTTTTTTTTCAAGGATTTAAAGGATTGCTCTACCGTTGATGAAGTTCACTAGAAAGTAAATACCATTTATATGGACTTATGATTTTAAGCAGTCATTTCAAACTTTAGAAGATAAGTTGACCACTTCTCCCGTTCGAATCATTCCTTCTAATAACATAAGCAATAATGTATAAACGGATGCCTCATTGCAAGGTTTAGGTTTTGTATTGATGAAAAAAGGACATGTAGTTGAGTATGGATATCGATAACTCAAAACTCATGAATGTAATTATCCCGTGCATGATCTTGACTTAGAAGCTATAGTTTTTAACTTAAAAATATGGCGTTGTTGTCCATACGGTGAAGAATTTCAAGTATTTTCAGACCATAAAAGTTTGAAATACATCTTTACCCAAAGGGACTTGAATTTGAGAGAGAGACAATGGGTGAAATTTTTAAAAGATTACATATTCAAGTCAGAATACCATTCGGGAAAAAAAATGTTGTAACCGATGCCTTAAGACGTAACCCCATCGGAAGGCTTAACAATTGATTTATTTTAATTTTGATGCTACGATAGAGCAATATAATCTTCATCCAACCCACTCTTTTTCAAAATTCACCAGTATCATTGCCTACAAATCCTGAGGAAGAAGATCGTAGAACAAAAGCTTCAAGACGCCTTTCTTACCAAGAAGCAACACGAAAGCAATACTAAAGAGTTATCATACTAGAAGGAGACAAGTCTACGATTTAAAAATAGATTGTATATACCCAATGATTAGCCTTTATGAGAAGCAAGAAGCTCATCATTCCAAATTTATGATACATCATGGAAGTTCGAAAATGTATCATGAATTGAGGAAAAAGTTTTGGTGGTCGAGCATGAGGAAATATATTGAAAGCTTTGTTAAGAGATATCTCACCTGTTAGTATGTGGAAATAGATTACTAGTACCATAGTGGACTCCTCTAACCTTTTTGAATCCCTGAGTGGAAATGGGTTCACGTCACAACGGACTTTGGTAGTGCAGTACCCCATACTTCCCAAGGATATAATTCTATCTAGATAATAGTAGACCGAATCACCAAGTCTGTTCATTTTCTTCTAGTAAAGATTGTTGATTCTTTTAAAAAAATTAGCAAACTCTACATCCGTGAAATTATTCGATTACATGGTGATGATGCTGAGATTTAGCACCACTAGATAAGTGATGATGAGCTCAAACAGTAGTAACCATGGCAGCCATTGAGATGTAAGTGTATAAGTGTGTAAGTGTGTAGAAGGAGGTGAGTATAAGAGGAATAAGACAATGATGTATAGTGGTTCAGCCAATTAGGCCTACATCCACTGCGAGTGTGTGATCCACTAAATATGGGCACTAATGGCCTTGGATACAATACACAGAAGCTCACTTTCTCTCTCTATTGTGTGTATAAGCAGAGTTTTTGCTAGGGTTATAATTATCGATCTATTGATTGCAAGATAGAGGATGACCTCTATATATAGTACCTAGGGGTGTAATGTACACCCCATGCATGTAATGTGCATGTGTGTGTTTGCGTCACCAATATGGGGAAGCCATCTGTCACTGTCACATGTAGGGAATGATGATGAAATATTCTCCCCACGCGTGGGGAATAATCTTGTTATAACTGATATGTATCCACGTGCCACTATCCAAATGTCAACAGATGCTCGAATACCGTGCTTGGTGCATGACCTTGGCCAGGGAGAGGCCGAGGTTAACAAGTCTAGTTGCTCGTTTAATTCGAGATGAGCCATGGGGGCCTCGGGTTAATCCTAGCCGAGATAATGGACAAGGTCGGCCTGAGTCGAGGTTGAGCTGGTGTGTTTGGAGCATTAACTGATATCTTGATGATGACATTGGTAAAAAGGCTTCTTGCGAGCTCGGTCTACATCTGGCCGAGGTTACCATTCCCAGGTATACGAGAGTGCTGCTGATCCTTGTGATGCGTGCGATGTCCCTTCGAGAGGCTGGTGGTAGTGTCGGCCTGGGCCGACCTTGCTATGGCCGAGGGCTGATGCCGCATGCCCAAGGCTTGTCCAGTGTCGGCCATGATCTCGGCCGAGGTTGGTTTCTCCGATATGAGGTCACACTTGGGGCATATCAATCACCCCCAGCCCTTAGTTACATGTGAGAGCAGGTGACTGTGGGATTTACACATCTCCGAGGCCTTTCTAATATGAGTCAATATTTATTTGACACTTGTCCAGTGTTGAAGTATGGCTTGCTTGGCAAGCGTGTGTTGTCAGCCTCATTTGGGGCTCCTAAGGCAATGATGGGCCTTGGGAATTGTGCCTATATATATAAGGGTTTTGAACCCTCATTTTTCCCGCCTTCCTCAATTCTCTCTCCTACGCGATAGCATTCCAATAGTTTCTCTCTCTAAAGGCATTCTCTTCGCGATTCCACTGCAGAGGTCCTTGGTGGTGATTTACTCAAGTTTTCTTCATTTCCTTCTAATACTTCTTCCTCAGGTATTCTCTGCCATCTTTTTCCCTTCGTTTTTTCCTGTTTTTCCCTATTTTTTGTGTTTTTCGGCGAGCTTAGGGATTTTCAGGTGAGAATTTCATACTTCCAGAGGAACTGTATTTACCTTAAGTTTCTTGGTTTGATCTTTAAATTGCCTTACTTCATTAGCCAATCTTATTTATAGTTTAGGAAGTCTCCCCAAGTGTAGTGTATGCCTCTGATGCTCAGACCCCTCTACCAACTTCTTGAGGAGTTCCCTTCCCTTAGAGAGAAGACTTTAGAAAATATTAGACAAATAGAAAGAGCACAGGAGGAGGCTCGTAGGTCACAAGAATTCCCTATTATACCCATCTTTCCACTACCCCTGAAGGTGGTATATCCTGATCCCTCGGAGTCTTTCAATCAGGCAGAGGTTCCTGCCGATCCAATACCGATGTCTGAGTCTAAGTCTTCCACCTCAGACCCCATGTCTGTGGATTCCTTCCAGGAGGCCATGGACTTCTCAACTCGGGAAGATCAAGCCCCTGATCAGGCCGAGGTCTCTAGCCGGGCCTCATCCCATAATAACTCAAGCACCTCAGCCTCTTCCTCAGAGGTTGAGATCGTTGAGCCGAGTGTGGCCATTCCACCACCACTTGACGCCATTCCTCTGTCGGCCTTCACCGGTGCCGAGTTCGCTCAGAGGTTCCCGGGTAGCCCATCAACATCTGCTCCGATCGACGTTGAGCGAGATGATGATGACGTTGAGAGTGATGTCGACGTCTCTGAGGCGGCCGAGATTGAGAGTACTGTAACTGAGGTAGACCTCCTTTTCTTTAGATATTTGTACTCCATTAGTCCCTCCATAAAGCTAAGAAGACCTCTGAGGGAAGAGAGGGCCTATCATGGCCGAGACGGCGAGATCTGCTTATACGAGCAGATGTTCAAGTTAGGGTTTCATCTGCCCATCCATCCCATTATCAAATCTATCCTTTCCTATATCAATTTAGCCCCCTCTCAACTATCCCCTAATTCCTGGAGGGTCATAATAGGGGCCATAGTCTTATGGAAGGCTGTCCACCACTCAGACGTCCCAGTCCAGGTTTTTGTAGGTTTCTATGTCCCTTCCTCAGCCAAAAATCATCCGAGCTATTATCATTTTGTAGCTCGGAAGCCTAAAAAAAGATGCTTCAAATAACTCAGACTTCCAACCATAACTGGAAGCCTCGATACTTTTTCACTTGTGGACCATGGGAATTTGGCCCATGTGCTCCCTTGTCCATTCTAGAGCCGAGGATGCCCCTGAGGTGGGGTAATGTCACAATGTCTGCGAGGGTCGACCCTGGACTGAGCCCGTAAAACCTTCAGAAGGTGAAGCCCCTTCAAGATCAGGGGATACATGGTCTGTTCATTAAGTTTGAACACTTGATGACCCCCCACTACCTCTCTGAGACAGGTCTAGGTGGAAGTCCTCTTTCCGAGCTTGGTAAGAGCTTTCTATTTGAAGTTGAACATCTGAGTTTATTTATGTCTGATCTTCCAACTTAGATCTATTAATTTTTACAGAGCTCCCAAAGGATATCTCAGACGAACTCTGGGAAATGGTTACACCTAGTTTGACGAGACTTACAAAGAAAGCAGGCCTTAATGCTCCTCCCCCAACTCCCTCTGCCTCAAAGCCCCAAGCCACAAAGAAGAGGGATTCAACTGAACATGCCCCTGAGGATCAGAGGTAGAAGAAAAAGAGTGTTGATACTGCCATCCCCATCTCTTTAGTAGACGCCTTATCTCGTCTAGAGCAGTTGAAGATTACTGACAGCATCATCGGCCATAGTCTTCAAGCCCTAGATGCCTTCGGCTCTACAATGATCGAGGCCGACAAGTGTTTCTTCCGGTCACTTGATGCTCCCTTGCTGGTTGAGTTCGGCATCCACAGATCCATCAGGTATGACCTCATATTTCTTTATAATTTCTAAGTGTAACCTCTGATTTGTCTTTGACTCATTCATGATCATAAAATCTGCAAGGCCTGGAAGCTATGCACCACCTCTCCAATTGGACTCTGAGGAAGTTTCCCCTCATCCAGAAGGGTCAAGAGGCCGAGAAGGTCCAAAGTACTTTGAACGCAGAAATTGACCGCCTGAAGTCTGAGTTGGGCGAGTCTGATAAGAAGGTAAAGGGGATGGAGAAGGAGGTCTCTCAGCTTAAGAAGGACCATGTTGCGGCTCTGAAGGCCAAGGATGACAGTCTGCAGCAGAAGGTCAGCTTGGTCGTGAAGGCAGCCCTCGATGACGCCTCTGAGGGGATAATAGCCGAGTACAAAAGTTCTGATGAGTTTATGGGCTTTGGCTTTGAATACCTCGAGAGAGGTATCAAAGCTACTACCAAGTGGGCGGCTGTCAAGGAGAATGAGGTTGGCACTTTGAAAGCCTCTGACTTCATAGGCCTTGGCTTTGCTAATCCTCAACTTGCCCAGGCCCTTCAGGAGGTTGAGGAGGAGGTTGTCGCGCCTGCCGAGACTGCCACGTTGGATGGCACAGAGGTTGGAGGGGCAGACCACCATGATGACGTTACCTAGGTGACCAACGTCGTCCAGCTTAACCAAACCGAAGACACCAGCATTCCCCCCTCAAACCATTAAAGAGAGAATCTCTGAATATTGTTTGTAACCCCTGAAATTGTGAAGCTTGTTTGTAATCCCTGAACATTTATAATTTCTGAATGAGCATGGTTCTTACTTTTCCATTCTTTATAACCTCTGAATATTTATAATCTCTGAATGTGTTATTCTCTTGAAGAGGATCATCTTCTTTTGTTGAATGTATGTCGTGATGTTTTTGCTCTGAAACTTATGCAATGGTGTTTGCTTAAACCAAATTAGTAGTCTGACCTCAGACCTCGTCACCACTGAATGATGTTATAAGGGTCTGAGGTAATCACCTAAGATGTTATCCTCACAATTAATCTCACCAAATAAATGATGTTAAGGGTCTGAGGTCATCTCATTATGGTGTCTGACCTTAGGCCTTGTCACCACTGAGTGATGTTATAAGGGTCTGAGGTCATCACCTAAGATGGTCCTCATAATTAATCTCACCAAATTAATGATGTTAAGGGTCTGAGGTCATCTCATTATGGTGTCTGACCTCAGACCTCGTCACCACTGAGTGATGTTATGAAGGTCTATGGTTATCACCTAAGATGTTATCCTCATAATTAATCTCACCAAATTAATTATGTTAAGGGTCTGAGGTCATCCCATTATGGTGTTTGCGATCAGACCTCGTCACCACTGAATGGTGTTATGAAGGTCTGAGATCATCACCCAAGGTGTTATTCCCATAATTAATCTCACCAAATTAATGATGTTAAGGGTCTGAGGTCATCCCATTATGGTGTCTGAGCTCAGACCTCGTCACCATTGAATGGTGTTATGAAGGTCTGAGGTCATCACCTAAGGTGTTATCCCCATATTTAATCTCACCAAATTAATGATGTTAAGGGTCTGAGTTCATCCTATTATGGTGTCTGAGCTCAGACCTCATCACCACTGAATGGTATTATGAAGGTCTGAGGTCATCACCCAAGGTGTTATCCCCATAATTAATCTCACCAAACTAATGATGTTAAGGGTCTGAGGTCATCCCATTATGGTGTCTGAGCTTAGACCTCGTCACCACTGAATGGTGTTTTGAAGGTTTGAGGTCATCACCTAAGATGTTATCCCCATAATTAATCTCACCAAATTAATGATGTTAAGGGCCTGAGGTCATCCCATTATGGTGTTTGCGCTCAGACCTCCTCACCACTGAGTGATGTTATAAGGGTCTGAGGTCATCACCTAAGATGTTATCCTCACAATTAATCTCACCAAATTAATGATGTTAAGGGTCTGAGGTCATCCCATTATGGTGTTTGAGCTTAGACCTCATCACCACTGAATGGTGTTATGAAGGTGTGAGGTCATCACCTAAGATGTTATCCCCATAATTAATCTCACCAAATTAATGATGTTAAGGGTCTGAGGTCATCCCATTATGGTGTCTGAGCTCAGACCTCGTCACCACTGAATGGTGTTATGAAGGTCTGAGGTAATAACCTAAGATGTTATCCTCATAAATTTCTGACATAAGTGCAAAATGAAGCAAGGACCACCATGGGAACTGATATTTTATTAATAACATCTTCATAACAGGATGGTACATTTACACAACTTTATGCAACATCATATGTAATACTTCTTTAGGTAATCAGCATTCCATGGATTAGCGAAAGGTTCTCATTCTAGATTTTCTAGCCTGTAAGTGCCAGGCACAACCTCTTCTATCACTTTGTAGGGACCGTGCCAATTTGGGTGGAGTTTGTTTGCTTTCTGTAAGGTATTCTTTAGCACTAGGTCTCCCACAGCAATGGGTCTTGACTTCACCCTCTGGTTGTAGAATTTTGCTGCCCTCTGTTGGTAGGCTGCTTGTCTGACCTCTGCGTCCTCTCTTCTTTCTTCGATAAGATCTAGGTCTAGCCTCCTCTCTTCCCCATTATTATCAGGGTCATAGGTCTGAATCCTATGAGTTGGGAGCCCTACTTTCGTTGGTATGACGGCCTCTGAGCCATGTGCCAACATGAACGGGGTTTCTCCTGTCGGTGTCCTTTCCATGGTTCTGTAGGCCCATAACACAGCGTAGACCTCTTCAGTCCATCTTCCCTTCGCATCTTCTAACCTCTTCTTGACTCCATCGAGAATTGTTCTGTTTATGACCTCGGTCTGACCATTTGCCTGAGGTCGGCCAGGAGATGAGAAGAACTTCTTTATTCCCACTCTTAGGCAATACTTTTCTAAAGAGGAGTTCTTGAACTGGGTCCCATTGTCCGAGATAAGAGTGTTTGGAGGCCGTATCTGCATATGATATTCCTCCAAATAAATTGGAAGGTCTTCTGCTCTGTGATCGTTATCATTGGCTCTGCCTCCACCCACTTTGAAAAGTAGTTGATGGCAACTATCAAGAATCTATAATTATTGGCAGCTCTTGGCAGGGGTCCTACTAAGTCAATTCCCCATACTGCAAATGGCCATGGAGAAGTGATTGACATCATAGGCTGATGAGGTTGATGAGGGATAGCAGCGAATCTTTGATATTTATCACATTTCCTCACATAGGCCGCAGCGTCCTTGGACAAGGTTGGCCACCAGTACCCCTGTGTGATGATTCTTTTGTCCAAGGGTCTTCCCCCTATGTGGATAGATCAAGAACCCTCATGAATTTCCTGTAAGATCCGGGGAACTTTCGTGGGGTTCACACATCTGAGGAGAGGAGCAAGAATCCTTTCTTGTACAGGACGTCTCCTACTACCGAGAACTTGGCAGCCTTATATCTCAATTTCTGCCTCTCTAACTTGGATTCAGGTAGCTCTCCCTCTCTGATATATCTGAAGAGGGGGTCCATCCATGAGTCTCCAAAGTTCAAATTGTGACAAGGGTTACATACCTCTTCTTTCTCAATGGTTGCCTTCCCCAAGACCTCGATCGAAATGGTCCTTCTTACATCTGTCTTCGTTGCCGAGGCCAACCTCGCCAATGCATCTGCGTGGCTGTTACTTTGTCGAGGCACTCTCTTCAGTCTTACCTCTTCAAAATGTTCTAACATCTTTCTCACCCTTTTCAGATATTTGGACATCCTTTCATCTCTGGCCTCATAGATTCCCAGTACTTGATTGACAACTAACCTTGAGTCGCTGTGGAGTAGGAGTCACTTTACGTGAAGAGTCTTTACCAAAGAGAGACCTGCTCACTACACCAAATCTGCCCATTTGTCAAGGTCATTGACCTTGACAAATTCACCTTGTCAAGGTCAATGACCGTGACATTTCGAGGCGAGACAAATTTTTTTGTCACGGTCATGTCACGGTCATTGACCTTGACAAAAAACTCGCGCTTTGTGTCATGTTCGTGTCAAGGTCAATGACCGTGACACGTTTGTCACTGTTTATAACCGTGACAAAGCCGTGACCCTTTTTAAAAAAATTGCCACGGTCATTGACCGTGACACGTCCGTGTCAATTTTGTCACGGACGTGTCACGGTCAATGACCGTGACAATTCTGGGCAGAATTAAAAAAAACTGGTGGGCATATGAGCAAGACTTATGACCACATACACACACACACACACTATCTAAGCGGCTCTATAGGTATAAAAACAATTATTATCCAACTATTATCAATTATTTATTTTGAATGTAAATAATATTCAAAACCCCACCCACCCCCACCCCTACCCGATGTTTATTATCCAATTATTATCCAATTATTATCAATTATTTATAAAATTGATGTCTACTTTTAGTGTTGTGTATATATGTTAGTCCTCGGCTTTTTTATTGAACTTTTAGTTATGTAGTGTATTGTAGATTGATGAGGCCACACAATGAACTACTATTTCGCCTTTTACTAAAGAATATCATATGCTCACAAATAGGCGGCATACGCCCATTTTTTTAATTGTTTATACCCCCTCCCCCACCACACACCACCACACACACACACACACCACCCCCTACAAGTCTAAGGATGCTCACAATAGATCCTCGCAAGTTGGTCAATCATTGTGTGAATAGGTATGAGATCATAATTTGGAGGAATTCACGTCCAAGAAATAATTTGGATTGTGATACCCCTTGATAGACTTATATGTTTTGTTTACCCGACCAATGAACTATTTTATAATCCTATAGAATTAAGTTTTAGAATCAAGGAATTGATCAGATTTTAATTAAAATCGGTTAGTAGAAAATTTATTTAACCAAGAGGGTATCGAAAACATAACGTGGGGAATCATAATATACCGTAATCAACTTTAATAATAATAACACATTCTTTCGAGTGATTTATAAATAATTAATTTGAGTGCAATCATGATTATTTAGTGGAATGAATCGTGATTAAATAAATAAAGGATATAAATTAGACGGTTATAAATTGGGATTTCCTAGTATTTACTTTGAATCCAGTTTATTTATTTATCTTTGGTCCCTAGTATAGTCATTGCCCAAGTAGTAGGAGCGAAACTCTATAAAACCCTAGTTTAGCTAAAGCCCGTGAATTATACCTATATATATTGTGTAAGCGAGGATTTTAGCATAAGAATCAATTGTGGAGGGTTAGAGAGGGAGTGAAAAAAATTATACCTATTCACACACACACACACACACACCCCACCCCACCCCCTGCCCCCTCCACCACCACCTCCCCCACCACACACCACCACACACACACCACCACACACCACCCCTCCCCCCTCCCCCAAAACACACCACCACACACACCGCACCCCACCCCCTGCCCCCTCCACCACCCCCTCCCCCACCCTGCCCCACCCCGCCCCACCCTGCCCCACCCCCCACACATGCACACACATACACACATATATATATACACATACACACATAAATATACACACAAATATATATATATAAATGGAAGAGAGAGAGAGAGAGAGAGAGAGAGAGAGAGAGAGAAATTGGACCTGAAAGTAGAGAGAGAGAGAGAGAGCAGCGTCGAGAGAGAGAGAGAGAGAGAGAGAGAGAGAGAGAGGGAGGGAACGGTGGGAGGGAAAAAAGAAGGGGGAAAGGGTTTTTGCTGGAAAAGTTGTCACGGTCGTGTCAAGGTCATTGACCGTGACAAGAATTGTCACGGTCAATGACCGTGACAATTAGTTGTCACGGTCGTGTCAAGGTCAATGACCGTGACATAAAACGCGTGTTTTTTATCACGGTCAATGACCTTGACAAGGCTGGCAGGCTGAAAGGTGACAATTTGCCCATTTTGGTGTAGTGGCTATCATGGCCTCATACTCGAACTCATTGTTAGAAGCTCGGAAGTTGAATCTCAAAGCATATTCAATGTTGGCACCATCTGGAGCTGAGAGTATCAATCCTGCACCGCTTCCATTGTCGCAGGTGGAGCCATCAACAAAGAGGCTCCAAATATCTGTACCCGATGAGAAGACCCCTTCTGTCATGACTCCTTTTTTGAAGAGTGTAACAACCCGCCCTTTTGGAGACGATTAAATTCCATAAATAAATATAAATTGGCAATTTGGAGAATTTCCTAAAATAGTAATTTTTGGGATATTCGAGGGTTAAATGATTTTCGAGGCAAGTGTTTACTTGCTTTATTTACTTTTGTGCATTAATCTCATATCATAGTTGGTAAAAATATGATTTTGGGTTAGAACCCTTAAAATAAAATTGAAAAAACTTAGATATGAGTTTACATATTGATGTAATGTAAACTCTTAATGATTTCTAGTATTAAAACCATATTAATGGAGTAATAAATGGAATTGAAATGGGATAAATGTCAAATCTAGGGTTTTGGGGTTTTAAGATCCAAAACCTAAGAAAGTAGTTTAATACCCCAAATTAATTGATGTGTTAGTTGAAAAATATAGATTAGATGTTGATTGAGTTGTTGGATGAGGTTAGAGACAACAAAAACGGGGAAAAATGGAGTTTGGGAGTTTGGGGAAGACAATGAATAGTGAACCCGTAGCCTTTGGGGTCATTTTCGGCCAGGAAGAGAAATGATTTAGCTCTCGTCCAAAACATGAAAGTTGTAGATCTTTTCGATACGATAGCGTGGGCACTGACCGCGTATTTTTTTGATTTTCCCTCGATTTGATATGATTTTTACAAGATGGCAGGTCCGGGTTGAAATCATCAACTCGGAAATCAAATCGGGAATTGGAAAAATACAAGCTAGGATTAGTCGTGTAGATGTTTTGGATGATTTTTAGGGTAGTTTAGAAACCCCAAAAATGAATTTGGGTTGTTGGATTAAGGATTTGAGGAATTAAAGTTTTGAGGACCTGGTGTGACCGGTCGACCGCGCCCCTAAGACCGGTCGACCGCGTCAAGAAAAAATGGCCTACTGCTTTGTTTCGTAGGCTTATTTTCAACCCGCGGTCGACCGGGGGACCAGGTTCGGTCGACCGGTGCCCTGTTTTCAGCCCAAGATTTTGGATATTAGGATTATTTCTCCTTCTTTGATTCTAAGGTTTAAGGGCCCTCTAAATTAGAGTATTATAGAGGGTTATGTCCTAAAGGACTTGAGGAATTGGGAATATATATATGTGTATATTCATTTAGAGTGAATTAGTATAATTGGAGATATCCAAATGAATCCGTAGATGGAATTTTGGTATATATATATTACTTGTTAAAGTAAGAAAATATTTTGGAATGAGTATCATGCGTATATGAATGCATGATTAGGATTCTTGAGAGAATCTTTGGGATTAAGGGTCATCGATAGATGGTTTGGCAAATATGGCCATTTTTATATATTCAGGTAGGAATATAGGGTATATATGTACTATGTGACTAAAGTATATATATGAATTAAGATAAATGACTTTTGAAAATGTAAATATAAATGTTTTCAAAAAGGAAAGATAAATGATTTTCTTAATTAATAAAAATGAGGACACACACCTCTCTAAATCGCTATCATAAGAGAAGTTTGCGTACGTATGGTGAAGCCCCCTGGCTAATGAATGCAGGGTGGATATAGTCCTATAGGCCATATGAGCGTTTGTTGTATTTTTCTGCGCTGGTTAGGAGATTCCGGGTGTGGTCTTGACTCTCCCGCATACATATGGCTGCTTCCCGACGTCTTGCGATGTAGGATCCCAGGTTGTCTTATGATAGGCCCTGGAAGATGATAGCCATTTAGGGGCGCGCACAGTGGGGAAACCCGGACGGGCGGTCTTAGAACGCGTTATGTTAAAGCAATTCATGATAATGGATTGGCTTTAATTACATTTCCTGGATATAAGAAGGGAAATGGGTTATATGAATTGGGCTTCGGTAACACCTCCCGGATGGAAGAAGGGAAGTGGAAGCATATGATATAATCAAAGCATTTTTATGATAATGAAAATGGCTTTGAATACATTTCCTGAATATAAAAAGGAAAATGGGATATTTTGAAACGAAAAAGCATTTTTATGATAATAAAATTGGCTTTTAAAAGTATATGTTTTGTTAAAGCAATTCATGATAATGAATTGGCTTTTATATTTACATTTCCTTGATATAATAAAGGAAATGGGAAGTTTTGAGAAAATGAAAGTAGTGATAAATACTGTGTATATGGATTCTCATTCCTGGAGATAGATCCGGATATGTATTATAAAAATGAAAATGAAGTAATTCTCATTCCGGGAGATATATCTGGATGTATATTGTAATATGAATGAGTATGATATGTATGCTAATATATAGTATGTATTTGTACATTGTTTTGTGCTATGGGCCTAATGGATCTCTACCATTAACCCTGCCAAGTAGTAGTGTATCGGGGGGTTCCTTGTTTGGATTTCGCTTTGCGAGACACCCCACGCACGAACTTAGTGCAGTGTTGAGAATGGAGGGAAGTTTAGCCCTTAGCACTTGGACTATCTGGGGTAGATAGTAGATGGGTAAATTAGACTAGTTAGGCAGGGATAGCTTGACTAGGGCATGTTGTTAGGGTGCGTTAGGTGTGCACTATTAGGGGAGAGGTGAGGGGTATCTCATGGGAGTGCGATACCAATTTAAATATGAGATAAAAATATTTTTCTATAAATAAAGCATTTATGCACTTGCAAAATATTTTCAAAATTCGGGCTCTGACCCGCGTATATACTTTTCCTCTCTTGTTGTGTGTGTGTATATATATATATATATATATATATATATATATATATATATATAGGTGTCCAGACACAGGGACGCCTGGATGGAAATTCTTTCGAGTCGGATGTCTGTTGCAGCTGCTGTGGATGCTTGCGGGTTCTCGGTAGACGCCTCGTTCCTTGTACTCTAGATAGGAGGTATTGTACAAACATTCGGGCCCATGGTCCAACTGTTTTTATTTATTCTTCACACGTTATTCGATATGGTTGTATAATTTGAACCGAGTGTTCAGTTATTTTAATTTATTTCATTTTCATTTCAGTTCATTTTCGCAAAACCGTGTGGATGTTTTATTTAAAGTTGTTAAAAAGAGTAGTAAAGTTAAAATTTTGACACCGGCCTAATAGGTTATTAGTAACAAAATGGATTTTTGACAGTGATGATAAGAATGATCCATATGAGACTCCTGTTTTAATTTAATATTGGAGTGATCGCCCGGTATCTTATTAGGCGGGGTGTCACAAAGAGGTACCGATCTTCCTCGTTCTTCGCAACTCGGTTCCTGGCCCCGTTGGATGCGATCTCTTCCTGATCTTGGAAGATGTTTGGTGTCGTCTCTTCCAAATTTTGGAAGACATCACGATTTTCAACACCCTCTAGGCCATTCTTGGCCTCGTCCTCTTCCCATGTGAACTTAGCGACAAACTCTGCGAGGGTTTGCCCTTTGATGGACGTCCTAGGTTGGGAGGTAAGATCGTACTCCCCCAACTCAATGTCCCATGTCATCAAGCGCCCGGACTTCTAAGGTTTATGTAGGACCTGTCTTAGTGGGGAGTCAGTGAGGACAACCATGGAGTGGGTCTGGAAGTAAGGCTTCATCTTCCTCGAAGCATGTATCAGGGCGTAAGCTAGCTTTTCCATGCGAGGGTAATTTTGTTCGGCCCCCTGAAGGGCCTTACTGTTGAAATATACAGGCCTTTGGATCCAAGCATCTTCCCATATTATAGCTGCGCTGATGGCTGATTCGGAGACTGCCAGATACACGTACTGTTTCTCCCCTGCTACAGGCCGAGATAGCAATAAGGAAGACCCTAAATAACACTTGAGTTGGTTGAAGGCTTTTTCGCACTCTTCGTCCCTTGGAAGGCCTTTGTCATCACCTTAAAGAATGGAAGGCACTTGCCTGTTGCCCTAGAAGCAAACCTGTTAAGGGAAGCCACTCTCCCCGTAAGTCTTTGAACATCTTTGATACTCCTCGGTGTCTTCATGTCAAGCAAAGCCTTGATTTTTTCAGGGTTCGCTTCAATCCCTCTCTGGTTGACGATAAATCCTAGGAACTTCCCATCTCCTACTCCGAAGACACACTTCGCGGGGTTGAGTTTCATTCTGTATGAGTCTATAATGTCGAAGGTCTTCTCGAGATCCGTTACATGAGTGCAAGCTTTCAAGCTCTTTGTTAGCATATCATCTACATACACCTCCATAGTCTTACCTATTTTCTCTTCGAAAATCTTATTAACAAGACGTTGGTATGTTGCCCCTGCATTTTTCAGGCCGAAGGGCATCACTTTGTAACAGTACGTCCCTTTGTCGGTAATGAAGGTTGTCTTCTCTGAGTCTTCAGCATCCATGAAGATCTGGTTGTAGCCTGAATACGCGTCCATGAAGCTCATGAGCTCATGTCCCGCCGTAGCATCCAAATTGCAATGGGTACTAAACTACATTTCAGTACCACATTTCACCCCTAGACCGATGGATAATTTGAACGCACTATCCAAACATTAGGGGATATGTTAAGAGCATGTGCTTTTGATATAACCGATAATTGGTGTGAGTACTTATCATTAATCGAGTTTTTATATAACAATCAAGTATCAAAGCCGCCCCATTTGAATAATTTTATAGAAGACCATGGCGACACCCCTATGTTGGCCCTTTGGCCTATGAATTGGAATTACCTCCAAAATTGTCCAGTTTTCATAATTTATTCCATGTGTCCTAGTTACGTTAGTATATTTTACATACGACACATGTCAATACATGTCATGAAATCTATGTTCAACCAAACCATGAATTTAAAAAGCGTCCTATTTAAATTCTGGATCATGAGGTAAAAGTTCTTAGATACAAAGAAGTTCCTTTAGTGGAGGTCCTCTGGGAACACTAAAATCAGTAAGAACCAACCTAGTAACGAGAAGAAGTTATGAAGAAACAATATCCCGAGCTTTTTACAGGTAAATTCGAGGATGCATTTTTTATTATGTAGGTATAATATAATACCTACGTTGCCTCGAAACCCTGAAATGATCAAATTACGATTAATTAACCCTATACATTACCCTATATCCCCGTTATAACTTAGTCAAATTCAAAAACACCATAACAAAGTTGAACAACTCATAAAACCCTATAACTTTTCCTAATTATATAATTACCCCCTAAGGTTATAAATGATCAAAATATCCTTATAAACTTTTGAAGAATCATAACTTGACCTATATTTCACCCAAGATCAAACTTTATGTAACGCCCCGACCCGAATTTAAGGTTTAAAAAAGATCAACCAGATCCGGCTCGCGCGTTAATTGTGAAGTGCAATGGAACAACCTAAATAATGTCATTAATCCAGTTTTATTATTGTTTAACATTACATTTATTAACATGTAATTCCAATTTTCATCAACTACATGATAGAACCCAAGGAAAGTTCCCCCAGGGCCAAGCAAAAAAAACTACTAGTCCTAAATACATATAATTACTTACTAGTACAACGTTGTTATAATAGGGGACATCATACAACTTGCCGTAACAAAAGGAGGGAGTGAGATGAATGCTCAATGGGAACTTATACAAATGCAGTATAGAAACGAATGACAGAAAGAATACTTACATACTACAACCAGATGCATGTGAAAATACATATATATCTACATATATACCTTTGAAAATACACGTCCCAATGTATTAAACCGTTTTATCCCCAAAATGCTATTTGATACCGTTTATTCTCTTTGTCTTTACAAAATAATCATTTTGTATCTTTATGATTAAAATTAGCATATTCTTACCATTAACTCACCCAGTTAAACAATTTACAATTTTTGGGAAAACCTTTCATTCACTTTCAAAACGTTTATTACTCAAAGTTCATTAACTCACACAAGAGTTTCTTAATCATTACTTAAGACTTTCTTTCAGCACACGCGCACGTCGTTTTAGAAAATATTTATTGACATTAAAATCCTCATATAGCACATACACACACTTGTGTTATTATGTGTTTAAACCTCATTAGGTAGCTTAATTACCCATTAAGTCACCTTGCTTAACCATTTCTTTTTTCTTATGGACATTAATCATTATTCTCAAATTACTTGTCCACATTACGTTAATTGTAACATCTAGACAAGTTAGGTTATTTCCATCTTATAACTCTTTTCTTATCATGTTCCAATCAAATGCCATTATCTTTTCTCAGAATCAACCAATATCCCCTGAACTTCACGGGGTCCACACCGTTAGTTCCAATCACCATATGCTAACTGCGCAGTGGGGTTGGGATCGTTCACCACTAGGTATGTCATGCCTTGCTTAATTATTTCTCGACGTCATTCGAGTGTTCCTTTATCTTTCAATGTGTTCAACATTATTCCAATGTTCACATTAATCCACATTTACGGGCCAAAGCCAAAAGCTCATATTTAATCGTACATTTTTCATTAACACTTGAAAAAATACTTCTTTCTCCTTTATGTCCTTTATTCACACACACACACGTTGATTTTATACCAAAAACCATTCACGCTTAGGGACTTAATTCAGTTTCACGCACACGGGTGTAACACTGTTCATTAACATTTTTATTTCGTAAAAATGTTCCACTTTATATAAATTTACCAATTTACTCTTTTATTGTCAAAACATGCAATTTAGTCCTTTAATAAGTATTATTTTTCAAAAATGGTTATTAATTTTTCAACTTAACATTTAAAACACTTTTAGCAATTTTTAACAGTTGTTCAATTACACAATTAACCCGACATTCTTACTTTCTACTTTAAGACCTTTAATATATGAAATAACACCTTTTTACGTATTAAAGTCCCATTTTCTAGATATTAGAGACACATACTTTATTTATGGGATTTTTGCATCCTAACACCCACTTTGCTACTATTTACACATTTGAAACCTTTAACTTCCATTTATTAACTTTTAACCCACAACTTATGAAAAATCCTTATTTTTCACATATCTGCACAATAATGCCATTTTACTTCTACATGAGTTTTACCCACTTTAAATAAGCCAATAAAGTGAAAGTTTTCTTTTTACGTTTATCTTCATTATTCAAGAAGAAAATTACATTTTAATCTCATAAAATAGCTTAAGCAAGCCTAATGCATTTCTTTGCATAAAATAACATTATTTATCTTTAAAACATAATTCTAACACATTTTATTTCATGAAATGTTGAAGATATATATTCTAAAATTTATTCATTTTCAAAACCCAATTTAAATCATTTTTTTGAAACCCATTTACACATAAAATAATGAGATTTCAACTAGTCAAGCCATGAGTGCAAACTAACAAATATCCTACATATATTAAGCCTAATATATGTAAATAAACTAGCTAAAAATATACACATAGTTAAACCTAAACCAAGGTTAGATGGCCTCAAGGGATTACCAAAATCTCTTTCCAAGTTTGATCCATAGAAGCTCCATTGAGGCTCTCCTTATTTTCCACGAAATCCATCTTCATCATCAAGAATAACCCATTCGAACGCCCATGAAACATACCAAGAACATTATCTTCTTCACCTAACAAGCTGTAATAGGATTTCTACAAGTGTTTGGGAGCTTGGGTTTGGCCTTTAATGGTGGAAAATGGGGATGAGAGTGGTAGAAATGGATGAAAATAATCTGTGGCAAAAGTCTTTTCCCCTACAGATGTCTTGGGAGCTTGAAAGAGTGAGAGAGAGAGAGGCCAAAAAATCTGATGGGTTTCCCCCACCCCCACTCTTTATGTTTATATATTGGAACCCACAAAACCCTTCTTTCTATAAGAGGTAACCCTCACCAACTCCTCTTAAGAAGCAAAACTCGAAATGGTCAAAGTCAGGGGTCTCCAAGAGGTTGACACGTGTCCAAAATTAAGGGCAACAATTGAGACAACACCTAAATAATTTTACTATATTTTAGGCATAAAATCATCTTAAAACGGGTCTAACTGATTTTTTCCAGATACGTCGAAGAAGTAAAAGTTGCTCAGAATTAATTTTGCATCTTTTGACTGATTTTCAGATTTTTCTGAGCACTTTCATATGTTAACGAATTTTTTTATTAACTTTTTGACTTTAAACACCATGGTATTTTTATATGTATTTTTAGGGTCTCTTATATGTGGTCATTTTATTTTTTTGTCCTTCTAATAATCCTAAACAATTCGCACAAAGTTGGGTTTTCGTAGTGTCGCGTACCGTCAAAAAGTGCTAGATTAACTTTTATTTTTTTGACTTTTCCTCTACATGGTATTTTTCTTATATTTTTAGGGTTACAAATATGTAGTCACACTATTTTTATCACTCTCTAATTGTCCTACAAAAATCACACAAGTTCGCGTCCTACGCGACGCGTGCTGTCAAAAGTCGTGTTTTATTAACCATGACTGTGTCACAATTATTCCTTGGTATTTTTGCATCAAACTTAACCAACATACTTACTAGGACTATTAGAACTTAAATATTAATCCATACGAACCATGCGATGTGGAAGTTATTCTTCTTAGTTACTCTTCGTAATGCGTCACTTTTCGTGCCATTTGGTGTAACTTCTGTATATATTTATTCCTCAAATTTTTCTTTGAATAAAATACCTCTATTATCATTAAATACTTATTTTTCTAGGGCAGGGTATTACACCTTATATCAAATTGAACCTTTAGACCTCAACTAATTTAAATTTATGACCCTTACCCTTGAACTTTCATAAAATTACACAAGTTCCCCTTAAATGTGGAAATTAATCAAATAAAATACCAAATAAATACTAAATATTTTCTTTAATGACCAAAATCAATACCAAAATAATTATACCTTGCCCTGCCAACAATGCATCTAAATCAGCTGGAAAATGATAAAATTTACATGGGTAACACTCTCCACACATGTGAAAACCATGTGCACAATTGTTATCTTCTTAAACTTAGGAAGAATCCACCTCCCTTGAACAGCAATCAACTGCCACTAGTCTATACTATAAATTCTCAACAAATTCCAGCCTTGAAAACTTACTAGTTCAACATAAAAAAAACTTGTCCTTTTTACTTCAAACTGGCAACCTATGATTTGATGTACCATTCTCTATTTTTATTATCCAAATTATTTTCTGCACTATCACAAAACTCAACCCAACCAAAGAACCCAAGCTTTTACGTGTAGTATGGCTTGTATAGGCAAAAACACTCAAAATCTCCAATAAAGCTTGAGCTTTAATGGTGAAACTCTATTCTTTGATTTTGAAGCTGTTTCAAATAGAGGAATGTGTTCTTTATGAGCCCAAGAGCACAAGTGCAATGGCCATTTGAAAAAATAAATAAGTTTTGAACCCCAAATCCTCAAAGGTTTTTTCAATGTTTAAAAACTTTAAATTCAAAATTATCTTCAACCACAATACCTTAACACTTCAAACCAAAGACAAACTCTTCCTTAGGACAGAGAAAACCCAACCATAAGCTTCAAAACCATTGCCATAATATGTAAATCCATAAATGTTTGGTCAATATTTCTGAAAAAATACAGTAGTTGAAACTCGATCATTTTTTAACCTCAATCCATGAAATTTTTATATTTGGATCCACATGGAAAATTAGGTGGATTCATTTAGGAATCATATCAAATGGTTTAAAAAAATAAGAGAAATTCAAGGTCAATTTTTTGTCAAAAACCTAGTCAACTGTCAAGAGATCAAAGATATATTTTTCAACCAGAAACATTGACCAAGGGTGTGAGGACGCGTGGCTAATCAAATTTTTTAATTTTTTTCCAAAATTTATATTAAATTTTTCTGGTCAAAATGTATAACGTAAGGTAGTGTTTGGTCAAACTTAGCTCAAGCTACAGAAAACTAAGGTTTTGATTAAAAAGTCTTTTCAAAAAATTTCAAATTGATCCCTCCTACTTTTTTCATGTTTTGAATTTTTACCCCAATTTGTTTTCACATATTATTGGATAAATTTTAAGCCAAAAAGTTTCTACACCATTTTCCAATTATGACATTAAGACCTACATTTTAAACTTTCAAAAATAATTACAAAAAACTCCTAAACTTTAGTAAATATATTTTTTTTCTTTCAAATTAAATCGTGTCCCAATAATATACACTAAGAAATATGATGTTTAACAGATAATCAAGCACCCGAACCTTCCAATCCTGACTCCATCAAGTTTTGCACACATTTCCAATAGCATACACATAGGTTTTTCCCTTTCGAGAGTAATTTCAACCCATTTGATATAACTGCTATTGACATCACACTATGATATCCATAAATTACTCTTAGTATGTGCATGTTATAATACTACCATGCTATATATGTTGTTAAATATCATTGGTGTCTGACTATGGATCATTTGGATTAATTAAACCTTTTTTTCTATAGTAATCGATTTCATGAGGATACTTCAAATGATTAAATCAATTCACCCAAGCATTTATGTGATAAATGTCTTTATTACAAGCATACATATAACTTGGGGAGTAGACTTATGTTTTATCCCATGAAACCTTTCTCCTTTGCCTATGGTTCTTAAGATATTTAGAGAGCCTAGTTATGCTACATATATATGAATGTCATTCCTGTAAAATGTGCATAGCCTAGTTATTTAAAATCCAAAGGTTTTGGATTATTATTTGGTTATACTGATATGCTTAATTCTTCTATACCTACTAGTATACTGATAATTATGGGATTATTTTTTCAAAACTCCTTGACTTTCTTTTCTATATATAATAATTATTGCTTATGCTCAATTCCTAGCATTTCCTCAATAACTAGTTAAATTCATACACTCCTCAAATCTCTATATAAATATATTTGTTATAGAATCCTTAGCATACATGTGTTAATTCTTTTTTATCTGTGCCAAGTTGTAGAAGCATTACCCTCTCCATTTTTGTGACAAATGTGGATTATTTTTATGCTTTTATAACGGAGAGTGGCATTTCTCGATGTCCTGCGTCATTTTTCATTTTTAGGTTAAAAATGTAACACTTATAATTCACCCATGTGTTTGGTGGTACAACATATGTAATACAATGTTAGTTATCACTATAATGAATAAATTTCTATTTCCCACCTTCACTTTAGTTTAATTACTTTGTTACTATCTCGTACATCCATACCAAAAATACAGTGCGACAAAACCCCAATAATCTCCCACTTAGTTTTAAAGCCATTTACCCATGCACGTGACTCCTATTCCTTCTACATGAATGTAAAAAGATCTAGATGGTAAGATATTTGTAAAAGGATCCTCCAGGTTATCCTTAGATTAAATCTTTGTCATTATGACCTTGCCCCTCTACAGTATCTCCCGTGTCAGGTGATACTTGCATCAATGCTATTCTCACTCTCGTGAGTCTTTAGTTCATTCAGATTTGCAGCCACACCATTATTGTCAAAGTAAAATGTAATAACAGGCTGCATCGAAGAATCACTTAGGAAGTTCCACGGACAAACATCCTCTTTTTCTACCTCCAAAGCGGTAACATACTCGGCTTCTATAGTGGAATCAATAATACAAGAATGCTTGATACTCCTATAACTTATGGCTCCACCTCCTAGGGTAAACACATATCCCGAGGTTTATTTCCTAGAATCCCTATCCGACTACAAATCCTAGTCAATGTACCTAAAGTTTTAGAATCTTTGTTTATTAAACCACCACATAATCTTTGATCCTCTTCAGGTACTTATGAATATGCTTCACAATAATCCTGTGCCCCAAACCTGAATTAGACTGGAATCTTCTGACTATGCCAATGACATAGCAAATTTTTGATCTAGTGTTGACTATGGCATACATGACGCTTACCACCACCGAAGCATAAGGTATATTCTTCATCCTCTTTATCTGATTAGGTGTCTTGGGAAACTGATCATTAGATAAAGAAATTTCATTGCTGAAAGGGAGAAACACTTTCTCAGAATCATGTATGCTAAACCTTATGAGCACTATGTTGATATAAGTAGCTTGGGATAGTCCCAACATCTTATTTTTCCAGTCATGCAGAAGCTTGATCACAAGGATGTGATTGGGTTTTTGTAAGTCCTCCATACTTAACGGACTAGACATCCACGCTCTTATACTATGCACCCACATTATTCTCGATAGGAGAATATCATCTATGTTTAGTACTAGAAATACTACTACCTTTTCGTCATTTTTGTTATACACACAAGTTTTATCCAAACATTGATGAAACGTAAAAGATTTGATTTCCTAATCTAATTGGATATTCTAATACCTTGATGCTTGCATGAGTCCATAAATGGATCTCTTAACCTTGCACGTTTTTCTTTATTAGCCCTTTGCTGTGAATCTCGTGGGTTGTACCATATATATGCACTCGTCAATATTACCATCAAAGAACATAGTCTTTCCATCCATTTGCCAAATATCATTAATGAGAGAGCAATAATGGAAAAGAGAATCTGAATAGACTTAATCATAACTACCAACGAAAATATATACTCATAGTCAATTTTTACCTTTCTAAGTGAATCATTTTGCAACAAGCTGAGTTTTAAAGGTTTCCACTTTTTATCTACCCTTCTCTTCATCTTGAAGATTCACTTGCATCGAATGGGTTTATCCCATCTGGAAAGTCTATAATTTCCAATATTTGTTTTAAATATATCAAATCCATCTAAATATTAATATCTTTTATCCAAAGCTCAACATCCTTATCATGGATTTCCTCGTCATAGGTAGTGGGATTCAGTTCGTGTTCCCTTGGGATGTCACTGAAGTGCTCTACCAAATACATTAACCTTTTAGGCTGACGCCTGACCTTATCACTACGATATGGCTCCACTTATGGTCAACAATAGGTGACACATGTGTTTAGATCATCGATAATACTCCCACTACTATTAGGAAATGTACTATAGATATCCGACTGTATTCCTCCCCTATAGGTGGTCCCGAAGGATTTTATTACTATTGTCCTCTTAAATCTTACAATATAATCTTGATCTCAGGCTTGTGATTTATCATATAATCTTCTTCAAAGTACTAGACATTTGTGCTAATAATTGCCCTATGATCCTTGGGATTATAAAATAAACCACCTTTGTTTTTTTAGATAATCCATAAAGAGATACACTTCTTTCCTTAATTCCATCTTCCCACGATCCTTCCTCTGCCCGTGTGCCTCGTAACCCTAAATTAGACCATGCCCTAGAATAAATGATCGCCTCTAATGCATAATCCCAAAATAATACCACATATACGAATAACTCATCATGGACCTAACCATATCCAAAAGAGTCAAGTTCCTTCTTTCTGCTACACCATTTTACTATGGAGTGCTCAATGAATACAATTGGGTTATTATACCTAAATTCGATAAGTGTTGCCTAAACTCTCCAAAGAGGTATTACCCTTTATGATCAGATCATAGAGTATGGATCAGTTTACTATGCCTACGCTCCACCTCAGCCTTTTATACTTTGAACTTATTCAAGGCTTCAAACTTGTGGTGCATAAGGTAAACATATCCATATCTTGAGTAATCAACGTGAAAGTGATGAAGTATTCGTAATCGCCTCTTGCCCGGATAGTCATAGGCCCACACAAATCAGGATGAACCGATTCTTACATATCTTTGGCTCTATACCCTTTAGCCGTAAACAACCTATTGGTCATCTTTCTCTCAAAGTATGATTCATATAATAGAAGTTCCTTCACTTCCAATGAATTACTTGTTCATTTGAAACCAGTATTTGTATCCTTTTTAGATTGATATGACCTAAGTGTAACTTCTAAAGATTTTCTTAGTTCAATTTAGAAGGTTCCCGTCTCTTCAGGTTATTTCCATTTAAGTTATTCAATTCAGTATCAAGTAGTAATGGTGAGACATGCCTTATAATGTAAAGATAATTTTCCAAATTTCCAGAACATATAAGATATAAAAAATCCTTTATTAAAAAAACTAGATATCCGTTCAACATAAGTTTAGAAATTGAAATCAAATTTCTTTTAACACTAAGACCATAAAAACAATCTACAAATACTAACTTATTTTCTTCACCAAAATTTAAAACTTAATTTTCTACTGCTACAACTCCCCCCTTGTGATGATTTCCCATGAATGGTTACCAAGAACCACTTTAAAAAGTTACGAACATGACCAATGGCTCCCACATCTACACATTAGGTTTCGATATATTGCACCACAAAACATGTTTCAATAATGTATGATACATTACCATTTCCATTCTTCTTAGTTAAAAAGATGGGGCATTTCTTCTCCCAGCGTCCTTCCCGTTTACAAATGTAACAGTTTTCGTTTTGGCTTCTTACCTGCTCCCTAGGGTCTTAAAGTTTTTCTTGGCGACTTTAGGTTGTCCTTGACTTTCCCTTCTTCTTCTTCTTCTTCTTCTTCTTCTTCTTCTTCTTCTTCTTCTTCTTCTTCTTCTTCTTCTTATTCTTATTCTTATTCTTATTCTTATTCTTATTCTTATTCTTATTATTATTATTATTATTACCTCTCGGTACATAAATAGATGGGCCTTTCTCAGAAACCAAAATCACACCCTTTTTTCCTATTTATATTCTCCATAACTTAGAGTTCCTTAAGTAGTTGCGCCAGAGATTAATCAAATTTGTTCATAGAATAGTTTAGGCAAAACTGTTTAAAGGACTCTAGTAGTGATTTGATAATCTAATCAACTTGAGTTTCCCCATCTATTTAAGATCCAAGCACCTCTAGTTCTCCTAAGATGGACATGATCTTTAGAACACGATCGCGTATGATAGTCCTTTCAGGCATATTGGTGTTGACCAGTTTTGCCATTGCATGCAACTTTGTGACACGATTTTGATCATTAGACATACCTATGAGGTTCATAATTATATCATAAGTAGTGGACATGTTTTGATGCTAGTATTATAACACATTAGCTTTAGTGGATAATATGTAAGAATGAGCCACCAGGTTAACCTTTTTCCACCTTTGGTAGGCTTGGACATCCCTTTCGGGTGCCCCTTCTTTCGATTTGGCAGGGCAAGCCTCCGTCAAGGCAAACTTATAGTTCTTAGCAACTAGAACATTATCTAGGTTTCTTTTTCAATGAATATAGTTCATGCTAGTAAGTTTGTTGTCATTTAAAATAGAAGCAAGTGGGTTGAATGATGATCCCATATTGAAATATGAAATCCTAAACTTTGAAAAGGAAATTATTTTCAAAATAACATGTGAGATTTTAACTTTGTTTCAATTTTAAAATGACTCCCTCGCCGCCATTTTAAAGTAAAACTCATCAAACATCCTAGTTCCCTTATAAAGTGAGATTTCTCGATGGAATATTAAATCGCTTCACCTTGAACCAGACATATCTATGTATTTTATTTATGTACTTGGACAATTCAATAAATTTTTTTCAACATAATTGAAAAGTCAACGACTTTTTATCCCGTAACTTATGACAGTGACTCCGATGGGAAGGATATCAAAAGTTATGTCTAGTGTATATCACCAATTCATATAATAAAATTAAATCCACTCATGTAAAACTTCCTCGATGGGAGGACCGAGCGCACTCACATTTAATTTCACTAAACAATCACTTAAGATTTTTAAAGTTTCGGTGAGAGTGTGATTAAGACCATCCAATGGCCCATATGAAGCTGACGTGAGGAATTAATTGCATCACAACTTTAAAATACCTATGGAGATCACGGGGTGATGTTAAAACCCCTCTCCCACTCAATTATTTAAATAATGAGGGTTTCGAAAATCAATTTATTCAATTTCCAAAAAGACCGAATTTAAATCCTTGGTAATTTTCCAATTTACTTGCACGAATTAAATATTTTGATCTCAAAATATTAATTTTCTTAAAATAAAATAATAATTTTAATTTTCCAAAATTAAATGAAAACCCAAAATTATTAATTAAATTCACACCTTTAAATTTAATTAGCCGATTTAATTCAATTTAGAAAAGGATAAATCAAACACAATTTTTTGGAGAAAGTCGGTGATCTAGGCCCGTCTCAAAATTATAATCCATGTTTTCCCAAAAAAGGGTGTTCCTAATTATCCAATTAATTACCACACGAATTACACAACATAATAAATAAAGAGATATGTAAACAATTAAATTATAATGCAACAAATAATAAAAAGATAAGATTTTTCTTTCCATCACGACCTAAACTTCTTCTTGAAACATAGATCTTCATGCACAAGTGCCTTTATTATAGAATACTTTATTTGACTTAGAGTCTGGCGTGAAGTAAACTTCATCACAAACAAGAGTTCTTGAGGGTCTTGATCACTGGAATCCAATAATCCATGGTCTAGAAATAATATTGAGAATAACCACCGCAGGAAACCACTTGAAAATACCCCAAAGGGACAAAATGCCAAAGTTGACAACCCCCGGGGGGGAGGGGGGAAATTAACCCCTTCAGGACCTATCTCCCCTCGTTTTTTCCACCCAAACCTCCATTAAACTCCCGCAAACACTTAAACCAACCCTAATACATGATTATAAGGGAATAAAAACTTACACCCCCTCTTAATTGCCTCTAAATATATCGATATCGAAATAATTATAAAATTTAATAATTACATCCATATCAAATCTAGATGCAAAAAATAACGACGGATAAACCACCATAGGATCCATTCACATAGTAAATAAATGAATGACAATGGTGGAAAGGATATTAACAAACAATCTTTTCAAAACCATATTAGTATGAAAGTATACACAAAGATACACCATTCCACAACATGCAAAATTAGGGTTTTCAAGGTTTGGATAACATGGACCTTTCCAATGGATGATTAATCTAAACCAAAGTTTTTTATACCAATTTTTAGGGATCGATATATGCGAAATAAAAATTTCTGCCATGGATCTTTGATTAATAAAATACTAGAAAAGGTAAAACCAAAAACTAGGTATGAAGAACACACCTAGGGTTTAGAACACAATACCTTTGCGGATTCGATTGTAATCCGATACGGAGAATGGTATTTGGGTAAGATGAAGGGATGCTTTATTTTTTATCTCCAAAAGCATGGTTGACCTTCTAAAAATCTTGTATCTTCTAGTGCATGACGCTTCCCAAATCTAAGTTGGCGTGTGGTCACCTTTTGAGATGAAAACTCCTCCTCATGAGTGAGATATGGTGGTCTCTCTCTAGACTTCTTCACAAAAATGAGAATAGTATTTTTCTATCACCCCTCTCAACTCAAATGCCGATGAACAATGACAAAACATGCCTTACCACACCCTTTATATACAAGTAAAAAAGGTGGGCTTGGGACAAACTGAGTTTCTTGAGAATTCGAGCCAACTACTTGGATATATTGACTACATCAGGGACCCCAGACAAAAAATTAAATTGACTTCCAAATAAATAGTCAAAAATACCAAATTACAATTGCCATAATTTTATTTTCTTTCCTTCTTTAATCATAATTAATTCCATTAAATAATTATGATTGCACTCCAACCTAATTATTTCTGAAATCACTCTAATATAATGAAGTCTTATTTGCAACATTGATTAAAGTACAACATATGATCCCCCCTGTAATGATTTTGATACCCGGTTTGTCAAATTAATTCACTATTAATCGACTTTAACTGACATCTAATAAATTTACTTGATTTTAAGACTTAACTTATTTTGATACTCCAACGGATTATTAATAATCCATTGATCGAGTTTACTATTGGAAACAAATCGTGTAAGCCAATAAATGCGGCATCACAATTTAAGGTTTTCTCGGACGCAGATGTAACACCCTGCCTAATTAAATACCGGGTGGGCAGTCCCATACCAAATTAAAACAGAATATACAGTTGGCTCATTCTTAGCATCACTGTCGAAAACATTTACCAATCACCCAATACCCAATTAAGTTGGTGTTAAAAACTTTCCAAATTTTAATTTCAACAAAATCCATTCTTAGTTTACGAATAACACAACACATATTATTCTACAACACTAATAACCGAACAGTTAACACAAAAGAATTTGAATGCAATTGGAATAAACATTCCCACATAATTATCCAATACAGTAATCCCAACAATAGATAAATGTATTAAAATGACATGAATATAAGACTATATGACTCAAATAGAAAAGAGATAATTGAATTCCTTTGGGCGACATGCCCTAAACAAAAGAATACTGTGAATCAAATGAAGATAGGCATCTAAGCAATACTCCATAGCTCCATAGCTCATCATAATTCGCTAAGGTTGGCGTCCCTGCTGCTGTACACCTGATATAGAAGGTACGATAGAAAAGAGAATATGCAAGGAAATGGGTCAGAGCCCGATGTAAAAATGATTTTGAAAACACCAAGTTATTAACAAGTGAAATAAAGCATTTATTATGTACATGTTATTATCCAGACTCTCACTTGATATTCTCGCCTCTCATCTAGAGTGCACGCTTAACGTTTCCTATTAACTTCCTAGTTAATGGTTCCTCCTAACTAGTTTCCATAATATGATTCCACCCCATATCATAACCCCATATGTCCCATACCATACGTAGTATAATTATTCATATATGTTTCCTATTAACATGAATCGTTTCTCATTAATATGAATTAAGCTCTTCAATGAATATTCATTAACTTATTTCAATTCTTTTTCTCTATTCACCGTCATCAACAATTATCACACATTAGGTTAATCTCACCACTATATATACATTCATTTAATTCATTACATATATATACATATATAATACGGCACCCCGAGACACAGCTGCGATGCACGCATTACTCTGCTATCACGTCCCAGTATCGTTGGTCGCCGAATAGGGGACTAAAGGTTCGGTAAGGATTCCTCGAACCACAAACATCAACACAATTATTGGAGGTGAACATAGTTCTCATACCTACGGTACACGCACATACCTATGTTCCCATAGTTATCGGACTTATCAACTCCCCGATAAGTCTTTTATAGACCTATGTTCTCGAGCGACAAATCAAAACTCCCATGGATTCATCAGGATACGACTGCCCTCACGCGCAAACCTCTCGTCGATAGCAAGTAAGCTAGGTATGTCATACACACATAACTCATCAATCAATCAAATAGGAATTATCATCTACCTATAATATAATATCAACAAGGTAATCACACTACCCTAAGATAATTCCCATACGTAGTGTTATATCTCTTAAATCCTACGTATTAAAATATTATGGATTTACTTCTTTAATTTACTTATTCAAGAGTCTCACTCGTTACTCAAAGTTCAAATAGGTTTTCCTCAATATATTTATTCAGTAAGAAATCACTAATATCCTACTGGTCCATATCATCTTGTCTCCTGAATTACTACGAATTAAACTCTCCTTTAATTAGGGTTATAACCGATTGTTTCTAATATCTTATAAACACGTCTTCTTTCACCTAGGATTAAACCCACTTGTAAACCTAAGGATGCCCAGGTGATATATTAAATTTCCCTTACTGGACCTATCCTTAATCCTCATGCATACAAATTAGAATCCAACACATGCATCTAGCAACCAAAATTTCTTTCAATTTAATTATCATAATTTTAATCAATTAAATCCCAATCACATTAATTCAATTCTTATCTAGGTCTTACTGATCTTCCATAAGTCCCATTATATCCAATTAATAATCACCAAAGATTTAGAAAAGATTTGGAATAAGAAAAATAATTAACAAGAAATAACTTCATGAATTCTGGGGAGGTCGATCGATCGAAGGCAGGGGGTCGATCGATCGATCGCCCAGATAACAGCCCAGTTTTCTGCATTTCTTCTATTACGGGTTTCATCACTTTTGATCATTCGAACCTTCATATTAACAACCCAAATTCCATATGATCCTTACTACATGATATAGAAACATATGTGAATGATTTCTAATGATCTAAACATCCCAGAATCATCAAGAGTTTGAATTTAAAGCCTATATTCATCCTGTTTTTTTTTCAGAAAATTATAAACATGATATCTTCAAGAACACACCAATGATTCTCAGAATTTCTTCAACATATTTATAATTATTTCATGGATTACTATCTACCTACAACATGAGTTTGATTCCTACATATCTCCATTTTTCAGAAATTTAATTAATAACTCTATCTTTATCTTCCAAACATGAAAAATCTCATCTTTTTATCACTATCCTAACATGGACAATATACAAACTTAGATTGCAATCATCAAATACTTGCCTCTAATGAAGGTCTGATCCTTTGGTGCTATATTTCACAGGTGGTTCTCCCCTTCTCCGGTCACTTCCGGTGGTGGTTGGTGGTGGTGACCTTTGGTCTTTCGTTCTCCTCCTTTCCAAGCAAGCTTCTCTCTTCCCAAGAAACCTTTCACTCTCTCTCACAAGGTGACCTCTCAATTTTGTGTAGAAGAGATGAATGAGCCCACGTACTACTAATCTCCAAATATTTATAATAAGACAAAATCCGAAATCACTTGTAAAAATGACCAAAATGCCCTTTTGGGTTGTCTTTTCATTTCCAAATGACCCGAGACCAAAAACCAACATCCAAATAGACTTTTCTGACTATTTCAACCCTTCTGGATGCAAGGATGCACTCAAAATGACTATAAGGTTGATAGAAAATAAGTTTCCTTTATAATTTCCTAAATTAGTCCCGACATGTCCCATACCGCGTCCGACTAAAAATTCAAATTACTGAATTAATATCACACAGCCATATCAATAACATCACATGCATATATTACCTAAATATCTTTAAGTAATATTCAGAATCATTCATTTTAATATCCACAATTCGGATAAAACCCAAATGAATTAATTTATAATAAAATCCAATTAATCCATTAATTTAAAATATAACCCATTTTAAAAGTCATTAAAATTACGGGGTATTACATACTTCCCCCCTTATAACAGAATTTCGTCCCAAAATTTTGAAAGACAAATCATACTGGTAAGGTCAACTATTGAGTATAAATCTCACATTGCAAGTAATCTATGTCGTACCATCCATACAGTACATTATCAAAAATCCAACTGATGTTACACCAAGCCTCACCATATAGTTTCAACTGAATCGAATTTAAACTTTATGCAATCTTCCCTATACCATCCTCGTGACAAAGTTTGGGGAAAATGGTCCTCACTTATTAAACAGATAAATCCTGAAGTCACAACTACTTACTGTTTCACAATTATGAAAAATACTACAATCCAACCATCCAGGGCGCCCATACACCCTATCGTACAACTTTCATTATAATATTTATCACAAAGGTTATAAACTCATATCCTAATGACCTAACTTATTTCGACTCCTAACGGTTATTAATTTCATGCGTGGGGCATCTTGCAAGCGAAATCCAAAAAAGGAACCCCCCCCCCCCCCGATACACTACTACCTAAAGTAGTCGGTCATCGAAACTCCTCAGGTCCTTAGTCAATAGTATATAACTTCTCTACGGGTTTTTTCGATTCCAAATTAAAAGTCTACTCATCTACTCTCTTATTAAAGATAAAATGATGGCTATAGTAGTACATACGCTCTCATATACCACAAGTCAATACATGTCGGTAGTCATATCATGTTCGGACATGCCTAAAGTAAGTAATTCCGTGATAAAAATCAGACCCACGTGATGACATGAAAATATAGGTGTCCCACGACCCCTCAGTGAGTTTACGTAAATAATAGTGCTATAGGCTAAGTTTAGTAACCCTTTTGCCCACACAATATTAATCGCTACAAAAATCAGTATGCGCCTCATAACTCCTTAGATATGAAACATACCCTCATTCGCGGGTGGTGGTTATTGAATCGCTACCTGATGGACGTTATATATACATCAATACTGACCCTGTTGCACGGGAGCTACTTGTATGGAGGTAGTGCTAGCACCGGAGCTGGCACTGGAAGAGCAGCTGGTGGAAATACTGGTATCTATGGCTCCTGTCGAGCATTTTTTTGCTGAGGGAGTTTGTCTTTATCAACACAATCTTGTCATTTATGACCATACTTGTTGCACACGAAACATTTTCCAGTAAACTTTCCACCATTTTGTCCCTGTTGACCCCGACCCTGCTGGTCATTACCTCCTTTCCTTTGGCCCTGATGAGCCTACCTTTGGCCCTGATGGCCCTGCTGTCCTTTCCCATTACCTTTATCCTCAAATCGAGAATCTCCAGATCATAAATGCTTAGCATAATCCCCTATCTGGGAGCCTTTCTCACTCTGAAACTGATGACTCTGTCCTAGCTGAGTCCCACTAAAACTGCCCCCAATAGTCTTGCCTTGCAGGCTTGACCCAAACCCCCGCTTGACACCCTGAGCATGTAAGCGGTTATCCTGGCAGTGAAGAATTGCAGCATTAAGAACACCTTTATAAGTACCTAGTGAAAGATTTCAAAATAAATGTTGGTGAATCTTATAGTTCAAGCCATCAATGAACATTAGAATTCTCATCTCCTCAGTGAGTACCTCTGCTGGTACTAAATTAGTTAGTCGCATAAATTCTTCCTCGTATTCTGCCATCATTTTCTCTCCCTATTTCAAATGAAGTAATTTCCTCCTCATCTTTGTCTGGATGGCGGAAGGAAAGTACTTCCGATCAAACCGTATCCAAAAGTCTTGGATAGTCATTGCGTCTCTCTCTTCGATAGTGGTCGTAGTCTCCCACCATTACAAAGCTAGCCCTACTAGCTTGAATGTGACTAGCATTTGGCGTTAAACTTCAGTACATTCGATCATTATCAAGTGCCTTTGGATATCTTTCTTCCATTGGATAGCAGTCACGACATTTGATCATCCCTGAAACTCAGGTGGGTGTGACTTCTGAAAGGCATCCCTCGCTCGTTCCCATGCAGTAGGAAACATTTTCCCTTGAGCGGGTGGCACAACTGGTGCCTGTGCTAGAACCTCCTGAACAGTAGCTAGAGCGGCATTGATTGCCTAAGCGATAATTGCAGCAACTTCGGCCGCAGTCATTGTACCCTGAGCTGGGGCGGGCTGAGGTGCACGTCGAGGAGGCATCTAAAACGAGAGTATACTATTAGTATTCGATATAACATAATCGGCAAAGAACGTAGGCGTATATCGAAAAGCAAGAATCCTACTCATAGGGCTCTACGTCAAAGAGAGCTAAGCTGAAAACACAGTAAACCGTACAGACCCTAAAAGACACTAGAACCTGATGCTCTGATACCATTTGTAACACCCTGCCTAATTAAATACCGGGTGGGCAGTCCCATACCAAATTAAAACAGAATATACAGTTGGCTCATTCTTAGCATCACTGTCGAAAACATTTACCAATCACCCAATACCCAATTAAGTTGGTGTTAAAAACTTTCCAAATTTTAATTTCAACAAAATCCATTCTTAGTTTACGAATAACACAACACATATTATTCTACAACACTAATAACCGAACAGTTAACACAAAAGAATTTGAATGCAATTGGAATAAACATTCCCACATAATTATCCAATACAGTAATCCCAACAATAGATAAATGTATTAAAATGACACGAATACAAGACCATATGAATCAGATAGAAAAGAGATAACTGAATTCCTTTAGGTGACATGCCCTAAACAAAAGAATAATGTGAATCAAATGAAGATAGGCGTCTAAGCAATACTCCATAGCTCCATAGCTCGTCATAATCCGCCAAGGTTGGCGTTCCTGCTGCTGGAAACCTGATATAGAAGTTACAATAGAAAAGATAATATGCAAGGAAACGGGTCAGAGCCCGATGTAAAAATGATTTTGAAAACAGCAAGTATTTAACAAGTGCAATAAATAATTTATAATGTACATATTAGTATCCATATTATCACTTGATACTCTCACCTCTCATCTAGAGTGCACACTTAACGTTTCCTATTAACCTCCTAGTTAATGGTTCCTCCTAACTAGTTTCCATAATATGATTCCATCCCATATCATAACCCCGTATGTCCCATCCCATACGTAGTATAATTATTCATATACGTTTCCCATTAACATGAATAGTTTCTCATTAATATGAATTAAGCTCTTCAATGAATATTCATTAACTTATTTCAATTCTTTTCCTCAATTCACCGTCATCAACAATTATCACACAGTAGGTTAATCTAACCACTATATATACATTCATTTAATTCATTATATATATATATATATATATATACATATATAATACAGCACCCCGAGATACAGCTGCGGTGCATGCATTACTCTGCTATCACGTCCCAGTATCGCTGGTCGCCGAATAGGGGACTAAAGGTTCGGTAAGGATTCCTCGAACCACAAACATCAACACAATTATTGGAGGCGAACATAGTTCTCATACCCATGGGACACGCACATACCTATGTTACCATAGTCAGCGGACATATCAACTCCCCGATAAGTCTTTCATAGACCTATGTTCTCGAGCGACAAATCAAAACTCCCATGGATTCATCAGGATATGACTGCCCTCACGCGCAAACGTCCCGTCGATAGCAAGTAAGCTAGGTATGTCATACACATAACTCATCAATCAATCAAATAGGCATTATCATCTTCCTATAATATAATATCAACAAGGTAATCACACTACCCTAAGATAATTCCCATACGTAGTGTTATATCTCTTAAATCCTACGTATTAAAATATTATGGCTTTACTTCTTTAATTTACTTATTTGAGAGTCTCACCCGTTACTCAAAGTTCAAATAGGTTTTTCTCAATATATTTATTCAGTAAGAAATCACTAATATCCTACTGGTCCATATCATCTTATCTCCCAAATTACTACGAATTAAACTCTCCTTTAATTAGGGTTTTAACCAATTGTTTCTAATCTCTTATAAACACATCTTCTTTCACCTAGGATTAAACCCACTTATAAACCTAAGGATGTCCAGGTGATATATTAAATTTCCCCTACTGGACCTATCCTTAATCCTCATGCATACAAATTAGAATCCAACACATGCATCTAGCAACCGAAATTTCTTTCAATTTAATTATCATAATTCTAATCAATTAAATCCCAATCACATTAATTCAATTCTTATCTAGGGGCTACTGATCTTCCCTAAGTCCCATTATATACAATTAATAATCACCAAAGATTTAGAAAATGTTTGGGATAAGAAAAATCATTAACAAGAAACAACTTCATGAATTCTGGGGAGGTCGATCGATCGAAGGCAGGGGGTCGATCGATCGATCGCCCAGATAACAACCCAGTTTTCTGCATTTCTTCTATTACGGGTTTCATCACTTTTGATCATTCAAACCTTCATATTAACAACCCAAATGTAATATAATCCATACTACATGATATAGCACCATATGTGAATGATTTCTAATGATCTAAACATCCTATAATCATGAAGAGTTTGAATTAAAAGCCTATATTCATCCTATTTTTTTTCAGAAAATTATAAACATGATATCTTCAAGAACACACCAATGATTCTCAGAATTTCTTCAACAGATTTATAATTATTTCATGGATTACTATCTACCTACAACATGATTTTGATTCCTACATATCTCCATTTTTCAAAAATTTAATTAATAACTCTATCTTTATCTTCCAAACATGAAAAATCTCATCTTTTTATCACTATACTAACATGGACAATATACAAACTTAGATTGCAATCATCAAATACTTGCCTCTAATGAAGGTCTGATCCTTTGGTACTGTATTTCATAGGTGGTTCTCCCCTTCTACGGTCACTTCCGGTGGTGGTTGGTGGTGGTGACCTTTGGTTCTCCTCCTTTCCAAGAAAGCTTCTCTATTCCCAAGCAACCTTTCACTCTCTCTCACAAGGTGACCTCTCAATTTTGTGTAGAAGAGATGAATGAACTCGCGTACTACTAATCTCCAAATATTTATAATAAGACAAATTTCTGAATTAATATCACACAGCCATATCAATAACATCACATTTATATATTACCTAAATATCTTTAAGTAATATTCAGTATCATTCATTTTAATATCCACAATTCGGATAAAAAATTAATTAATTTATAATAAAATCCAATTAATCCATTAATTAAAATATAACCCATTTTAAAAGTCATTAAAATTACGGGGTATTACAGCAGATTCCTCCAAATTAAGAACTTAGACCCACTTGCATAGTTGTCTCCCATTATTCATGGATCATTTGATTCAATCTAGTATTGAACCTCACACATATCAATAAAAGCGATAATCATATAAACATTCCAATCCTCACAATTATCGGGGATTAAGAATCTATACATCCTTTGCACTTTGTGTGAGATTGCCTGAGTCTAATCTAGACAATCCTTAGACTCAAATCTCACGGTTGATCATGTTTAATGCATTATTATTTTATCCTCATCAAAATACTATATTGAACTCTTACACAAGTTCTTGAACCTTCATACATGTTCCCATAGTTTGAGATAAACTACCAGTATTGCATCACAATTGTTCTGATATGATGTCAAGTTCCTATCTAGATTGTGAACTTTTCAATAATGTTAGAACCAGAATTCCAATCTTCTTGTGATCAGACCGAAGCCAACTAATTGGAATTACAACTTAGCTCTATTGACATTAATATGAAACAATATATTTAAAAAAAATATTAATCATTCACACAAACTTGTTTCTCATTTCAAAATAACAATCGCTTATTCATTTGACTCCCATTACTTCTACGTGAGTGTTAAAAATCCTAGTTGTTAAGCTCTTTGTAAAATGATCTACTACGTTGTCCTTAGATGAAATATTTATAACAATGATATCTCCCCTCTACATGATCTCCCGTATCAGGTGATACTTGCACTCGATGTGCTTTAACCTCTTGAAGGTGTTTGGTTCTTTAGAATTTACATCCACACTATTATTGTCACAGTAAAGTGTCGTAGCCAACTACACTAAAGGAAACACACCCAATCACCTAGGAAGTTTCGGACCCAAATGACATCTTTTACTGCCTCCAAAGAGGTAGCATACTCGACTTCCATGGTGGAATAAATAATACAAGGCTTCTTGATACTCCTCCAACTTATGGCTCAACCTCATAGGGTAAACACATATCCTAAGATCGATTCCTGGTGACCCTATCCAACTAAAAATCCGAGTTAGTTTACCCAAAGGGTATAAGACTCTCTTTTGAGTAAACTAACACATAATCCTTAGTCCTCTTCAAGTACCTGAGAATATGCTCACTACAGTCCAGTGCTCCTCACCTAGATTAGACTAGATTTTGATGAGTATGCTTACAATATAATAGATATCCGGTTTAGTGCAGACCATAACATACATGAGGCTTCCCAATGTAGAAGCATAAGGTATATTATTGTACTCTCTTTTTTTTTGACAAATGAGAAGGGAAATATAAATGTTTTTGAATTTTTGGCTTTAGACTAAAAAAGGGAAAGTGAATGATTTTTTGGATTTTTAGGATTCTTTTGAAAAAGAGGAAAAATGTTTTTGTATTTTTGAAACATGGGGAAGGAAATTAAAATATTTGGGTATATTTTTTGTGGTAAAAGGGGAATGTTGGACTCATTTTGAAAAATGTAGATAAAGCATAAAACTGACTATCAAATGACTTAAGTTAAATATGTACAATTAAAGGACAAGTCCTATCTAAAACATAAACAATTTTAATATATAATTAAGTGATGCGATAGTCAAATTTTAATTAATCTACGAGCGTGAAAAGCATTGAGTCCAATATGTCTCCCGTGAGAACAAGGGTCTTACTAGTGAAGCCTCACCACACTAGCTACTATGATGATCTACTGTCCGGTACGACACAAGGGAAAGCATAGATCCATTTTACCAGGGGTTTTGTATGAGAGAGAAGGAAAAGGAAGGGGGTGTGGCTGTGTTAATGAAGGGAAAGAGAGGGACTAGAGTAATAGGACTTGTGATGTGGTGATAGGAGAGAGGATAAGAGAGCTATGAGAGGGAAATGGGTACAAGGGAAATAGGGGACAAAGGTCCCACCTACTGGGATTTTGTATGAGGGAGAAGGAAAAGGAAGGGGGAAGTGTGGTTTGGAAATGAGGGGGAGAGGAGTTTGTTAGGTGAGTGTGGTTTGTGTGAATATGTGTGTGTGTGTGTGTGTGTGTATGTGTGTGTGTGTGTGTATGTATGTGTGTGTGTGTGTGTGTGTGTATATGTATGTGTGTTTGTGTGTGTGCATCCATACTAATACACAAATATATACATATAAACATATATGAAACAAACACAAAATTAAAATGCATATTAGAATATAACACTAATTACACTTATAGTAAAATATTAAATGGAACAATACTAATACGACACACATATTTTATATCGACATTTATAAAACACATACTTACACTAATATACGACACTTATATACTAGTATATAGAATGAAATGCATATACTTATATATATAATATTATAAAGACATATTATTAGTACATATACATATAATAAAACACACAAAATATGTACATGCTAATTAAATGACCAGAACGTATAATAAGAATAACATGAACATATTAAATAACACTTACTAAAAAAATATGATAATAAAATACACACACATGGATTGACGAAAATTGGAAGATGGCTTGGGATGGGTATTTTGGATGTCTAGGGTCAATTAAAATTTGAAACCACACTTTAGACCCTAACTTGTCGCAATTGTTTTTAATTAAGCGTTTGTGTACTGCAAATGCGCAATGACCTAGACATTCAATAATAAATATCATATCTCCAATATTTGAGTACACTAGCAATTAAAATGATATAGTAAGAGGTAAAATACGACATTTTTGGGTACTTTTCAACCAAAAATCTTAATCCAAAGGTGCTAAGTCCAATTCCAAGGAGTTAGTCAACATCTTGTATAAGGTATACATATCAAACTCTTGTTTTTGTTTACATGCATTTGTGCTTAACTTCAAGGGTGGATCTAGGTTTACTCAAAGGGGTGGGTTAATAAGTCAAAGTCCATAAAAATAAAATAAAAACAAAAAAATCATGATTAAAATTAGTTCAATAATAGAATTCGTTAACTATAAAATAAAAAGTTTTACCAAAATCGTTCCCTTATATTCTCATTCATTAATTAAAAAAAATCTCTCGAAATTTTACCTGGGGAGTCTTCAACGATTCTAAATCAATACTCAAAATGAGTTCCCATATAAGGAAGATAGACAAGCGATCTTTAATAAATTCATCCCCTATTGAGTTATGAAATTATGTTTTAACATGTTTCATACTAGAAAAATCCCTTTCAATAGTCGCCGTGGAAACAGGAAGAGTGAGGACGAGACGAATCAATCTTTCAACCAAATAATAGTCATAGATATTTCTTCTTACATACAATTGTCGACATAACTCACCTGGGGTAGAAACTTTTTAAAACTTGGGATCATTAACTACATCAAGTTTGTAATGCATCAATTGACATCCCAAGCGATGGATATCTTGTTCGTCAAAGTCCCCGGGATAATTTTTTTGGCAATATCGCAAATACCCTCAATATTAAATGATGAAAAAGAGTCACTTGGATACAAAGCTGAGCTAAGGGTAAGAATTACCACTACCCCTCAAAAAATTGATATTCTAACTGTGTCATCTGAAAATATATTATGGCATTAAAAACATCATAATGATAATAGTGTTCAACTGTGATGTGATCTTGCTGCTAAAATTAACGACTTGTACCCTCACCAAAACAAAAATACATATTAGGTATAGAAATAAAATGTTGAATACAAAATGACGTTACGATCTCAAGAAAAGTTCCCCAACTATCCTATCTCAGTTTTTCAAGAAGTTATTTTTTTGTGGTGACTAGTTTCATAACAATTAAATTGTCTTGAGTTTTTTGTTACAAGGCCTAGCAGATCATGTTAGTGATCCCCATGATTTCACACATTAAGAACATAATAAATATGAATCCAAACTCCCTCATAGATTTAAACACACCGTGAGCTATCCCGCATATTTAAGGACTTGCCCCACTCTTTTTAAGAGCCTCAATAGTTGTGCAAACTACATATCCATCAAGTCCCCTACCGAATCATAATGTGAGATTTAACGCGTAGCTATAGGTCGATGCAAAATAGCAATCTGATTATCCCCTTTACATATTATCGTTCACCACTGGTCAACATACGTTCGATGTCATTGTTATGTGAAAATTTTAACTCCGACAAATGTTTTGGAGAAGAAGCAACAAGATTCATAATACAAGTCAAGTGGAAGAAGAATTTCCAAACACTAAGTCTTATTTTTCCATTGCAAATAAAGATAATTAAAGTTGATAAGAAAATCAATGAACATAATTTTCATATGGGCAATCCTTAAAAAACATTGCCTACAATCCATTCCATTGACCACATATATTCCTAGCACCGTCGTACCTTTTGACCCAGTAAGTTTTCAATGGGAGATTGTAACGAATAAGCATATCGGATATTTTGTTTAAGATTTGGCACTGATGTGTTTTCAACCCCCACGATATCAATAAATCATTTAGCTATCAAGCCATATCTCTTAACATATCTCAACATAAGGGACATTTGTTCCCTTTTGGACTCATCTTCACTACACCAAAATGCTGATTTATGACTGCTTGCTTTTAACTGCTAATGGGTGTGACAAACTTTATCACTATCAGGAGCAGTACTAAAATTATTTATAACTGGCATTAGGAGTGATAAAATTTTAAAGTAATGAAAAATTTGAGTGGATTGGTTTGTCCCTGTTAAGTTCAGTGACAAATCTTATCATATGATTCATTTATGACTGCTATAAGCAGTTACAAATTTGTAACTGCCACAAAGAGTCACAAATTTTATAATTAGGCTTAATTTATGACAATAATGAGCAGTCAAAAATTTAGAACTTTCGTGAGTAGTTAGAAATGTTACATTAAGCTTAATTTGTGACTTGTATCAGTAGTCACGAATTTATAAGTCATAAATTTATAACTACAATTTCATATCCCTCTTCTCTCTCCTATATCCTTTTCGTGATCTTCATTTTCAAATCTTATATTTCATCCATTTCATATCTCATATCTCCTTTTCTAAGACCTCTTCATCAATTTCTCGCTTTTCCATTCCTGAGATGGTGAATTCTATTTTTTTTATCCTTTGATTCCCAATGTTTAGATCGAAATAAAATAATTAGCTTTTATGGGTATTATTTGAAATGAAATATGTCCTCCCAAATCATGTCAATTTATTTCACCCACTAGTGGATATTGAGAAGCAAAGCATAACCTCAAGAGTCTTGTACAATATCCCAACTCATTCTTCATGGTAACTAAATAGTTAGTTTGTTTATATATTTTAAGGCTTGTTATAATTTTTTTATTTTTCATCTATTTAATATTTTTCTTTGTTTTCCTTTTCAAGGATGTTAAATGTCAAGGATTCTTTAAAATGTAAGTTTTATATACTGCTTTCATTTGGAACTATTTTTTTTAGCTGAATATTCTATTTAGTCATGTACTATTTCCTAAGTTTTGAATGAGTCCCTGAATTTCCTTTTGTTTCAGTCTAATCCTTTAAATTATTATAAATGTAATCTTTTCTTACAATAAAAGTATGCCAAATACTCATAAAAGGGAATCTTTTGTTACAATTGAAATTCGAATGATCTGGGATACTCATGATTAATGTTTACTTTCTTTATATACAAGTATATGCCAACTAGATTCAACCAATTGTGTTTAATTAGTGAGGCCATTAATGCACCATCAATGGAGAATAATGCATTTTAAGTTTTTATATAACAATTTCATATGAAAATTTGAAATTATGTAGAGCATTGCAAATGATTTTACTTTTTTCATAATCATTGAAACTATCACATATAAGAACAACACTAGCATCCATTTGACTTCTAACAATATTATAATCAAGTGACTATTAAGAAATAGAATAGCTAAAAGATTTGTAATGAAACCAATAAAATATTACAAAAAATCCCATTGTGATTAGCTGAAATATCATGACTGGTAAAAAAGGCTAGATTGTCCATTGTGTGCATGATGGTTGGAAGTACCATCCTAAACCTTATGTTTATTAACGATATGTTTTACACAAGATGTGTATAAATACCATTAGTCATTTATTATTATTAAACTGTTCATATTGAGTGTTGACTCACTAAATAGCTAATACATTGGTTGGAAACTTTGAACTTGTGCAAGCTATGATTAAAAGGCTAATGACTGATGTGCCTTTTGGAGTTTTACTATTTAGGGTGATTGATTCATCGTTGGTCACCTTTATCATGCCTCTTCACATGGATGGTACGAAGGCTCCCAAGAAATGGCGAGTACATCTTCATTTTTTCTATTTTGGCCTTGAGGTGGACCCCTAAATGTATAAGGTAGAAAATAATTACATATAATACCACGTACTTTTAAAGGTATTTAAATTACACTATGGATGTAATTTGACAATTTGAGGAATTATTGTAAATAGTAATTTTGGGATTAATGAGAGAAATTAAATAAATTTAATGTCATAAAGTAAATAGTAAATATTAGCTTGTAAGTGCCAGATTAATATTTACATGGATTATATTTTCTTACGAGACTAAGTATATGAGTGGATTATTTTTAATTACATGTCGCAAGTTGGGTAAAGCGACAAAGGAAATATCTTAATTTGGAAAATACGTGTATTGAACGTGTTGGGTCAAAATAGTGAATCTTAGTTGAGTGACACAAATGGAAATTTCGACTGCCCCATTGGGTTCGTAATGGCTGAGATAGTTAAAATAGAGTACTCGGGGGTAGTATTTGGGTTCCGGGCATTTTTGGACTAGTAGGGACTCGTAAATGAGTGCACGAGTCATTTAACAATTGGGTATATACCTAATTTCCGATTTAAAGAGGTTGCATCCCTCATTTCCCCAAAATATCAGCCCTAAGATAGAGAGAGAGAGAGAAGAGAGAAAGAAGAGAAGAAAGAAGAAGAAAGAAAAGACAAGAAAAGAAGAGATTTTCGGTCAAAATTCGCGGGATTCGACTCGTGGTCGTCGGATTTAATCCACGAGGGAAGTGTTTAACTTGCTTTATGATTTAGTGTGTTTAATTTCTCATATTGTAGTAGGTATAAAACTAAAGATTTTTGGGTTGAAATTTAGTGGATCAAACAGGTTTTCGGAAGATTAAAACGGATATAACTCGATTAATACCCAATTTGAGAAACTTGGAATTTATTGAAATTAATTGTTGAATATGGGTTCTAGGATGATTAGAACCATTTCTATACGTATATTTATGGTTGTTTGAAGTTGGTTGATGATGAGAGAGGAGATAAAAAGCTTGGAGGTGTTTTAATGGAGGTTTGGATTTTTGGAGAAGAAGGTGAATAGTGACCAGCGTCACTTCCGGACTGTTTCGGACAGGAAAACAGCTGATTCAGCTCTCGGTCAAAACACAAAAATTGTAAATCTTTTCAATACGGTCGTGTGGGCTATAATCGTGTATTTTTTTATTTTTCTTCGAATTGTTATGATTTTTATAAGATGGCAGTTCTAGTGTGAAATCACCAACTCGGAAATGCACTCGGACATTGGAAAAATAAACGGAAACAATTGTTTGGAGATAAATATTTGGGGTTCCTAAAAATAGTGTGGGGACTTCTAAATATATTTTTTTAGTAAGGCTTGTATTTTGGATTAGTTGAAAGTAAAATCCAAGATTTACCCAAATCGGGGTGTTCGTGAGGAATAATACCTAAAGAGATATTTAGGTGTGATTTGAATATTAAATAAGGGAATACGTATTGGGGTATTTTAATTGTGTGACGGCTTATATTATTGCGAATGAGAATATTCGAGGCTATTGGCTATCGCTATAAGAGTTTGGAGATTTTAGCCATAAAAGATTGAGAAGAGATATAAATAATATATATTGATGTTATTGATATAATCATTGTGCGGTGAGAAAAGCTTAGAAAATAAAATATTGGGGATTGTTCAAATTGATAAATGCGTAGGATATCCAAGATATAAATATACTATGTATGGGATGTATTATATGGGTTATGAGTATGCCCTTATATTGTATATGTGTAAAAATCATGCCCGCGCTACTTGCTATCACGGAGGTTACCGCGTCGGGACAGTCTTATCTCTATGGGTCCTTTATGGGGGATATTGACTTGTACCCTAGAACATAGGACTCCCTGGTACAGGCTATCTGATTGATATTCAGACGGTCCTAAGAGATGTGAGGGTATGTGCCGACCTCTTAGTGACTTGGAACTATGCTTCGCCTCCATTTGTATGTATTTTGTGTTAATAGAGTTCGAGAGTGATTCCGAACTAGCATTTCCCTTAGTTTGTGTGATGCGGGAACTTGATAGCAGAGTATGCCAGCACCATAGATATTATGTGGGGTGCCGTTAGTATATATATTATATGCGTGACTAATATATATACATATATTTATATGGGAACTTTCTATTGTTATATAAATTGATGTGTATGCATAAAGAGAATAATGTGCATATACCGAAATCTTGTTTGGTGTCCTATATGGATAACTAATATACTTGTTGCGAAAAGTATATTGTATATATATGAGATGAGATATCATATAACCTAGCCATGAATAAAAGGAGAAGAATGAATAAAGTGATATACTCCTTCTGGTAGATTTATATCTGGATTTATATGAATATGGATCATATGTTCTAATGAGAAGTATCAATAAATACGGGATGGTATAAATATGGTATGTACTGAAGGCCTAATGGATCCCGATGATCAACATTGTCACGTAGTAGTGTATCGGGGGGGTTCCTTGTTTGTATTTCTCTTCGCGAGACACCCCACGCACGAACGTAACGTAATGTTGGGAATGAGGAGAAGTTTAGTCCTTAGTACCCGAATTGATGAGGTTTATTAGAAGATGGGTAATTACATTAGTTAGGTAGGGTAGCTTAACTAGGTTGTTTAAAATGGTATGCTCTAGTTGTGCACAGTTAGAAGAGGGGTGAGGTGTATCTCATGTGAGAGCGATACCAGTTTAAATATGAGAAATAACATATTTTAAAATATGGATTTTAAGCACTTGCTAAAATGTTTTAAAAAATCGGGCTCTGACCCGTTTCTCTATTTTGCCCTCTTGCTATATCTATATATATATATATATATATATATATGTATCCATACACAGGGACGCCTGGATGATAATTCCTTCGAGTCAGACGTTTGTTGCAGCAGCTGTGGATGCAAGCAGGTTTATTATAGACGCATCTATCATTGAGATCTAGATAGGGGGTATTGTAAAAACATTCGGGCTTATAGACCAACTGTACTCACTTATTCTTTCATCGCCTTTTAGTGCGGCATTCGATTTGGTTGTATTATTTTACCGAGTGTTCGTTTATTTTAATTTTTTTATTTTATTTCATTTCATTCCAGTTACTGCATAAAACTGTTGTAATTGTTTTATTTGAATGGTTTGATTAAAAAGATTAGTTAATTAAAAATTTGACGCCAACCTAATAGGATATTAGTAATAAAATTTGTTTTCGACAGTGATGCTAAGAATGAACCATATGAGACTCCTATTTTAATTTGATATAGAAGTGATAACCCGATATTTTATTAGGCGGGGTGTCACAAGTGGTATCAGAGCATCAGGTTCTAGTGTCCTTAGGAATCTGTGTGGACGTACTACACTTTCAGCTTTGATTTTGATTTGATATAGAGACTTATGATTAGGATTGTTGATATCCGCTTATAATATTTCGTTCTCCTGCTATCATGAAATGTTATAGTGAATCTTTTGTGCGCTCGTTCGAGATTCGTGTGTTGATCGACGAAGGGCGACCATGGAAGTCCATTGTGAGGGCAGCAGGAGGCGGGGATTAGTTAGAGATGTAAGTTGATGTTAGGAATGAGGACCGCGGTAGAGGTCACTCTCCTTGTGACATTGTCGTGAATTGCTGCAATGACTACTATAGAATAGTAGTTATAATTATCTATGCACCACTATAGTAGAGAATGGTGCTAAACTTGAATTACCCAGTAAAGTTAAATGGGGAAAGTTTGAAAAGATCATTGATAAGGACCGTACGTTGAAGTTAAGTTATCCAGAAGTAGTGTAGTGTTATCCAACGGAAGTAGAAGGATCAGAAGCTTTGGCTTTGAGCAGGGTATGGAATGCCCAAATGTGAAAATTTGAGGAAATTTTTTCTCACTCAATGGAGTAATGTTGAAATGGTGGGAACGGTGATCACCACACTTGAGGGAGTAGGGTGTTTTGCTCAAAAATGAATCTTACAGATGGTTTTAAACTATAAATTCCTCTGATTTAGAAATAATAAAGTGAATACGGTTTCTAGGTTATTCACATAAGAATCTGTCTGAGACCGACGGTGAATAAAGAGTGACATGATTATGTGAACTTAGTACCGGCGTAAGGTAGGTACAATGGAGAAAGAGGTTTCTCCAATGGAATGATAGACTCACTAGTAATTAGACTTATGTAGAGTGAGTTATAGTTGTTTTTAGTGCAAGGTGTGAAATATGCAATAAAAAAAATTAAAGTTGTGAGACTTTGTGATTTCAAGAGTCTAATGGGATAAATACTCTTGGGATTCGAATTGAAATTTTGGATATAATTAGGATACGAGATAGTTGTGATAAGATTAATATTTATTTATATTATAAGTAAGTGAATACTTATGGAATTGGAATAAGAAAGTGAATACTTATGGAATTAAATCGAATATGTATATTCAGTATTACATGCTAATGCTACGAGAGATGGGCATGGATAGTTGGATTTAATGATATATATACGGGTATAGGAACAATATATATATGATAATATTAAAAATATATATGTGTGTTAATGGTATATTTATGTGAAGCATACCCCCTCTAGTGATATCGTGGGAAGTTGCGCGATGTGGGTGAGGCCCCTGGCTTGAGGAGCAGGGAGCGTATAGTCCTCAGGTCATAGTGTCCATTTTATTGTGTGATTTTATCAGGAATGAGACGTGGTGGGTATGTTACGTTCTCATTTTCGAGGAGGAACTATGATCGCTTCCCATTCGTTGTGATTTGGTTTTTACCAAGTCGGTGTGATAGTCCGACCGCTGGTACCCAGAATGATGTGTAAGTAATTCCCTGGAAGATGATAGCATTGAGAGACTGCATCCATTGAGTTATAGCTCTGAGGGATGGTTTTTATACTTATATAGTGTGTGATATGTAAGTATGGATATACTTGATGTGTATAGTATAATGTATATATATTTATATAAGATGTGTAATATATATATATATATATATATATATATATGGATATATTAAAGAATGGAATGCGAGATAAATTCTAGATGAGCCCGCCTTTATCATATGCTTAGATGGAACTTCGAAGAGGAAGTGTTTCATTACAACGATTTTAGTGCATGGGGACCTTATAGATATAATTTAAGGTATGTAGTATTTATTATTAAGCTGTGAGTTTAAGCTCATTGTTGTTTGCGCTAAGGATTTAGTGTTAGTACAAGCGCTTGGTTGTGTGGCTACTGGAAAGAATTAAGAGTTCTGACCACATTTTTGTCGATAGGAGATATTGGAGTATCCGAGTAGTATATTTGAACAAAAGGGCCTGCACGACCGACAAAGTTAAGTAATAGTGTATAGGAGGGGTTCCTTATTTGGATTTCACTTGCGAGACGCTCCACACACGAACCTTAACGACGTCGGGAGTGGAGAGATGTTATAGAATGCAAGGATGGTGGTTTTGACGATAAGTCACCTAATGTAGAGAAAACACTATAGAGTGAGAGTCGTTTGTTGACTGTATAATTATATAGAGATATAAGTGCTACGGAGAAGCACTGAAATTATTTTCTCATCGCAAGTATGTGGGTGAGTTAAGGTGAAGGAAATCGATTTGAGACGTATATCCAGGCCTTGAATAGAAGGAAAATTCATAGGAAATACATCTTGGGTATAATGTTCGTAGCACTTTTGCAGAGAGTAGGCGCCCGATTAATTAGATTTTCCATTTCATTAAGATGGAAGGATATAGTGGTAGAAGTGCGTTGGTAGGTTAACAAGGTAAGATTTAGAAAATCCCGTTGGTATCCCTTGGACCATTATATCTCGATGACCGACGATGCGAGGGAGTAATGTAACGGGAGGGTTCCTTGTTTGGATTTCGCTTTGCGAGACGTCCCACGCATGAAACCAAGCAAATGTCGGAAGTCGAGAGAGGTCTTGGGCACTAGGGAAATAATTAAAATAGTACTCATATTACGTGTATTAGAAACACCTTAATCTTAAGACTACCATGAAGTAAGGGCAATAAGGCATTGATATAGGAAAACTATTGTGAGATAACCACAAGAAGATCGATGGAATAATCTTAAGAAGGATTGAATTTCCAGGTATCGGGAGAATTAAATTTCGAATTATTCGAGTTAAGGGATACCCAGGTGTTAGTATCAGGCCAATGAAATGAGGCCCATTATTTATAGTGAGTATGATGTATCAAAACGTTTGCAATGGTGGTGCATATATGCATGGGTGATAGGGGGTATGGGTACCCTGATTAGTAAATCCCAAAAATGTCCGAGATGGAAGGATGTGAAAATAAATATGTATAATAAATGCCTGAAAGGTGGATATAAACAAGGTTAAACGGTATAGTGTATTGAATGTCGTGCGAGGATGACGATAATGCAAACATTTATGTGAAACGAGAGCTAACACACCCGAGATGGGATTGAAAGGATGTGGAAAGTCATTTAAAAAGGTACCTCTTAATGAAAAGGTTACCCAATTTATTGTGAGAAAGTAGAGCGGAGTCATACTCAAACGAGTATTGAAGAGTGGCTTGCGCAAGACTGTATGGTTAGCATACTCCAAATAAAAAAAAGGGAGTGTATGTAGTACCAAATTCTTTAAGAGTATATGAGAGTTAATACTTTAATTATTCGGTATAGGGAATGTAACTTGGAGATTACGAGAGAGATAGTAATCTGATTATTTATACATTACGTAGCGATGAGAATAAAATACGTATGAGAAGTGTATGACTAGGCTAGGAATATGCCTATGAATCTTAATAGGATGTTTGTATGCCTATTATGTGATATTATTATTAAGAGCACTAATGGATGATAACCCGGGGGTGCAAGAACATTATTGATTAAGTGCGCTAATGGGTGTTAACCCGGGTGTGCAGGATTAATATATATATGTATAGGGATGATGTGACTATATGTGTATATATATGGATTTGTGAATATTTATATTGTGTGAGACTAGTAGATATGGTATTAATAATAAATACTTTGTGCTAAGTGGTCTTAACAAAAGGGTGAAAGATTAGTGTAAATATATAGAGATGATGAGACTATATATATAAGAATACGCCTTGAGATGGGGGGAATATAGTGGGAGACCATTGTGTTAGGCTATATCTAAATTTGGTTAAGTTAGGACGTAATGTATATACCGATCCTAGAGTAGTGGTACAGGCTATATCTGAATTTCGAGGACGAAATTTTGTTGTAAGGGGGAAAGTATGTAATACCACGTACTTTTAAAGGTATTTAAATTACACTGTGGATGTAATTTGATAATTTTAGGAATTATTGTGAATAGTAATTTTGGGATTAATGAATGAAATTAAATAAATTTAATGTTATAAAGTAAATAGTAAATATTAGTTTGTAAGTGTCAGATTAATATTTACATGAATTCTATTTCTTACAAGACTAAGTATATGAGTGGATTATTTTTAATTACATGTCGCAAGTTGGGTAAAGCGACAAAGGAAATATCTTAATTTGGAAAATACGCGTATTGAACGTGTTGGGTCAAAATAGTGAATCTTAGTTAAGTGACACGGATGGAGATTTTGACTGCGCCATTGGGTTCGGAATGGCCGAGATAGTCAAAATAGAGTACCCGAGGTAGTATTTTGGTTCTGGACATTTTTGGACTAGTAGGGACTCGTAAATGAGTACACGAGTCATTTAACAATTGGGTATATACCCAATTTCGGATTTAAAGAGGTGGCAGCCCTCATTTCCCCCAAATATCAGCCCTAAGAGCGATAGAGATAGATAGATAGAGAGAGAGAGAGAGAGAGAGATAGAGAAGAGAGAAAAAAGAGAAGAAAGAAGAAGAAATAAAAGACAAGAAAAGAAGAGATTTCCTATCAAAATTCGCGGGATCCGACTCGTGGTCGTCGGATTTAATCCACGAGGCAAGTGTTTAACTTGCTTTGAGATTTAGTGTGTTTAATTTCTCATATTTTAGTTGGTATAAAAATAAAGATTTTTGAGTTGAAATTTAGTGGAACAAACGAGTTTTCGGCAGATTAAAACGGATATAACTCGATTAATACCCAATTTGAGAAAGTTGGAATTTATTGAAATTAATTGTTGAATATGGATTCTAGGATGATTAGAACCCTTTATATATGTATATTTATGGTTGTTTGAAGTTGGTTGATGATGAGAGAGGAGATAAAAAGCTTGGAGGTGTTTTAATGGAGGTTTGGATTTTTGGAGAAGAAGGTGAATAGTGACCAGCATCACTTCCGGACTATTTCGGATAGGAAAATAGCCGATTCAACTCTCGGTCAAAACACAAAAGTTGTAGAAACTTTTCGATACGTTCGTGTGGGCGCCAATCGCGTAATTTTTTTATTTTTCTTCGAATTGTTATGATTTTTATAAGATGCAAGTTCCAGGGTGAAATCACCAACTCGGAAATGCACTCGGAAATTGGAAAAATAAAAGGTTAAAATTGTTTGGAGATAAATATTTGGGGTTCCTAAAAATAGTGTGAGGACTTCTAAATATTTTTTTAGTAAGGCGTGTATTTTGGATTAGTTGAAAGTAAAATCCAAGATTTACCCAAATAGGGGTGTTCGTGAGGAATAATACTTAAAGAGATATTTAGGTGTGATTTGAATATTAAATAAGGGAATACGTATTAGGGTATTTTAATTGTGTGACGGCTTATATTATTGCGAATGAGAATATTCAAGGCTATTGGCTATTGCTGTAAGAGTTTGGAGATTTTAGCCATAAAATATTGAGAAGAGATATAAATAATATATATCGATGTTGTTGATATAATCATTGTGCGAAGAGAAAAGCTCAGAAAATAAAATATTGGGGATTAGTAAAATTGATAAATGCGTAGGATATCGTATGGGATGTATTATATGGGTTATGAGTATGCCCTTATATAATATATGTGTAAAACTTATGTCCGCGCTACTTACTATCACGGAGGTTACCGCACCGGGATAGTCTTATCTCGATGGGACCTTTATAGGGGATATTGACTTGTACCCTAGAACATAGGAATCCTTGGTACAGGCTATCTGATTGATAGTCAGACGGTCCTAAGAGATGTGAGGGTATGTGCCGACCTCTTAGTGACTTGGAACTATGCTTCGCCTCCATTTGTATGTATTTTGTGTTAATACAGTTCGAGAGTGATTCCGAACTAGCATTTCCCTTAGTTTGTGTGATACGGGAACTTGATAGCAGAGTATGCCAGCACCATAGATCTTATGTGGGGTGCCGTTAGTATATATATTATATGTGTGACTAATATATATACATATATTTATATGGGAACTTTCTATTGTTATATAAATTGATGTGTATCCATAAAGAGAATAATGTGCGTATACTGAAATCTTGTTTGGTGTCCTATATGGATAACTAATATACTTGTTGTGAAAAGTATATTGTATATATATGAGATGAGATATCATATAACCTAACCCTGTATAAAAGGAGAAGAATGAATAAAGTGATATTCTCCTTCCGGTAGATTTATATCCGGATTTATATGAATATGGATCATAGGTTCTAATGAGAACTATTAATAAATACGGGATGGTATAAATATGGTATGTATTGAAGGTCTAATGGATGCTGATGATCAACATTGTCACGTCGTAGTGTATCGGGGGGTTCCTTGTTCGGATTTCACTTTGCGAGACACCCCACGCACGAACGTACCATAATATTGGGAATGGGGAGAAGTTTAGTCCTTAGTACCCGAATTGATGAGGTTTATTAGAAGATGGGTAATTACATTAGTTAGGCAGGGTAGATTAACTAGGTTGTTTAAAATGGTATGCTCTAGTTGTGCACAGTTAGAAGAGGGGTGAGGTGTATCTCATGTGAGAGCGATACTAGTTTAAATATGAGAAATAACATATTTTAAAATATGGATTTTAAGCACTTGCTAAAATGTTTTCAAAAATTGGGCTCTGACCCGTTTCTCGATTTTTCCCTCTTGCTATATCTATCTATATATATAGGTGTCCAGACACAGGGACGCCAGGATGATATTTCCTTCGAGTCAGACGTTTTCTGCAGCAGCTGTGGATGCAAGCAGGTTTATTGTAGACGCATCTATCATTGAGATCTAGATAGAAGGTATTGTACACACATTCGGGCTTATTGACCAACTGTACTCATTTATTCTTTTATCACCTTTTAGTGCGGCATTCGATTTGGTTATATTATTGTACCTAGTGTTCGGTTATTTTATTTTATTTTATTTCATTTCATTTCAGTTGCGGCATAAAAACTATTATAATTGTTTTATTTGAATGGTTTGATTAAAAAGATTAGTTAATTAAAAATTTGACACCAAACTAATAGGATATTAGTAATAAAATTTGTTTTCGACAGTGATGCTAAGAATGAACCATATGAGACTCTTGTTTTAATTTGATATAGGAGTTATTACCCGCTATTTTATTAGGCGGGGTGTCACATTACATCTGTATCTTGAGTTTCTTTAGTCATAAAACAACTTCTCCTATTTTATTGAGCAGGGTTCACCCAATTTGAAGGGTACAAGAGAAGTTGTTGACCATTTGGGAACTATTCACCATGAGTTTCACTTCACATTCAGGCGTTCATGCAAAAACTTTACTTAGTTTATTTTATGCCCCTTTTGTGTTCCCTTATTAGTGCTAGTATGTATGTACATATTTTGGTAGGGTGGGATTGCTACAATTGAGGAAGTTATTTACCATATTGAAACATATAATGTGACTACAAATAGGTCAAGAATGCATGTATTCCTTATGTCGCGTAAGATTAAGTCACTAGGAGTAAAGATGGTGATTTCTGGTGAAGGGTTTGTGTAAGGGCATTTTTGTTCGTTATCAATTTATATGTCGTATACCGCTAGGCCATCGAAGAAGTTCAAGATCACATTCATATTAAGACGGATCCGAATAATCAAGGTTCTTCAACAAATAGCCTCCATGGATTGACTTTGGTAAGGTTTTATCAAAGTTCTAGAAATAAAGGTTTTGCCCTTCGCGAATTTTTCCTAAATTTTGTGTCGCATGCTTACTTGATTTGTTTTGAGACGTAGTTGCATATTTTAGGGATGGACTAAAATTGGTTTAAAATTAGAGAATTTTTGAAAACCACTGACGAAAAAATATTTTTGCGTTTTTCAAATTGGTATCAGAGCCTGTTGCACTAATTTACTGTGTAGATCCTGTAGTGCAAATTGTTTTTGGTGGTTATTTGTGTTCCTCTCCTGATTTATTTTCTTGATGGGTTCTCATACTGTTGATGTTGTTAGTCAACATGAGTTTGATAAAGTTCACGACCGTGCAGAAAAATTAACTCTTTTGAATTTGATACTTTGAAAAAGAATTAAAATTTTGGAAGAAGAAAATTCTTTTCTTAAAAATAAGTTTGAATATTTGCAAACATTTCAAACTCAAAGAAATATTTGTCGTGAACACTTTGGTAATTTGTGTATTAACTTTGATTCTTTAAAATTTTCCAAAAAAGAGAGTGATGATTAAGTCCTAGATTTAGAAAAAGAATTGGAGGACTTAAAAAATTCTAGGGTTCCTTTGTGTCGTCGAGGATAAAAATTAATCGATGATTTTACGGCACGTGAAAAGACTCTTAAGGATAAGTTTGTTTTAATTGAGGGTGAGCGGGATAAACTGTTAAGTTTAATTGATAATTTGAAAAAGCAATCCCTATCTTTGGAAGAGTTTAATTTGTTGCTTGAATCAAATATCTTGAAGTTGAAAAATGATTTAAACAATTCAAGTAGGTTTGATAGTGATGGTAATGGCTCGTCATATTCTAATGCTTCCATTGCTAATGCCAAAACCATTATTTGTTTTAGAGGTTCAACCATTCCTAAGGACGTTAGAAAAGGTCAATCATAGGTGTCGTTCCACCCGTTTTCATTTGTTCACATTGTGGTAGGGAAGGGCACCTTAGGGATTTGTGTTTTGATCTTCGAAGAAGTCCTAAGAATTTGATGTCTAGTGTTCCCGTGATTCCCAAAACCCCACACGACGTTTAACATATATTTGGGTTAGGAAATCACTTTTAGAGGCACTAGATTTTAGACAAGTTGATTCCCGTTTGCTTTCACAAGATTCTTCTCTTGCCATATCATATAGATGTTTGTGTTTGCATGATTGTCATACGCTAGTTGTGCTTCTTGATATATTATTGCTAGTGTTATGACATGTTTACTTTTTGTATTAGTTTTTTGTTTTTAAAAAATTTTAGAAAAATATAAAAAGATTTTATTTTGATAAAATTTGAAAAATCTAAAAAGATTTTTGTATTTTGTTTAGCACCATATATGAATTGACATTTAGGATGACTGAGTCACAATTTCATTCCATTTATCCATGTGACTATTTGATAGTGTTTTAAGACAATAAATCATGTCATTCATATGCTTTATAGTGTTTGTAGTAATTAAGATGTAATTAAGTGTTATTACCTACATGATTGACTCTTTATTTCCTTTTATGCACACGAGCACAAATTTGATGGGATAGCATCGATGGGAGGGGGAATAACCACGCTCGGCCCCATAATCTCAACATCAGAAGAAGTCTGTGAGGTGCTAGCATCATCATAGGATGAGGCACGACTTTGGACCTCATCCTGATCCTGCCTAATGGAGAAATCCACAGCCTCTTGGAATGAGTCTACAGATATAGGGTCTAAGGTAGAAGACTCAGACTTAGACATTGGAGAAAGGTCAATTGGATCCTCTACTGGCTCAGCAGGCTTGGCTGGCTCAGGGTATATTACCTTCAGAGGTGGAGGAAAGTAGGTCTGAGGGCGAAGGCCTCAGCCCTACGAGCTTCCTCTTGGGATAGTTCTATCTGCCTAATTTTTGCAAAGGTCTTCTCTCTAAGAGAGGGGAAATCTTTTATGAGCTTATAAAGAGGTCTGAGCATAAATAAGATTACCCTATACTTGGACTCTAAACCACAAATAAAAAACTAGGGACAACTTAAACTAAGGATTAAAACTTGGTTTTTGATCAAGTTCAAACCATGAACAGTCAAGAATAAGAGCCATTAGAAAACTTAAAGAGCCACCGAAAAACTCAAACTATCATCGAAAAATGCAAGAAATGGAAAAACAAGGCTGAAAAATGGCAAAGGAAACGTAATAAGTAATACCTGACAAAATTTGAGGTGAAGAATGAGAGGATTGACAAGATAAATCCGCAAGACACGACCTCGATCAAGCTCTAGAAGAGAGAAAACACAAAAGGTTCAGGCGAGAAAAATGAGAGAAGTGAAGAAGAAAGAGAAAGGAAAGGGATATTAACCCTCAAATCTGATTGCACACATCCCAAGCCCATTATTGATGTGGGAGCCCAAAAGACAATCAGCATTATTACACTGTCAGGCACGCTACCCACTTCAGAAGTGGACACATTTCAAGGAGATATCGGTACATTATAAAATACAACCTCGGACATATATACCCCTTAGTCACCTACTTACATAGGTAACTAAGGGATAGGGGGTGATTGATATGCCCAAACTGTACCTGCCATCTCAGAGGCATTAACCGCGGCCTGTATGTTGACCAAGGTAATAATAGATCAAGATTACCCATCAGTGATGTTTTCCTTCACCAGGTTGGCCACAATCAACATTGCAAGTGCCATAATGATTGGGCATCAAACGAAGTATGCATGACTCATGGGGTCAGTTAGCCATCAGGTCGGACACAACCAATGTTACAAGTATCACCTAGGTGAGAGCATCATTCGATGTAAGTATAGACATGGGTTATCCCCTAGCATCACCATCAACATAGGCCATGGATAACTTTACAAGTTTCACCTAAAATAAGCTTGCATGCTCAACATCAAGTGCCAAGACAACATCGGCCCTGGCCGACGTTCCACATATCTAACCTCGGCTGACATCCCAGCCAAGGTCATCATATAATCCCCAGCTAAGGCAGGTGTCGTACTTCACCAACGTCGTACTCATCCAGGTCGATGATGGTACCAAGAAAAGACCACCGAGCATCTACGCGCACACGTATGGCTTGGAACACGTGGATAAGTCTGTTATAACTAAATCATTCTCTCCACGTGAGGGAATATTGAGGTCATCATTATTTAGTTGAGATCATCTAGGTGTCATCCTTACACTGGTTGGATCTTCATGCATATGCACATTGCATGCTTGGGAGTACATTATATCCCCAAGCACTATATATATTAAGGTCATCCTCAACATTAAAGGAGGATTGATAATTACAACCCTAGCTGAAACTCTGTTATTTTACACAGTAGAGAGAGAAATCTTGAGAGATTATATCCATGTCCATTAGTGCCTTCATTCAGTGATATTACTCACACACACACACAGTGGACGTAGTCCAGATTGGCTGAACCACTTATATTCAAGTGTTCATCCTCTTCTCCTCACCTCTTCCTACATATATACATATATATATTCTCCTGTGCTGCCATTGTTATCACTTGCTTGAGCTTGTCAACACCCTACCCGGTGGTGCTGTTTCTAGCATCATCATTGTTCTTATCGAATCACATGTTGGTTACGTGTTTTCTTCTCAATTTTGTCTATTAAAACGAACCAAATGCGATAAAATAAGATAATAAACGGTGTGTATGTTTTAAACCGTTTACTGTGAGTTTCTGTGAATTTGAAAAAATGGTGAAGGGCAACGAAAGGTTCACATCTATCCTTTACGATTAAGCCACCATTTAATTGGCCCTAAAAAATTGAGGTATTTTAGGTATCCGGGGTCCAAAGAAGTTTAAAAGATCCCAAAAAGATTTAAAGGCAATAAAAATAAATTTATGCCAAAAAGAGGTCATTAGGTTTATTCCAAATGTTTGAGAATTTAGATCACCTCGAAAAGAAAATATATATGAGGGAGTTTGGTTGGAGAATTAAAACGGCTTTGCACGTCCTTAAAAAGTCTTGAAAAAGCGTTAAAAAGTTTTATACGTTATTGGTGTGAAAATCATGTAGACTTTGATTTGTTGATTTTGATTTAAGACGATGTCATCTAAATTCTACACTTTTACACCTAAGGACGATTTTGATGCTCGTTCGTTAGGAATTCACAATATGCATCGTACACATATGACGTGATTGAGTTTTATTTCCTATCAAATATGTTCACACTCTTTCATACCGTTTCCACGATTTGGTTATCTTAGTATGAATTTATGGTGTGTGTTTGTAAAACTTTTGTATAAAAAAATGAAAAATGAAAAATAGATTGTGAAGTTTTTTTGAGCATATTCTGCATTGAGCACATTTGTCATATTTGTTTGCCTTGTTTACCATGACACCCCGGTCTGATTTATTTGGTTTATTCTTTTCCTTGTCTATTTCTGACAAATAAAAAGGGGGATAACGAATTATGATATTATGGGGGAGTTTAAGTATGGGGGAGATTTGATTATGCTTACATGTTTTATGTTTATATCATTCAAACTCGATATTTCACGAGGTTTTTTCTTTGTCTCATGCGTGTAGGTACAATTGAAGATTTTTGGATTGCACACTTTGATGATGACAAAGAATGTTTGAAGTTTGTTGAAGATTGAAAAAGTTTGAAGTCTTTTCATTTACCTTTTCGGTTTTGGGTTCATGGGAGGGTAGATTTGTATAGGACATATTTTGATTGATAATTCAGATGTTTTTATTTTGTATCGGCATAGACATAGGGGAGATTTGTAAGGACATTTTTATCCTTTATCAATTTATATGTCGTATACCGCTATGCCGTCGAACAAGTTCAAGATCACATTCACATCAAGACGAATCTAAATAATCAAGGTTCTTCAACAAAGAGCCTCCGTGGATTGACTTTTGTAAGGTTTTATTTTAGAGTAACTTAATAATACACTTAGAGTATTGGGATCATTTTTCATAAAATATTTTCTAAGTGTTGGAGCGGAGCTTTAAATATTTTTTCAAAAAATATATTTTCGGAGTTTTTAAGGTGGTACATTTTCTCAAAGGATAAACGAGAAAAAAATATTTTTTAATCATCTGGTTCGAACGACATCGCATCTGGTTTGAATGACATCATTTATCGCTCGAACGAGACGTGTTGTCACTCGATACTTCAAATGACACCGTCTCTCGTTCGAATGACACCACCGCCTTAAGTTTTCTATAAATTTTACTTTCCAACTCCGTTTTTCTTAAGAAGTCCTTTTCATTCTGCAAACACTGAAAATCAGTAGAACGATTTTGGCTTCTTCCTTTAAGGTTTAAACACCTTGTTTTTCAATTCACAAAACCGTCCAAATCTTATATGAATTGTTTTGGAACCCAAGAATATAACTTTGCTATTGTTCATCCTTTATGGGGATATCTCTACAACCGAAAGTTGCGTGCTATTGTGGAGTGATTCTCTACAAATTTTATGACTGCGTGTCATTGAAGATCTTCTGCGTGTTGATTCTTTGTTGAAGACTGCGTGTCCTTGTGGTATAGCTGCGTGTGAACCATTGTTGATTTCTAGCCGATGCTTTGAAGGTTTGATGAAGACACCGGGCGTTACACTTGTGGGCAATTATCAGTTTGTATGTAAGTCAATGGTCTTGTAAACTTGTCAAAGTTCTAGAAATAAAGGTTTTTCCCTTCGGGGATTTTTCCTAAATTTTGTGTCGCATGCTTACTTGATTTGTTTTGACACGTAGTTGCATATTTTAGGGATGAACTAAAATTGGTTTAAAATTAGGGAATTTTTGAAAACCACCGAGGCAATTAATATTTTGCATTTTTTTAGTTTGGTGAGATTTTTGGTGGGTACTTGTACTTCCATAAGGCATTCAACAAGGAAGAGTTCCCCCATATGACATGTCACAAAGTAATAGACTTCAATGATAAAAAATGGTTCTGGTTTAAGAGAATGGGAATAAAGTTAATAATAAAAATGTGAATCATTCCTTGATATTTTGTGTATCCAGATAAAGGCCCTCTACCAATACGATTGCTTGAAAGAAAATGAATCAACATCAACTTGAGGCTTTAAAGCACGTATCCTATTTTTAGATAAAGAATTCATTAATGTTGTAATGAAAATTGACCCTGAATGGAAGATGGTACAAATCATACCCGAGTAGGTTACATATTTGGATATCTAAATTTAAATATATTAACAGTTCTGAATTTATAATGGTCTTAATTTATATCAGATTAAATGAGCCGAGCAACGTATTGAGAAGTGGATTCTTAGGAAGGCTTTTGATGGTAAGAACCAGCATTACCTACCTAAGGTATAAAACAATGATATGCCTTTTGTTCTCTAGTACATTCTAATCATATCTTGCATATAAACTAACATGTTCTATTTGATGGTATCCAGCATGTTCTGTTGGCAGAACTCAATGATGGTGTTGTCTATAGCTGTATCGATAGGTTTAAAGGCCATGCTGTAACACATGTATGATTCTGATTTATATCTTTCCTAGTACAAAAAATCTATAGCCTTAAATGAAATATGTAAATATGCAAAGTGGGTGCACTTAAAAGGTGGTACAATCATCTTTGGTTCTCTGAGGTTGTTCCATAAACTCCATGTGATCCTCTTGTTCTAAGGAGCGCTTTCAAAAATGTGAAACTTCTATATAGATAATAAAACGTATCTTATTGACAATAATAATGAAGATAATTTCAAAAACCCTTGACCTAACATACTAATTGTAAATACCTTCTGAATCTATGCATTAAGTAAAATAGGTCTTTGAACTATTCCCGTTGTCTACGATTTTTTAGCCAAACTTTGGGGGTATTTGCAAATTTTTTATAGTTGAAGGGTTTATTTGCAAGAGTGCGGTTATTTGCAATCAGGATGGTAAATGAGGGGTTTGTTGCATGACCCTAGTAAAAATAAGCAGGACAGACTAATAATAATAGGCTAAATTTCTAATATATTGGTTGAACACTTTGAACTTGTGCATGTTGTGATTCAAATGCTAATGACTAATGTGCCTTTTAGAGTTCTACTACATGGAGGTATTGATTCATCATTGGTGGCCTTTATCATGGCCCGCCAGCTGGTACAAAGGTTGCCAAGCAATGGGGAGCAGAACTTCATTCCTTCTGTCATGGCCTTGAGGTGGCCCCTAAACCTATATAGTAAAAAACAATTACATATTTAACTTGAGCACACCTTCATTATTTTTGTATATATGGTTGCATAAAAAATGAAATTTATGAATCATAATAACTAATAGTCACTCATTTGATGTAAATGGAGGCATAATAAGTTACAATGAATGCAAGCACATTAGGTTTGCATATGTAACAATGTAAACATTTGTTCTACATAAATGGTTACTCTCTATCTACTATACTCGCTCCTTTAATAAATCTTCCATTATTTATTAGGATAAATTTCTCCTGAGATTGCCATAGAGTATACTGTGTGATGTTGATTGCAAATAGAAGCATAATATTACTTTTGTCAGCTCCCCCCGAAAATATTTTAATCTTCAGGAGTAGAATATGGTTTCACTTCTCTAAAAGAATCTTAATTAACATTAAAGAATTAAAGTCCTCGAGTTAAATTGGGATATGAAATATGAATCAAGCATCCATCTCATGTGTATTTCAAAAGTGCTTGTTACAAAGGCAAGTCTTTAAACTTGATTATGCAATTTTCCACCTCCACCATGGAATTTTCGAGAAGCTTAGGGCCTTAAAAAAGGCCTAAACACACTTAAATCGCTTAGCAACTTTTGAAGAATTGTGAATGAGGATGCCAAGTGGTTATACCGGTATGATTGGAACACTTAAAGTACAAAAATATCAAAATCTATAAACACATTATGCATCTAGTACACCCAAACTAACATAGCACTTCCATGATTATCAAAATCCACAAACGCATGTTCACATGTCAGTGTTGTTGGGAACACCAATCATGTTTGGATCAAATATTTGCCCACGATTGTGTTCTTATTAAATTTAGTCACTTAAGGATGGGTGCTAAAGTTCACGCACCTGGACTCGATGTTAAAAATAGAAAATATGACTAACACCTATGTAATAGGTATGGGTAACCATATAAGTAGGGTGGATAGTCCAAATACTAGTTTCCCTTTAGCTCCAAGGCAATCCCCTCCTCCCTACTAATGGGACAAATGTTAAAGGGTACATAACAATTGGGGATGCTCTAAGATATGGAGTTCAGTTGTTGTAGAGATGGAATTTACTCATTTTGTTGCTTTTGCAAAGCCAACTCCTTAATTCGACTATTTCGGCTACGGAGGAGATCGAAAAGCCCTTCTTCGATATCAACCATGTCGTCATTCTCATCGGATTTGTTTTTAAAGCCTGTAGCACCCCACCTGTAAATCTTATTCTTTGTTGCAAATAAATGTGTTTATTTCTCTTTTCTTTTCAAATTTTAACTATTTGTTTGATTGCTCAAAAAATAGATCAAACATTCTTGTCAATTTTGGTCTCTTGTTTGCCTGTTTAGCCTATCCCGCCCTAAAACCCATTAAATCCAAGTATAAGATATAGCTTGGTACTTCCCATTTTCTATCGGGCCTAGGCCCATTAATCATCAATGACCCATTAATCTCGGCCATATAAAACCTTTATGGGTAAAATGGAGAAGAAAAGAAGCTAATGTTATTTTAATCAAGTGGGTTCATGTATAAAATTTGAAATCTTAGCTCACTTTATCCAAATAGTTGTGTAAGGGTAGGTAGAGTGACAGTTTTATAAACTTTGGATACAAATTATTTTCAAAGATATTTTGAATCAACACGATAAGGTTACATATTTCCTACATTTTCTTTATTGTTCCAATTCATATTAATTTTTATGTATACCTTTTATAGCAACCAATTATGATTTTTGAGATTTTTTTATTCGTTTAAATTTTGATCAGAAAAAGTAGGTAAGTGGGAGGTCGATGTGGCAAATTGTAAAATAGTCTATCTTTCAAATTATATAATTATTTTATTTAATGAAACTCTTGAAGTTAGCAACTGGGTTAAATTCGAGGTTGCAACAATTGACTCATAGAGTAACAAGATAATAACTCTACCATTAATACATCATCGTGTATATAAATACTCAGTAAGTAGGAAATACTTTTGAATATATATGAGAATAAATGGACTACTGTTTTAACCACTTTTGATGTCAATTGAAATCTCATATGTAGAATCTTGTTATATTATTAAACAGTGACCATTTCCTTCTCCTCGTGCTTTCACTGTCCAAAATAGTATTATTAATTTTGTTTAATGTAACAGCAAGAAATGTGAACTTAGCCATGGTATTGGTCCAATGATCTAGGAGTAAGGGAATTCAAACAATGCTTTTGTGGGGGAAAGAGATTCATAACCTTAGTGAGCCTGAAATTATTTACAAGTTAATTATTAACGTTGTCGAGTCTGGTATTCATGCAAATTGGGTTGTAACTCTGACTAGGTTTTATTAAGGGTAGTTGAAATTGGATTGATGTCTATTCACAGGGTTTCTTACTGAATTCAATAGTTTAGTAATTTTTAATGATGAAAATGGTTGGATATTTTAAAGTTGTGTATTTAGTTCCAGAATAAGTTATCTTTCATGATTAAAAATGTTATGGAATTGATGTAATCCACTGAGGTATAATATCATGTGACAACTTTGTCCGAAGCACGTAGGATTTGGTTGAAGACACCCGGTTCTTTATTAGGTGACAAAAATACACTCATTTATGTCAAAGGCACACGTGATTGAGTTTTCTGTTACTTTTTTCTTTTTATTTTTTCCATATAGGTTATGGGCTTCTAATGAGGAAAATAAACATGTTAAGATGATTTCTTTACCTCTTCATTTGAATTTCTTAAAACTTAAATATGAACTTTTAGTTATCTTATTGGTTAACCACATAACAATATGAATATGAACTTTCAATTAACTGCACAAGTCTACCTTTTATCTTTAGACTTCCAGTGCTTTACTTTGTTTTCCTCTTCCGATGTGGGAAGAAGGGAAGATAAAGCTCTGCCTCTTTAGTATTTATAATGATTTAATTCATATAGTATAGTTCTATTAATATTTATTGTTGAAGAATTAAAATAATGTATGTTACTCCAGTATTATTATACTTATATAGATATTGAAGTTATATACTATGAATTAACTTAATAATTCCTTTTGTATTTATTTGAAGTTTATTATATTTATCACATTTCTTCGTTAATGTTTATGTTCATAAATATATATTAAAAAGCACATGTTTATGTTAATAATAATTACATTTTATTATTTACAACTGTACACTTGGAATACCCGACATATATAGTATTTTAAGGCTAAATTCAGTTGTTTACACTTTGTGGCGAGCAACCAAAGCACAAGTCAATGGATACCGAGGCAACACATATAAAATATTTGAGTCCATTGAACTTATTCAACAAGCGTACTCTGAGTACATGAGGGAGGTTGTTACTGCATCATTACCCCCATGGTTCATATATTTTGACTTCATGAAGTGTATCCACCGCGTGGTGACATTTGGTGTTGGTTCAAGATAATTTGTTACAAGTTCATGGCATTTCATGTCATGGAAGTATTGTTTCATTATTTATTTTAGTTTTTTTTTATTCGATGTTCATTTTGTACTTGGTTCCTGATATGGGTTTATTTGATGTTAAATTTAAGTTTAAACAAGTTCTATGTGTACAAGATATTTGGAATGTTGCAAATAAAATGAAATTTTGTCGAATCAATTTAGAGTTGTATAATGTCTGGAGTGGGCTTATGTGATATTATTCTTAATGTTAAATTTAAGTTTAAACAAGTTTTATGTCTACATGATCTATAAAGGATATTCTATTGATTTTTTTATAAATATAAAGATATTTGTAACTACTTTTAGCAGTGACACATTTAACAAACTCAACCTTCGTAACTGCTAATAACAGTCACAAATTTGTCACTACTACCAATTTTATAACCGTTGTCAGTAGTTATGAATAAGATATTTGTGATAACTGTTAGCAGTCACAAATTCAATATATGTCACGGCTAACAACAGTTACAAATATTAGATCTGTAATGTATGATAGCATTTGCAAATTAGATGGGGTAATTGTTATCACCATGTTATAACCCCCATAGGTGTTATAAAAATTGTGGCTGCTATTAGGATTGACAGTTTTCTTTTTGTGACCCCCTAAATCGTGACTACAAATAGTAGTTACAAAGGTCATTTATAACTGCTAATGGTGAAAAACGTCGCTAATGCCGTTTAACACAAGGTTAAACTGTATAAGGAACTCCGAATGTTTGTTGGAGAAACCCTTTTCTTTTGAAAATAAAAATTATAAACAAGATTTGTTTACAAAGAAACTTATGTACGAGATTAATTAAGATTGTGTAATCAGTTTTAAAACTAAGGCAGTTTCAAAAATTCAGCACACTTAAAGAATGAGGTGAGTAGATGAAGATAATCAACACAATGATTTTAACGTGGTAAAACCTCTCCCAACAGAGGAAACATCCACGGTGACTTCTAAGTCACAAAAACAAAAATCCACTAATAACAAAAATCAGTTACAAACAACACAACATGAAAGCACACAAATCAACCTATTCTAAGTTTAGGAATATACCCCACTTGGCTCCTTCTAACTTCTGATAGATCTGATTTGTTGATGATGTTCTCCGGTTTGCTAACTTCCTTTGTTTTAGCTTCTTTACGTCGACTCAATGATCTCAGATCTTAAACACAATACTTCCAGTGTAGTAGTGTGTTAAGTGTTGTGAAGTGATTCCTATACACATGCATGAACTCACACACACTTAGATTTACAAACAGTCCTATACAAATTACATATAAAGTCTATATGCAGTGATTTTGTTATTTTTCTTTCTTACAAAACTAAAAACCTTTTGACCTTTAAATATAACCCAGATTCCACGGAGATCTTGCTTAAGAAATCGGTCAAGACCTTTCTCAATCTCTTTTGAAAATATTTAGGAGATTGAAAACCCTCCAAGTGCGAATCCAACTAGGTCAGGTTAAGTTTTGTAAACACAGAAACTATAAAACATTTTTAAAATCAAAACAGAAATGATTTTCTTAAACCAAGTTGAAAATATGCAGATCTAGTGAAAAATGTAACATTCAGAGTCTAGATCTAATATTTCTATGAAAAAGAAACTAGATCTTCACTCTAACGTTTAAGTTGTGTACAAGATCAGAAATCACGAGGTTACAGCAACAATATGAACAAACCACTCTCTCTCTCTCTCTTTCAAACACTCAGGTTGTGTTTGGGGTAAGGTTTATTTGAAGGTTTGTTTCAGAGACGAAGTGTTTAGGGTTAGGGTTTGGTTTTTGCTAACTGTTTCCCTTTCTCTCTCTTCTCTCTATTCTTTTATCTCTTCTCTCACTTCTCTCTCTTATTTTTTTCTCTCTGGAAGACGAATGCCCAAAAGTTCTCTAATGCTGAGAAGTGAGGGGTATTTATAGTGCCTGGGGAAGGTTCTGGACGTTCGAGGAAAATCAAAGGCTGAGATCAAGTCTTCAAAGGTTTGACTTGATCCAATGGTTCTAAAACAGCGGTGGTTTAAAACGATTCTAATTGGTTCAAATGGATAGCACCGGGATTAACCAAGAACGCATGCAGACCCTTGATAAGAAATGATCCAACGATCAACAATCATCCATCCAACCCTCTCACATAAGAAACACAAATACATTAACCCGGAGGATGACAAGTGTGGGTTGGTTATAGGCTCTCACACGCGCGTCAAAATAATTACAAAACCTCACCCTGAAGTCTCTAGCTCTTTGAGATCGTACCCAACCAAAAAATTCAGTGAAAAAAGAAGTTTCTAAAATAGTAAATTAACCCCAAAAACTTTATTATCCCATTTTATTAATAAAAACAATTATTAAAAAAAAATTAAAAAAAAGTTTAAAAATATTTAAAAATTATTTAAAATTCCCAAAAAATTATTAAAGCTCCAAATCAAGGGGAATTAAACACACACTCAATTTTAAGTAACATGAACACATGTATGCACTTCTAATTGTGTGTAGTGTGATTCATTTTGTATCTTAGTAGATCATTGAAGGGGATTAGAGAGATATGTTCTGAGGCTTTTTGGATTCTAGGATGGACTACAAATTTTGTCAATATTTCCAAATTAGTTGAGCACTTATACAATGTAGACTTAAGCAAGTCAAAGGTATAAGGTGCTTCAATCTCCCCCTTTGGAAATATGAGACAAAATCTCCTTTGAGTTAGCTTAAAACTCGTAGGGAACAAAAAAATAAAACCTAGTCCTATACAAAAGATTCTATCTACCCATTTCCTAGAAATTCAAAAATTACATAACTCAACTATTTACAAGTATGTACACTAGAAACGGTAGACAATCAGAAGAAGAGATTCCTGCAAATATACACACTAAGATCAAGCAGTTTAGATGAAATGTGAACAAAAATGAACTTCATAAAACTCAAATTTCTCCCCCATTTGTCTCAAATGGACAAAGGGTAAAACTTAAAGTCTTGAGAGTTTAATCAGCGCATACCATGCCTATAGAATTTCGCAAATATAGATATCTGTTATAGTCTAAAGGTTTAGTGAACATGTCTGCAAGTTACAGATCAGTAGGCATGTAATGAATTTCTAATTCCTTAGTTTCAATAAGTTCGCGAATAAAATGATGCCTTATTATAATATGTTTAGTTCGCGAGTGTTGAACCTGGTTTTTAGATATGTTAATGGCACTTTGATTGTCACAATACAATTATAATTGATCTTCTTTAATTCCATAATCGCTTAACATCTATTTTATTCATAATAATTGAGCACAACAACTGCCAGCTGCTATATATTCGGACTCAGACGTGGATAAAGATGTGCAATTCTGTTTTTTGCTACTCCAACCAACTAAATTATTGCCGACATAATAACAGGCACCTGATGTACTTTTACTATCATCAGTACAACCGGCCCAATCAGCATCAGTATACCCTATGATGGTGCTACAGGTATCCTTAGTGTACCTAAGTCCAAGGTTGAGAGTGCCTTTTATATACTTTATTATACGTTTTACACTCGATAAATGGCTCTCTTTAGGGTTATTCTGGTAACGAGCACACAGACATACAGCATACATTATGTCTGGTCGTGAGGCAGTTAGATAGAGTAGGCTACCAATCATACTACGGTAAAGTGTGGAATCTACTGACGTACCATTTTCATCTTTGCTTAATTTAACGGTAGTACTCATAGGTGTTTTGGTAACTTTAGCATTCTCTAAGCCAAATTTCTTAACAAGGTCTAAGGCATACTTAGTTTGAGAACAAATAGACCATCAGAATTTGGTTTCACTTGAAATCCTAAGAAAAGTTGTAGCTCCCCCATAAGGGACATGTGAAATTCCTTATGCATACTAGCAGAAAAGGATTTAACTTCAGAGTTTGAAGTTGACCCGAAAATGATGTCGTCTACATAGACTTGGGCGATGATAATGTTTTTGTCAAAATGTTTGACAAAGAGAGTCTGGTCATTTCCTCCTCTCTTAAAACCCTTATCCAACAAAAAGTTGGAAAGGCGTTCATACCAAGCTCGAGGATCTTATTTTAAGACATACAAAGCCTTTTTTAGACGAAAGACATGGTTAGGGTATTTAGGGTCAATGAACCCTTTGGGTTGTTCTACATATGTTTCTTCGGACAGGATTCCATTAAGGAAAGCAGATTTTACGTCCATTTGATAAAGTGTGAATTTTAAGTAACACGCTATGGCGAAAAGAAGACGAACAGATTCAAGACGAGTGACAGAGGAAAATGTCTCGCTGAAATCTATCCCTTCTATTTGAGAGTAGCCTTGAGCAACTAGTCTAGCTTTGTTTCTAAGAATCACCCCATTTTCATCAGATTTGTTCTTAAAGATCCAACATGTTCCAATAACATTTTTATTTTAAGGCCGAGGTACAAGATACCAGACATCGTGAATGACGAATTGTAAAAGTTCTTCCTACATAGCAGAAATCCAGTGTGTGTCATTCAATGCTTCATTAACATTTTTCGGTTCCACAAGGGAGACAAAACATGCATAATTAGCATAATTTCTTAACTGGGATCTAGTACGAACTGGCTCATTAAGATTACAGACCACGTTGTCAATGGGATGATCTTTAGATACCCAGCCAGGTACTTCTGGACTCTCAATAGGTAATGAGTCATCTATTTCTGGTGAATCAGTTTTGAAATCATTTTCAGATTCAACCACAATAGGTGATTCAGATATCTTATTAGTGTCACTTACAATTACATTTATCGATTCCATAAGGGCCTTAGTACGCAGATTGTATATACGATAAGCACGACTGTTTGGTGAGTATCCTAAGAAGATGGCTTTATCACCACGAGTTTCGAATTTAGACAGATGTTCTCTGTCTTTATAGACATAACACTGACTTCCAAAGGTTCTTAGGTATTTCAGATTAGGTTTCTTACCGTACCACAACTCATAAGGGGTTTGTTTAGAGTTTTTCCTAAGATAGACCCTATTAATGATGTGACAGGCAGTTCTAATGGATTCTATCCAAAAGTATTTAGGTAGGGATTTAGCATGCAACATGACACGTGCCATCTCTTGAAGAGTTCGGTTTTTCCTTTCAGCAATACCATTCTGCTGAGGAGTTTTAGGGGAACTAAATTCATGTTTGTAACCGTTGTAGTCACAATATTCACCTATTCCTGTGTCTATGAACTCTCCTCCTCTATCACTACGAATGCGATTAACTTGTGTGTCCTTCTCATTTTCAATTCTTAAAAGAATTTTCAAAAAATTCTGAAACGTGTCAGATTTATGTTTCAAGAAGGCAACCCAAGTGAATCGTGTGAAATCATCAACCATGACAAGGATATAACTGTGTCCACATAGACTAACATTCTAGAGGGACCAATAAGGTCCATATGGATGAGATCTAAAGGTCTAGAGGTAAGGATGTCTTTAACCTTTTTATGTGAAGTCTTAACTATTTTTCCTTCCTGGCAATGACCACAGACAACACTTGAAATAGGTTTAATTTTAGGAATACCTCTAACTATCTCTTAACTAGACAATCTACCAAGGATATCATAACTTAAGTGACCCATACGATTATGCCAGATCTCATTGTCATCCATTCTGACAATGTTACAGGTTTCAGAACTAGTCTTGACAGTATAACAATTGTCAGGTGTTCTAAATCCTGTAATAATGCATTCACCTTTATCATTTAAAATTTTACAATTGTTCTTTGAAAAGGTGACTGTATGGTCAGAGTCACAAAATTGTGATATGCTTAGAAGGTTGGCTTTAAGGCCTTTAACTAATAGAACATTTTCGAGAACAGTCATTCCTTCTTCTTTTAGGGTTCCTTTACCTATGATCTGGGATGAAACGCCATCACCAAAAACTACTTTCCCACCAGCAAATCTGGTTTTGTTTAGAAGTTTTGTTTCATCTCCTGTCATATGTTTGGAACATCCTGAATCTAAGTACCAACCAGATGAAGTGTGTTCATCTTTTAAAGCAGTGATGACAATGTTACACTTCATTTGGGGTAAAAGATCCTCTTTTATAACCCAAATAGCTCTAGTTTTAATTTTACGCAAGTTTGCTCTCATTTGATAGAATTTTTTATACGCTTTTTGTCGAAAAACATTTGGAGCAGCAAACTGATTGTTGTGAAAAAGTTGAGCTTTTCGTTTAGGAAAGTTTCTGGGAGCCTTTATCTTAAATGAACTCTTAGTTTTGGTCTTTCTATTTCTGTAGTTAGAGTTCTTATCAGGTTGTCTTGGAAGGACATAATTGTTACGACTTTGCCTAGAATAGTTAAAGTTCTTATAGACAGAAGTATTGTATATAGGGGTGTTTAGATGCCTAGCATAACAACCTTCAAAGGAGTGACCATAAATGTCACAGTAAGAGCAATATTGATTGCTTGAGGGATGAATTTCCTTAGGAAAACTTCTAAAGATAGGTTTGACAACATTCTGTTCAGAAGAGTTCTTCCTAGGAGGTATGGTCTTATAGGTAGAATCAGCCTTTCTGATCAAAGGATAGACGTATTTAGTCTTAAGTGCAGTCTCAGCATTAGAATAACTAGACTCTCCAATGTCTTTCTGTTGTTGCTTTTGATCAAATTCATTTTTAATCAAATGAAATTCTAGACATGTTTCAATTGGTCTTTTGCCCCCAGACACAAACTTAATAGGTTCAAGTTTTGTATTTTGATATTTGTTCTTAGGGAAAAATCCAATGTCGGTTCTATCATCAGAATTGGTCTTGGAGTCAACAACAAAGTCAGTAAAACAGTTTGAATTGTTTTCAAACTTAGAAAACTTTTTGAAAACAGTAGATGTCTTTGTTTTTGCTTCCTCCAATTCTAATAATGTTCCCTTATATTTCATTTCCAGGGTTTCATTAGTTTTAGTCAACTCTTTTAATTTTTGATCAAAAGTTTCAATTTCAGATTGATGAGATAGACACTGGTTAGTGTACTCTTCAGCATTCAACTTCACTATAAGACTTAGATCATCTAATTTCTTAGTCAGGTCTCTAACAGTCTTCTCCAGTCTAGTGCCTTTTTTAAGAGTTTTAGCATACAAGGTATGGATATCAGGGAGGTCATCTGTGTCTGAGTCGCTAAGTGAAGTGTGTGTAGTGACCCCTAACGATTCAGTTTTAGTACTCACGCACCCATTGGCATCGTCATTATCGAGATCACTTTGACTCACACACACAGAACTAGAACTAGCAACATTTTCAGACAATAAAGCATCTAGGCCAATCAAAGGAGTATTCACACAAGCAAGAGTAGAAGCATCATTATCACACACAGGCATATCATCATTGTAAATGATCTTAGCATAAAAGGACATGCAAGGGTCAAGTTCATTTGATGACTCAAGTTCCTCTTCATCAGAGTCACTTGAATCATTCCAAGTTTTACAGACATTGGCTCTATTGTGTGTGTTGGCTTTATTCAGATTAACTCTGCAATCGTGAGCAATGTGACCTAGTTTCCCACATCTAAAACATTCAATCTTTTTAAGGTCTCTAGTGGGTCTGGAATTGTTGTCCTTAGGATGTTTGTCAAAGCCTCTATCATGAGGTTTGGGATTAGACAGAGTAGGATAATTAGGCTTGCCTTGTTTAGTTTCCTGTTTGTTTCGAAATTTGACAATTTTCTTAAATTGTTTAGACATTAAGGCAATCTGATTATCTAGTTTATCTATATCACACTCATCATCAGAGTCAGAGTTGGTCAAATTAGACTCAAGTTTGGGTATCTTGGAGGCAAAACTCAAGTTAGAGTTGGGTTGTTTTCTTTGAGAATGATTCAATTGTTTCTTAAAGTCTAATTCCATTTCCACAGTTCTAAGTTTGCTACTGAGTAACTCAGGAGTAAGGTTTTGATCATTCATTTCCTCAATAGCATACCTCTTACTGTCGAACTTTTGTGGTAATGACCTTAGGATTTTAAAAACAATTTCATTTCTATCATAAGTAATACCATTAGCATGCAACTTAGTGACTATATCAGTTAAGTTCATGTAAAAATCATTAAAAGATTCAGAATCAGACATGATCAAAGAGTTGTACTACTGGATAAGCATTTGGGTTTTAGCAGCTTTGACTCTTGAGTCTCCTTCATGTGCAGTGATTAATGTGTCCCATGCTTCCTTAGAAATGGCACAAGATGAGATTCTTTTGAACTCATACTCATTAATGGACATAAAAATGGCATTCTTGCCTTTATTGTTATTTCGAGAAATAGTTTTCTCTTCTTGGGTAAATTCACTTAAGATTTTCTTTACCCTCTCATCACTTCCTTCAGTGGCTGGTTTAGTAGGATAAGTGTATCCATTTTCGATAATGTCCCAGACATCATCTCCTAAAGTCCCTTGGATGAAGGCAACCATCCTTACTTTCCAGTAAGCAAAGTTGTTTCCATCAAAGAGAGGAGGCCTGGACAGATTACCAAACCTTTCATTCTTCTCGTCCATAGTTAGGTTTTTCAAAAAACGATTTCAGAAACACAAGATCTTTTAAAATAAAAGTTAACAGGGCTCTGATACCAATTGAAAAACGTTAACACAAGGTTAAACTGTATAAGCAACTCCGAATGTTTGTTGGAGAAACCCTTTTCTTTTGAAAATAAAAATTATAAACAAGATTTGTTTACAAAGAAACTTATGTACGAGATTAATTAAGATTGTGTAATCAGTTTTAAAACTAAGGCAGTTTCAAAAATTCAGCACACTTAAAGAATGAGGTGAGTAGATGAAGATAATCAACACAATGATTTTAACGTGGTAAAACCTCTCCCAACAGAGGAAACATCCACGGTGACTTCTAAGTCACAAAAACAAAAATCCACTAATAACAAAAATCAGTTACAAACAACACAACATGCAAGCACACAAATCAACCTATTCTAAGTTTAGGAATATACCCCACTTGTCTCCTTCTAACTTCTGATAGATCTGATTTGTTGATGATGTTCTCCGGTTTGCTAACTTCCTTTGCTTTAACTTCTTTACGTCGACTCAATGATCTCAGATCTTAAACACAACACTTCCAGTGTAGTAGTGTGTTAAGTTTTGCGAAGTGATTCCTATACACATGCATGAACTCACACACACTTAGATTTACAAACAGTCCTATACAAATTACATATAAAGTCTATATGCAGTGATTTTGTTATTTTTCTTTCTTACAAAACTAAAAACCTTTTGACCTTTAAATATAACCCAGATTCCACGGAGATCTTGCTTAAGAAATCGGTCAAGACCTTTCTCAATCTCTTTTGAAAATATTTAGGAGATTGAAAACCCTCCAAGTGCGAATCCAACTAGGTCAGGTTAAGTTTTGTAAAAACAGAAACTATAAAACATTTTTAAAATCAAAACAGAAATGATTTTCTTAAACCAAGTTGAAAATATGCAGATCTAGTGAAAAATGTAACATTTAGAGTCTAGATCAAACGTTTCTATGAAAAAGAAACTAGATCTTCACTCTAACGTTTAAGTTGTGTACAAGATCAGAAATCACGAGGTTACAACAACAATATGAACAAACCACTCTCTCTCTCTCTTTCAAACACTCAGGTTGTGTTTGGGTATAGGTTTATTTGAAGGTTTGTTTCAGAGACTAAGTGTTTAGGGTTAGGGTTTGGTTTTTGCTAACTGTTTCCCTTTCTCTCTCTTCTCTCTATTCTTTTCTCTCTTCTCTCACTTCTCTCTTCTCCCTCTTATTTTTTTCTCTCTGGAAGACGAATGCCCAAAAGTTCTCTAATGCTGAGAAGTGAGGGGTATTTATAGTGCCTGGGGAAGGTTCTGGACGTTCGAGGCAAATCAAAGGCTGAGATCAAGTCTTCAAAGGTTTGACTTGATGCAATGGTTCTAAAACAGCGGTGGTTTAAAACGATTCTAATTGGTTCAAATGGATAGCACCGGGATTAACCAAGAACGCATGCAGACCCTTGATAAGAAATGATCCAACGATCAACAATCATCCATCCAACCCTCTCACATAAGAAACACAAATACATTAACCCGGAGGATGACAAGTGTTGGCTGGTTATAGGCTCTCACACGCGCATCAAAATAATTACAAAACCTCACCCTGAAGTCTCTAGCGCTTTGAGATCGTACCCAACCAAACAATTCAGTGAAAAAAGAAGTTTCTAAAATAGTAAATTAACCCCAAAAACTTTATTATCCCATTTTATTAATAAAAACAATTATTAAAAAAATGTCTAAAAAAAGTTTAAAAAGATTTAAAAATTATTTAAAATTACCAAAAAATTATTAAAGCTCCAAATCAAGGGGAATTAAACACACACTCAATTTTAAGTAACATGAACACATGTATGCACTTCTAATTGTGTGTAGTGTGATTCATTTTGTATCTTCATAGATCATTGAAGGGGATTAGAGAGATATGTTCTGAGGCTTTTTGGATTCTAGGATGGACTACAAATTTTGTCAATATTTCCAAATTAGTTGAGCACTTATACAATGTAGACTTAAGCAAGTCAAAGGTATAAGGTGCTTCAAATGGTTGTTACAAATTTCCTTTTTTGGTGTAGTGCTTGAGATTCATCATATATCATCTTTCTCACTCTATTTGATAAGATATTAAAGATCTCATTTTGAATAAAGTGAAAAGTATTCATGGAATTTCCTGGAGCATTAGTTAAAATTATACTTGAAAGATCATCATTCCCTTCAGCTTTGGACTTCAATAATTCAACAAAATTCTCCTGATTCAATGAATTTGGCCTTCATCATGACTTTTAAAACCCATTTCTTGGAGTGAAAGAATCGAACGGCTCAAATGCTTTCCATAATAGGCATTCGATTCTTCGTAACTTCCTTAATTGATTGTGCATTAATGACTTTGTCAATATGTTGTGCTGAAGTTATTAAATTATAAAGACATTCCACATATTTTCTATGTGATGAAGATAACCCTCCAACATGAAGCAAGAATGCCTATTTTTCCCCATCATCAACTCTCTTCCAACTATCAAGCCCATCAGTAGTAAGTGAAGAACGACTACCTGGGTTGTTTCTACCATAAAAAAAAGATTGGAAAACAATATACTTTATTATTTGAAGAGGATACTCCAACCAAGGAAATTATTTAAACCATGCATATTGAAATCGTTGATATTGTTCACTAAATAAAGTCCTTCTATACTCAGAAATATTTGGTTGATAAGGCCCAAAATTAATGTATGCTCTTCTAATCTCATCTTGTTGAGCATGAAATTTTATATCACATATCAAAGTACGTAACCTCAGATCTCGTTCCATAGTAAATAAAAAAAATGGTATTGGTGCCACTGGCAATATCCTTATTTGATGGGTAGATGTACTCCCTCTCGATGTCTCATCATTCTCTCACTTTTTAAAGAATAAAAAAAATAGTTTTTCCTTTCTTTGTTTGTGGTTGATTATCTACCATAATAATTTATAACCTACACAGGAACAAAATTATATGATTTATTATACAATTATAAAAAACTATTTACACATTTTATAAATAATTCAATCATCAAGTACTTACAATTAATTAAATGAATCATCAATAAATTAATAAATAATTATATCTAACAAATTAAATTAGAATCATAAATAAATGTGAGTCATCAACCTAAAAAATCCAAACCGCAAAATTCTAATATTTCAGATAATATATCTTCCTAAATCAAATAATATATTTGTTAATTAAATGCATAAATTTGACACTTAAGAAAAAAAAAAACCACTAATCATATTAAAATAAGAATTCGAATTAATTTTTTGTTAACTAATATCTAATTGGAAAGAAATCCACTAATCAGATAATTGTTATATAATAATATAGTTATAGTCTAATCTAATCTTGAAAGAAAAACAAATGAGAAAGAAAAGGGAAAAAATGAAAAAAAAAAGATAACTATTATAATTTTAATAGGATTTCTTAGGGAAAAGGGGCATTTATTAAAAATTTAATCTGATATCTAATTTGGAAGAAATCGTCTAATCAGATAACTATTATAGTATATAGTTATAGTCTAATATAATCTTGAAAGAAAAACAAATAAGAAAAAAAGGAAAAAAGGAAAAAAAATAGCAAGGCAAAAAAAAAGAGGATATCGAATCATACCCGAGTCGCATCAAAGGTAGGCTGACATGGTAGGTAGTTGACACAAGCGACAGCCAACGTCGGGAGGAGGTTGGCTGCCAGCCAAAGCAAAGAGAGATCTTTGGGTATTTGGGGGGTTTGGGGGGTTTGTTTGTGTTGCCAGTGTTTTTTTGGGTAAAATGTGGTCAGTGCTTTTTTATTTGGTTTTAGGTAAGTTAGGATAGGTTTAGAATTTGGTTTGGGCTAGGTTTAGAATTGGTACTGGACTTCAAATAGTTAGTATATTTTTTTGTAGTGGGTTGTAGCCCTGCTCCGTTTAGGCCCAAATTTTCCCTTTCTTACCTTTGTTAACCTTTTCCTTGTTATTGTTTTGCAAGCACGACATTTGTTTAAGGCCTTGAAGTCCTTTGCATTAAAAGGGAGATAAGTCCTGGCACAATTTAGTCTCCTTCACCAATAGTTGGGAGCATTGTTGAATTGAATTGCAGAAAGCTCTTAAAGATGAGAAAGCAAAGATTAATGCCTTAGAAGCTGAGAAGTACTAACTTGGGGCTCATATGATAGTTATATAGATAATCCCAAAGTTTAATTATAAATTTACTAAGGAGTTCCAAATCTGAATGGTTGAAGCCCAAAATTTATTATATGATCTTGAAAAGTTCTTCAAGACTTTTGGAAAAGAAAATTAAGGCACTAGAGGAATTCAATGTTGATCTTGAGGAGATGAGGTCTAATTATGAGATTTATAAGGTAAGTTTACTTAATATGGATAAAGAAAACCAGAAGATTTCAAAGGCAACTATTAATCTGGTAGTAGGTTGATACTCTACTGGTCGACTCAGAGTTGGACCAGTAATAATACTACACCTAAGATTTAGATCTTAAAGGGAGGCTTGATGAAGTTTGTACCAATCAGAGTCAAGGATAATTGGTCCTTATCTGCCATAACATTTTTTTAAAATCAATGGTGTAGACACCACATTATAGGACCCCCTAAGTCTCTCCATAGGTCCCTAGTGCCTCCCCATTTCACTACAAACCCTAGGTCCTACTACAAGTACCAATCTAGAGGCCATCGGGCATTCCTAGGCCTCGTTTGACTCTGGTCAACTCTATCGTCAGAGCGAAATATCTTTGAGTCTTTGAAGGGCTTTGAATCCCCTTTCCAACAGTCCGCCCCATGTGCAAATTGATAACGGTTCGAACGAACGGACCCTTTTACTATTGAAAATCAATTCGGAGGCCACCGAGCGCTCCTGGGACCCGATTTGACCCTAATCAACTTCAACATCAGAGAAAAAGTCCTTTGAAAATTCAAAAGGCACTAAAACCCCTTTCCAACGGTCTACCCCATGCGCAAAACGGCATAACCGTTCGGACGGATGATTAATTTTCCCTTAAAAATCGATCTCGATGCCACTGGACACACTCGGACTCCGTTTGACCAAAGACAAATCTTAAGCTCGAACGAAACTGAATGAATATCCTAAGGGCACTGAATACCCTTTCCAACGGTCCATCCTGTGTGTGATTCTGACTCACGGTGTGGACGAATGATACATTTTACTTCGAGAGGTCACCGGGCACTTCCGGGCCCCGTTGACCAGAGTCAAATTCCAAACCAATCGAAGCTCTTTAGAATGTTAAAGTAAATCCCCTAAACTTTCCAACAGTCTACCTCGTGCGTGATTCTGACTTCCCATGAGGACGAACGATCTGTTTCCATCCGACGATCTCCCATCCAAAGGACTGATGTGTGTACAAAGGACTCTTGAAGGTCTATGAGTTACCTTTCTAAAGGTATACCCCATGCATAATTTGAATCAATGGATTACGTTCCGCGACCATTTTTCCAAAAAAATCGACACGAGAATGCCAATTAGCAAGTCCAGTTCCCTGCCTATCGACAATGTGTCTATGGTCACTTGTCGATAGGCAAGACTAGGATAATGTTGATCGGCACCACCCCTCATCCTCTAAATAGAGGGCATGACCTCACTCCCAAGAAACACCAGAGATCCATCAGCATCAGTGATCTCAGCAACATTCTCTCGAATCGGTGAAGTTCCACTATGTGAAATTCCATTCAAGCTTACATTCCCATCCCTTTCATACACAATTTGGGAAAATCACATTCTCTCTCATCCAAAATTCATCTCACATTAAAGGGAGTTCATCCAAGATCAAAGATCAAGCTTCAAATAAGGTCTAAATCCTTCCCTCTCTCTTTAAATTCCTTATTTTTGCATAAATTTCATTAGATTAATAATCTAGTTCTTACTTTAGTTCATACGCATTAATATCTACATTTTTATTATTATATTTCACATACTTTATTTTCTATAAAAAAAAAAAGGGTTATGCCCATGAATTTCGGACGGGATTATCCATCATACTTTTTTCAAAACTAAAAACCCATTTTCTACACACACACCTATTATAAAATCATGTTCGGAACTATGGGATAAACCCCACCCCCTTGTCGCATTCAAACTATGTGGACTTTGATGCCTTTATAGGCTATGTAGGGGTTTTGGATTAAAACCCAAGACTTGAGTCCAATTTTCTCAATTTTCTAATGAATCAATTTTTCTAAATCCTCCAATTTTCCTAAATCTCTCATTTTCATATTCTTGCATTAGTATACATATTATGTTTGTGATTCTTATTAGCATTTCATCGAACACATATTATCGTTTCATCATAATGATAAATATCACGATAAAGGCATAAATCATATTTTCTATATATTATTTTAGGAACATTCCAATGGATGACCTCACTCTATATCTCCCATGGTATGAGTTGGGTGATTTCGATCTCACTACAAGAATTTGCACCATTAGCAACAATATTTAGCAACACAAGCGATTTTTGTTGCCAAAGATACCCTTTTGGCAACAAAATCTTAATTATGTTGCCAAAAGACCATTTTACATTGTACTTTTGGCAACATAAAATAAAACTTGTTGCCAAAGGTTAAAATTTCAAGCGGGAAGTTAGGAAAATAAAGGGGGGGGACTTCAGCTTTTAGCATAATATTTGTTTGTTGCCAAACATGACTTAACTTTTGGCAATATAGGAGTGTGTTGAGAAAAATATTGTACTTTTGGCAACAAAGAAAATTGTGATGCCAAATGTATTTTATTTCACTTCTTACTTATTTTTGTTATGTGTTAAACAAAAATAAACAAACAAACGTGAAAATATCTTTGAATCCCCAAATCCCACCCCCAACTTGTTACCTTCGCTCAGTGAAAACAGGAACCGTAACCTCTGACCACCCGCCTCTGCTATCCCTCCGGCCGCCTTTGCTCTCCCCTCCGGCCGCCTCTGCTCTCCCTTCGGTTGATTTTTGAAAGGGTCCTAACAGTGATATTTTTGCAAGGGTCCTAACAGTGAGATTTTCATTTTCTATATAGGACCTCGGCGATTGTAAGTTTCTTTTCACTTATTTCTTTCCACTGATTTTTGATTTCCTTTATAAATAAACATTAAAGGATGTTTTTAATTTTTGATTTCATTCTAAGACATTTCATTGAGATTTCATTATAATATTTAGTTATATGTTTGTAATGAGTCATTTTTTGTTAACAATTATAATTTAAAAGCGTGCAAGCTTTAGACCTGCTTCTAGTTAACCACTCCGACTCTATCTCCATTTTTCCTCTCTCCGCTTGTTAACTCATCCATCATTTTTTTCATTTGACATAATTGGTTTGAAATTTGAATGACGCTTAGATTTATATTTCCATTGAAGAATTATTTAAACTTATAATTTATGTTATTTACCTTTTTTCAGTTTATAATGTTCAAATTAATGTTTAGAAGATATGTACATTGCTTTTTAATTATAGTTTTAATAGTATTTTTGCAAAGGGTTAGTTGTGGTCTAAGAATTTTAAAGTAAAGTATAAATAGTATTATCTGATTGGTTGTTTTAATGTGGTGAGCAATATAAATTTTAAAACGTCAATTAAAAGTAGGGTAAATTATACGTAGTTATAAACCTCTTAAGTTACACATCGTTCACATAGATACTAGCCTTATAGTTCTTATGCGTACACATTCAATAATCCTTAGACCCGTTCAAGAGTCATTACCCCTGTAATGAGAGCTCTTGAATTGTCCTGTTTGAACAGTTTGGCACTGCATAGTTTATGTATAATAATTTACTTAGTGGCATGCACTTGTTACTTTTGGGGGAACTTCTGTTACCGTCTCTTAATGTTCTCTGGGTACATACTAGATTGATGCAGTGTTGAGTGTTATTTCAATTGATAAATTGACATCAATTGAAATAACACGAACACTTGAGGATCTATGTCGTGTACTTAGAGAACTATGGAGATATGCTGTCGAAATTTCCTCATATTGAAACAATATGGATGATCTATTAAGTTTGGTACAGAAATATGCAGTCTTGAATGGGATGGGACCACTCACCTTTTGGAGGATATGGAGGAGATAAGATTATATTGTTTTATACGAGATACACAAGGAAATAAATTGTAACTTCTAAGTAAAAGTTAATTCATCATTTTATGTTTATATACTCTCTCAATTAGCGAACATATAGGGGATCAATAAGAGTTTAAATGATATTGCTTTGTATGAAATACACAAGGAAAAAGGTAACTTTTAAGTAAAATTTAATCAAACAATTGTTGATTATGTAATCTCTCAATAAACAGATATGGAAGAAGTGGACAAGAGTTGGATGACACTTAGGCATAGAGTAGGTGAGCGGTATCATGAGGGCGCTAAGTCTTTTGTTGACGGAGCAATGGCCAAAGTGAGCAAAAATGGTACAATTAAATGCCCATGTAATAATTGTTGTAGTCATTATTGGCACATTGACCATGTTTTGATGCATCATTTAGTACGATATGGAATAATGGAAAGTTATAAGACCTGGGTTCATCATGGGGAATCTATTTCGCAACACCAAATCGATGAATTTGATGATGACGCAGATGTTAAAATTGGTGATAATGAAGATGAGGATGATTTCTTCCCTGAATTAGTAGAAGACTTTTGTAGGGGGACTTATACGGGGCGTGATTCAGGGGATTTGGGGGATGACGAAGCGTATGATAATACCACAACAAAATATGTGCAGAATATCAAAAAACTACTAAAGGCTGCCCAACGTGAGGTGTACTCGGACTGCAAAACATATACGATATTGAAATTTATGATTACAATGTTTCATTTGAAGGTTGTGGGTAAATGGAGTAATAAGTCATTTGACACGTTGATGGAGGTATTAGTGGATCTTCTGCCTCTAGGTAATTTAGTTCCGAAGTCGATTTATAAAGAAAAAAAGTTGCTACATTAATTGGGCTTGGGAAATGAGACAATCCATGCATGCCAACATGATTGTGCTCTCTTTTGGAAGGAGAATTCTTCTCTTGATAATTTTTCAATTTGTGGGGAGTCTATATTCAATCCCAATTTTAGCAATGGTAAGAAGATCCATCAAAAGGTACTACACTACTTTCCATTGACACTTAGGTTGCAAAGATTGTTTATGTTAAGGAAGATGGATACAAGCATGAGATAGCACAGTGATAAGCTCCTGGATGATGGGATATTGAGGCATCCGACTGATAGTGAGGATTGTAAGAATTTTTATCGACGTTATCCCTATTTTTCTCAAGATCCCTATAATGAGAGGCTAGGTCTGGCCACCGATGGGTTCAACCTTTTTGGGAACATGAGCACCTCTTATAGAATATGGCCTATGGTAATGATGCCATATAACATAGAACCTGGAACTGCATGAAGGATTCATATTTCATGATGACATTACTTATTCACGGACCTCATGCCCCATGTAAGGAAATTGATATTTACATGCGACCGTTGATCGATGAATTGAACGATTTATGGGAAAATGGTGTACTTACTTATGACGCGTCTAGTCAACAAACTTTTTGGATGCATGCAGCTATTATGTGGATGATAAATGACTTTTATGCCTATGGTAACTTATCTAGGTGTAGTACTAAAGTTTATCTTGCTTGTACCCCATGTAATGAGGATACATTATCTCAATGCCTGCGAAATAAGATTAGTTACTTGGGCCATCGACGTTACCTGCCCAAGGACCATACTTAGGGAAAAATTAAGGCATTTAACGACATGTCAGAGAATCAAACTCGATCCTTGGAGTTACCAATGGAAAAAGTACTAAATCAATTGAATTTCTTATCAAATGTGAAGTTTGGAAAGCATCCAAGCAATAAGAAAAGGTCTCGTGACCCAACAGAATTTAACTGGACAAAGAAAAGCATTTTATACGAGCTCCCATATTAGAAAACACTAAAGCTTTGTCAAAACCTTGATGTGATGAACATTGAGAAAAATATATGTCACAATTTGCTTGGAACAATATTGAAAATGGATGGGAAGAACAAGGACACACAAGAGGCATGCCTTGATCTAGAAGACATGGCATAAGGGAAGAATTGCACTTACAAAAGCACACTGATGGGACTTATGTCAAGCCTTCCGAAATATATACATTAACCCCAAAGGAGAGGGAGTGTTTATATGATTTTTTAAAATCAGTTAAGTATCCAGATGGCTATGCTGCAAACATCTCAAGATGTGTGACTACAAAAGCTGGAAATTATTGGACCTTAAAAGCCATGATTTCCATGTCTTGTTACAATGAATTCTTGCCATTGGGATGTGTGGATACCTTCCTCAAGATATTTGTACTACAGTGGATGAGTTGGGTGAATGGTTTCAGGAGTTATGCTCCAAAACATTAGTGCGGATGGATTTAGAGGAATTAGAGGAACACATAATTTTGATACTTTGAAAATGGACAGGATTTCCCCCCAACATTCTTTGATGTAATGGTCCATTTGGCACATGAGGCCAAACTTGATAAACCAGTACAATATCGATGGATTTTTTTATTGAAAGGTAAATGCAACTATTATAATGTTAATTTAGTTTAATACCATGAAAAATGTGTAAAATGTGTAATATTCATCTAACTATTATTAATTTCAAGGTTTCTTGGAACTTTGAAAGAATTTTTAACCAATCGAGCTAGGCCTAAAGGTTCCATTGTGGAGACGTCCATCATGAAAGAGTGTTTGACTTTTTTTCTCAATGTAGTTGAGCCATGTTGAAACAGTATTTAACAGACAAGAACGCAATTGTGATGGTGGAGAACATGGCTCAGGGCTAGCAGTCTTTGACCAAAATGTCCGTCCTTTCAGATGTATCTCAAGGGCTCCTAATGTGTTTGAAAAGGAGCTCAATATGGATAATTGTGTGTGTTGTATAACACTGATGAGGTTGAGCCATATCTAGAGCACGTGCTTCAAATTTATAATACTCATGATATTGAATCTTTTTGTTTGGTTATCCATTTATTAATAAATCAAATTTTCTCTAATTAGGGAACATAAAAGTCTACTTCAAATTCCAAATGGACGTGACATAACTAAGATTCAACGCCAAAAATTTTTGAAGTGGTTTAAAGAACGGGTAAGATATATAAAAAAAGTTATTTTACATCACTTTAACGTTAATTCAATACGACTTTCATATGTTGTTTATGTAGATGAATGTTTTACGAGCACAAAGGTCTCCTAAAGAAACTGATGAGCTCTGGTCATTAGCAAATGGACCTAATGTGATATTGAATTAGTATTCGGGTTGCATTTACAATGGAGTTCAATTACATACTAGGGACCGAGACATGCATCGTAGGAGTCTGAACAGTAGGTTCGTCTCCAAAGAGGAACACGAGGGTCCTGAGCTAGACGTTTACGGTTACCTGTGAAAAATTTATGAGATGACATATATTTATGGGTATAAAGTCATTTTGTTCCAATGCAAATGGTCCAACACCGACATTAGGAAGACAATACGCATTGATGCACATTTTATTATTATTGATGTCAAGAGTCGGTGGTCTAAAGATGATCCATTTGTTTTTCCTAGTCAAGTTCAACAAGTTTTCTATGTCAATGATAAAAATTTAGGTGCACAATGGCAAATCGTAAAACGAGTCAAACATCAAGGAACCTAGTGTAATACCCCGTATTTTTATGGCTTTTAATATTGGGAGATTTATTAAATTTAATTGAGTTATTAATTTAATATTAGTCCAAAATTTTATTTAAAAATATTTACTAGCATGATGAGAGTTAGTAATTATTGGGAATCTGTTGAATATTACTAAATGAGTAAAGAAATATATGAAATTGAATTTATTAAAAGGTCACGAGTGAAAAACATGACAATTACGGAAATTTAAATCGGGACGTGCCTGTGTCGTATCGAGACTAAATTATTATTATAAAAGTGAATAAATTATAAGTCACCTGTATGGTCATTTCGAGTGCGCCAACATGTCCAAAAGGGTCAAAATAGTCAGAAAAGTGTACCCGGGGGTTTAGTTTGGGTCTCGGGGCATTTTTAGGACTAACCGGCACCTCGCAGGGGCAATTTAGTCATTTCCAAATTTGGCTTTAATTAAATGAAGAAAATTGGGATATTATTATCAGATATTAATAGATTCTTCTAGGTTTAACACTCTCAAAAGGATAGAACGAAAGTGGGAGGAAGGAAGGGAAAGTTTTCCAAGAAATCCAAGGCCAAGAACCAATTCGATTTCACCACCGCCACCACCAAAACATAGATCGTAAGATGAGGAACGCAACCATCTCTTTTTTATCAACAAATCAGACATTCGAATCCCAGGAAATTATCTATATTTCTATTCTTTTGAGTTAATGTTCACCCATGTTAGAATAGGATTGTTACACATATGTTTCATGGAAGAATTTGATGATTTAGGGAATTTAAATCACATGTTTGAGAGGAATTTGATATATTCTGGAAATCTCAACATATGTAGAGGATTACCCATGAAATTATATTAGTTTAGAAGTGAGAAATCTGGAAAGAGAATTAGAATAATGGAAGTTTAATGTAAAATTAGGGTTCTTGATAATTATGATGAATTACCCCTTTAGTTCAATACTTTTGATGAATTTGTACATGCTTCACGTAGGAAATCATATATATAGGTATATGAGACCAGTAGTAAATTTATTTGGGAGTTTGGGGATCGTTAATGGAGTTTTGGTTGAGGTTGGAGAAGAAAATTCGTAGTTAACAATAGTAGAATTCGAAATACCTGCTTGATCGATCGATCGACCCAAGAGTGTCGATCGACCCCTTTACTCGATCGATCGACCCCTCCTGGGAAACTTCATATTTTTCCCCTTTTTGTTTAATCCAGATAAAATACGTAGGAACCCTTGAATATCATTTAAAGAGTATAATGGGTCATGAAGAGGACCAGTATGGATCTGAGTAGACTCCGTTGAGTGAAATTTTATATGGGATGAAATTGTGGATTAACGAGGGCTTTCGTCACACATTGGAAATTATGCGTACATTCACTAAAGAATTGAGAGACTCGTGAAAGACTTAGACCAGAAGGTTAGAGAGTGTGTACCTACTGAAATTATATTTAATAAGAGAGAATACTTCGAGAGATGAGAAGTAAGTATGAAATGATTATAATTAAGAATAAAAGAGATCAATCCTTTATGCGAGATAATTGGGTAAAATTGTACTAAGTACGGTTAATAATTATTACAGTTGGGTCATGGGGGAACCTGATAAAAAAAATGAGAATATTTATATATATGATCGAGTGCATGTGTATATATTTATATTATGCTTGTGTATAATCATACCCGCGCTACTTGCTATCACGGAGGTTTCCACGTCGGGACAGTCTTATCTTGATGGGACCTTTATGGGGGGATATTGACTTGTACCCTAGAAGATAGGATTCCTCGGTACAGGCTATCTGAAAATGATAGTCAGGCGGTCCTAAGAGACGTGAGGGGTATGTGCTAACCTATTAGTGACTTGAAACTATTCTTCGCCTCCATTTTGTGTGTATTATGTTAATACAGGTCGAGAGTGATTTCGAACTAGTATTTCCATTAGTACGAGTGATACGGAGACTTGATAGCAGAGTATGCCAGCACCATAGATTTTATGTGGAGTTCCGATAGTATATATATTATATAAGTGAATAATATATATATATACTTATATATGGAAACTTTCTGCTGTGCGTGTAAGTAGTTAAGTAATAAATAAAGTCTCAAACGTTATAATAAGTATTCGGGAACTTTGTAACGGTACTGAGTTATTCTAAGTAACGTAAGAAATCTTGAAGTGATTGATTTTCTAAACTAAATATCATAGCCTTATTACTTCTCGGGATAAAACTTTATGGAAAAATAAGTTAGATAGACTTATGAGTTTAGTAGTACGGCAGGCATGCACACTAGATGAGAGGTGAGAATTCTCAAGAGAGTGTCGCATACTAACATGTTTGTCACATTAGCCGGTACGCATTTTAAATACTTGCTAAACTATTTTTAAAGTGTTTTACACTCGGTCTCTGACCCATCTTCTGTTATTTCTCTCTCTCTTGTGTGTATATATATATATATATATATATATATATATATATATATATGTATGTATTACAGGTTTCCAGCCACCGGGGCGTCAGGTGTAGGATCTTTGGATTGGACATACTGTAGCTTTTGTGGGATTTGCAGGCCCTTGCTTTAGACGACCTCTTCATTGATTCAGTTCTTATTTTAGTTCTTCATAGTTAGGGCATGTGTCGCCCGATTTCCTATTCCGTTTGGATTTGTCAGAGATTTGTATTTATTTATATTTCCAGTATTCAGTACTCATTGGGAGTTAACTCTTGTCAGGATGATTTCATTTATGGTTCTTTAACTTGTTTTGGTTAATCTAGACGACTTAATTATCTTGTGTTGATTACCATCCTTAGAATTTATTTGATTCCTAAACTGATGTTTATTTAAAAAGGTTTTCACGTTGAAATTTAAAATTGAAATAAGACTTTAAAATATTTTGACAAGTAGCTTAATTACTTAGGGTGTTTAAATTGGAATTATTTATTTTGCGACAGTGATGATAAGAATGAACCAACCACTCACCTTGATTTTAATTTAATAAAAGACTGATCACCCGGTATTTTTTTAGGCGGGGTGTCATAGGTGGTATCAAAGTTTTAGGTTTTAGTGTCCTTTAGGATCTATACGGCTTATTTCGCTTCCAGCTTAGCGTCTTTGGTTTAGAGCCCTAGTTTTAGGACTTTTGTATTCTTGTATTTATGCTTACATCTTCAGCTATTTGTGATTTGATAATAATTATAGACTAATAAACTTTCTTCTCATTTCAAATGCCTCCGAGATGCGCACCCCGAGATAGGAATGCCCAGGCCGAGCAGCCAGCAGCTCTGGCTCAAGGAATGATGAATGCAACTGAAATAGCCATCATTATTGCTCAGGCGGTGAATGCCTCATTATCAATGGTGTAGTAGGTTCCACCCCAAGTTCATGCAGTAGCGCCAGTACCAGTACAGTTTCCCACTGCATGGGAGCGGGTCAGGGATGCAGTTCAAAAGGTGCATCCCCCAGAGTTCTCGGGTAGTTTGGACATCGTAGTCGCCAACCAATGGAAGAAGGATATTCGGAGGCATATGTGCATGTATCAATGCACTGATGTGCAGAGATAGTTACTAGATTCCTTCAACCTAGTGGGGGCCACTTTGCAGTGGTGGGAGTCCACCACCACCTTGGAGGAGAGGGGCAGCATACCAATTCAGTCATTTTGGGTGCAATTTGATCGCAAGCATTTCCAATCCGCCATGCAGACTCAGATGAGGTAGAGACTAATGAATCTCAAGAAGGAGAGTATGAGAGTTCCTGAGTATGAGGAGGAGTTCACTAGACTTCTCACTATAATGTCGGATGAGGCACCCACTGAAGAGAAGAAGATATTATTGTTTTTAGATGGATTGGCCTGGAGGATTCATCAACACCTCATAGGCAATCTATCATTGGGTACTTATACTGATGTACTCAATGCCTCTCTATTGCACTATCAAGATCACCGCTTCCATTAACAGCGGAGCAAACAAGCAGGGGAGTCCAGCCAGCAAGGCAAGATATGGGCAGTAGTACTGGTGGGGCACCAGCAGCCCAAGGGCAGACCCATCACAGTGAGAAGTGTTCCCATCAGGGAGACCCTACCAAGCGATTCTGATCAGGTGATTCCAGGTAGGGATTTTGTGGATTTAGACAGGTCTAGCAGGTCCAGTCCAGTCAGCATGGCCAACAGGGCCAACATCGTCAGCAGCAGGGTCAGCAGCAGGGCCATCATGGCCAATAGCGTTTTCAGCAGGTCCAGCAAGGCGAGTGGCGGGGTGGTAATGGCCAACAGGGCCATGGTCACCAAGGGCAGAAGGGAGGTAACTTTAGGGGCAGATGTTTTGGATATGGTAAGAATGTCCATAGGCGTTAGGATTAGCCATAGGGGGGATAGGGCCCCACAGCAGCAAGGTGCCCGTAATAAGCCGCAGAGGCCACTCTTTCCAGCCATCCTCCCATGCCAGTTCAGATGCCAACCCTACTATCCATCCCAGCAGCTCTAGTCCAGTAGGGGCAATAACAGTATAGACATGTCTATAACGTCCACCAGGTCGCAGCACCTCAGGTGCCACCCTCGATTGATGGTACGTTTCCTATTCATGGCACTATAGGTCGAGTTTTATTTTATATTGGGGCATCGCACTATTTGATAGCTACTCATTTTTCACGGGCCTTAGGGTTATTAAACATGGCAAAGAGTACAGTGACATGAGTAAACTCACCATTGGGAATGGGTCTTTGGTTTTCTTTATATGTTGGGGTGTAAGTATAGAGATTGGTAGCTTGATTTTACCTGCAGGCATGCTAGTTTTAGATATGCATGAGCATGACGCCATTATTGGCATAGATTGTCTCACAGCGTATAGAACCATGATATATTGTTTTGGTAGGAGTATTATCTTCGGCATTTCGGGTCAGGAGATATTTTTAGTGGAAATGCGTCGCCCAAAGGGAGGAACTTCCACCCATTTATATTACATAGAGGAGGATACCTCTAAGGAGATTGTGATTCCCCTGGATTTGATTCCAGTTGTTCACGAGTATTCGGATATATTCCAGGAGATACCAGGACTACCCCCAGTCAAGAGATAGATTTTCTCATGGACTTGATGCCGGTCACTCGGCCGATAGCATGTGCACTGTACCGTATGGCTCCAACGGAGATGAGGGAGTTACATGATCAGATAGAGCAGTTGCTGGGACAAGGCTTCATTCGTAGGAGCACCTCGCCTTGGGGCGCTCCGGTGTTATTTGTAAAGAAGAGAGATGGTTCAATGAGGTTGTGTGTGGATTACCGAGAGTAGAACAAGGTCACGATACGAAATAAATATTTGGTGCCTCGAATCGATGAACTATTTGACCTGCTGAGAGGAGCAACCTTCTTTTCGAAGATAGATTTGAGATCGGGATACTATCACTACGAATTGGGGAGCAGGATGTGTCGAAGACTTCTTTCTTAACGAGATACGAATCCTATGATTTCAGAGTCATTCCATTTGGGCTGACAAATGCTCCAGCAGTATTCATGGACTTGATGAAGAGAGTGTTCAGAGAGTTCTTAGATCAATTTATCATAGTATTCATAGACGACATCCTAATTTATTCGCATACCGAGGAAGAGCATACTGAGCACTTGAGGCAGGTTCTTCAGACTCTACGAGAGCATCAGCTATATACTAAGTATGAGAAGTGTGGATTTTAGCTACGGGAGGTACAGTTTTTGGGGCATGTTGTGTCAGAATTGGGGATATCGATTGACCCGAGCAAAGTGTCAGCAGTGAGGGAGTGGGAACAGCCCACGACACTGATAGAGGTGCATAGTTTCTTGGGGTTAGCATACTATAGGAGGTTAATCCGAGGCATTTCGAAGATAGCGGGTCCGTTGATGAATCTAACTCGCAAGGGAGTAACGTATGTATGGGATGATGCTTTGATGAGCTGAAAGATAAGCTGACTTCGGCGCAAGTTCTTTCTTTGCCCAAGCCAGGAGTGGAGTAAGTGGTGTACACTGAAGCCTCTTTACGGGAACTCGGAGGAGTACTTCAGCATGAGGAGTAAGATATAGCTTTTGCCTCCCGCAAGCTTAAGCATCACAAAAGGAATTACCCCACCCACGACGTAGAGCTAGCAACAGTCGTATTTGCATTACGGATTTGGAGATATTACTTGTTGGGGGAGAAGTTTGCTTGTTCACAGACCACAAGTCACTGCAATACTTGTTCACTCAGCGAGAGTTGAACATGTGTCAGCCCAGATGGTTGGAGTTTGTAAAATACTACCAGTTCGAGATACAGTACCATCTGGGGAAGGCTAACGTGGTTGCTGATGCGTTAAACCGTAGACCAGTAGGTGATGTAGCGAAACTATGGAAAGGGAAGTGGAAAGAGTTGGGACACTAGGACGCGATGGCCCGTTCCTTTATATCGATTATGTCAGTCACACCCGAGATTGTCACAAGGGTGATACAGGCACAAGCAGCGAATACATTTTGCTAGGAGATGATTGTACGACTCTTAACTGAGGGTGTTGAGTTCTATTCAGTGAGCTCTGATGGGGGTTTGAGGGGTAATGGGAGATTGGTGGTCCCAAAGGGAGAAGACTTATGTCATGAAGTGATGACACAGTCGCACGGGTCTAGATTTGTGGTACATCCCGAAAGGGATAAGTTGTATCAAGATATGAAGCGACCGTACTGGTGAAGTGGAATGAAGAAGGACATTGCAGAGTTCGTGTCCAAATGTTATACCTGTCAGATGGTAAAGGTGGACCACCAGAGACCGCCAGGGTTACTTCAGCCGTTTGAGATACCTACGTGGAAATGGGAAAGTATTTCCATGGACTTCATTACTGTGTTGCCTATATCACAGCGGAGTCACGATTCCATATGGGCTATAGTGGATCGATTGACCAAGGTAGCTCATTTTCTGCTAGTACAGACAGACTACACCACGGGCCAGTATGCACAGTTATTCATTATCGAGATCGTTAGGCTATATGGGGTGCCCCTGGATATTGTGTCTGATAGAGACAAGATTTTTGTGTCGCGCTTCTGGGAGAGATTTTAGGAGGCCATGGGTACAGAGTTGAGATTGAGTTCAGTTGACGACCCATAGACAGATGGACAAACAGAGCGTACCAATCAGATGCTGGAGGATATGCTACCCATTTGTGTCCTTGATTTTGGAGGAGGTTGGGAGCCGTATCTTCCACTGGTGGAGTTCACTTATAATAACTCCTATCAGTTCACGATCGTCATGGATCCATTTGAGGCATTGTATGGCAGGCCTTGTCATTCTCCCTCTTATTGTCTAGAGGTGGGGGACAACAAGTTTCTCGGACCAGAGGTGATTCAGGAGACTTCAGCTAGGATTGAGCGCATCAGGAGTCGCATTCGGGTAGCCCAGGACCGACAGAAGAGCTACGCCGATGCAAAGCGATCCTTCCGAGAGTTTAGCGTGGGGGACCAAGTATTACTGCATGTATCTCCTATGAAAGGAGTAATGAGGTTCAGGAATAAGGGGAAGTTGACTCTGAGGTACATGGGCCCATTTCCTATTATCAGTAAGATTGGGCTGGTGACATACAGATTGGGGTTACCAAAGCACTTGCACTGTATTCACGATGTATTCCACATCTCGTCGTTGAGACGACGTCTTAGGGATGATATGGCCCACACTCACATCATGATAGAAGAGATTGACTTACAGCCCGACAGTTCTTATGAGGAGAGACCAGTGGCTATCCTAGACCATAGCGGGAGAAAATTTATGTCGAAGGTAGTTCCACTTGGACGGGTCTAGTGGGAGCATCATAATGTGGAGGAATCCACTTGGGAGCGCAAAGCAGATATGCGTGAAAAAATTCCAGATCTATTTTTACTAGGTATGCCTTATTTTTTGAATTTCAGGACGAAATTTCGTTATTAGAGGGAAGTATGTAATACCCCGTATTTTTGTGGCTATTAATATTGGGGATTTATTAAATTTAATTGAGTTATTAATTTAATATTAATCCAAAATTTTGTTTAAAAATATTTACTGTGACGAGAGTTAGTAATTATTGGGAATCTATTGAATATTACTAGATGAGTAAAGTAATATATGAAATTGAATTTATTAAAAGGTCACGAGTGAATAACATGACAATTATGGAAATTTAAGTCGAGATGCGCCTGTGTCGTATCAGGACTAAATGATTATTATAAAAGTGAATAAATTATAAGTCGCCTATATGGTCGTTTCGAGTGAGCTAACATGTCTAGAAGGGTTTAAATAGATAGAAAAGTGTACATGGGGGTTTAGTTTGGGTCTAGGGGCATTTTTAAGCCTAACCGGCACCTCAGAGGGGAAATTTAGTCATTTCCAAATTTGGCTTTAATTAAATGATGAAAATTGGGACATTATTATCAGATATTAAAAGAGTATTCTAGGGTTAACACTCTCAAAAAGATAGAACGGCAGTGAGAGGAAGGAGGGGAAAGTTTTCCAAGAAATCCAAGGCCAAGAACCAATTCGATTGCACCACCGCCACCACCAAAACATAGATCGAAAGACGAGGAATGCAACCATATCTTTTTCATCAACAAATCAAAAATTCGAATCCCAGACAAGTATCTATCTTGCTATTCTTTTGAGTTAATGTTTCACCCATGTTAGAGTAGGATTGTTACACATATGTTTCATGGAATAATTTGATGATTTAGGGAATTTAAATCACATGTTTTAGAGGAATTTGATATATTCTGGAAATCTCAACATATGTAGAGGATTACCCATGAAAATATATTGGTTTAGAAGTGAGAAATCTGGAAAAAGAATTAGAAGAATGGAAGTTTAATGTAAAATTAGGGTTCTTGATAGTTATGATGAATTACCCCTTTAATTCAATACTTTTGATGAATTTGTACATGCTTCACGTAGGAAATCATGTATATAGGTATATGAGACCAGTAGTAAATTTGTTTGGGAGTTTGGGGATCGTTAATGGAGTTTTAGTTGAGGTTGGAGAAGAAAACTCGTAGTTAACAATGGCATAATTCGGAATTCCTGCTTGATCGATCGATCGACCCAAGGTGTCGATCGATCGACCCCTTTCCTCGATCGAATGACCCCTCCTGAGAAACTGCATATTTTCCCTTTTTTGTTTAATCCGGATAAAATACGTAGGAACCCTTGAATATTATTTAAAGAGTATAATGGGTCATGAAGAGGACCAGTAGGGTCTAAGTAGATTCCATTGAGTGAAATTTTATATGGGATAAAATTGTGGGTTAACGGGGGGTTTCGTCACGCACTGGAAATTGTGCGTACGTTCACTAAAGAATTGAGAGACTCGTGAAAGACTTAGACTAGAAGGTTAGAGAGGGTGTACCTACTTAAATTATATTTAGTAAGAGAGAATACTTAAAGAGATGAGAAGTAAGTATGAAATGATTATAATTAAGAATAAAAGAGATGAATCCTTTATGCGAGATAATTGGGTAAAATTGTACTAAGTACAGTTAATAATTATTACTGTTGGCTCGTGGTCGAACCTAATCAAAAAAATGAGCATATTTATATATATGACCGAGTGCATGTGTATATACTTATATTATGCTTGTGTATAATCATACCCGCACTACTTGTTATCACGGAGGTTATCGCACCGGGACAGTCTTATCTCGATGGGACCTTTATGCGGGATATTGACTTGTACCCTAGAACATAGGATTCCTTGGTACAGGCTATCTAAGAATGATAGTCAGACAGTCCTAAGAGACGTGAGGGGTATCTGCTAACCTCTTAGTGACTTCAAACTATTCTTCGCCTCCATTTTGTGTGTATTATGTTAATACTGTTCGAGAGTGATTCCGAACTAGTATTTCCCTTAATACAAGTGATACGGGGACTTGATAGCAGAGTATGCCAACACCATAGATTTTATGTGGGGTGCCGATAGTATATATATTATATGAGTGACTAATATATATATATATATATATATATATATATATATACTTATATATGGAAACTTTTTGTTGTGTGTATAAGTAGTTAAGTAATAAATAAAGGCTCCAACTTTATAATAAGTATTCGAGAACTTTGTAACGGTACTGAGTTATTCTAAGTAACGTAAGAAATCTTGAAGTGATTGATTTTCTAAACTAAATATCATAGCCTTATTACTTCTTGGGATAAAACTTTATGAAAAAATAAGTTAGATAGACTTATGAGTTTAGTAGTACGGTAGGCATGCACACTTGATGAGAGGTGAGAATTCTCAAGAGAGTGTCGCATACTAACATGGTTATCACATTAGCCGGTAAGCTTTTTAAATACTTGCTAAACTATTTTACACTTGGTCTTTGGCCCATCTTCCGTCATTTCTCTCTCTCTTGTATGTATATGTATGTATTAGAGGTGCCCAGCCACCGGGGCGTCTGGCATAGGATCTTTGGATTGAACGTACTGCAGCTTATGTGGGAGTTGTAGGCCCATGCTTTAGACGACCTCTTCATTGATTCAGTTCTTGTTTTAGTTCTTCATAGTTAGGGCATGTGTCGCCCGATTTCCTATTCCATTTGGATTTGTTAGAGATTTGTATTTATTTATATTTCCAGTATTCAGTACTCATTGGGAGTTAACTCTTGTCAGGATGATTTCATTTATGGTTCTTTAACTTGGTTCGGTTAATCTAGACGACTTAATTATCTTGTGGTTATTGCCATCCTTAGCATTTATGTGATTCCTAAACCGATGTTTATTTAAAAAGGTTTTCACGTGGAAATTTAAAATTGAAATAAGACTTTAAATTGTTTTGACACTTAGCTTAATTACTTAGTGTGTTTAAATTAGAATTATTTATTTTGTGACAGTGATGCTAAGAATGAACCAACCGTTCACTTTGATTTTAATTTAATAAAGGACTAATCACCCGGTATTTAATTAGGTGGGGTGTCACACCTAGTATGTACCGGAGTTGGATGATGATGATACCGGGGCATCAAAATTGCGTGAATTTGGTGACGTGTTCCAACAAGTCAAAACAGTAAATGTTATCCCAGTCGTCGTTGAAGATACTACTACTCAATTTCATAGGAATGATGCAATTCTCGAGGTTATCCCTAGTGATAGGGTTCTGCATCCAATGGGGGAAAACATTGATGATGATGATGAAGAAGATGTCATTGATGATGAAACAATGTTAGAGAATGGAGACAACGAAGAAGATGGGGAGAAAATGGATTATGATTATGATATTGATACTGATATGCAATGTTAAATGTCATGTTCCTTTTTTATTTTATATGTGGACAAACATTATATGTCTCTATCTAGTGTAATTCGTTACATGATGTGTCAAATTAGTTTTATCAAATTTTATTAATCAAGTTATATTTTTTCATATAGTGTAATTCATTATGTAGTGTGATGTTCATTATATTTTATTTTATTTTTGTGTTTAGTCGAAAAATAAAATATGGCTTCAACCTAGACATAGGGTCATATGGTGTTAGCAGATGAGAAAGAAAGGCTGAATAATATTAAGAAGAATCAATTGCGATTGAATGCTTTGGTGCTTAACGAGATCAGATTCGGTAAGACTCAAAATTTTAATGTAAATGTACAAGATGATGATGAGTACAAATTGCCCGAGGGTAAGGAGGATCTTAGTTCGTCCAGTGGTGATGATGTCAGTGTTGATAATAATGAGTATTCTAATCCTCAAATGGAGAAGGTAATGCATGCGGGGTAGTGTAATTGAAATTAAGTTTATGTTCATTACCTCGATTTACTTTAAAAGTACATATATAGAATCTATACCTTTTTTGCATCACTAATTAAATTGTATTTTGTATTGGCAGGTCTCCAACATTGGGCCTGTACGATTATTTTGTTGTTCTCCCTACCAGTGAGAGAAGCCTCATTTGAGGAGGCATTCAACATCCAAATCAATATGTCACAAGTACCACCGGTTGGCAATAATGCGGGTAATTATATATAACAAAATGATTTTGACTCACCCAATTTTGACCTTTTTAGATTCTTTGATTCTTTAAAAATAAATTTTCCATGATACGTAAATCATTTTTGTTTAGGTTGTTTTAAATTTACTTCTTGTATATATAACTGTCTTACTTTCTCATTAAAACAGGAAACTCGAGTCACTCCTCGGTGCGTTTCCAACAAAGAACATCAAACGATAATGCCGTCAAAAATACACAAGTTCATGTTCCTAATATTTCCATAACACGTAAAAAAAATTATCTTGAATTGTTGTTATTCTTTTTATAACTTTATAACCTTTGTTTATATATAAACCTCTATGATGTTTATTTTTCAAAAATGAAGCCCAAAGTCCAGGGTCACACTTATATTTTCAATAGAGTTTGAGATTTGATGTTGTAATAATTTCTTCTAAACCTTTGAAGTTGAGACCTCCTTCCTCAAATGGGAAACATGTTTCAAACCACTTTAACCATTGATAAGTTTTTTTTAAACAACCTCCCCATTAGAATTTACAGAATAATGCATTTGTCCTTTTGATAACAGTTTTAGGAGGATATAAAATTGATAGGATATATACAAGCATTGATTGGAGAACATCCCTTATTAGTATAGATCTACCAGCTTGAGATATTAGATTTGATGTCCAAGAATTTAATCTTTCTTTGATATTAGCTTGAAATTTTATATATGTTCCTCTTGTCTTTTCTTCTGAATTTGTGACCACATTAAAACCACCAATTGTTAACCAAGGTTTATTTAAAAGAACTGATATGTTTAGAAATTCTATTTGAATATCTAAGCGCATCAATTGATCTGTATCTTTTACCAAATTAACTTTCAATTCTTTGTTCCATAGAAACCAAATCTTGTTTGATGTGTTCTGATCATTCTTTTAATTCTTCTGTTTGTGGCTTTATATGCCACTCCCTTTACATTCCAACAGATAAAATTTTACATGGTGAATTGTTTTATTTTATATTTAACCATGATGCAAATATTTGGAGTTCTTTAATCAAAGGAATTATTGTTAAGCCTTCTTCTTTATCTTCGTTATAGTCTTTCAATCCTACTAAATTCATTTCTTTGTTTGGGAGTTTTGAATGTTTTGGGGAGAGGTTGTATTGATCTACTATTTGAGTTTCTTCTGAGCTGAATTCCACATGCTGAATCTTTTCTTTTAAGTGTAGGGGAATCATATTTGATTGAATTCAACTCTTGTGTTGCTAAAGGTATTGCTTTTGGCAACACAAGGCCTATGTTGCGAAAAGATAACTTTTGGCAACACAATAGCTATGTTGCCAAAGGTATAGCTTTTGGCAACACAATAGTTTTGTTGCTGAAAGTTATATTTATATCATTTACCTTACATTCTGCAACATAATTTGTATCGCTAAAAGGTTGCTTTTTGTCAACGCTACTATGTATGTCGTTGTTGAGTGACCTTTGGCAACATAAATAATATTTTTTATTATAAATTTGACAAATTATAAAATACTTTTGGCAATACAATTGCGTGTAGCCAAAAGTATACCTTCGGCAACACAATCCTCCTGTGTTTCCAAAGGGTTTTTTAGAAAGACAATGGGCAACAAGCTGGCAACATAGCAAAATATGTTGCCAATACCTTTTAGCAACACAATTCTAACTTTATCAACATAATTTGTATGTTGCTAATGGTGAAAATTCTTGTAGTGTCTCCATTATATATACACGCACACCACGGAGAAATAAAGGAAAACAATAACACTAGCCCATGAGAGACCGAAAGGGTGGGATGGTTGCCTAAAACCTTCTCATTCCGTAACTTATTCCCCGAACCCTTTGAACTATTGGTTTCTTATGCATAATTTTGTCTTTGATGCCGCTCTCTTGAGGTGGCAACATGTTCTTTTGCCTATTTTGTGCAAAATATGTTGGAGACTCCATCTCTTTACATTTACCCCACATCGACGACGGTCGAAGCGTTCCTAAGTAAGGTGTGAGACCTTTCGCCCCCCTTCATTTCCTATTATCATCCCCTCAATTTTTGGAGGAAGAAACGGGAGAAGAGAAAGTGACTTGCGATCTTGATCGGTATGGCCACAGTGGCGACTCTGCTGGGGATATTTTTATAAGAGGGATAGACTTTGTTTGCATGGGTGTTTTATTTTCTTGTGTGCGTATGTACCTACCTGTATGTTCCCTTTTTCTCCTCTATTATTTCTTACACAAATATACCTCATGTTTATGTCACTACTCACTCACACACTTGTATAAATTCTCCATGTACACTTCACACCACGTGCACCTAGGATCACTTATATCCACATGTTTCACATACCACTTAGAAATCCATACTTAGGTTCACTAACACACACCTCCACATATCACGCTTGTATATATCCATGCTCACTCACACTTATCACGCACCACTTGTAGTTGATCCATGATTAGGTTCACTACTACACACTCACTTGTAGATAATTACACATCACTCACTCTCAGAAATCAATGCTTAGTATAGATTTACTTTTTATACTTGTTTGTACCTTACTCCCTGGTTAGCATGATCATTAAAGATACTCTCCATAAGATACTAATCAAGAATCATGCATATGGCACACTACATCACCAAAGATCATTTTTATAGATCAAATTTTGTCCATAACTAAGGGATCACTTCGTGATGGGCGCTAGTCTGGTTGGTCGCAATTAACCTGAGCGATACGTCTCTCACCTTCCATTGGTCAAGAACCTTCGACGTATATCGAACGGTTCCCCCCGCATTGTACCGCTTGACCAAAGTCATAACGGGAGGTATAATGTAGGGAAAAAGTTCACATACGTCGAGTAAATCAAATTCGCTCTCACATATATTGTCCCCATGAGGTATATAGTGAGGCAATTCACTTACACTCAGGTATATCAAATGGCTTCTCGACACGTATCGATTTCCCTCAAAAGTAAGACGTATATCGTGGAAGTCATGCCAAAGAGGGGTACCCTTCCAATTTACCCAACAACTGCATACCCTCATATAGGTGTCAAATCTAGGGAACTCATATTTAGTTTGTCGTTTTCTACTTGAAACTCTGCCGAAATGACAGGTCGGCATGCCACCCAAATTTTCGTTCAAATTTTAAAATGGAACCCTGCCCGTTAGCCTATTGACAAGTCCAACCATAGTTTTTACATATTTTTCGAACCCAATTTTTCTAGGCTCGGGTCCTGTCTGGTATTTCTTTTTTGTATTTAAGTAAGCCTAATACAAGTGAGAACATAATAAACATAATAATAATCATGCTGAGACCCGTATCTCGTGTTTCCTCTCTCTTTACACAAAAGTGTCAAAAAAATTCTTCTTTAATAAAAAACATTTATTTTCCTCCTCTTTTACCCAAGAATATTTTGACATCATCTTTTCCAAAAATGTTCCTTCATTTTCTAAAAATAACAGTTTTCCCTTTTTCCAAAAAATTAAATCCCAATTTTTCTCCTTCTCAGGATGATAGCATACACTTGGCATGGCTCTCTATTGGCTTCGATCTTCAGTCGAATCCATCAAATCTCCATCAGTGTTCTCACTTCCTTTGAGTTCAGATTTTAACCAATTTCCATGGAAAAAACAAACCCAGTACCGAATGTGCAACCAGATTTGATGACAGTTCTAGCTCAACTCACTGCCAAGATTGACAACCTTTAAACTGAGGTTCATGAGATGCAACGAAATTGGTCCCATATTCCCGAAGAGCATGAGGTCCTCTTCCATTGCGCTATGGGTCCACCTGCACTCGAGCGTATTTGGGTTCCAGAGGAATACCAGTATGCTCCACATGCTCCTCTAGTAATAGGTCGCCCCCAGCCCTGCTTTCTATGCGAAATCGTTCCCAGCCAGGGGCTAACTTACCCATGACCGTTGATCTCAAGGGGGAAGAATTGAACAAAGTCATGGAAGACCTCAAGATGTTAAACAAGAAGTTTTACCAAGTCAAACTCTCTAGAAACTACATGGACGACACCTATATGTCTCCCTATCCTAAAGCTAGGTTACCGAAAAATTTCAAGATGCCCAACATCGAGAAGTTCGGGGGTAGTGGACCTCCACTTGTTTATCTTCGCAGTTATCATGGAGCCATGAACCTCTTGGTGCCTCCGATGAAATAATGGCCTAAATGTTCTAATAGACCTTGGAGGATAACTCTCTTCACTGGTTCTTATCTCTCGAGGAGTCCAGAATCCGTAGTTGGGAGGATGACGCCCGCGAGTTCATATCACAGTACAAGTGCAACGAAGAGTTTGAGGTTTCTCGCCATGATTTAGAGTTGCTCAAGCAGCACCCTAGGGAATCAATCAGTAACTTCATAGCAAGGAGGAGAGATAAAGAAACCAAAATGACCAACCGGCCTTCCGAAGAGGCGAACTTCAGCATTGTGAAGAAAAACTTCGTACCCCATGTTCGAGCAAAGATGGGAGGACAATACTACCCTCATTTTTTAGCCCTTCGAGAAGTAGGATTGGAGATCGAAGAAGGTATTTCCAAGACAAAAGTTGAACCAAAGAAAGTATCTGGATAGTTCACTCCCACAAAATTTGAGAAGACATTCAGTACCGTAGTTTTAACCATAAATAATATCTCTCATCCTGCTACTTCATGGGCACCAGAAAGTCACTTTAACCAAGTTCGAAAGGAATACACCAAATTTGGCGCTCCCCTCTTCAAAGTTTACCAAGCCCTCTTAAGCCGAAACCTTAGTAAACCATTGGACATCGTCCATTACCAAACCCACTTCCTAAAATTTTCAAACCAGATGCCCATTGTGACTTTCACCAAATTATCGACTATACCACCGACCAGTGTTTCCACCTCCGAAATATAATTCAAGATAGAGGTGTCATTGCCCCCACCAGCCAATCCTAAACTACACACTACCCACAATCCACTCTCGAATAGTAAAAACACCGTCTTTCTAGAAGAGCACCCATAATTTGACCCATCTACCCAGATCATACCAAGAAAATCACCAATCATACACATATATTCTCCTAAACCTCTTTAAGTATGTCCATATTTTCTCCTACACCCTACCAGCTTCGCTGATCAGGCCTTATCACTCCTTACCAGAGCATTCATCGTTGTCCGCACCTATTATAGAGGTACAGATATGGAATTAATATAAGTGTTGAACCAACTCCTAGAGTTTGGGCTGAAATTGCCCTCCCGTATGACCATTATCTTCTAGAGATTCAGAGTGCTGTTCTTAGAAGATCAAAAATGGGCTTGAGAGTCAGACAATTGGACGGTACCGATCGATGAAGTCAATCTAGATGATGTGGCCCAAATCATGATGGATTTATTTCGATAGACCGGTGGGATTTGCAGTATATCTGAGCTACTTAATGCTTTGAAACTACAAGGTCATCTAATCCCTTCATTTCTACATCTCCCCTCTGAATGGGAGGACTTATATGAAGAGGTCGTTGAAGTTATGGAGTGTATTTACTCTTCATGGAAAGATAATATCGTTGGTACCGGATGGGGGGATGAATTCGATGATTCAGATGAAGAGCAGCACCCAGAAAAGGCTAGTCCGATAGTCATCATATGTGGGATAATATCATTTGAGGAGCTACTAGGAGAAATCCACAAGGTGGATGAACAACCCGAGATCGATGAGGAAATGGGGTTTTTATTTTATCCCTCTTCTGTGAACTATATGACCAGGTTAAGAAGGCACTACCCAGTCCCAAGTCTGCCCCGAGTAAAGAAAGATCCTCGATCATTTAAAGAAAATCTTAGCCAACATCTCTTTATGGGGACTCTTTATGCCTTCCCAGCTGCATCGGAATGCCTTGATCAAGCTACTCATAGGAGCCACAGTTCCTCCTTCACCACGCCAGAAGAATTAGTGAATCTGGTTGGAACTCTAACCTCTACTAGAATGCTTTCATTATCCAAAGAAGAAATCCCCAAAATTGGACTGAACCACAATTATGCTCTCAATATCTCTATCGAAGTCATGGGAAAGACTGTCCCACTTTCACTTGTCAATAATGGATCAACTATTTATGTCTTCTCGTTAAGGACCCTTAATTATTTGGGACTGAAAGTGAGAGACCATACTCTAAACTCTATCGCAGTACGTGCCTACAATAATAGTTATCAAGAAGTTATGGGATCGATAAAGCTTGTAATAGGGGCTGGCCCTATAAATCCAGCTATTGAATTCCAAGTCATCGATATCCTAATTTGTTTCAATCTGGTACTCATACAACCATGTCTCCATAGCATTAAGGGTGTATCCTCTTCCTTTAATAAAAAACTAAAGTTCTCTGCCAATGGGCAAGTCATCACCATCTTAGGCCACGATGACAATACCGAGAATGCAAGCACCAGTAATCCAATACTTGAGATACATCACGGGGTGAATGATATGCTTCTGTCAGGGTTTTGAGCTGAACCACTTTTACTCCCATCATTGGAAGATTTAAAAGATAGGGTTTGTCCAAAATATAACTCTCATGGCAATGTCAATGTGATCCAGATGTTCAAAAATATGAACTTTTTACCCGCACTAGGGCTGGGACAAAGACAACAAGGGATACTTGAACCCATTATGTTGAAAAAATATTTTCCTCTCTGTGGCTGGGGTTATCAGCCATCAGCAGAAGAACTCAAAATTCTCTGCCAAGCTCGGCTTAAGAGAAGTCTAGAAAGTGCCAAGACAGTCTTAAGAGATTCCTTGAATGGAAGATTCATCAGAGAGTGAATAATTCCCCTTTTGCGACTTTCCTGAACCATGGTATGATCATATGGATAAGAGGATGAAACCCAGAATGGAGATCTTTTTCCAAGACAGCTACTCATGGGATAAAAGTTCCCAGCATCAAGTGCAACCACTCATTAAGAAGACCAAGCTGATACCGGAGATTCTGAGGGAAGTGACTCTAACGATTCTTTGAACTTGCAGACACTGGGCTGGCACTCTGCATAATCCACTCAGGGGCTACATCATCGAATCCATCCTGCCTTATAAAAGTTTCTAATGCACCTCTCCTCAACTGGCATGTTGTACCTATGCCACTTGCTGATATTCAACCTAACCCTGATGTTTATCCCCTTTCCCCTTCCCTAATTATTCCTCCATAATCTGATGTAATCGAGACTTCCTTTGATGAGGTTTTAAATGTTGTTTTTCCAATTAATGAAATAAATGAACATTTTGAGTATCTTACTGTGCCTTACATTAACTGTCTTGATTCTAATCAAACTCTGAATGATGACGGTGATTTTGCAAATTAACAATTCTTAACTGATCAAAATAAGGCTAATAACAAACAACATAATTGTGTTCAAGTTCGTGAATATGAAACTATTGTTATTAATCTCGGTTCTAGTAGCCAACTGCGCGAGATTAGGATAAGGGCCAATCTTAACGAGCATGAGCACGTGCAACTCAAGGAATTACTGAAAGAATTCTTGGACATCTTTGCATTGTCCTATGATGACATGCCCGACATTGATTCCGAGATAGCTCAACCAGAGATTCCTACTCACCCAGAATGAAAATCAATTAAATAGAAATTTTGAAAGCTCCGCACCGAATGGTCGCTCAAATTTAACAAAGAAGTGGTCAAACAGTTGAATGTGGGTCTCATTCGTGTTATCAAATATCCCATATGGCTAGCCAATATCGTACTCGTGTTGAAATTAGGAGGGAAGATTCTCATGTGCGTTGACTATCGAGACTTGAACAAGGCCTCTCTAAAGGATAATTAACCGCTACCCAATATCGACATGATTGTGGACAACATAGCCAATCACTAGCCTAAGTCATTCATTGATGGGTTTATCGAATATAATCATATCAAAATGCACTCGGATCAATAAGAAAAAACTGCATTCATCACCCCTTGGCGAACCTTTTCTACACCGTTATGCCGTTTGGTCTAAAAAATGCAGGGGCTACCTACCAAAGGGCTGCCACAACCATCTTGCACGATATGATTCATAAAGAAGTCGAGGTCTATGTAGATGATATGATTATTAGGTCTAAGACTATAGAAGGTCACGTTCCCGCTCTACGAAAGTTCTTCAAACGATTAGGGCAATATCAAATGCAACTTAACTCACATAAATGTGTCTTCGACGTTACCAAAGGATAACTCTTGGGATTAATGGTTAGTCAGAAAGGGATAAAATCATATCTTACCATACTCGAGATGCCACCATCCCGAACGGAGAAGGAAGTCCATGGATTCCTTGGAAAATTATAGTATATCAGTCGAATCATCATTCAATTGACTTTCATCTGTGAGCCCATCTTTAAACTCCTCTGAAGGATTCGACCAAGGTCTGGAATGAAACTTGCTAAGAATACTTTGACTGAATAAAGAAATACCTAACCCTACCTCTGGTACTCATACCGCCACAGCCTGGTCTTCCCTACTCCTATACCTAATCATAACATATACTATAGCTGGGGATTTGCTATCCCAATACCTTGAAGAATCCCACAAAGAAAGAGCCATTTACTACGCCAGTCACAAGTTGGATGGGTACGAAGTTAACAACACATCCCTAGAGAAAGCATGTGTCGCTCTTGTATGGGTTACCCAAAATTTATGGTACTACATGCTCGTCTTTCCCATCAAACTTGTATCCCGAATGGATCCTATCAAGTAACTACTCGAGAAGCCCAACTTATCCAGCCGAATGGACCATTGGTTAATGCTTCTAGCAGAATTTGATATTATCTATGTCACTTAGAAAGCCATGAAATGAAGAGCCATCTCTTACTACCTCGCTAACTACTCTATGGAAGAAGCTGACATCTAGATTTTTGAGTTTCCGGATGAGAATATCTTTTATACCTCCCAAGAAGATCTTTGATGGAAAATGTTCTTTGACGACGACGCCAATAAGAAAGGCTATGTCATTAAGATACTTCTAATTTCCCCTGATGACTCTCACACTCCTATTGCCATCAATCTGGATTTTCCTTGCACCAATAACATCAATGAATACGAGGCATGCACAATAGGCCTCAAAGTTGCCCTCAAGAAAGGAATTCGATACCTCGATGTTTATGGAGATTCTACCCTCATCATCAGTCAAGTGCTCAGAAGATGGAAAGTCGAGGATGAAAAACTCTTGCCCTTCCATGCCCACCTAGAAGAGCTAGCTTCCCAATTCTAAGAAATCACCTTCCACTATTTTCCCCGAGCAAAGAACAACCTAGCTGACGCCCTTGCTACCTTAGCCTCCATGATTGACATGCCCTAAGGAATAACCATGGCTCATTTTCTTGTCCAAAAGCAAGATAAACCAACCCACTGTTACCACATTGAGCTTATCATAGAAGATCTCGAGATAACCAAATACTGGTACAATGATATTTGGTGCCTCCTCAAACATGGTAGGTACCCCCAAGGTTCTGACAAGAAAGATCGAGCAACCCTTCGCAGACTAGTTGCCCAGTACATTGTCTGCGATAAACAATTATTCAAGAGAAACTTTGATGGAACCCATTCACACTACATCGCCGGGGTTGACATTGAAGGGGTGACACAGAAAATCCATAGTGGGAAATGCGAACCCCACATGAATGGCGATATGCTCACCAAGAAGATCATTCGACAGGGTTACTACTGAACTACCAGGGTTCAATATTGCACAACCTACGTTCGAAGATGCCTTAAATGCCAACAATTTTCCAACCTATAACACCTGCCTCCGCGGGAATCGTGCAGTATGACTTCTCCCTAGACGTTCTCTATATGGGGCATTGACATCATAGGGAAGGTTACACCCAAAGCGTCCAACGGGCATGAGTTCCTCGTAGTTTCCATTGACTACTTCACTAAATGGGTTGAATCTGAGTCATACACAATTTTGAATGCTAAGAAAGTGGCCAAGTTCATTAAGAAAAACATCATATGCCGATATGGGGTCCCGCATGAGCTGATGTCGACAACAAGTTGCATTTCGAGGCAGAGATTACGGAGGTGGTCGATGAGTATGGGATTCATAGACATAAATCTTCTCCCTACCAACCTCAAACTAACTGAGAAGTCGAAGCCTCCAATAAGAATATCAAAGCCATCATCAGCAAGATGACTAAGAGTTGTTGATATTAGGCCGATCATATCCCCTACGCCCTCTGGGCCTACCGCACTTTAGTTCAAACCTCTACTGGGGCTACCCCTTAATCTGTGGTATACGGAATGGAAGCAGTACTACCTGTAGAGCTAGAAATCCGTTCGCTGCATGTCATGCTAGAAAGCAAAGTCAACGAGGAAGACTGTCATCAAAGCCGTCTCGATGAGTTATCACTCTTGGAAGAAAGGAGGCTGAAAGCTCTATATCACATACAAGGATACCACCGCCGAATAGCGTGATCATTCAATAAAAGAGTCAAGTATCGTGGTGTTCGAGAAGGGAACTTAGCCCTTAAAGAGATAGTAGATCCCATCTTGGACCCCAAAGGGAAATTCAAGCCCAATTAGAGTGGGCCCTATATCGTAAAGAAGATCCTATCAGGTGGCGCCGCTATGCTCATCGACCTTAATGGGGAGGAAATGATGAGTCCAATCAACCTGGACCATCTCAAGAAATTCTATCCCTAGTCCAAAATCTCGGGGTGCTACGACTATTCTCATCCCCCTTCTATTCTTAAAAAAAATCTTCATCTCCCTCTATACAAAACTACGTGGGGCCTGATCATCTAAAAACCCCATTTCTTTCAAAGATCTATTTCAGAAAATTTTCAAAACCCTCATAGGTACGTAGGCAGCTCATCTGTTTTACATTAGCACGACCCATTTATTTTTCACAAAATGCTATTCTTTTTTTATCCCAGAGAACAACAGTTCATTTTAACATATACATAAACAATAGTATTATGTATGCCTTAGAGATTGGTATAGATAATTCAAATGCAAACTCATCAAGAGGCACAACTAGATAATCAAAACCTTTTTTATATCATTTTGGGGGAATTTTGGTACAGTTACATCAGCATAGGGAGTCAAACGACATCCCTTGTCAAACTACCACTAACTTCCTAAAACCAAATAAAAACAAGCACCACTACTCCTAAAATAACCCTCAAATACAAACAAAATAAACAAACAAAACCAATCACCCATTACAAAATCTTCACAAATTCTACCCACGGCTTTCAGAGGAACTACCCCATTATCACCCACATCCCGGGGTCCCCAAAATTCCCCTGCTTGAAGAGAGTTTCACTGATCCTCCATTGAGCGATATGCCCAGACCAGCCTAGGGAAAACCATAACACCTCCCTCCATGGTATAAGATATGGCGAACCACCTTTGCCCAGTCTCCACAGCCAGCATTTTGGCAACTACTCTCCTCCATAACCACTTCATGTAGTCCCTCGAAACATGTCAGACTCTCCCAGCAGACTGAGATGGATGGGTTAATAGTCAAATATTCTCCCATAAAGATCCCAGTCGCATGCGCATACACTTTGTTAGATCTTCCACAAGAAATAAGTCCAGTGTCTACCGAGGCACAATCTATTCCCAGCAAAATTGGCAGAGAAGCTGCCAGGAAAAGTAAAAAGAGGTCTGCCTGAGACCAACTAACCGAACATACTGGTATTCTTCGACTTCTAGAATGGGCAGTAATTCCCCCCACCAAGGCACTAACTAATGAAAGCTTCGATCCCCGTGCTCCACAAACAAATTATCCCAGCTCTTGATGTCCAGGCCTACACTGATAAAATAACATGAGAAGAAGTTTGGCACCATGGACAAAGGATACTCAGGTAGGACTGCCATACGGAATTTCTTCGATAACCACATGAACAGCATTACAAGGCTACCACTCAAAAAATCAAAATGGCCTTCCCACCAGGCATCCAGACCATTCAGAGTCACCACCAGTATCATCGACGCAGGATTACGATGGTACGATATCCAGGAAGCAATGGTTGCAAGTTACGGGTCCACTAGCATTTCCCCAGGCACTAATAACAGTTTTAAAACCAGGCGAAAATTAACGGCTCCATCATAGCCATCATCACCGATATCCTGCAAATGCACAGAATGCATCACCACAAGAAGAGAAATTATTCCTCCCGTAACCAACAACGCCGAAGGTGAGATATGGATAAGTCTCGCTAACAGTTCCCAAGGGGATCGGGAAAACTCAAGCATAGCCGCAGCAACGTTGGGATTTATCCCCAATATGGCAGAAAACTCTTCATAGGTTGGACAAAATTCGTCCAACCCGAAGTGAAAGACATGGTCTTCGAGGTACCAGAACTCAACCGCTGCCATTAGAATATTCCACTCTATCGGTCGATTGCTCCATAAAGAGACTCGTCGCATGTTGAAAGAGTCATAGTCAACATTGTAGGAACAGATTGCTTCCAAGGTTTCGAGGTAGTTTGCAAACTCAAAACTACCAGGGAGAGACATATCACAAAATAAGAAGATAGTAAGCAAGAAGAATGTAAAAGAGAATGAATATGGAGGTGTGAAGAAAATGCTCCACCCACACCCCTATTTATACTTGAAAACCCTCAAACAAAGACAAGGACCCCTGCAGAGTTCGGAGGGAAACTTACCCCACCAAGTACTAAGCAATTGAAGAAAGTGAAATCAAAGCCTTTGGTTGATTGGACTGGAGTGATATTCCGATAGGCAGGAGAGGGGTCATGTCGATCTGCAATCCCCTGTTTTTAGAAAAAAATCCCCTTTTCCTTTGTTGTCAATGTTAAAAAACTCAATAAAAATAATTTTTATTTCAAGGGAAATTCGAATTTCCTTATCCTTATGTTTTGACTTATCCCATTTTAGAATAAAATCTTTCTCCAATCATTTTAATTCTTTTTACAGATACAGTGGCAGAGTAAAAAGAGCATGCGCATTACTCACTAAAAATGAAAGTTAACAAAAATTTCATTTTATTTGCATAGATTTTTGTTATGTTACATTAATTTTGCAGGGAAAACAAGGAAATACAACGGTACTCAGCCCGAACCCAATTCTCTCTCTCTTTATCTATCTATCTATCTATCTCACTCTCTCTCTCTCACCCACCTACATTTCTTTCCCTCTCTTCTCTTTCTCTCTCTCTCTCTCTCTCTCTAAGAGACTCCTTCCCTACGGCGCGCTCTCTTCCCCTGACGACGAGGTGACGTACCCCCACTCCCCGACCCAGACCCTTCCCCAGACGAGGCAGATGACACCAGATAAGAAGGAGGCAAAGGAAGAAATTAGGAATTCAAAAAGACAAAGAGATGATAAGTATACCTCAGGTCGGAGGACCTCCTCTGTCATGCCCAACTCCTTAGCATCCATCGTAATAGGATGGTGCAGAATACGCACCGACCCTCCGTCAGCCCGCTGAATGTTGTAAGAAGGAGGGGCTAGTTGTATAAAAGGAACCTCCAAGGTCGTGTCGCTGCTGATGTCAATGCATCGTCTGTGCTGTGGGAGGACCCCATTGGTCGACTCAAACCCGTACGGGGAAGAGGCATCATGTCATATATGATGGGTGACATCAACCAACTTTACACAAAGTTCATATAGTCATACATCACCACCGTGTCGGTATATGATGAGTAAGTCTCACCCATCATCATCGCTACTTGCGCATCATTCGACATCTTTCATCCTCGCCTAATGTATATTAGGGGCCTCACCGGTGGCACCGCAACCTCATCCTCCACAATATTCCAAACTAATCTCTCCCCGAGGTACCAAGAGTAGCCAAAATCATGCGCTAGGAAACGCCGCATCTATTCATTTCCCCAGTAAACCCTGTATGCTGAATGATCGTACCTAGGGCTGTGTTTTTTTTTCGATTTTTTGGAATTTCGATCCGATTTTTTTTCGATTTTGGAAAGATTTTTTTATTGTTGATTTTCGATTTTTTGATTTTCGATTTTTCTGAAAAAATCGAATCGAAAATCAAAATTTTTTTATATTCCGAATTTCCGATTTTTGCCGATCTGAATTTTCGAAATTTGTTCTGATCCGAATTTTCGAATTATTTTTCGAAATAATATCCGATTGTTTTTCCGAACCATTTTCCGATTGTTTTTTCGAAATATTTTCCGAACTATTTTCCAATTTTGCCACGAAATATTTTCCGAACTATTTTTCGAAATAATTTCTGACGCATTTTTCTGCAAAATTACCGAACTTTCCGAATTTTGCCGAATTTTTGAATTTTCGAATTTTGCTGAAAATTCTGATTTTGCCAAAAATTCTGAATTCGAAAAAAAAATATTTCCAAAAAAAATCGAATTATGCTTCGGCACGCCGATTTTTTCGAAAATTTTTCCGAAACATGCTTTTCCGATCTGATCCGATCCGACCGAAACACAGCCCTAACCGTACCCTAGGGATAGAAGGTCAACTCTAAATTCCCCAACAAGAGAAAAAGATCAATATAAAAAAACATAATCAAAGGAAAGATGGTCTCAAGAGAAAAAATGACTTACCAGCTCACCCGTTAGGCCATTCAAGACCTGACGTAGTGCCTTCAGAGAGGGACTTCTTTGACTATCGGTTGGACTTCCACCACCGGTACATTAGGCAGAAGTCCCCAACAGACTCATCCTTCAAAACTATCAATTGGGTGTTAAACCCAATCACCTCATAGAACCACGTCTGCAAAAGACAAAAGGCCAGCTATCAAGAAATCAGGAAATGCATGAAGAAAAATGCGAATACATAAAGGAAAATACGAAGAATAAAGAATACCTCAAGAAGATACATGGCCCCAGTAAAATTTTACCGGCACCACCAGCTGAACGCATCAAGAGAAGAATAAAGGATCGCCAAAGTCAGGATCCCCCAGTTATAAAGAGGGATATTCGAAAACACCCTCAGAAATGACAAAAAACACAAGTGGACGACGTCACCACTCGTCGCCACAAGAACCCCCCCCCCCCCCCAACACCAGCAAAATAAACATGCGAGCCATCTATCGCGCCTTCCACCCACCGATCGTCACTATCCCTTCACCTTATCGAGGTACCCAAACAAACATGCCACTGTCATTTGTCACCCCTCACACTATGCCGGTCGACACCCTCTCTAAAATTTCATACAAAAATTCCCCCAAAATGCCCGAAAATCCCGAAAAATTCCTAAAAATATCAAATGAATTTTAGAACCTTTCTCACCAAGAAAAATATTTTTACCACACTCATCTCCCCAGTAAAACTCTTGTATCCCCGTGGAATTACCCAAAACAATTGGATATCATCTTCATCAACATCTCCAAAGGACATCATAAAAACAAAACATTCCCCAGTCGAGTAATATCCAACCCTCGAATAATTCCCTGTACGCCAATGGAACTTAAATGCACACCTAAATCCCTAGAGGAACTACAAGATACATATCCCAAATGGAGTCTCCAAATTTCCCCAAGAAAATCTTTATCTTAAGCCCACAGAATTGGCTTTGACTCGTAAAATTGGTCCCCCTCTTTTTAGGTCAGAATTGACCTCAGCCCTCGGTAGTCACCTCTTTTAGGTCATAATTGACCGTGGGCCCGGGTCGTCACCTCTTTTATGTCATAATTAACCTCAAACCTCGATCGTCATGTCCTTTAAGTCAGAATTGACCCCCACCTCTGATCATCACCTCTTTTATGTAAGAATTGGCCTCGGCCCTTGGTCATCATCTCTTTTAGGTCAGAATTAACCTCGGCCCTCGGTCGTCACCTCTTTTAGGTCAGAATTGATCTCGACCCTTGGTGGTCACCTCTTTTAGGTCAGAATTGACCTCAGGTCTCAGCCGTCACCTCCTTTAGGTCAAAATTGACCTCGTCCCCGGGTTGTCACCTTTTTAGGTCAAAATTAACCTCGGCCATCGATTGTCACCTCCTTTATGTTAGAATTGACCTCGTCCCTCATTTGTCCACTTCTTTAGGTCAAAATTGACCTCGTCCCCAGGTCATCACCTCTTTTAGGTCAAAATTGACCTCGGCCCTTGGTCATTACCTCATTTAGGTCAGAATTGACCGCGACCCTCGGTCGTCACCTCTTTTTAGGTCAGAATTGACCTCGGCCTTGGGTCATCACCTATTTTAGGTTAGAATTAACCTCGACCCTTGGTAGTCACCTCTTTTAAGTCATAATTGACCTTGGTCCTGGGTCTTCACCTCTTTTAGGTCAGAAATGACCTCGGCCCTCGGTCGTCACCTCCTTTAGGTGAGAATTGATCTTGGCCCTCGATCGTTACCTCTATTAGCTCAGAATTGACCTCAGCCTTCAATCGTCACCTCTTTTAGGTCAGAATTGACCTCAACCACGGGTCGCCACCTCTTTTAGGTCATAATTGACCTCAGCCCTCGATCGTCACCTCCTTTAGGTCAAAATTGACCTCAGTCCCGGGTCATCACCTTTTTTAGGTCAGAATTGACCTCGGCCCTCGGCCATCAACTCCTTTAGGTTAGAATTGACCTTAGCCCTCGGTCGTCACATTTTTGAGGTCATTATTGACCTCTCCACTGGGTCATCACCTCTTTTAGGTTAGAATTGACCTCAACTCACGGTCGTCACCTCCTTTAGGTCAGAACTAATCTCAACCCTCAGTCGTGACCTCTTATTTAGGTCAGAATTGACCTCTACCTTGGGTCTACACCTATTTTAGGTTAGAATTGATCTCGGCCCTCATTCGTCACCTCCTTTAGGTCAGAATTAACTTTGGCCCCGGGTCATCACCTCTTTTAGGTCATAATTGACCTAGGCCTTTGGTTGTTACCTACTTTAGCGCCTCAAAATTGACCTCGACCCACAAAATTATCCATCCTTATCATTCCCTTTAGGTCCTTAGAATCTACCTAGAGCCTCTGAATCGCTCATCCTCGTCCCTTAGGTCCGCAGAATCGACCACTTTTTAAAAACATCATGTGGTGTCTATTCGACGGGTTTCACAGATTCCAAGCTCACCCGTCAAAGGTTTCTGTAGACACCACATTCTAGGACACCCTAAGCCTCTCCTTAGGTCCCTATTACCTCCCCATTTCACTACAAACCCTAGCTAATACTCCAAGTACCAATCTAGAGGCCATCGGGCGCTCTCGTGCCCCATTTGATTCTGGTCAACTCTATTATCAGAGAAAAATCTCTTTGAATCTTTAAAGGGCTCTGAATCCCCTTTCCAATGGTCAATCATGTGTACGAATTGGCATAATGATTCGGACGAATGGACTCTTTTAATACAAAAAATCAATTCGGGAGGCCATCGGGAGCTCCCGGGCCTTGATTTGACCCCCAATCAACTTCATCGTCAGAGAGAAAGATCTTTTAAACTTCAAAGGGAACTGAAACCCATTTCCAACGGTCCTCCCCATGCAAGAAATGACATAACTGTTCGGACAAATGATTAGTTTTCCCTTAAAAATTGATTCGGAAGCCACCGGGGGCTCTCGGGCTTCGTTTGACCAAAGTCAACCCTTCAGATCGAGCGATACTGAATGAATCTCTGAGGGGAACTGAATAAAATTTCTAATGGTCCATCCCATGCACGATTCTGACTTATGGTGCAGATGAACGATATGTTTTACTCTGAGAGGTCACCGGGTGCTTTCGAGCCCCAGTTGACTAAAGTCAACTTCCCAAACCAAGCGAAGATCTTTGGAATGTCAAATTACAACTCCTATCTTTTCCAATAGTCCACCCCGTGAATGATTCTGACTTACCATGCAGATGAACGATTTGTTTTCGCCCGATGATCTCCCGTGTAAAGGATCGACATTTGCTTTTGAGCCACATTTGACCCAAAGTTAACTCCCTGACCCGGGAGTGGTTCGAAGGACCCTTGAAGGTATATGAATTAACTTTATAATGCTATGCCCCATATATGATTCGAATCAATGGATTATGTTCTACGACCATTTTTCCATAAAAAATTGCACGAGACCGCCAATTGGCAGGTCCAGTTCCCTACCTATCAGGAGTATATCTAGGGTCACCTGTGGATAGGCAGGACTAGGGTTATGTAAATTGTCACTACCCCTCACCCTATAGATAGATGGCATGACCTCACTCCCAAGACACACCAGAGATCCATCTGCATCAGTGATCTCAGCAACATTCTCTCGAAATCAGTGAAGTTCCTCCATGTGAAATTCCATTCAAGCGTACATTACAATCCTTTTCATATCCAATTTGGAAAAATCACATTCTCTCTTATCCAACAATCATCTCACATTCAAGGGAGTTCATGCAAGATAAAGGATCAAGCTTCAAAGAAGGTCCAAATCCTTCCCTCTCTTTTTAAATTCCTTGTTTGTGCATAAATTTCATTAGATTCATAATCTAGTTCTTACTTTATTTCATACACATTAATATCTACATTTTTATTAATATATTGCACATACTTTATTTTCTATAAAAAGAAACCAAAATAAACAAAAAGAGTTTTACGCCCATGAATACCGTATAGGATTATCCATCACATTTTTTTCAAAACTAAAAACCCATTTTCTACACACACACACACACCTATAATAAAATCACGTTCGGAACTATGAGATAAACCCCACCTCCCCAAGTTGCATTCTAACTACATGGACTTGGATGCCTTTATAGTCTACGTAGGCATTTTGGATTAAAACTCGAGACTCGTGTCCAATTTTCCAATTTTCTTAATTTTCTAATTTATCAATTCCTCTAAATCCTCCAATTTTCATAAATCTCCCATTTTCATTTTCTTACATTAGTATACATATTGTGTTTGTGATTCTTATTAGCATTTCATCCAACACATATTATCGTTTAATCATAATGATCAATATCGCAAAAAATGCATATAACATATTTTCTATATATTAATTTGGGAACATTCCTATGGATGACCTCACTCTATTTTTTCCATGGTATGAGTTGGGTGATTCCGATCTCCATTATATATACACGTACACACACTTCATGGATAATAAAGGAAAACAATAACACTAGCCCATGAGAAACTGAAAGGATAGAATGGGTGCCTAACACCTTCCTTTCTGTAACTTAGCCTCTGAACCCTTCGAACTATTTGTTTCATATGCATCAGTTTGTCTTTGATGACTCTCTATTGAGGAGGCAACATGTTCTTTTACCTATTTTGTGCAAAATAGGTTGACGACTCCATTTCTTTATATTTACCCCATATCGACGATGGACGGAGCGTTCCTAAGTTGGGCGTGAGACCTTTCGACCCCCTTCCTTTCCCATCATCATCCCCCCTTTTTGGAGGAAGAAGCATGATAAAAGGAAGTGGTGCACGATTTCCATCGGGATGGACACACATGGTCTTTGGACCTCAGAACTAAGGCTATGGTTCCTATAATTCTATGGATGGTTCAAGTTCAGGGTACTTGTACATTAGGACTTATGTACTTGGACCTCCATACTAATATTAAGTTTTAGGTACTTGGACCTCAATACTAAATTTATTAATTCAAGAGTAATTGAACCTCAATATGGGTTTTAAATCATGGGCTCTTGGACCTCTATACATATATTAAGTCAATGGCTCTTGGACCTCAAGAGTGGTTTTAAATAAAGGGTACTTGGACTTTTAGATTATAAATCTAAGGTTTTATTCCTTCCGAACACTTAAAAAGTAAGAAATTTGAAATCGACAAAGTATAAATAGGAACAATAATATTCTCATGGTTTCCCAAGCATCAAAGTTGAGGCTTAAGGAGAATTCTTTAGAACTTTAGGTACGCCAACTGGATGGTCTATGGTCTAAACCATGTCTTCTTGCGTGTTAATGGGGGTTTGTCATTTTTTTAGATGCCTCTTCATGTCATTAGTGGTAATGTCGTATTATTCTTGAGCCTTTTATGGTCTCAATGGACTTCTCATATCCCTAGGGGTAGGGGAAGTGCATTATCCTCCTCCTTTTTTATATCACTTAATCTAGTTCATTAAGGCGTGGTATTCCCATGATAACATTATATCATGTGTGAAGATCCACTACCAAAATTTATTCCATATGGTTATGCAATAACTCTCAGTGGTAACAATCAGTGTGAGGGTGATGTACCCTATTGAGAATGTCATCTCTCCATTGAAGGCTACAAGTGGAGTCATGATTAGTAAGAGGTCCTTTGTAATGATGCCCATGTCTTTATAGTAACTCATGAAGTTTATGTCTTCTAATATACTTATGTATATGAGGATCGTATTCATCTTTGCATTCCCCATTACCATAGTGACAACCAGTGGGTGGGTTATCATATGGTAACAAAACCCAGGTGAGGTCAGTCTCCAAAAAGTCCCGTCATTGCGATTTCAATGTGAGGATTTATCAAGAGGCAAATATTATTAACCTAATTTGAATGATCCTTTCGCGTTGAGGATTTCCCCCTCTAACAAATCCAATTCAAATGGAGTTTACATCAACTAAAGTCAATTTTTCATTATTGTTATTCTGGGCTTTGCCTGGATAAGCTATAAATAATTTGAGGTAGCCTCTTTTGATGACCTCCTCCATGGATTCTTTGAGTAAAAAATAGTCATTAGTGTTGTGACTATGATACTTATGTATTTTTCCATCATATCCTCTGAGGTCCTCAGAGTTTGGCCTTTAATAAAATATTTTACAATTATACCACATAATAGAAATCTTCGACATCACAGCAGGGGGCATGAATTGATTGACTTCAGGAATCCCATTACTTGTCCCTTTATTTCCTTTTAGATATCAATTTTTTATTAAGTTTTATTTAAGTCATGATAAAACATTTTTTGTACCATGCTGAGATTGAATGTTGTGGGTACTCTGGAGGGAGAAGATGACATCGATGTCGATCCTACTCTCAATGTTGTCACTCCCGAAGGTGGGGAAACATAGATTTCATTTTTTAACATTGCCTCAGCCCTGCATGGACTTTGAGGACTCCTTAACATTTCTCCCCTTTTGAGGTTAGTCATGTCGTGTGTGTGGTTCTTTTATGAGTACTTTGGTTAGGCATGCCATGTTTACAAGTTTCCCTATTAGTATCCCCCAAATGTTTAACCTTAATACTCAATTTCACTTATGAATCTGAGGCCGAACCTTAAATAATATGTTTTTCAACCAATTCTTCTTAAATTAGGCGAACAAATTGATGAAGTTTTAATTCATCCTTAAACTAATTTTTATTATATTCGGCCAAACCAATTATAAATTTTCCCTAAGTAAAACTTAAATTATATTCCTCCCTCTCATACTTGTTCCAGGTCGCTAATAAATTTTGCATTAGTATGAGGGTGACATCGTTATTAACGTGCTAACTAGAAGGTTTTCAAACAAGTTTTTCTTAAATCAGTCGAAAAAGTGGTAAATATCAATCCACGCTTGTCCTTGAACTCATTTGTATAAAATTGGCCAAAATAATCATCTTTTTCCCTCTAATATATATCCTGGACCCTATCCAAGTTCTACATTATGATGAGGGTTAATTTGTTTGAAAAGGTGTTTTTACTTGACCTTTGTCTCATCACCTTTTACGTTATGATTTCTAGATTTTACTAGGGCCATTTTTGTCAGCCTTTTTGTTGTATAATATTTTTATTATTAATGAGCTTGACTAAGACTTATCTAGTCTTATAGTCTTTAGGGTTTTGGGATTTTTTGTCTTTAGACCTTGTCTTATTTACCTCATAGTTTTGTCCTAAAGATGAGTTGACTCCCATCTATGCCATAGTTTGAGAAATGCATATGATTTCAAATCTTAAAGAATTTCCATTTTTCTAATGTCATAGACAAGGTTTAACATAAAAAGAAGTAAATATATCGAATTATCCAAGTAGGATATGAGAGAAAATTGTATTTCTATTCATCCACAAAGAGGAAAATTTACATCATGTAACAAGATCTTATATACATAATCCGTCTTCCCAACCCTAATGGTAATATTTCTTCAAATGTTCTGCATTCCAAAGATTAGAAAATGGTTCTATCTCAAGGTTTTCAAGACGATAGGTCCCTGGAACAACTTTTTTAATGATCTTATAGGGTTTGTTCAAGTTGGGGTGGAGTTTACTATTCTTATGAATAACTTTGTTAAGGGTGTAATCCCCTACCCTTAATAGTCGGCTCTTAACCTTTTTGTTGTAGAATCTGGAAGATCTTTCTTCATATGTTGCCTATTTCATCTACGCGTATTTTATGATTTCTTTAATCAAATCTAGATCTCTTGTCCTATCTTTATTGTTATTTCACTTGCTAAGGTGTTGAACTCTATGGATTGGGAGACCAATTTTCGGTCGACACAACAACCACCAACTCATATGTTAACATAAATGAGGTTTCCCTTGTTAGGGTCCTAGATGTGTCCCGATATATGCATAAGACACTATAGAGTTCTTCCATTAACTTGTCCTTTGCCTCTTCAAGTCTAGCCTTAATTATTGAGATCAGAGTTTGGTTCGTGACCTCTATCTTACCATTAGTCTGAGGACGAGCAAGAGATGAGTAAAAGTGATATATCCATTATTTTTCATAGTAAGCTTACAATGCATCATTATCAAACCGTTTCTCGTGATCGGTGATGAATGCATAAAGAATCCCATATCTGCATATGATGTTTGGCTAGAGAAATTAAAACATTTCTTGTTGGTGATCTCAATTAAAGGCTAAGCCTCTACCCATCTCGTGAAATAATAAGTCGTTACTATTAAACACTTAAATCTTCCTAGTGTTGGGAGGAAAGGGATGAAGATATTCATACCCCACTGAGCAAATGACCATGAGGTAGTGATGGTCCTAAAAAGATGATGAGGTTGAAGACTTAAGTCTATATGCTTTTTTGCATGAGTCCCATTTCTTCGCGTAGGCATGGGAATCTTTGTCCAAGATCAACCAATAATACCCCTGCACAATAATTCTCTAGTCAAGTGAATTCCCTTTTATATGACTATCATAAGAACCTTCATTAACCTCTTTCAAAATGTACTCCAACTCTAATGGATGAATGCACCTCAAAAGAGGAATCATAAAACCCCTCTTATATAGCATGTCGCCCAAAATAATAAAATTTACAGCTCTGAATATGATCTTCCTTGCTTCTCTATTAGCTTATGGGAGCTTTCAATATGTTAGATATTCTACGATCGGATCCATCCATGAAGGTTCAAGGTTCAGGTTGAATATTTAAATATCTAGATCTTCCCTTTTGATATTGGGTTTGGACAAGACCTCTATTGGTACCACCCTATAAAGTTTAGTTCTTGTTGCCAAAGATAATCTTGATTTTCCACCTTGAAACTCTTTTATCTTCACTTTTGCGAAGAGGTATATAAGTGCCTTAACTTTGGCTAAATACTTAGCCATTTTCTCAACTTTGGCCTCATATACCCCTAATATTTCTCTTTCCAGTAGTTATGAATCTCTACAGGCTCGAATTTTCTTTAATCCTATTAACAAAGCAAGGTGGAATCCATATATCCATGCCTCATACTCTGTCTCATTATTAGAGGTGGAGAAGTTAAACCAGAGTGAATATTCGATATTACATTCATCTGGGGCCGAGAAAATTACTCACGCACCACTTCATACTATGCATGAGGATCCATTATAATACAATTCCCAAATTGGTACCTCCGAATATAACGGTTCATGATCTTCCTCTTGGGGTCCTTCTGAGGTTATATCTGAGTCTTTATCTTAGACGTCTCCATTTCTTTTTATTGGGTCTGAACCATTATTGTTTGAGTCGAGGCTTTAATAAAAGACCTCATTAGCTCGAGCCAATGGTTAATAACGAGCCTCAATTGTTGAAGTCTGGGTTTGAGAAGATTCCTTAATTATTGGATCTGAGGCTTGGCATGTACCTCAACTTTTGGTGCCAAGGCTTGAAGTAAAGGACTTTTCTTCGAGGATTAACCTTCATTTAACAAAATTAGATCCTCCCGTGTGAATTTTGTAACAAAATCTATAAGTTCTGGCCTTTGACTGCAATAGATAGTTAAAAATCTAAGTCATATGCTCCTAGTTTAATGTACCTTGACACGAGCCGACCAAATTTTTATGGTTTATGCATGGTTGGGCTAAGAGACTGATCTATTAACACTACAATAGCATGAGCTTGGAATTATGGCTGCAAATTGCTTTCAGTGTGAAGATGCGCAAATGATATTTTCTCTATTTTGGGATATGGACTCTCTATCCTTGAAAAGCTATTATACTGGATTTTAAACCTCTTGATCCAGGATGACCATTGTTGCACTTACTGATGATTCTGAGACTACTAAATACTAGTATAACTTTTTACCACACAAGGGTCGTGACAACAAAGGAAAAAAACTCAAGTAAAGCTTCAATTCTTGAATTGGTTTATCACATAATTCATTTCATTCGATGACGAAAAGGTGAGTTTTCCTTAGTAATTTAAAGAATGGTATGATTTTTTTGTGGCATTGGAAACAATTCAATTTAAGGCCGCTATGCACCCTGTGAGTCTCTGAACTTCTTTTCGATTTCTTGGCGACTTTGTGTCAATAAGTTCCTTGATCATTATCGAATTAGATTTTATTCCTCTTTGATTTACTATGAAGTCGAGAAATTTTTTAGATCCTACTTCAAAAATGCATTTGTTTGGGTTCAACTTCATTTTTTTCCCCATCATATCAAATGTTTTGGCCAAGTCTTTTAAATGGTCTTCATCTTTAAGACCCATTTTTAGAATGTCATCCACATAAATTTCCACAGTTTGGACTATGTCGTCTTAAAAAAATTTATTCACCCATCGATAATATGTGGCCCCTACATTCTTTAAGCTGAAAGGCATTACCTTGTAACAATAAGTGCCTTCATCGATTCTGAATGAAGTTTGCTCTGCATCATCCTCATTCATGGATATTTGTTTTAACTCGTTGTATGCATCCATGAAGCTCATGAGCTCATGGCCTGTAATAATGTCCACCATATGATCTATCCGACATAAAGGACAATAATTTTTTGGGAAAGACTTAATCAAGTTGGTGAAATCGACACACAAACGCCATTTCCCTTTTTTCTTTGGTACGAGGATAACATTGGACAGTAAAGATGAATACTTGACTTCTTTTATGACCCTTGAATTTAGAAGTTTCTTGACTTTTCTTGAATGATTCGGTGCCGATCTGGGGTAAATTGGCTCCTCTTTTACTTAACTTCCCTGGTTAAAGGGTTTACGTCTCGATAATGGCGTATGGTTTCGGGGTCTATCCTCTGCATATCATTGTGTGACCACGTAAATATGTCCTTCCTCTCTTTAAAGAATTTAGTCAACTTAAAATTAACATTGGGTTTCAAGGACAAACCAGTTTACACTATTTTTTAGGGTACTCTTCTTCGACGATCACCACTCCTACCTACTCGGCTACTTTACTCTTTGTCAATTTATTCTCATCCCGTGGGTCGAGTGTGTCAATTTTATACGTAGTATTCTTCCACTTGTAAGCCTCTCTCAGCTCCATGGACATGAAGTAGCATTCTCTTACTTTATCTTGATCTCCACATACTTCTCTTACGCCAAAACGAGTAAGAAACATCATCATCTGATGAATATTAAAAGGAATAACTTTAAACTATTTTAGTGAGACTTATCCCAAAATAATGTTGTAAGCCGACATCACATGTTGATCCATGACAAAAATGTTTACTTTTTTTATCAAACAGGTCGGACATTTACCCATAAAAAATCTAACTCGACCATGCTGAGTGAAAACCTTTCTCCCCACTAAAGTCAATGAGGGATTAATGACAGGGTTTTGGTTGATTCACATTTAACTTCAAACCTTTGAAATAGTCCTAATATATCACATCTGTTGAGCTTCCTCCATCGATAAGGATGCGAGAGACATTATATTAGTGAACCATGAGGCTTACGACTAATGGGTCATCATGAGAGTAAAGGAAGCTCTTGAAATCCAACCTAGAAAATCCAATGATCAGTCGATCATTGTTCACCTTTCTAGGATGAATTTCTTTTTTTGTTTCCATTGTATGATTCATATCCATTCCTTAAGTGCTAAATTTTTCCTCCCCATGTATTCTTTTCAATTAGAGGGATTGGCTCCTCCATCAGAAACTCCTTCTATAATCATGTATATGGAAAATGAAATCAAATGTAGATCTCCCTTAGGACCTTTTGGATTTTCAGGAAACTCTACCTCCTCGTGAGAGTCAACATTTGATTCCCCATATTTTGCCTTTTTTACCTTCTTTCTTGTTTTCTTTATCACGTACAGGAGATCCATTCCTCTTCCTTTTCTCTTGAGGAAGACCGTTATGATCTACTAATCTATTCATCGTAAATTTCTTGATGAGCTTTTAAATCTCATCGTTCAGAGCATAAAATCATCGAAGTCATGGCCAGAGTATTTATTAAACTCACAGTACCTTTTCTTGTGTCTCTTGTTAGTTGGGAACTTCAATTTCCCTATCACTTGATATTTTCCTCATCCTTAATTTCATTCAGGATGTGATGGACTTTTGTAGTGAGGGGCGTATAACTGGTGAACTTTTTGTCCCACTAATCCTAAGACTTCTTACCCCATTATCTTTGTCTTTTCCTTGAGATGACTTACCTGACCCATCTTTTTTAAACTACACTTTCTTAGCCACAATTTCCTCCTCGGCTGTCATAACCTTCCTTGTTTTTTTAAGTAAGGACAAATTTCCAATTGAGTCAATTTGTATGTATTGGTTTAATTCCGGACAAAACACTTTAAGTCATAAGGTAGAAAGTGTTTTTGTGACCTTTCAAGCCTATGACATGTTTGTTGAATACGTAGCAGCCAAGAAAAGAGATCACATCACCATGCCAAGCTTCGTTCCATGTTTCATCATTAGCATTCCAAGGATCTCTCAGGTATGAATACATATTTTTTGTTAGAGCCATGGAAATTTTATTTTTGGGTCTTAGGATTATTTTACTGTCCCCCCCCCCCCCGACTTAATTAAGTTAAACTCATCCTTGTTAATTCTTTAATTTCAATCTCTAAGGAAAAATAGCATGAGATTTTTTTTTTTCAAAGGTATTTGTAGATGAAAACATAACTACATTTACATGTAAACTATAAGTATTAAACAACTTTACATAACAAAGATCTTTAGTTTAATATTTACACAACAAGATTCTTGATATTCAAACTATACTAGATATCCATCAATCCCCCATTTTAAGGTCCTAACTTGGCAGTGAACTCCAAACGATAGGCATACCTGAAACATAACATTACAGGATTGTAAGCAATATAAGCTTAGTGAATGACCATATACCACACCTATAACCAAATTGAATAACCATTTTTATTTTTTTCTAATGCTATAATCCAACAGGAATTGTGAAACTCTCGCAAGCCTGGACCCGCCACAATCCAATTAATCCACCACAGTTATTGGGGACCACCACATCCCTTTATTAGGCCCGAGTACACAAACCTTTAAGTTGAATTAATAGGAACGCCGCATCCTGTAGGAACCACCACAGTCCTTAACATTAAATAACATCACTTAATATTTCAATCATATGCATATGTTTCCTAAATACAACATCACTCCCATAAGCATTTTAACACATGTATTGAACTACACATTTCCATATGAACATATAATCATCTATATTTCATAGGACAGGTCACTCACCTTGGATTTTTTGCAAAGATTAATACCAAACTACTTCCTTGGTATGGTAGTATTAGCTGCTTCCCCACCTAACAAGTCAACGTCATTAGTATCTGAATACACCAATTAACATTAAACCTAGTAATACATCACATCATTTGGTCAATCAGAAATAACTAAGGAGGAAATAAATATGATACTTCATATTTTTTATAACACCCAAGTAATTAGGGTTCTAACACAATTTACGGAATTAAATTACCAATTCGCTAGACAAAGTTATGCCCATTTTATTACAACATTTTCCAAATCGTTTCTCAAGAAAACAACAACACAACTTCAACTTCCAGGAATTTTCATAATTTTTACACAATATAACTTTGCATGATATTCCACCCAATATCATTAAACATATTTAATAATACAAAATTAATGTTTCATAATTTTTAGGGCTCATTTTCTATGTCGAGCAAAATGTCAAACACCTGGTATGCATTCTTGCTACTTTAGGGTAGATTTTAAACAAAAACTTCAAACTATCACCAAGGGTTCATTCCTTGGTATTTTTACACAATTTTCGGATATGTTATACATGTATGAGTATATTTTACTCTCCCACTTGAATCACTCAATTCCAATAAGTATTCCATGATTTATGCCATTTTTGGCATAACTAGGTCAAAATAGAACATTAAGGCATAACTTAACATTTTTAAGCATACATAACCTTGACCTTGAGTATAATTCATGGAAACATATAATAAACATGTTTTAGCAGAAATATACATCATAATAATGAATTTTATAAATCAAAATGCTTTACGAAAAGATGATGTAAATTTAGGACTTTAAAGTATGCATTTACGATCCTAGCTCCAGTTCTAACTTATGTTCTTAACCCATCCTTGTTCCAACACAATTCAGCAATATGGGTATCATTAAAATATATATCAAAATCAAAAATAAAAACATGTCAAGTATAGAACTCATCCATGTGACCAACTTTAATAAAGATGTAATTACCTTACGAGGATTCCTCGATTTATAGAAAATTTCCAAAGATTTCAGTCTTAACTTTCTTCTCTTTCTATCTCTTTAGGCAGAACTTGTTATTTCTTATAAGGAAGAAGACATACCTCTCATTTATAATCATAAATACGTTGTATAGTGGTCCAATAGCAATAGGGGTAGTGTTAACACATGATTGGTTGGATGAAAGGTCGAATTAGACAATTCCATTAATGACACATTTGTCCCACCTTGGTAAAATTACCGTTACTCACTATCACGGCCCCCGATTTACTCCCTCTTTGTGTCTATGAGTAGATAACTTAAACATCTACAACTTTCATATTTTGTGTTTTCCCAAAATCATAAAATTTATACGCCTAATTTCTTCTCGAACAGGAAAGTAGAAATTTATCGAAAATCTCAAAACTTTCACATTTGGCGACCAAACATTGTCAATTGTGTATCAACACCGAAATTTACTTTTATAAATATAATAATGCATTAAAAATATAATTTATGATGTATTTAACCACATAACTAATCATATATTCTAAACATGGTATCCCCGATCATAAGATCAATTAGCACCCAATGTAAACAACACATATATCACATGAGCATGCATCCCCTAAACATGATAATTAACATGTTTCACACACATAACCAATTTATAACTTATAACTAATAACTTATACTTAATCGTGTAATTAACCTTCGTAATCATGTTTTAGGGCCTTACATTTACACTACTTTAAAATAGCTTCATATTTTTTAAAGAAAAATATTTTATTTTCTGCGCGTCCTTTGAAAGAACTTTTGGCTCGTTCAAACGAGATTTGGTAGCCTCGTTCGAACGAGATTTGGCAGCCTCGTTCGAACGAATTCCAATGATGTTCTCACGAGATCATTTTTCATCTACACTGACATCACGTTAGAAGTCTTGTTATTTCTCGTTCGAACGAGAATGCTATGTCATTTGAACGAGATTGAATGTTTCGAACGATCGGACACGAATTTCAAAAATACAGTTATTCTTGGCAATTTTTTCCTCAACTTCCCACTATTTATTTTCATCCATTTTAAGGAGTGTGGGAGTGAAGTTTCCTAAGAGACTTTTTAATACTTTTAAAGAGAGAGAACTCGACAAAAAGTTTAATATATTTTTTTGTTTTTGAAAATGATTCTTGATTAATCCTTCAAAACAAAAATCATGTTTACACCCAATTAGTTTATATCCAAGATTCTACATAATATATGTTTTGAGATTGAGTTTTTGGCTCCGTGTTCATTCTGTACATTATTGAGATTTGTTTCTTGTGGAGTATTCTGTGCTCGTTGGCTTACATATCGTGGACTTCGTATGCGTGACGGTTGGGAATGAACAGCATTAAGGCTTACGAGGGCATTGAGTCCTTGTGTAAGTCTTCTGTCATGTCCTTTTTGTAATTCCTTACTTAGTGGACTTTATGGAAGGGTCGTTCAAGGTTTTTTCCATTTTAGTTTTCCTCGTACATCGGGCATTATGGTAGTTTTTTCATCTTCAATTCGCACCCATAAGCATGCTTAGGTTAACAAGATAAAATTTGTTTAATCCCAAAATTTCCTTGAATGGTGCTTAATTAATTTGGGTAGTTTTGTTCACTTTAATTCCATTTAATAAAAGGTTAATTTGAGAAATAAAATTTTTATTTGGTTTGTGTAAATTTCGGAATCATCTCATAAATTATCGTGTTAAATCCTTTTAGGATTGAATATGTAAAATTTATCATTTTCTAGGTGTCTTATTTTTTATTGTTCTAACTACGCGTACTAGAAAGCGCATATGAGGTCAGCACTTAAGTCGTTAGATCAGTGGGTTTGGCAGAGCGTTTATTAGAGGGTGGTCCCCACCAACGTGTTTAGTAGGAGAAGTTTGTGTTTTTAAACCCGTAGAAACAAGGAGTGAGGATGAGCATAAGCTAGCAAATTTCAATTCTCGTGGTTTAAATGATATTTTTAGTGCGATCATACCGGATGAGTTCCTCCGTATTATAATGTACGAAACATCTAAAGAGGCTTAGGACACACTCCAACTCACCCATGAAAGTACAAGTGCTGATACAGCTTCCAAACTCCAAAACCTACCCACTTCATTTGAAACCATTAAAATTGATGAGAGTGAATCCTTTGATGAGATCTATGCTAAATTATCCAATATTATGAACTCCTCTTTTAAGTTGTGAGAGAAGATACCCGACAATCATGACTAAAAGAAAATTTTGATGTCATTACCTGAAAGTTTTAATCCAAAAGTGTTTGTTTTGAATTATTTAGGCACTTTAAACTCTAAAAAACTTAAAGAGCTTATAGGTGACTTAAAAACCTATTAACTTGACATTTTTTCCTCAAAGGATGTGAAGAAGAAAGATAAGGGCATATCTTTGAATGCTCAAAAGGAGGAAACACCTGTTTCAGATGATGAGTCTAACATCAATTTTGATGATATTGCAAACGCTTTATAAAAAGTTCAGAAAATGTCTTAAGTATAATAAATAAAAATCTAAATATGATCATAAGAGATTTGAGAAGTCTAAGTATAAGAAGGACTAGAAACTCTCTAAAAATCATAATGATAATTTTAAGAGGAACTCGTTTAATAGGTGTTTTGAGTGCGAAGGGTATTGCCATAGGGCAGATGAGTGTCCCACTAAACTAATGAAGGAGGTTAAGAAACCTATCGCTTACTATGCCACCCTTAGTGATAGTGAACTGGAAGAGGGACCCAATTCCCCCATTAAGCGCAACTTCACTGCGTTCATGGCTAGTCGTGCTAGTTTTTTTTAGAAATCTTCCCATTCATATAGTTCCTTTAATGACACTTCCAAGGTATTTATTTATGAATCCCAAGTGTTTGATGGTAAAGAGAGTGGATAAGAGAGTGACAATGAAGAAGGGGAGGAGGGGAGTGAACTCTAAGTCGCCTTCCGTGAGTTATATATAGAATCGTTGAAATTGAAAAAGAAAAACTTAAAGTTGGAAGCTAGGATGAAAACACGTGCCATAGGTAATGATGGAAATGTTTTAATTGAAGATCTTAGGGCACGTGAGAGTATTCTTCGAGAGAAGCTAGAGTATGTTGAAAGTGAGAGAGATAGTCTTCGAGGTTTAATGGAGGCTATGAAGAAAGAGCTTCTTGAGTTTAAAGAGATATGAGTTTACTTAAGTCTAGGATAATGGAGCTTGAAAAGAGATTGAGAGACTCGAGTCGTGTCATGTTTGATTTGGAGTCTAGGTTCAAAAATTTGAATAAGTTGTTAGGCACCATCCAAATAAAAAATGACAATATGTTAGGCTTCGATACTCAAATTGCTTTCGCTGATAAAGCCAAAACCATGATTTTGCGAGAATTAACCGTTGATGAGAATGTTAAAAGATACTTTGGTAACGTTCCACGTGTTTGTTCTTACATACATTGTCATAGGAATGGTCACCTTAGGCATTTTTGTTTTGATCTTAAAAATGGTCTTAAGAAGTCTAAACCTAGAGTCACCAAATTTTCCAAATCCCGAGAACATCACGTTACACCTATGTGGGTTAGGAGATCCAATTTGGAGGCTTTACATGACAGACTTTATGATTATCATTTGCTTTCACATGATACTTCCCATCCTAGATCTAAAGATTGGTTGTGTTAGCTTTGTTTACATACACTAGTTGTGCTTCATGATATATTCTTTCTAGTGGTATGTTTGTTAGTCATAATCTAGTCTATGCTTCATCATATATGTTTTGATAAAATCATGATAAGTGTATATTTTGTATTTTTTTACATTTATTTAGTCTTATTGAGAAAGTACAAAAATATTTTGTTTATCCTTTGAGTTGTCTTTGTTTTTAATTTTTTTTTTAAATTGAAAACTCAAAAACATTTTTTTTTGTGGATTTTAGTTTTACACGTTTTATATGGCATATCCTTGTGTTTTAATCCTATATCACTCCATATCCATGTGGCTATAATTTTTTGTTATGAATTTCAATTCTTAAATTGTTCTTTATCATGATTTCATGGAGTTGTTTGACTTTGATTTGCTCAATGGATTTTCTTTGTATATACCTCCTCACACACATGCATGAGCTCTTTTGAACTTTAACTTCATATGTATTTTTTAATCTAGGTGAGATGTTCTCCTATTAATTTTTCCATATACATATTTTGTGACTATGGGGGATTTTTGTATGTAAGAACCGTGCCAGTGAGATTGATTTGAATAGTATAAAAAAAAATAGGGTGAACTGGAAAATGGCTACGAAAGGAGCAAGTCTCCTTTGCTTGAAAGAAACCATTGGCAAGAGCCTAATGAAAAGATCTAAAGGCAATAAAAATACAAAAAATGTGAAAGGCCAACATAGTTAGTTTGATCATTCAAAAGAAATAGCTTCAAAAGAATTGAGAAAAGCAAAGAAAATATGTAATATGTTTATCTTTTGAGGGTGTTTAGTTGAAGATTAATGGCTTTTCATAAGGAATCCTAGTTATGCTTATTATGTCATGACTCTATTTATTTGTAGCATCATCAAAATTCTAGGCTTGTGTACATTGTGCTTATTTATTCTCTGAGTTCACTTTATCTTGTCACATGAGGCTAATCTTAGTTGATAAAGTTTTACATTCAAATAGAACTCCTTGAACATATTTAAGTGATTGGTTCATAATTTTTTTGTCTCTTATTCATACCCATTCATTTTGTTTACCACACATGAGTGTGGAAATCTTATTGTGTTTAGTGTCTTGTGTGGTCTATATACATATATTGTGTACTTATGCTTCATTGATATATTTTAATGCTTATATATATGGTATCATTTGCTTTGAGTCTTTGATTTTGAATTTAGTCTTTGTATGTTGTTGTTTCATATTGATATATATCTTGTTGTGAGTTTTCATTGATATCCCATGCGTATCTTTATACATTATAGTTGGTATCATTTTGTTATCGCATCATAGTTGGTATCTATTCTGATTTATGTCGATTAGTTGTTCTTGTGTTGCCATGTAGCTTTTTTTATTTCTTGTATCACTATACACCATTTCATGATATAGTTGTTTTTCCTTTCTGCTTATCCCTTGTTTTATTTGGGGGATAATTTGTTTAAATTGGGAAGAAATTAATTATGTTATGCAAATAATCTTTATATATTATAACAAAAAGGGGGATAAATGGTAGATGTGCTTTCTTAGGAAGACATTTTTGGAAAAAGGGGGGGATTGAATTTTGCAATTTATTTTGTTATATTCCCTATGTGTTTTATGGTGTGTTTAAGTGTGTAGATTTTCATCCATGCGATAAAGTTTTAATTCAAGCAATGCGTCTCAGAATATGTGTCGGTTAAACTGTATTTTTTTCTTTTGGGTTGGGATTGAGTCTTTTAGATGAGATTGATGGCCCATAGGGTTTTTATTTTTGGTTTTGTCTATGAATAGCCATAGGGGGAGATTTGTAAGAACAAATTTTCAATTGAGTCCATTTCTATATGTTGGCTTAATTCTGGACAAAACTATTTGAGTCATAAGATAGAAATTGTATTTGTAACCTTTTAAGCCTATGACATTTTTGTTGACGACGTAGCGGCCAAGTCGAAGCGATCACATCCTATGCCATCTTTTGTGCCTCGATTTCATCATCAATATTCCAAGGATCTCTCAAGCATTAATGCATATTTTATATTGAGCCTTGGATATTTATTTATTGGGTGTTTGCTTCTTGTTAAACTTTTTTAAAATCACTTTTTAAATATTTTTAGAAAAATATTTTAATTTTTCTTAAGGTCATTAGAACGAATTTTCCAAGTTGTTAGAACGATATTTAGCCCTCGCTCGAAATACACTTCAAACGAGACTTTTTTTTGTCTGTGTTGTTTTTTCGTTAAAAGTCTTGCTTGAACAACCTTGTTAGAATGACATCGTTCGAATGACACTTCAAATGAGATAGTGCTTAAATCTTATTAGAAGTCTCGTTTGAATAAGACTTCAAACGAGATTGGCGCGAATCTAAAAAATTCAGCTTTTTGACAATTTTCTTTCCTCAACTCCCCACTACTCTTATCACCCATTTAAGGACTACGGGATTGCAAATGACTTTTTCCAATATATAAAGTGAATAAACTTTTCCAAAAAGTACTTAGATGTTTTTTAATCATTTATAATTACTATTTTGTCAAATACAAATCAAGGTTTACGACCAATTATTTTGATCCAAGCTTCAAGATACATATATATTTTGAGATCACATTTTAGCACCGGGTTTATCATTCCCAACATCATTGAAGATTGTTTCTTACGGAGTATTCCTTATTCATTGGTGTACATAAGGTGGACACCATATGTTTGATGGAAGCAGTGCCCCATCGGTGCACTCAAAGACGTAGGTGGAATCCAACGTTATCACTAAGCAGGGGTGGAAGGAACGAAGAATGCCAAGTCTTGCAAGGGCGTCGAGTCCTTGAGTGAGTCTTTTATCATGTTCTTGTATTAAATATGTACTTAGTGGACTTCTGGCAGGGTCGTCTGAGGTTTTTTCCATTGTGGGTTTTCCTCATACATCGTGGCATTGTGGTTGTGTTTTTTTATCTTGCAAATTATCACCTAGGTGCATGCTTAGGTTTAACAATATATAAAATTGGTTTAATCTCAAAATGGTGTAGTGGGTGCTTAATTCATTTGGGTAATTTAGCTTATTATAATTCAAGTTTAAGAAAAAATTAATTTGGCAAAATTCATTTTTAGTTTGGTTTGTATAAATTTGAATTTGAATTGAAGTTTTTTTTAAGAAGCGAAAAATTAATTTGAAAGAAATTTAAATTTGGAATAGTTCGTGAACTAACCCCTTTGAAATTAAAATTTTGAATTTTTCGATCACCTAAGTTCTTTCAGTTGAGTTGTATCTTTGTTTTTAATTGATATGTTTGTATAAAAGAGATTTTTATATTGGGTTTACTTTATCGGAGTTTCAGTTTTATCTCAGATCAATTATTCTTCTTATTATCCTTTATTAAGTATTTTTTATAGATGGCTTTTATTTACTGTTATTCTTATGTTTATATTGATGCTGAGAATGATATAAATTGTTTTGCACTCCCTGTATGTCGTGTTCATCCGATCAACTAGGAATGGAAAATAGGGGTTTTTATAGTTGGTATTAGAGCATATGGGTTCTAATGTCATTAAGATTTATGTTGCATCAGTTTAGTTTCATAATCAATGTTCTTTAATGTGTAGAGAACCTTTCATAGGGTTTTGTACTCTGGTGTCGTGATATCGCACTTATAGACATATTCATTATCGTGTGAGCATTGGCGAGACTCGAGGATTGTTGTTGTATAAAATTTCTTTACCAAAGTAAATCATACTGTTAAATATATAAACAATAGTCAAGGTATATAAAATAGAATAAAAGAGGGATAAAAGAGCGATAACGCGAGATTTAGAGTGGTTCAACCATGAAAATGGGCCTACGTCAACTATTATGCCTTATTCTCATGAGATATATACATCAAGTACAAGATTGCGGGGGGGATTAAAGGAATATAAGAAGATATAAGTAGGCTAAATGTATAAACATACACTTTGTGTGATATAGATGTTGTGGACTCTGTAGTGGTAATGGGTAAAGGCCTCAGTAATTGGTGTCTTAGGTCGTCCAAGAAGATGATAGGAGTTTAGACTCCAATGTAGAGAGAAGCTAGAGAGAGTTTGGCAGCGCTACTCTACCCAGATATTGTTTGTCAAATGAGGAGGTGAGCACCTCTATTTATAGTAATTGATGATGACACCACATTCACAGTGAACGTGCCTTGTAAATGATGTTATAACACTTATATGAATGTAAGGCCTCCAGGTTTCCTTCACCATGGATTTTACAATCCTATTTTTGAAGATTTTGGTCATAGTTTTCCTTTGCAATAGGACGAGGTGTTTTTTTAGCTTGCATAGGTACAATTGGAACTGGAAAAATAAGAGGAACCCATGATACTATAAGTGTCAACTACTACTATAGCTATTTCTATCGATATTAAATCACCTTTATTGTCTTGTCTAACATAACATTTGTAGTCATGACGACTAGAATAAATTTGGTAAATATCATTGTAGAGAATAAGCGCTCCCACAAATGGTGCCAAACTGATGGTGATAAAATATGTTAAGACCTCAACCTCACCAAATATGACTCCTTGGAGGAGGAGGAGGTGTTATTGAATGATGTAACAGAGACACAATGATGTATAGTAGTTCAATACCTCTGTTGAGGCACTAACTTCCCCCGTTAACATGTTTCTCTTAGGTATATACAATGATAATAGGCTCAACATTAGGATTTAGACAAAGTAATGAAATAAGTGTTTGAGGTCTTTATAATGAGCATAAAGATATTAAGAAGTTTTCCAAACTCTTAGGAATAAATCAAAGCTAAGTAACCTATATGTGGTTGTTATAATACAATATATAAGCAGTAAGTGGTCCGGACATCTTGGACAAATACTTGAATTTGGATCATTGTACCTTTCCCTAATCTCTCCTTATATAGCATGTTGTTAGGAGTCGCCAAAAAGTGACATTTAAGGCATGGGCAACCATGACTAAGCTATGCTACAACAGTGGAAGGGTTGAGTGGTGGTGGAAAGATTTGTGGGTAAGAGGTGATTATTGTTGGGATCATTAAATTTCATTTAATGATTTAGCACAAACTACAAAGGGTGAGTGGTTATTGGTTGAACAATGTGCATACTTTCGGCTAACTCATCAGATTGGTCTATAAAGCCTTGTTAGGATATTAATGATGAACCATGACTCTATGGAGGCCGGTATTAGGAAATGAGGATGTTTTAACTTTATATGAAAGGGATCAAACCCTACAATGGTTGAAAGGATATGTTTGGAATAGACTCTTCCTTTAACGGGGCTCTATAAGGTTTAGTTGATACTTTCATGAGATATTGACCTGGCATATGGGTATCTTCTTGTAGTGGAGCCTCCCAACATTCTTTAATAATTAGTTGTGGTATGAGTATCTTCTTGTACATGTATGAAGAATAAATGAGTTCTATGTAGTTATATTATGTTGGGTGTGTGAGAGACTAGATATGTATTTCATATATGTGAATGATGAGAACGATGTATAGGCTCTCCAAACATGACTTATGTTGATGTTAGTCTTATATGAGACTTACGCATATACTATGATGTCTACATGAGTGTACAACCACTAACAATGATTGTACGATTAGATGGGTGTGAGAAACCATGATAAATGTTAGTGGTATTTAGTGTGCGTGAGCTTATATTCTAATTCATATGGTAATTAGGTACAAATTAGCTTAAATGATATCATAAGCGATGTTAGAAAGTATACGTTGGTTTAGAATTTAGCCATATGTGTTAGGCATATGTGAGTTTATACTAGTAAATTTAACCTTCAAAGCTAAAACAACAGTCAGAGTATAGACAATAGATTAAAAGAGAGATATAAGAGAGATAACATTAGATTTGGAGTGGTTCATCCATAAAAATGTTCCTACGTCCACTACTGTGCTTTATTCTCATTAGATATATACATTATGTACAAGATTAGGGATGTTAAAGGTGTACGATGAAAGAGAAGTATGCTAAATATATAGACATACACGTACTATGTTGTGGATTTTATAGTGGTAACGAGTAGAGGCAACGGTTGTTGGTATCTTAGGTCACCTAAGAAGATGATCGGAATTCGGACTCTGGTTAGAGATAAGCCACAGAGAGTTGGGCAGAGCTTTGCTATGCAAATGTCGATTATTAAATGAGTAGCTGAGCACCTCTACTTATAGTAGTTGATAACGACATCACGTTCACAATGAACGTGCCTTGTGGATAAGTATTGATCAGATAGAATCCTTTCAGGAGTTGCAGTACATTGCTGCTTTGTCAGGTTTAGCAACTTGTACTTATGAGGTTAGGCAATGCTTGACGGGACACAACCTGTGAGATACCTGGCTATGGCCTTCTAATCTAGTCTATTCTTTGTCTTCATGACCTGATTACATAATAGGTTGTGGTCTTTTATGTATAAAGGGAAAATGAGGTAGAGTCCGCGGCCTGGTTACGTACTAGGTCGTGGTCTTCTTTACAGGCCGAGGCCTTTTGCAAGTACTTGAGCATATATTCATTGTGTTATCACGGGCTTCTATGCCACGTGTCTCTAATCTATTGGTTAACATATTTTGGGTAAAATAGAAAACCCCAAGACTCAGTGCTAAGAGGTAATGATTTAGTACAGGTGCTTTGTTCAAATCTATGGAGCATTACCTTGGGGCCGATGCCTTTTTTGAGATAAAGAGTTTTAGTGGGAATTTTAAAGGCTGAGTCTTTGAAGAGGCCATGGTCTATCATTGAGATAATGAGGTCTTGATGACGTGTGACATTGTGTTGATGTATTCTAAATTCTACGACATTTTGAATTCGCAATCCCTTATATAAATGAGCTGAGGTCGTGGACTCATTTACCTTTCTAACACTTGACAAAAAATACTGTTGAGAAATTTTCAACAGGCCTAGACAATTTTTAATAGGTGTTCTAAGCGATTTTTTAGGAACATCATTCTTCGATTCTAGTATAGATTTCTTTATTCTTTACATAATTTCTTCATAGATCTTGTTTGTATTTTCATTTTATTTCATTCCATGCCATAAATTGCTATTAAGACACATGAAATTGGATCGAACCTTAGGAGAATGAAAATAGGTTTTTTTGGGGTTTTCTTCGACTCGTGACCAGATTTAGATTTAACTCATAATCATAATCATCCAATTCTGACTAGAATCTAAAGTAACACATAAGAATATATACCTAAATTGAATCGAACCTAAACTGTTTTTTTGAGTTTGTTTGGTTTTTGGTGTTTTAGAGATTTGAAGATTTTAGGGTTGGATGTTTTGTTTTGAGGAGTATTAATGTTAGTTATAGGAGGGGGTTTGTTTGAAGTATGATAGATGATTGAGTTTTGATTTTGGACTGAAAATAGATGGTTTGTATCGATTTTAGGGATTTTAGGGTTGGTTTTGGGACAAGAATATGAACTTTTGTTTGTGGTTGTTCTTGGTCAAATCCCTAGTTTTCCTACTTTTGATCGCTAAATCACTTAATTAAGGATCCCAGTTGCTTGTCTATTCTGGCCGCATCCTAGCCTTATCGGTTGTGGTCGTAGACCCAAAAATCATGCTCGGACATAAGAATTTGCATTCTTTTACCATTACTTTGAAGTCCTCTAGGTATTTGAACATAGTCATGGTCTTAAAAATTAGGTAATATATGCCGCAAACATGTACAATTAACTCTTCAATTGGTTGTGGACTTGGTCTAAAATTCAAGGTTTGACATAACAAGTCGTGGATTTGGACCTGCACTTGGCTTACACTCTTAGATAGTGGATCTCCAATACAGGAGTCCATAGAGATGCAGCCAATTTTTTTTTTGCCACGGACTTAAGACAATGTTACCCTTGGCATTAGGATCTATACCCATGTTTTTCGCTACAACCTTTTTGTCTGAGGTTGTGGTATATGAAACTTCTGAGTAATATCCTTTGTATTATGTTATAACCAATGGCTGGAGGGCCATCTTGGTTTCCTTAGTGGTTTGGAAGAAGAAATTCAAAAGTAATATCATAGTCACGGAATTATTTGACCATTATAGGCCAAAGGAAAATTGTAGAGAACCCTTGGCATTGCTATATGGCTATGCAAAGTGCTAGGAGATATCTAATGAGGGGGAGGTCTTCCAATACCAAAAATTGGAAATGCAAGTATTTTTTATCTCTAGGGAAAATTGAGAAATAAACTCCATGGAAGAAAATAACCTAGCCATGAAGCATGCCCCCAGGAAGGCCAATGGCAATATGAGAAAAATCATTGCAGACAAATATGCTACTCCAGTGGCTAAGGTCCCCATTAGGACTCAAATTGAGGTCGCGGCTAGGGGTTTAAACCCACTACCTTACGATGATTATGTGGCTAACTTAGGTAGTGCAGGCTTATATTCCCCTACTCTTGGGGAGAAAAATCAAGGGCCAGTAAATAATGGTCATATCTCTGTCACTGAGACCCCTATGTGGGCTTATGTTGGAGTTGACATGGATGCACATATTCCCAAAAGTAAGTCTTTGGTCTCTCGTCCACGATCCTAGATAAGGCCAAAGACCCAATTTATCCTTGGGACATTGAGGCCACCATGGTCTCTTTGATGAAAAAGGTTGCTACTTGAAGAGGATTCCGAAGACCTAGAGGAATACCAACTCCATATCCTTATCATGGTAAGCGCGTATATATATTTCATGGGTTTTTCATGTCATTTACTTTTATCAACTTCTTTTGTTTTCTTTCTTCCAGGTTGTCGAAGATGCAATAAGTCAGAGGGACAAGTATAAATACCTCTTTACTTAGCATAAGGTCGTGGAGTCATTTCCATCTCGCTGTGGTGGAAAGCTTAAGGCTCCCTATTTTAAAGAAAGAAATAAGTGTGGAGCTACTTCGTTCCAAGATAAAAGTTATGGTAAAGGCTGCAAATAAAGTCCAGAGTTGATGCCGAGGATAATTTCAAATAGGCAGTAGAGGCACTTAATATATCTGAAGAAAAATGCCTTGAAACTTCCAAATAGGCTGCAGCTAACCAAAATAAATTTTTAGGTCTTGAGGTCCATCTTACCTCCATGTCTCGAAATCATTCCATATCCATGTAGAGAATGGTTGACGATCATGTCGTGACCCTTCAGAAGATGGACGATGAATATATTTCATATTTAAAGGGTGGTGGTGAAGATGTCGTGGGAAAGTTTAATACTTTAAGGGATTTTAAGGTCGGCCAAAACAAGACATACATCCGCAGCTACAAAGAAATGAAGAAAAAAGTTGCAAAAATTCCCTAAGGCTAAAGACACCGTTTTGTGTGTAAGTTTGATGACATCGAGCACAACAAATTCATGAAGGATTTGAAAGAGGCTGAAGAACTAACTAGGAATCGTAGGTAAGATGTCATGATAGCTTTAACTTTGGAAGACGAAGAGACTAAGATGGGCTTGGAAGAAAACGAAGAAACTTAAGAGGACACGATTTCTTAAATAGTTTTGGTGAACTGTTGTCCCATTTTTGTTTATATAATTGTATTATTTATTTATCAATAATGAACAACTAGACTTTTTCTTAATGAATAAAACTTTCTTTTAATTTCATCGCCTTTTGATTTGTAATTTTCTATTCCTATCTTCCTTTATTTGCTCGCCTGGATGTTTGAACTAAGCCTTTGTAGTCTTCATTGACTTTATTTTATTTTACTTCTATAAGTTCTTATGGCCATGTACTTTTAAGTTTACTAGAGTCTTTAGGTTATATTCCATAGCCTGTGGCATACTAGTACTGCCCAAGGTTTATCTTGTATTATCTGCAGTGTTTGTTTCTTCTGAGGTGAACATTTCCTCAATTAGTTCCAATGCATTGTGGTGAGAAGATTCCAAACATGATGTTGAACTTAGTTGAGGCCACAACCTTAGTAATTCATTATATTCGAAGTCTTTTTAACATTACTCCGTAAACTTAAAGGTACTAGTGGACCCCTAAGGCTTTGGGCATGGCTTGTTTCCTATCGATGGCTACGAATATTTGGATGGTGTCTTCATCTTCTGTGGTCTTCCTATGCTACCATGATCTTCTAGCTATTGAATTATCCAAAGTATGTTAAGGTATTATTTAGGAGTCTCCCCAGGTTACTGAGGTATATTGAGTAGCTCCCGAGCTCATGAGGCAATGTTTTACAAGCCCCTTTATGCTGGATGTGATATTTCAGGGTCAGCCCCGAGTCCAATAAAAGACTCACTCTAATAAGGGTACCATAGATTTGAGGACCTAACCAAAACTACTAGCACAAATTTCTTGCCAATTGGGATCTTTATGAGGACTAAGTTTGATTTCTTATGACTTAGGTTTTATTGTTGGAGATTAATCTGCACCTCAGCCATCGCGGCTGTTCGTAGGGTTTTTAGGCATCTCTCACTACCTGGTCACGGTCTTCTTTCTCTTGGATTTTTTCACCCCTGACTCTATGGAAGTTCGTAAACATTCTCCATCTACATTCATTGTTTTAAACTGTGATTTTATTGGGAAAATCAAGTTTTAAAACTCAAGAAATGGTTGATGTTGGAAAACAAGAAACCTAAGGAGTTGTGTGTAAACTCAAATGCATAAACACCCTCTAAATCCTCCTTTATCCCTCACACTCGATATATTTCATAAAAAAAATGAAGAAAACCCTAGTTTTCTTTTTCTCTAATTTTTCTCTCGAGTTTTTTTCTCTCTTCTCTCTATTTTCTTCTCTCTCTCTCTTTAGACTAAGACAAAATCTAAGAACCATAGATAATAAGGGTTTAAATACTAAAGGAGGAATGCCATATAGACTTGGTTTGAAATCAAAAATTAAGATTAAGTGTACCTATTGAGATTTGTAAGAACAAATACTTTAGCTTAGGCTTTTTATTTGTATTTATTTGCACTTTGGCATATTTGGCATATCCCATTACAAATCGGCACGCACCGAGAATTCAAACCAAACTCCAACACCTTCAAGTTCAAGACTCCTCTACATCTCATGAAGGTATAAAAATTTGAGTAGTTCTCAATCATTCATATTTATATTTGGGATGTATTTTTAGAAAAAATTAGGCTGGATTTTTAAGTTTTAAAATAAAAAAATGGCCTCATTCAAACGAGTTTTGAAGCTCGTTCGAATAAAATGGCCATTTGTTAGTGGCTCAATAGATATTACTTCGAAAGAACATCTAATGAGGTTGGACTGCTTTATAGTGAATTCTCGTTAGAAGCTCATTATATGTATATATAAAACTAAATGCCTTTTGTCATTTGAACAACCTACGGTTCTCATTTTAACGAACTTGTTTTCTCGTTCGAATGACCCTAATTTTCATTCGAACGAGCCGCAGCCTCAAAATTTATGTCAGGTTTATAAATACCTGTTTTGAGTTCTTTTTTCATGGGACTTGGAAAAAACTTGAAAAGAACATCTAAACTATAGTTTTTCCATCTTTTGAGTTCCAAACACTTTTTGATTCACAACTTTAAATTCCCAAATATTTCGTGAATCATTTTGAAACGCTAGAAAGTTTTTATATCTTTCATTCACCTTGTGAAAAGGATTATATACGGTTGAACTTGTGACCCGAGGGATCGTAACTGAAGAAGGAAGAAGGTTGATTGATGGATATTGAGGGTAAACCGCTACCTACGGACAACTCTGGACTGAGTAATTTTCTATAGAATTTTTATGAAGACTGTGCATTATACTTAGTCGGCCTAAGTAGACTGTAAGTCAAGTATCTTGTAAAACATTCTAAAGTGTTGAATATAGGTTTTTCCCTAAAAAGGGATTTTTCCTTATCTCTGTGCATTTGCATATTTGAATTGATATTTGCAATTATATATTTAGAACACATATTTTCATGCACACCTAATTTAATCAAAGATTATAAAAATTGAATTTTTTTTATAACCATCCTTGTCAGGCATGTTCTTACAAAGTGGTATCAGAGTGGGTTGCACTAATTTATCGTGTAGAATCTTGTTTAGTGTTGTTTAGGGTGGTTTTTTATTCTTCCCTCTTGAGTTTGTTTTTTTCTCGATGGATTCTCAAAGTGATAAGTTATCCAATGTGGTTAGTGATGACAAGTTTAATATTCATAAGGAGTTTAATAAGCTTCATAACCGTGCTAAAAAACTAAATCATTTGAATTTGAAGTTTTTTAAAAGAATGAAAATTCTTAAAAAAGAAAATTTTTGTTTTAAAGTTGCTATGTAACTTTTGCAAACTGTTCAAACTCAGATATTCTTTAGTGAAAAGCTTATGGACATGGATTGTGATAGTGATGATAGAGTCCGGTGTTTAGAGAAATAGTTAGTGAACTTTAAAAATTCTAGGGTGTGTTTACGTTCCAATGAGGATAATGATAAATTGATTTTAGATTTGAGGGCACGTGAGAAGACTCTTAGGATTAAATTCGCTAACATTTAGGGGGAGCGATATAACCTTCTAGGAATGATTAAAAATATGAAGGAGTACCTAAAACTCGAAGAGTCTAATTCTTTGTTTGAGTCTAAAATTTTGAAGTTAAAAGATGATATGAAAGACTCGAGTAGTGTTGGTAGTGATAGTACTGGCTTCCATGATTCTAATGCTTCCGTCTATAAAGCCAAGACCGTTGTTTATTTTAGAGGGTTATGAACAATTCAAGGATGTTAGAAAAGGTCAACCCATAGGTAATATTCCTCACATTTACACATGTTCACATTGTGGTAGGAAAGGTCAACTTAGGGCATTTTGTTATGATCTTGGAAGAGTTCCCAGAAAATTGAAGACTGGTGTCCCTTTGGTTCCCGAAACCCTACGTGTTAAGTATACATCTATTTGGCTTAGGAAATCTAATTTAGAGACGCTAAATGTTCGACTGCTTGATTCTCAAATGGTTGCTCATGACTCTTCACATGCTAGATCTTTTGGGCGATTGCTTGCATATTTTTTTTTGTCATACTCTAGTTGTGCTTCATGATATATATATATATATACAGTCCTGCTCTTGTGTGGACTAGTTCGCATTTTAAGAATGCGGACCGGACATGTGTCACCAGCCGGTGAGCCCAGAAAAGAGTGAGTGTGTGCCTATAATTTAGGCGATAATTTCTAGGCGCACCGTTTGGTAACACATGTCCAGTCCGCATTCTTAAAATGCGGACTAATCTGCACAAGAGCATTATTATATATATATATATATTCAAGTGTTATGACATGTGTATCTTTTGTGTTTTATTTTTCTTTTATTGAGTCATAATGAAAAATACAAAAAGATTTTGTTTGTCTTTTGAGTTAGAGTTTATTTTCAAAAATTGAAAAAATTGGTATTTTCTTTTGAAAATTTTAGAAAAAATAAAAAAGATTTTTGGTTTTTGTGTATTTTAGTTTTACACATTTGGTATGGCATATTGGTTTACTTGAATCCAATAAACTTCGTACTTTCCATGTGGCTAGGACATTTGGTTATGATTATAGATACTTAGATTGTTCTTAATCATGCTTTCATGGAATTGTTTCGAACTTGATTGGCCTAATGGATTCGACTTTATATATGTGACACCCTGCCTAATTAAATACTGGGTGATCAGTCCTATATCAATTTAAAATAGGTGTCTCATCTGGTTCATTCTTTTCATCACTATCGAAAAAAATTTAAAACATTACTAACCACCTAGTATTCAAAAAGTTGATGTCAAAATTTTAATCTTTTTATTTAACAATCAACAACAACAAAACATTATTACATAAATACATCCCTTGCAATAGTAACACATATCCATACACAATATAAAAGAATGAAATGAAATAATACCGAATAAACCATCGATTACAAAATTAATTATAAAGTCCAACCTGAATAAAAGTCTCAATACAAGGTACGACTGTCATAAATGAAATAACTGTGGGCAAGATGCCCGAATAAAATACTACCCTGCACCGTACATTAGGAGTGAAGTAACTGAATCGTCTAAGTCCAAATCCTGGAAACATCCACTAGTGCTGCAGCTATGCATCCCAAGAATAGATCATCCTGTTTGGCGTCCCTGTAGCTGGACACATAAAATGTTTTGGAAAACGATTTTATAAGTACGGGTCAGAGCCCAGGTAAAAATCATTTAAAAACTTTTATCAAGTACTTAAATTACAGTTATTAGATACACATGTTAGGTTACAAACATTCCCTTGAGTTTCTTCTCCTCGTCTATAATGCGTACCTAACGTTTGATACTCAACCCCACCTAGTCAATTCTAGCCAAATCTAACTAGGCAGCCATTATCTAATAAACCCAAATCAATCTATCTCATCTTTACCGCCCATACAGTAAGCTATCGAATACCCTTAATAATTAACATCTCTCTTGTGTTATTATTAAACCCAACTACCCTTTCTATGTAGGTTATTGTTCAAGCTTTATCATTTAAGTTTCTCTACTAAAACTTTATTTTAGATATTCACTAACTATCTTACTACTATTCACACATTAGTCGCTTCATCGTCATATAGATATACCTTATCTAATCTCCCTACTAATTACTCTTCAGTAGATTAATTGTTCTTTAGATACATACTATCTCATCTCTCTACTAGCACACATAAGTAGATTATTCGTGTTGTATATATTTTACACACCATATATACTATAAGTACACACTCTGCTATTATATTCTTGTATCACACATTAAGGGCTATTGGTTAGTAATGTTACCCCGACCCCAATAGTTAATCCATATACATTGGTTCGGAATGTTACCTTGACCCTAATATTCAGATTAATTTTAGTTTAGATACGTACAACTAACTAGTTTGAAATCATAAGTCTGCTACCCATAACTCATAGCGTCCACCCGTATTTCCATGCAAATACATTTATTAAATATATATCCATTTCTCTTTAAGATGGGCACGGCTTTTCAAATTTTAGGATTAAGTGTTCACGTACTTAAGTCAAATAATATTTCATTATCTTTCTCGTCCGCTGATTTCACACAATACATAATTACATAAGTATATATATATATATATATATATATATATTCACACTTTATAATATATATATATATAACACGGCACCTCCAAGACTCTGCTGCGGTGCATACTGTAAAACATATCAAACGTATATATATTTATCATCCATTATATATATACTAGTACAGCACCCCTAGGCACAGCTGCGGTGCATGCATACTCTGATATCATGTCCGGGTACATTTCTCGCTGTACAGGGGACTATTAGTTCGGCTTCTCTCACGAACCCTATATATCAAATTATACATATTGGAGGTGAACATAGTTCCAAGTTAATAGGCTACGTATATACCTACGCACCCATATGACCGTCGACACTATCGTGCTCACTGATAGCCCTTACCTAGGTTCTATGTTCCAGTGGTGCGAATCAAAAAACCCCTGAAGGCTCCCCAAGATATGATCATCCACAACGTGAAACCTCCACTCGATAGCAAGCAGCGTAGGTATGTCATACACACAATAAATCAAATTATAGATATTTTCTTCACGTATATATCAATAATATCAATAGGGCATACGCACATCACATACCACAAGTCTCATACGTAGTATATTTATATCCCGAATATCCCAAGTATTAATGTATTATTACTTTAATCATATTATAGGTATTCACTCCACCTATATATATAAAACAACAATAGGTCGTACACACATCCCATATCACAAGCCTCTTACGTAATATATTTATATCCCGAATATTCTACGTATTCCGTAATTTATAACTTCGTTTATTACCGTACGTTCTCGAGTATTTCTCACCACTCGAAGGGTATCCTTTATTCCACATATAATATCATAAGGTAAACTCTCTACCCCCTACTGATCTAAGTCCTCTACCTCTCGAATTCTCTTAACTCGAATTATCCTTCAATATAGATTTTTCCTCTCTATTAATCCAAATTAATTTAGCCCCTAAACTTCCCTTGTAGGTCACGCCTAAAACCCAAACTAGGCCTACTTTTGTTGCAATATAATTCTATTATATTATAAATTAAATCCCACAAATGAGTTCTGAATGATTTCCAAAGGTCCTAAACAAAAAGGAAATTATTGGCCAAAACTGGGTAACCGAATTGATTAGAAAATTTTATAGCAGATTAAACACCCTGTAGTAAAATATCATTTACTCCATCTACAGAACTCCGATTGACCTGATTCAATGCTCAATTTAAATCTAAGACATAGAGATTTCCAGAAATGTATGGATCTCACTCTAATTATAAGTACAATTGAAATGGCAAACGTTTAAAGTTACGTCAAAAATTCTGGCAGATTACTGTGCTCGCAAATCAAACACCCTATAGTAAAACATCGATCACTCCCTCTACAGAACTCCGATTAACCTGTATCAAAGCTCATTAGAAATCTAAGAGATATACCTTTCCAATAATGCATGGATATAACTCTAATTCGAATTACAATTAAAATGACAAACGTTTAAAGTTACGTTAAGAATTCTGGCAGATTGACATCTTGTGTTCATCAATTAAACCCTAAGTCATTCAAGATTCATGTTCTTTAATCAAGAACCCATCAATATTCAATATTAATCATAAAATATATTCTAATATCATTTTATCTTCACATAGAGATGAATTTTCAATGAAAAGTTTACACAAAAACATCAAAGATTCAACCCAAGAATCAAATTCTCTTTTAATTAAGATAAAACCCTAACTTTCTCATGTTCATAAACTTTATAAATCAAGAAATCAGATTTTTGTCCTATCAATCAACCCAAACCCACTAATTTCATATTATCATCATTAAGGAACATCTCTACATGCATTCCTACTTTAGTTTATGAATTAAACCCTCACAAATTCATATAAAACTTCCAAAAAATATGAAATCAAACCCTATCCCACTTGGGTATTGTAACATGATTGATATAAATTGTCATTTAAATACTTAACTCTCAATAACAAGTCAAAAATTCGTTGATAAGATAGTGTGGTGGTTCTCACCTCGCTCTGTTCTCGATTTCGTTGCGTTCGGGGCAAAAAACTGTGTAGGAAGCTTGGTTCTCCCCTCCTCTTCCTCTCCTATGGATTCTATCCCTTTTGATTTGTGTTAACCCCAGCCCCTATCTATAATGGGCAGATATAAACTTACAATTTTCGGAGTTTTCTAAATCCCAAACTTTCGAATGACCGAAATGCCCTTAAACGGTGTCGGGATGGTCTAAAATCGTTCCGGGACCCAAACTATAAACCCGAGTACACTTTTTTTACTATTTCGACCCTTTCGGAACCAACCGTGACCTTAAAATCACCACCCGAGTCACTTTATAAAATTCTCTTATTTTACCTCCAAATACGCCACGTGTAAAATTTAGCTTAGACTGAATAAATTAAATCTTAATCGTCGAATTAAATAATTTCTCCCAATTAAATAAATTCTTATGTCATAAATTTAAATAATTTCCATTTTCTCCAAAAATACGGGGTGTTACATACTTTCCCCCTTACAAAGGAATTTCGTCCTCGAAATTTGGATAAGACATGTACTCCAAGGTACTAAACCCATACTCTCAAGATCATCACAATTATTTCTATACCTCTTAATTGTGGGTGATATAAACATTTCCGCCAACCAGGGTGCCCATACAACCTATAAATGTGCATAACTTCACTGATGCTACCTGGCTCCACTAGCCTCTCATTATCGTATAGTTACTATCCCTTAGATATAACTTTATAAACAAATAATACCCAAGGTACTAAACCCGTGTCTTAATGGATAATCATATCCCCACTCCCAACATTGTGCTAAGCTTCATGCGTGGGACGTCTCGCGAAGCGAAATCCAAACTAGGAACCCCCCGATACACTACTTCCTAGCATTGTCGATCGTTGGAATCTGTTAAGCCCTTAGTCCATATTACGTACCCTCAAATATCCTTTTTTTGACATAATCATGATCGCTCAACCTGTTGCTAACCAGTTAACTCTCATAAAGTAGTCTACCCTATTTTTATAACTCTCAAAAGTAGTAAACTAATACCTAATATAAATGTCCTCTTAGTGCATTCTCTTAGCCCAATTCCTCTACCAAAATTCTTGCTCCTCAGACGGTTGTTGTGCCTCACTGACACCATTCCCATATACTTTTCCAGTTCGAGTAGTCTCACTTTCTCACTGTGGACAAGTTCAATATAGGTGATCCCACTCTCTATGCATAGGACACCTTACTGTATCTTCCCTTTTATCTTTGGACTCATTATCCACGTCGGGGTGTCCTTCTCTTGAGCTTGGTAGTCTTGTTCCCGATTGCTACATTTGTTGTCCCTTTGGCTTGACTGGACCTATGGAACTCGTTACTGGCCTCGATGGCCCTGATTGAATTCACCATCACTTGGTAGGAATTTAATTAGTCTGAATTATTTAAATGGGTTCCTGACTGGGTATGCCCTCTTGTGGTGCTTCACTATCACCGTTTAATCCAGTCTTTCTCTTTGAGTAGATTCTCCAACCCCCTTGGCTCTTCTCTCATCGAAGCGTTGATAAATTCATGTAAGCGTACGACCCTGACGACGTCAACACTAATCATTCTATTCGGATCTCCCATCCAGGCTTGTATATTCTACTCACAAGTCCATTATCAACTTAACCTTTATTTTCTTCGTATTCCCCTTCGACGAGTACGAAGTTTGATTAACAAGTCAGCTCATTTCTCACAATCGGCCTATAACTTGCTCACTTGTGATAAGTTTCGAAACTCAATTCACATCTATGTTCGAACATCAGATGGAGTGTCGATCAATCAAATTTCACTCAAATTTCTCGTTTAATCCCATATACTCCTTATATGCGGTGGCTGACTCTCGTCACTTTATGCTTCCTCTAAGATATCAAAAATTTCCGCTCAAAATTTTAATCATGGGTGTCGCTACACTCCACCCTACACAATTGCCTTTGGATTTTATCCTTCCATTGGCCTATTACTCTCCCTTTTTTTCCTTATAGCTGACTCTCCTAAAGAGTCCCTCCATTTTTTCCCCACCTCTTACCCACAACACTGGGTGAGTCTAAAATTTGCACCAACATTATCTACAAAAGCACTTGGGAAAACTTCTGTTCCCGAGTGATTTTCCTATTGTCACCATCCTGACTAATAATCATGGTGACTTTCATCACAATCACCATTCCCAGACTACTATAGGTCTTCAACTGAGCCTCTCCTCCGGCAATCCTTCTAACGGACCTCACTGGTCGTCCTATAATTTTTGGTGTATGAAGCCTAACTAAACTCGTATACGAATCACATAAACTATATATAATGACAGGAGAACGTAAGTCGCATACATCGAGAAGTACAATAACCCTATCAAAAGGCTCTATATCAAGGAACGCTGCGCTGAAACGTGAAATCTCGCACAGATCCTAAGGACACTTGAACCTGATGATCTGATACCATCTATGACAACCTACCTAATTAAATACCGGGTGATCAGTCCTATATCAAATTAAAACAGGTTTCTCATCTAGTTCATTCTTAGCATCATTGTCGAAAACTTTTTAAAACATTACTAACCACCTAGTATTCAAAAAGCTGATGTTAAAATTTTAATCTTTTTATTTAACAATCAACAACAACAAAACATTATTACATAAATACATCCCATGCAATAGTAATATAAATCCATCCACAATATAAAAGAATGAAATGAAATAATACCAAATAAACCATCGATTACAAAATTAATAATAAAGTCCAACCTGAATAAAAGTCTGAATACAAGGTCTGACTGTCGTAAATGAAATAACGGTGGGAAAGATACCAGAATAAAATACTGCCCTTCACCCTACACTAGGAGTGAAGTAACTAAATCATCTCAGTCCAAATCCTGCAAGCATCCACTAGTGCTGCAGCTACACATCCCTAGAATAGATCTTAACGTTTGGCGTCCCTGTAGCTGGGAACCTAAAATGTTTTGGAAAAAGGTTTTGTAAGTACGGGTCAGAGCCCAAGTAAAAATCATTTAAAAACATTTAGCAAGTACTTAAATAACACTTTAAATGAACAGTTATTAGATACAAATGTTAGGTTACGAACACTCCCTTGAATTCCTCATCTCTCTTCTATAATGCATACCTAAAGTTTGATACTCAACCCCACCTAGTCAATTCTAGCCAAACTAACTAGGCATCCAGTATCTAATAAACCCAAATCAATCTAGCTCCTCTATACCTCCCATATAGTACGCTATCGAATACCCTTAATAATTAACATCTCTCTTGTGTTATTATTAAACCTCGGTTACCCTTTCTATGTAGGTTATTGTTCAAGCTTTATCATTTAAGTTTCTCTACTTAAACTTTATTTTAGATATTCACTAACTATCTTCCTACTATTCACACATTAGTAGCTTCATCATCATATAGATATACCCTATCTAAGCTCCCTACTAATTACTTTTTAGTAGATTAATTATTCTTTAGATACATACTATCTCGTCTCTCTACTAGCACACATAAGTAGATTATTCGTGTTGTATATATTTTACACACCATATATACTATAAGTACACACTATGCTATTATATTCCTGTATCACACATTAAGGGCTATTGGTTCGTAATATTACCCCGACCCCAATAGTTAATCCATATACATTGGTTCGAAATGTTACCTCGACCTCAATATTCAGATTTAATTTTAGTTTAGATACGCACAACTAACTAGTTTGAAACCATAAGCCTGCTACCCATAACTCATAGCGTCCACCCGTATTTCCACGCATATACATTTATTAAATATATGTCCATTTCTCTTTAAGATGGGCAAGGCTTTTCAAATTTTAGGATTAAGTGCTCACGTACTGAAGTCAAATAAGATTTCATTATCTTTCTCGTCCACTGATTTCACACAATAGATAATTTCACAAGTATATATATATATATATATATATATATATATATATATATATATTCACACTTTATAATATATATTTATATATAAAACGGCACCTCCCAGACTCAGTTGCGGTGTATACTGTAAAATATATCAAAGGTATATATATTTATCATCCATTATATATATACTATTACGGCACCCCTAGACACAGCTGCGGTGCATGCATACTCTACTATCATGTCCAGGTACATTTCTCGCTGTACAGGGGACTATTGGTTCGACTTCTCTCACGAACCCTCTATATCAAATCACACATATTAGAGGTGAACATAGTTCTAAGTCAATGGGCTACGCACATACCTACGCACCCATATGACCGTCAACACTATCGTGCTCGCTGATAGCCCGTACCTAGGTTCTATGTTCTAGTGGTGTGTATCAAAATCCCCTCGAAGGCTCCTCAAGATAAGATTGTCCATAACGCGCAACCTCCACTCGATAGCAAGCAGCGTAGGTATGTCATACACACAATAAATCAAATTATAGATATTTTCTCAACGTATATATTAATAATATTAGTAGGGCATACGCACATCACATAGCACAAGTCTCATACGTAGTATATTTATATCCTGAATATCCCACATATTAATGTATTATTACTTTAATCATATTATAGGTATTTACTCCACCTATATATATATATATATAACAACAATAGGTTGTACACACATCCCATATCACAAGCCTCGTACGTAGTATATTTATACCCCGAATATTCTATGTATTCCATAATTTATAACTTCGTTTATTACCGTACATTCCCGAGTATTTCTCACCACTCGAAGGGTATCCTTTCTTCCACATATAATATCATAAGGTAAACTCTCTACCCCCTACTGATCTATGTCCTTAACCTCTCGAATTCTCTCAACTCAAATTATCCTTCAATGTAGATTTTTCCTCTCTATTAATCCAAATTAATTTAGCCCCTAAACTTTCCTCGTAGCTCACGCCTAAAATCCAAATTAGGCCGACTGGTGTTGCAATATAATTCTCTTATATTATAAATTAAATCCCTCAAATGAATTCCGAATGATTTCCAAAGGTCCTAAACAAAAAGGAAATTATTGGCCAAAACTGGGCAACCGAATCGATTAGAAAATTTTCTGGCAGATTAAACACCCTGTAGTAAAATATCATTTACTCCCTCTAAAGAACTCCGATTGACCAGATTCAATTCTAATTTTAAAGGTAAGACATAGATATTTCCATAAATGTAAGGATCTCGCTCTAATTCTAAGCACAATTGAATGGCATACGTTTAAAGTTACGTCAAAAATTCTAGCAGATTACTATACTGGCAGATCAAACACCCTATAGTAAAACATCGATTACTCCCTCTACAGAACTCCGATTAATGTGATTCAAATCTCATTAGATATCTAAGATATATACCTTTCCAAGAATGTATGGATATAACTCTAATTCGAAGTACAATTAAAATGACATATATTTAAATTTACGTTAAGAATTATGGCAGATTGACATCTTGTGTTCATCAATTAAACCCTAAGTCATTCAAGATTCATTTTCTTCAATAAAGAACCCATAAATATTCAATCTTAATCATCAATTATATTCTAATATCATTTTATCTTCACATAGAGATGAATTTCTAATGAAAATTTTACACAAAAACATCAAAGATTCAACCCAAGAATCAAATTCTCCTTTAATTAACATAAAACCCTAAATTTCTCATGTTCATCAACTTTATAAATCAAGAACTCAGATGTATCTCTTATTAATCAATCCAAACCCACTAATTTAGTATTATCATCATTAAGGAACATATCTACATGGTTTATGAATTAAACCCTCACAAATTCATATAAAACTTCCAAAAACATGAAATCAAACCCTATCCTACATGGGTATTATAACATGATTGATATAAATTATCATTTAAATACTTTCCTCTCAATAGTAGGTCAGAAATTCGTTGATCATATAGTGTGGTGGTTCTCCCCTCACTCCATTCTCGATTTCGTTGCGTTCGGGGCGAAAAACTATGTAGGAAGCTTGGTTCTCCCCTCCTCTTCCTCTCCTATGGATTCTATCCCTTTTGATTTGTGTTAACCCTAGAACCTCTCTCTAATGGGCATATATACACTTATAATTTTCGTAGTTTTCCAAATTCCAAACTCTCGAATGATCGAAATGCCCTTAAACGGTGTCGGGATGGTTTAAAATCGTTCTGGGACCCAAATTATACACTCGAGTACACTTTTTCGACTATTTTGACCCTTACGGAATCAACCATGACCTCAAAATTACCATCCGAGTCACTTTATAAAATTCTCTTATTTTACCTCCAAACACGCCAGGTGTGAAATTTATCTTAGACTGAATTAATTAAATCTGAATCATCGAATTAAATAATTTCTCCCAATTAAATAAATTCTTATGTCATCAATTTAATTAATTTATATTTTCTCCAAAAATATGGGGTGTTACAATATATGCCTCCTCCCACACATGCACGACATTTTTTAACGTTAACTTCACATGTATATTTGAGCTTTGTGATATGTTCTCCCATCAATTTTGTCATCTACATATTTATATGACTTGTGAGATTTGTGCATGTAAGAACCGTTGTCCTTGAGTTATCTTGATTAGTATTGAAAACATATGAGAGTGCACGGGAAAGGGCTACGAAAAGAGAAAATATCATTTCTGGTAAAGTCACCGTTGGAAAGAGCCTAATGAAAAAATTTAAGGCAATGAAAATAGAAAAACTGCCAAAGGCCAATATAGTTTAGCTTGTGTGATATTTCAAAAGAAATTGCTTCAAAAGAATTGAGAAAAGAAAATAAAATAAAATATGATATATGTTTATCTTTTGAGGTTGTTTAGTTGAAGATCAACGGGTTTGCACAGTGAGTCATCATTATGCTTATTTTGTCATGACGTTATTGATTCGTAGAATCATCAATATTCTAGGATTGTGTGCACTGTGCTTGTTTGTTTATTAAGTTCATCGTATTTTGTCACTCGAGACAATCTTAGTTTTTATAAAGTTTTGCGATCAATTAGAACTTCTTGAACATATATGAGTGTTTGGATCATTATTCATTTGTATCCTATTCATGCCTATTCATTCTATCCCACGTGTTTAGACACATCGATACTATGCTAGTGTGTAAAGCTTATGTGTTTTGGTATCGAGTTTTTTTATTATTTATACCTATATATATGTACCGGATTTTCTTTGGTATAGTTTGCATATACTATACATGGTATTGTGATTTGACTCTTTGTGTTTTACATTTAGTCCATGGTTGTCACATAGTTGATCATAGTTTGGATTATTTGTGCTTGAGTTATTGTGTTGTGTTCGCAATATTTACACTTTTTATAAAAAAAAATGAAAATTTTCAAAAATAGTTGGTAGCCTTTGAGATTATCATTACATGTGCACTATGTATATATCTTTGTGAAAATATCTTGCTTCTTATATGTGATGCTTTTTACTTAATTTTTACATTCTACTTCTTTGTCTATTTCGAACAAAAAGGAGGAGAACAAATTAAGTGGGAGATTTGATGAGTTCGATTATGGGGGAGAACGCATTACAAGTTTTTATTTTTATTTAAAAGTTTATGCATCATGGTATTTATTTGCTTCGTACGTGTAGATACCTAAAGTAGAGAACAATTTACACCGAATAAAGACAAAGGTTCCTAAGGGAAGAACAAGATGAGACTGAAGACAATGTTTTCACTATGCCATTCCATTTTTAGGGTATTAGAATTTTTTTGTCTTAGAGGGGTAATTATTATAATTTGGGTTTCGGTTAGTTTTGTACTAGAATAGCCCAAGGGGGAGATTATAAAGCACAAATATTTTAGCTTAGGCTTCTTATTTATATTTATTTGCACTTTGGTGTATTTGGCGTATCCCGTTATAAATCGACATGCACTGACAAGTCAAACCGAACTCCAACATCTCAAGTTCAAGAATTCTCTACATCTCATGAAGGTATAAGACTTTTAGGAGTTCTTAGCTATTCATATTTATATTTGGGATGTGTTTTTAGAAAAAATGAGGCTCGATTTTTAAGTTTTAAAAAAAAAATTGGCCTCGCTCAAATGAGTTTGAAGCTCATTCAAATGAAAGGGCCATTTCGTTAGTAGCTTGTTAAATATTTACTTCGAACAAACATCTAACGAGGTTGGACTTATTTATAGTGAATTCTCGTTAGAAGCTCGTTAGATGTACATATCGAACGAAATGCCTTTGTCATTTGAATTACCTACAGTTCTCATTCTAACGAACTGGCTTTCTCATCCGAACGACCCTGTTTTCGTTCGAATAAGCATCGCCTAGAAATTTGTGCCAGGTCTGTAAATACCTATTTTGAGTTCTTTTTCATGGGACTTTGGAAAAAACGTGAACAGAAAATCTAAACCAAAGTTTTTCCATATTTTAGGTTTCCAAACACTTTTTTGATTCACAAATTTATATCCCCAAATATTTTTTGAATCCTTTTGAAACCCTAGGAAGCTTATGTATCTTTTCATACACCTTATGGGGGGATTCTCTATGGCTCAACTTGTGACCCAGGGGATCACGACTGAAGAAGGAAGAAGGTTAATCAGTGGATATCGAGGGTAGACCTCTACCTATGGAGGACTCTCGACTGAGCCATTTTTTTAAATTTTTTATGACGACTACGTGTTATACTTAGTCGGTCTAAGTAGTCTATAAGTCAATTGTCTTGTAAAATATTCTAAAGTGCTGAATATAGGTTTTGCCCTAAAAAGAGATTTTCTTCCCACCAATAGGGTAATATTCAGTTATGGCATTTTCGACAACCGAGTGATTAACCACTTAGTTGATGCCAAAGAGATTTCCCTCCCACGAGTCATAGGCTTAGGGAGTGGGGGATTCTCTTGGTAATCTCGGCTATAGTCTATTACGCTATCACGCTTTAGACTAGAAACACGGAATTTATTAAAGGAGACGAACTCGAAGTAATCCATATAGGCAACCATATCCTTCACGTCAGCATTATAGACGTCGTTGAAGTTAGTGTCAAAAATGTATTCATTTTTCTTCTTCTCTTCCTCTATTTGAGCATCATGAGGTCCCTCTAATCGAACATAGGCAAAGTTCTTACTAATTTCAATGATCTCACAGTCGTCCTTTCTATAGGCCATCTATATGGGCTCCCCTTCCTTGAGCATGTCCTCTTTACAAGTGGAAATCTCCTTCAGCTGGTCGGTTAGACCATAAATCTGGTTGTCCTTATCATTCATCTTATTTTTCATATTGTTGGCCTCAGTATGAAGGACCTCATTCCTCCTCTCTAGGTGCTCAGATGAGTTGGAGGCCTTTAGGATGGCTTGTATAGCCTAAAACATCATAAGTGTGGAAAATCGATTTGTAAGAATTAATAATTAATTAATTTAGAGTAAGTTAATTAATTAAGTTTTTGGATTAATCATATAAATTTAAGTCTGAATTTAAAATCATTTATCAGAATTTAAAGTTAAATGAACATAATTGGAATTTTAGAGTTAATATGGTAAAGGGTTAAAGTTATTTAGGCATAAGTGTAATTACTTTAAAGTTTGGCGGCTAAAATGGTTCATAGTAAATTATATAGTGATTTGGGAGCAAAGAGGAATTTATGGGATAAGATCAAGGGTGTAAAGGACTTTAATGCATTTCTTGTAGCTTAAGTTTAAGGGGTTTTAAGGACCCGTGAGTTTTTAGGACTTGGCGACGCACTTTGGGCTTGGGCCGTTATAGCGGCTTGCACACTACTACTGTGGGCTAGTTTGTTTAAATGGGAAGTGAACCCTTATTTCACTCCACTTTCATGCAAACTCTTTTTTATCTCAACAAAATATTCTAACCTAAGGTTTCTCTCCTTAAACACTACAAACTCTTAATCCCACGTCCAAATTACTTCCCACGTACAAAATTAAAACCTTAGTTTATTATTCCACATTTTAAAGCAATACTCGAGGATGATTTTAAAGCAAATCAAGAAAGTTTTCGAAGTGATTAAAAGGGGTTTTCAAGGCTGACTTTCTAGGATTTTTTCTAACTCAATCAAATTAAGTTTTGGGGTATATTTTGAGGCAAGGTTCTAACAATTCCTCTCATTTTATATATACACTTGTTAATTTCACTTAAACCTTAATTGTAGATTTAAAATGCGTTCAAAACCTTTCAAGATATGATATTCCTTACTGTGTGATCTTGCTTAGGTGAAATTAGTTATCCTTCCAAGATATATATCATGTTTTGTCCCTAAACTAAAGTGAGAAATTGGTCATTGAACCCTTGATAGTAAATTGATATATCAGGGTTTGAGGTTAAATCTTGGATTTATGTTAATTGAAAAGTATGATGAGTAAATTAGACATAATGAAGGATTGATTAAGTTTTAAAATGCATGGGCTTGGAAAGGTTATACCTTTAGCATTATGAGTAGTACCTTTGGTAATATATATATATATATATATACCTAATTAATGAGATTTTTAAGCATGATAATTTATGTTTATGGCCTAGTTACTTATGAGAATTCATTATTAGTGATTATCCCATGTTAGTACTCTTGAAATGTAAATAGAATCCCCTTGGTCAGATTATGTTCTTGAATTTGAGAATTTGACTTAATTATATTAGAATTCAATGTAAGCCCTTTACTAATTTTTTCATGTTGTTGAAAATGAATTAATCAAGCATAAGAATTAGAAGTAATATATGACGAACAAGTGTTGGATTATTGGTTTATGCTTGTTGTTGGATTATGTTGAACGAATGTGGTTGGATATTTAATTTGTTTAAAATTTTAATTTAATTCATCTAATAAATCTTTAACTAATTACATTATCTTAACAACTTATCTAAACAGAAGTTTATTGGGGGTACTTGGTTTGGATTTCATTTATGAAACATCCCACGTATGGAGTTTCGAGATTGGTAGGAGTGATGACTTTAGAACCTTTATTTAACATACCTCTTTATTTCAAAATGTTTTGATTTAGGAGTAGCCCCACTTTATATTATCCATTTAGACATTAACAAAGTGGTACATCGTAAGGCTTTGTGATTTAATTATAATGCATGAAGGGGTGGGGTAAATGGAAAGTAATTATGTAAAGATAAGTGATGTGTTAAGTGTGATATCTGGAAAGTCAACAAAAAGTGAAATAATGAATGTAGATTATAGGTATATGCCGAGAAGGAACACTCTTATGTGGGCATACCCGAGGAGTATGGTTTGATGTGGGTTTTGGTTCATCATACGATATGTGGATTTTTGTCCATGAGAGCAAAAAGGTGTTGATGGGATCTTTGTGCATCAATCAGTGTTAGGGACATCTGGCCCTACATTTCAGGTTTGGCGATTTTATATTTGTGTATCGCATGTCTTTGAGATGGTCAGGAAAAAAAGGTGCATGTCGGTTACGATTTAATCAATTAAGAGGTTAATTAATTAAGAAAAATAATGAGTTAATTAAATGGACAGCGAGGTTCTGTGTCACACGGAGGGTTATCAATATTTATTAAATAAACTATGAATTTATCATTTTCATATATATATATATAACTATTTTGAGTTGCGTAGCTTTGGAAACTTTCTAAGGTTTTAACTCAATTTATTTGTGGTAACCTTCTAGGTTTTAAAGTTGGTCCGCTTGCGTATAATTTCTCCCTCTCCAGCTAGCACATATTCTATATTCTCCTCTTTAGATATCTTTATCATCAGAGATCGACGTAGGTCTATCTCCTTGATAGACTATAATTTATTTTTCAGTTATGTGAGTTGTAATTCCAAGATCTAGTCAGCATGTATATTGGATAGCAGGACTTAGCATTTATTATTGAAACTCAATATTGGCATGTATATATGGAGTTAGTTCTCCCTCACTCTATTATAGCGATGATGCATTTTTATGATTTTTATATTAGAGCTTTATCTTATCGCATTCTTATATTATTATATGTTTCACTTGTTTCCTTTATTGCTAAGAATGATATTTAAATCATTTTTACAAGTTGTATAGCTTAATGTTCGGAATTGATCAACCCTAAGATTAAAATATATGATTTGTTACACCCTTGTAGTTCAAACTCTCATCATAAAGAGATTCAGTAAAGATTGGGACATCTTTGTTCGTGTTGTTGTGGGACTTAGGAAGCCATTCCACCGGATATGTAGATTTATATCGGGACTTGAAATGGTATGTGATTGAACTAGCATTGGACTAAAAGCTATAGCAATACATTTCTCTCTTCCTTCTTTTATGGACACATATATTTTTTGTTAAGGAGTGGTTGACTAGTCTATGGATTAGGGGGTCTTTGAGTTTTAGTGAGGGTTCTTGGAGTCAATGATAATGATTCAATGGGTCAGGTCCAATGGTTGATTACAACCATCCCCATAATGATTCACAAATAGTTCATATTTTCTTGGAGGGACTTTATTTCATTGTGATGGAGTGCTTGCACTAGCAATGGGTGCAAGGGGAAGTGAACTCCACCTTCCATCATAGCAGTTGTGTACATCACAAAAAGACATAGGTCATGATCATATAGGTTTCCATCCTCAGGTGAACTGTGAATTTACCATTTGTATATATATCTGATTTGAATTGTGTAACTTTGCAACTTGCTAGGGTTTCGAATCATCTTTATTCGTGGTGACGTTCAGGTGCTAGGGTTGGACCTCCCATTTAACGTCCCTCTCTCCAGTTAGCACACATCATTTATTCCACTTTCATTCAACTTCAGTTAGGGGATTGATATAGATCCATTCCTTTATTAGTCTATCATTTGTTATTTCATTAGTCTTTCAGTTAGCATGTATTTCGGTTAGTGGTATTCGACATGTATTACTTTGATACTCAGTATGTGTCATGCATTTGGGAGTTAAAGCTTGGTTGTTGATCTATCTCTTATATGATTTTGATACTTCATTGTGAGTTTTTTATTTAAAGACTTTCATATCGCATCATTATATTTGTCACGTATTTTGTTTGTCCCTTTCATGCTGAGAATGGTATTTAATTGTTTTAACAACCTGTATAATTTAATAATTAAACTTGATCATCTTGAGTATTAAAATATACGGAGCATCACACTCGCACTCTCCCCGGGTCACGGATCGCACGCGCAATGATGGCCTCGAAAAATGCTAGATACAACGCTCGTAACTCTAAGCCTATGGGTTACGTTTGATAGTTTTGCAATAATTACACTACCACTTGTTTAAAGTGCGATGGGTGTTAACTTCAAGGTCAGCCCAAAATCACATGCATGTTTTAAGGAATAATTAATAAAACTAGACCGACTTAGTGACCACCTTCCTTAATTATGGGTGTAATTGAGGAGAAGTGATGTCGATTTGGCCCACTAAGTAGGACATGTGACGGGTTTTGCCTAAAATACACCTAGGTTAAGTCGATCAAGCCAAAGCACGATCAATTACACCATGACTCTTTTAACACATGCATAAATGCAAATTAAAATCTCAAACGATGAAGTCCTATTATAGCTCAACCGTGTCAAAGATGATCAACTCAAAAAGATGACAACTACAACTAAACTCAATCCCTTTAGTATTGTATCTTGGTAGGACTTAATGTTTGTATAAATAAGACCCCACACTATGAGGAGGGCACATGTGCTAACAGTTAGACAAAACTGACACCCTTGTTTACTTGGCTTGGATTCTCAGTAAGTAAATTTAGCGCATCAAGTCGATCCTTTGATAATAGAGAAACACCCCCATCTTTTCATGTGTACGTAGGGAAGGTCGACTTGTTGAACCATATATCTTTTGTGTTGTTTTATCTTTCTACATAGCACTCTAGACCTAGTCAGGTAAAAGAAAACATCATTGTTGTTTCTTGTTTGAATTTGTGTATATATGTTTGTTGTCATTTTAGAGTTGTATACGATGGAATATGTATGTTTGCGATTTTGTGTTCTCAAATCGCAATTATTTGAATTTGGGTGTGAACAATATTTTTCTTAAAAATATGTAAGATTTTATATTTTCCAACTTTTAGCATGTTTGATTATCTAACTTCTCCATGAATAAGAAATCTAGTTTGCCTTAAGAGCAACCTAATAATGCACATTTTGGATATTTTCTATAGAAAATTTCATTGGGACGTAAGAAATTGTTTTCATGGAAAATTAATCATTAGGGAAAAAATAAGGTCACTTGGCCTTTTTTTTTTAAACTGATATGTTGTTATTCATATGTCCACCTTCTCTTAAATTCTTAACGAAAGTGTAACAAAATAGTCCCACGTGCAATAGGTCCATTTAAAGGAGCAAGTTATCAAGTAACTATATTATCGAGACGATATTTATAGGATTTTTCACTAATTAGTCCCGTTTAATAAATATGTAATTCAATAGATCTTAACATCTTTTTTTTGCTTCATCGGGTCCCATTTAAAAAGATTTTTGTTCCAATAAATCGTATTTATAAACATATAGTGAATATTTATTGTTTGGACAGATAGGACCTATTGCGAAAAAAATGTTGTGATAGAACCTATTAGAAAATATCTCATGTAAATAGGAGTTATTTGTCAAGCTCCCAAATTTACAAGTGGTAAACTGCACAAAGGTTAACATTATTTACCTCAAATATACAGGTATATACATGTAACATATGCACTATATTTTGTTTTAAGTTTATGTATTCATTATTTTAAAAACATTAATCAAACAAACAAGTGAGAAAGAAATTATGTGTCTGAAGCTTCAAGCAGAATATTCCCAAAGCAAAACACTTCCCATCAAAATGCTAACATTAAAGTAAAAAATAAGAGACTCTCACACGCCATTTGAAAATGGAACAAAGAATTAGATTTACATTTAATCACCATATCAACTTTTTTCCAACTAAAAGCTTCTATGCCTATGAACAATGGAGTAAAACAATTGTAGCATATACCTTACAATAGTATATTCAACCCAACAGGAAAAATTGAAAATTGGAAAAGAAATAATACTATTTGAAAAACTGCAAGATTTTACAGAAGAGGGGGGGAGGGGAGAGAGGGGGATACCAGGCAAAAAGTTGGCGAATTTACATTATATTTGCAACGGGAAAGTATGGTGTAAAAGAAACAAAAGTCAAAATGCCTATCAAAATTTTGTAACTTAATTCATGAATTTCCGACAGTTCGGAGCTCTACATAAGCACGGGACTTTAAGTTCATCGTGCTCATCTGGATCAAACAAGTAATCGTACCTGCAACCAGCAATCCAACATATGCCAATGTGAAAAATAAATTGTAAATACAAGTCTGAGAAAATTGCTCAATCAATCCAACCCAGAGAGAGAGAGTCTCATACGTTAACTCATCACCAACAGAGACATTGGTTTTAGCTATAAGAACTATTCGGCTCTCATCTTGACCCACACTCATGATCCTGGCATAGCAGTTGGGCATGCACTGCAATAAAAACACAGTAGTAAGATCGAGATGATACAAACATTTTACACGTACAATATCTTGGATAAATCTCAATGTAATGTAAACAATAACTTACAGAATGGTTGATTAAACGCGCTATATTTCCTTTATTTGTGGCATCAATTACCACCTCTTCACTGATCTTAAACAGCTGCACAACACATGCATCATTAAAATGATCTTTAAGATCCTGACACAAATGACTTACAAATAATGGAACTTCTCTCAACTTTCACAATGATTCAAAATTCATTTGTTAACTTCGGTGTCTTAATTTAAGTCATTGTAAATGACATGGCCCAATTTGGCATTGTCGCTGACTCTGCCTTTAACTAAAAACAAGGGGCGGGGGGGGGGGGAGGGGGGGGGGGGGGGGGGTTAAAGCTACAACACCCCCACCCCACCCCTCTTCCTCCTCTGAACTATGTTGCAAAGAAGCCCTTTTTGGAGACTTTTACAACAAACAAAAACAAACAAAAATCATGATTTTTAGTGACACGCAAGAGAGCCTTCGAAACAAAATGCAGCTTTTTTTCCCAGGGGGACTAAAGAGCTTGCATAGTTCAGGCGAGTTCTTTGCACTGTACATTAATAATAAAAAAATAAATCAGTGTGGGAATTGACGTATGCGACAAAGCAGCATACAGACACTACATGCGGAAGCATAAAGGAATAACTCACATAACAATCTTTGTGTTCTGATCGGTAGCATGCCTCCCTTAAATCTGCAACACTGCACCTCACCTGCTCACCACGATACTCAATAACCTGGACACAAATAATATTGAAGATTTTGTATTACTTTCCCGCCACCCAAACATAAGTAGAAAATTGTTACTACAGATCAGCAGGAGAAAATAAGAATATGGCAACACTATAGATGACAAAAATACGAAAACTTTTTGAGTCTCACTCTCAATCAATTGTGGTTTAGCAAGGCAGGTAGCTTGTACAGAATTTTACATTAAATTTCACAAGAAAAGAATGGTAAAATGCAATAAATTCTGTAAACTAGTCCTCTGATCTCAAGTACCCCTTAGATTCTGTTTGGCAGCCTCAATTCCAAGGCTTGGAATGGGAATTGGATGCTAGAATTCCAAATCCATCGGTTGGCACATAAAAAAAGTGTAGAATTACTTTTAATTATGATTCTAAATCTTCCAATTCCATAAATTTGATTCCAAAACTGAGTAGGGAATTCTAAAACCAAGGTTGTGAAATTTGTTCATACAGAATGCCGACCTGCAAAAACTCATTCAAAGTTCTGACCCATCATTCTTTGGTCTAAATGTCAAAGCGCTCTCTCTCTCTCACACACACACGCCCACAAAGAATCTCAGTCCTCCAACTCATAACTTCAGGTCCCTCTCTCTCTTTATTTATGCATACATACACAAACACGCACATACATAAGTGTGCACTTTTTTAATTTTAGAATTGGAATTAGAATTTTATCATTGAACCAAACAGTTGAATTGTAGTGCTATGAAATTGGAATTCAGCGAATTTCAATTCCATTGAATTCTAGTTCTAATTGAACTCTAATTCCATGGATCCCGCCCGATACACCCTTACTATTGAAATAACACTCTAAACTATGAAAAAGTGGCAAAATATCCCCTTATGTGTCACCAATGCGATAAGTGGCACATAAGGAATAACTGCAAATACTGAGAATAGTTGAGTAGTTTTTTGCAAAATTAATCATTCAGGAAACTTTTTGCAACTATTGTGATAATTCAGGGGGTTTCTTGCAATTAATAATAATAATAATAATAATAATAATAATAATAATATATAATATAAGCTCAGTAGATAAGTAGGTTCTCTAAAAACGACTTTGTAGTTAATCAAATACCATTTCTCCTTCTTGAATGTTCCGCCGCGCAAAGAGACCCCATCCATGTATTCCAGATTTACCAAAACAAACCCGCTGATTTTCCATTCTCTGAAACAATGAAGAAAAAAATGTAAATTTAGAACAATTTATCAAGCAGAACATAGTTATTGCCCATGGAAAAAAAAAATATAACTTGCCTGTAAATGGTCAAGTCGCTCCTTGAATGTAGAAAAAGTACTGAAATCTTCTACTCCCTGTAGAAAGAAAGAAAACAAAAAGTAATTACAAGTATATTAATGCCGCAAAGCAAATATAATAAAAACAGAACTTTCCCAACAAAAACACAAGTCAATTAATCAAAAAAAAATTAAACATATATAATATATGAAAAGTCATAATTATTACTCTGTGTGAACTCATGGAATCTATCTCGTCCAAGGAATGATGGCTTGGCCCCATGAGTCGGTGGAATATTGGCTCTTTGACAACCCTCTAAAAGAAGAAGAAAAAAACCACAAAATAATGGCATTGAGATAGTTTGGGGGATACAAGGATCAACGTGTAAAAAATGATTAAAAAAAAGTATGGTTAAATGCAATTCACCTAGGTACGATTGCACTCCAAAAAGAGTCGTCAAAAGTAAAAAGTGTCAAAAAAGATCATTAAAAAAGTGTCCTTATATATCTTTTTGGAGTGCTACTCATTTGGAGTGAATCTAGGCATACCCAAAAAAAAATCACTCTTATAAGATGCATCAATGGCATACCTTATTGTTTGATCTTTTGAAGATGCGACATCTTGCTGCAGAGAGTGGCTCAGACTCGTTATTCTCTATGGTTGATGAATCAGAGAGTTCAGTTGGCATATGTGAAACAAGCCTTGCACCCCTCCTGAACTGCTGTGATTGATTCTGGTTCTGAAGCAAACTTCTGGTCGCAAAAACACCGTCGGGAGTTTGCATGACTAAGACATTATCTGTATTTGGGGACCTGTATCATGAAGAACAATGTATGAAGACACAGAATTGAAACCAATTGAGAGTTGCAACCATATCATAAAAAATAATTATTAGAAAAACACATTGCTGATGATAATTTCAAGTAAATATGGGAAGAGGAATGAAAAACTGGATTTTCTATATAAACATATTCAGCTATTATCTTTAGAAACTGGAAAACTACTACACGTAAGATAAAATGAACTAGGATACATTATTCGCTGGACAGATGGACAAAAATTGAAATCTGTAGGAAATTCATAAGAATTTGCAGTTCTAAGCTGCCAAATTCTGTGAATTTTACCTTTATTTTAGTGTATGAATAATTCTAACCGACTCGGAATTCCGACTCATTTTTTGTAACTCGCTGACATGCGAAAACTGCATAGCATTCGTTGGTGTATTCATAGTTGTCAAAATCGTCCGATTCGCGATTCGAATCGGACGATTCGATTCGATTCACTACCAAAACGATTCGAATCAACCTTCGAATCGCAAATGTCTAAAGAATCGGACCGAATCGGCGATTCACGATTCGAATCTTCCGATTCGGGTCCGATTCGGTCCGATTCACGATTCGGTCCGATTCACTTTTTTTTTTTTTTTTTTTTTTTTTTTTTTTTTTTTTTTTTCGCGATTTTTTTACATTAAATTAATATATAGGCTCTTTATGATATATATATATATATATATATATTTGTTTTATGTAGGGTGTTTTAAATTAATATGTAGGTTGTTTTATGAAATATTTTTGTTTTTTACATTTTTAAGCTTAAAATGGATGAGAACATGTACTACGGTTAATTTTTGTGATATATTTTGGTATATTATCATGTGCTATGATTAGTTTTTTGTCATATTACGCTTAATTACCAATTCTATAGTGTTAAATTCCATTTACATATGTTTTACTACGTTTTTATCGTTTGGTTCCGATTCGACCGATACGATTCACGATTCGATTCACGATTCGCGATTCGGGGGGTAAACGATTCACGATACGATTCGCGATTTGACAACTATGGGTGTATTACTTTTGAAGATTGGAGGCTAGAATGTAATTGTGAGCTTTCAAATCAAATTTGAGAAATATATTGGTAGCATATTCCATTTGAAGTTGACAATGAAGATGACTTTCACACAATTTCTTGTGTCTTTCATTGATAGTACTAGTTCAGCACTACTTGTTATAGATAAGTAAGTTGACTTGAACAAATACAAGATAAGGTGTCGCGGTGTATTGTTATTTGCAGATGATATTGCTTTAGTAGTAAGGCATGAATTAATGCTAGATTGAAACTGTGGAGAAAAACTCTAGAAACAAAAAAAAAAATTAAAATGAGTAGAACTAAAACTGAATATGTAGAATGCAATTTTAATAATAATAGGTGGACAAACAAGGATATGGTGACATTAGGGTCAATAGATACCTAGAAATGATCTCTTTGTTATTTAGGCTAGATTATTCCTAAAAAACGGAGATATCAGTGATGATGTTACTCATTGGATTAAAGCAGGTTGGGTCGAGTAGAGAAGTGCAATTGGCATATTGTGTAATCAACGTATAACTTTGAAGTTAAAGGAGAAATTATATAGGACGGCCATTAGACCTTCCATGTTATATGGGACGGAGGTTTTGGCAACCGAAAAAAAATATGCAGAAAATTAGCATTGCGGAGATAATGCAGATGCTAAGATGGGTTTGGACATGTTAAACGTAGAGGTGGGCCTAAATTGTGTTGGTGGGATATTGTAAAAAGACATGTTTAGGCCAAAATTGTGTTGGTGAGATATCGTAAAAAGACATTATCTCACGTGATTCAACCGAAGATATTCAACTAAACAAAGCAAAATGGAAATATAGAATGCATGTAACCGACCACAAATAATTGGAAAACAACTTTGTTGAGTTAAGTTATTAGTTTCCTTTTTATTTTTTAGTTGGATATGGCCATAGTCTAAGGCCTCGAGACCAGTTTTTGTAAGAAAATTCTCTCATCTATTTGTAAGTGCCACCGAGGAGTTTTTCTCCCCAACTTATATTGATAATTTTCCAGGGGTTCTGCTCCATTTCCTCAATCAAAAATATAGAGAGAAAGGAAGAATGATAAATCAATTATGCTCCCAACTACACATCATTATTTGTACGTTTTACGTTTTAACAAAATATATCAATCAATTAAGGCTTCCGCCTCGCCTCCCTAGACCAAATGTTTCAAAGCCGCCTAGCACCTTCTATAACTCTAAGCACTATAATAAGTCAATAAAATCAATGTTCAACAATGAATATTATTTAACTAATCCATCCCTCACACTGCATATATAATATATGAAATCCTACTACCAACACCAATTGTATATACTTTGTTCTTTTACCTGCCAATGCATTTACCAGACCCATAGTTAATAAACATTATTCATTACCCTTTCGCAACCACCAAATCTGAAGCAACCAAACAAGTCCAACTATGCCTAACCACCCACTAAAAATTGTCATAACCATAATCTTGAATGAGAGATGAGTAATGCAACGTGCACAAAGACATTACACAAAAAGTCGCACAAAATGACATGGCAGTGAAATAAAGTATTGTACATTACTCATATAATGACTGCCTACTTTGGCACATGAGTTCGAGTAATTTTTTGTGTACTTTCTTGGTGCACATAATTAGAGATAAATTACCAATAACACCCGCAATACTAACCTAATACTTCATTGAACTCCCATCAACACCCACATTATGATCACCACAACCAAACTCACTTCCATGAGTAGAAGATAAATTTATAATTTATGTTCTAAGACCATCACCTTCAAACTCATTTCAATCATTCTCAAATCATCGCCATCTTATCTAAAATTTATTCATCTCCCTCCTTCCCTACCTACCTAGAAGTCCATTGTGTCTTCGAGCCCTTTAAAACCCCAAATCAAATTTGATCAACGATTATCAACCAAACATCCAAATAGGAACATATAAACTACGGAAACGACGTGACTAATGCCAGGAAGCAAAGATACCCACACATGTTGAAAATTTGAATATTTTTTGTTTTATAATATTTTGAGTGAGCTGAGATGGAGAATCCTCTCAATCAAATCACACCACTTTACAAACAAGGACCCAAGTCAGCATCTCCTGTGAGTAGTTCATAGACAACTACCAGGAGCAGCAGTGCACCACCCGGTTTTAATTCCCTGAACACATAACTGACCCACTTGTTTCCACCACCTCAAAGGGCTGGGGTCATGCTTCCTGTTACAACCACTGCTCAACCAGCACATTTGACCCCCAAACCTCCAGAACCATCTAAATTACATTATTGCGAAAGATAAACAAACACCACACACACACTAATATACCTTCGTACCGTGCAGACTAATGTAAGCAATAAGAAGACAGAAAACTGTCCGCAAATAAAAGTAGAAGCAACTGAATGCTCTTTAGACCAGGTTTTACTCGATCTCTCCTAAACACGAGGTGCTTAGCTAGTAAATAGGACAAGGGGAAAAAATTATCTCAGCATAAATTCTTCAAAAATGTGTACCCAGGGGAGAAACTATTAGATGGTCACAGCCAACATGCAAAATGCTTGGGATCAATCAAGTAGTTTTGAACCTAAAGGCATTCAAGGGGAAAAATCATTACTCCCACACCAGCAATTTTTCATGCAACATGAATCCATCCATAAAAACTTAAACCAAGAACACCCATATATATCAATATAGATACAAGCATGGAAGACCTATATATATATATATATATATATATATATATATATATCCACAAATGCATAAATATATATAGTTACAGACGCACATATATGAGTGTGTACACAGCAGATTGTGGAATCCCTTATTACACAAACACAGATCAATACAGTGTACATTTCATAAAGTTCAAACCAACCTACAACAGATGATATAGAGGTCCACAGTTGGTCGCAACAATCACGCCGTAATTGGAGTGAGAACGCAGTGGTTAGGGGGAGAATAATGTAGTGGTTGAGGGTGTTGGGTCACGGCGGCAGCTGATGTTGTGCAGAAGGGTAATGAACGTGAAAATTCTAGGAGAAAGAGAGGGAAATGGGAGAGAGTAGTTGGAGATGGGAGGATTGGTGTTGCTCCTTGATGAAGAGAGTTTAGATTGGATCTAAGATGGGACGAACATCATTTCATCTCTACCCATGATGTAAAATCCCCACGGATGACTGATAGATAAATATATAAACACACGTATATGTTAATAAAGGAAGAGTAAAACCTAAGCTGATGATCTTAAATTTACTGAAGCAACACGTTTTGCTGATTGTGATGACGAGATGCTAATAACTGACATCAATGACCTTTAGTTTGGTGGCAGTCGTGGAATTATGTATATCATGGTGGGAGGTTAATGAGCAAGATTTGAGTGGAAGTTCAGAGTTTTGGCCATTGTGCCAATGGCCCGGGTTTGGTTATAAGTTTGGATCATCTCTCATCTCTTTCTTTTTTTGGAAAATTAGACACCACCCACCCTGCCTTTTTCAGATCTGGTTCTTGATGAGGTTGGGAATGGAGATGCACCAAATCACTGATGCAATTGTGGAATTCACATAAGTGTAAGCATTCGTTCGTTTATTAAATTTCACCAAGTCTGATATTATTGATAAACAGGATGAATTATCAGCCCGAATCCACTTCTATACAGACCTATCTGTTCCACTTTTAAAGGCACTGCCTTTATACAACCTGATTTCTTCATGAAAAGCAATGGCAGGGACCTGTTTTCCCGACAAAGGTCCAGCTGAAAAGATTTCCTGATATTAATCTTAGCATGCCCAGTATATTAGTCCATTGGCTTCCACTTATGAACTTTATCAGGAAGTTAAAGATGCACAAGAAAAAACACCATAACATCAATGTACCTGTTAAAGAAGATGGGAAAACAAAAGAAGAAACTGAGAGATGGTCATAATTCATACCTATGAACAGCACAATATGATATCCATTTGGTTATTTGTCTCCCATTCTTCTCAAAACAATGCAACTGAAATTCAGAAATATGAAAATAATGGATCAATTCAAGACATAATGTAGCATGTGTGTAGGGGAGAAGAGAAGATTAAGGAAAAATAAATTAAACAAGGTACAGATAATGACACGCAAACAATTAAAAATATTATATTCGAAGGCTGAGAATAAGGAGCCTTGGGGAGGACATCCTTGATATTATTGTGTTGCTCTCAGTCTCTCACATTAAGAAAAACAAAGAATATTTATTCTATTGAGCAAACATACTGCACAGGAAAGATAAAGAAATGTAAGGGGAAGTTACTATGAGAGTTAAATATACTTCATCCATGTGGGCTTCTTCAACCTAAAACTTTTGTGATGTCATTTTCTTGTTTTCATTTAAATGGGAGAGTATGTGTCGAAGATACCTTCTTTTGGATGTTGATGCAATTGTGTGGACATCTTGCCCCTTCTATTTGAAAAAATAAATAATTAAAAAATTTACCATAAATCACCAAAATAAACTTTCATCTGACCCCTTTCTAAGCACTGCTTCAATAAATGTACAATAAATTTTATTATGAATGAAGACAACTATAAAAGGTCAAATTTTGCAAATAAAGATTAAACTTTCTTCATACTCTTCTCACGAGTGAGGTAAGAAAATTATCTAATTCATTCCAATACTTCAACAAAGAATTCCAGGTCTATTCCATACTACCAAAATTCTTGTAAATATCGCAATACCACAAATGCTTCCCATTTTTTAATTCTAGATCATGTATTTTTTTAACATGAGGCTTCATGCTTTTATATTCTTAACATACACGGCTCCAAATTTTCTACAGAAAATTCTCGACATTTTTCAAATTATTTTTGAAATTCCAAGCAATTTTATAACTCCAAATTTGTCACAATGCTCATGAGATAACTTGCTCGATAGTCACGCTTGCGCTTAGGTTTAAAGTTGTGTCCAGCATGAGGTGGAGAGTTCAATTAATAATACAAGCTCAGGTGATACAGTGTAAACCCAGTATTTCGGCATGAGGCCAGCCCATTAGCAAATAAACAAGAAGCTGGAGTTAAGGTCTATAACCCTCCCCCTCTTCCTCTCTTCGAATTGATTAAAAATAATGATAGGAGCCTAACTTGATGTACACGTGTCAATGGCGCCAAAAAAAACAAATGGCCAAGAATAAATTCTCCCAAACTGAATCATATGATAATTCAGAGGGGAATGTTACGTTTATAGTGCAAAAGAGAGGTAATATTCCTTAGCATATCCTAAATAATTTGGTAATGTGCTAGCATTTGTGAGGCCACGGAGTGACATGAGCAATGACATCACAAATGTAGAAATCTAGATTCTCACTAACTATAATACTGTAGAAGCAATTATTATGCAACACAAATAAATATGAGAGAAAAATTATCAAGAAGAGAACAAGGAATACAAGATGTCAATCACACAACAAAGGATGTACGTGGTTCAGCCAAAATGTGCATACGTCCACGGTGGTGCAGTCGATGTTATTTCTATATACTCCGGAGAGTGATTACAGAGAATACAACTTGTCCTTTTGCCCCGGACCTAGGGTTTAATATATACATGTGCATGTAGATGAGTGGGGGTGATAGGTTCCTCCACGTTTTCCATTTTCCCCATAACTTCCCTTCATGGAATCGGGGAGGGAGACTGGATCAACTATAAAAGATGAGGGGCCTGGACTTTGGGCCGCCAGAACTGGGCTACTCGTTCAGGCCCATAGTTCTTTATTTCAGGTACCCACAATTGCCCCTAAATTTGTTGGGTCATGCTTATGGGTCCAATGGATTTAAATGAGCAGCCATCATGGCTGATTTATGATTCTTCGAAAACTGTGCAGTTGCTTTGGCGGCACCCGCTTCGCTATCCGTGCGCTATGATTAGAATTAAAGGCTAATTGGGATAACCACTATTCATTCACCGTTTCAGCCTTTCCAGTACTTTTCCTTCTTCTGAGAACTCTAGTGCCTCGTACCTTCTTCTCTGAATCCCCATTCCCGTTGCTTCTTAGTCGTCTTGCGCTCGTGCTTCTTCATCATTCGAACCGATCTTCTGTTTTGTAAGTTTCTCGTGCCCTTTCTCTGCACTTTCTCTTTGGTTTGTAGAGTTTCTTTGAGTTTTTCAATGGCGAAGATTGGAAATAGGTCAATCTCTGAGTTCAGGAAGTTCTACAATATTCCTGAATGGGTAGATATTGAATGTTGTGCTTCCCCTCCTAGGAACGTTAGGGATATAGAGGATGCCCATTGGATCCATGTCTTGTTGCTCTCTCAGGGGGGACTCACTTTTCCCCCTAATGATCTATTTCTGCACTTTTTTGGTTATTTCGGTATTGTTCCCGCACAGTGCTCGCCCAATGTGTGGAAGATAGTAAATGGCATCCATAGAATAAACCAGTTGTATGGTACTAGGTTAGGACTTGCTGAGATCTGTTTCTGCTATTCCTTCTCTCGAACTAGCTCAGGTGTCTTATACCTCAAAGCTAGGAGTCCTGATAGGGTATTGGTAGTAAACCTACCTGATTCCCATAAGGACTACTGGCAAGAGGGTTTCCTTGTTAGGAATTGGCAGTTCCCTCCCCAGTTTGAAGGGTCGAGATCTGAGAGGTTCACTGTCCCTTTTTATGGGGAAGAATATATAGGTAGACATTGTACTGTTCTTTCAACTTTTGCTGACTTGCGACTTTTCTAACCTCTCTTTGCTTTTTCTTTTACAGCGAGGACAAAGAATTTGGAGCCTGCTCTCAGCGAGGCTCGTATCTCGGAGTTGGTGAAAGCTTGGAATATTAGGGAGCCTCAGGGTGACGGCGAGCATTCCAGATCTGCTGCCTTTTTGCTCGAGTACAAGAACACAGGCTCCAGCTTCATAGCACGACCTGTGGATAGTGTTCCAGAGTTTGATTCTTTTGGAGAGGTTACAGCTGAGCCTATCCAGTTGGACGAAGAGGATAGCAGCTCTGAGAGTGAGCCTGCAGGTGCTGTGAGTGGTGTAGGGAGTTCTGACAGTAGTAGTTCTTCTGAAGAGGATTCCGCAGCTCAAGACTCGTCGAGCACTACCAGCAGTTCAGGCGAGGATATGCCTCCAAGGAAAAACCTGATTAGAGACGATAATGATGAGGACCATGTGCTTCTTACACAGAGGTCGAAGAAACAAAAGTCTTCTTCTGGGGCCGTGGCTACTGGTTCTCGGTCTTCCACTCAGGAGCAAGAGAGGAAGAGGAGAGAAGAAGAGCAGGTGAGAGAGAGGGAGAGAAAGAAGGAGGAGGGGAGGAAGAAGGTGGAGGAAAAGAAGAAGGTGGAGGAGAGGAAAAGGATGGAGAGGGAGAGAGAGGAAGAGAGGAGGAAAGTGGAGTCGAGGACGAAGGCTGGGCAAGCCTTGGTCCCGGTGTCAGCTTTGCCCGAGGGGACCTCGGTTGCCACTTCCCCTCAGCTGGCTCCTGCACTGCTTGAGAAGGCAGTTCTTCCTGCAGATCGCCAGAGGGCACTGGGGTCTGATCAATTAGCCCTCCAAGCTAGCCAGAGACTGGCCTTGGTAAGGTTCTTTCCCTTTTCAATTCCTTAACGAGTTTTAATATTTCTCCTTTTTGATTCCTTCTTTATTTTTTTAGCAGTTTGTGACGGACTTTGCTGTGCTCTACCGTTCTCGCGACGAGTTGGTGAGGATGAATGGCGAGATGGAGCAGCAGAAGTCCGCTCTGGAAGCCAGGGGTTCTCGGCTGGAGGCTGACCTGAAGGCTGCTGATGCCGCCCGAGCTTCCTCTGATCTGGCCCTTATCAATTCTAACCGAGAGAGGGATGCAGTGGTCAAGGAGCTGAGCGAGTTGAGGCAGGCCTATGACCTAGTCTGCTCGAGCAAGCTGGGTGTGGTGGAGGAGAACAAGGCCCTGACCGAGCAGCTGAAGGAGAAGGAGTCCATGGTAGCCACCATCAAGGAGGATTCATACAACTCCGGATGGACTGCGGCTTATGAAGACGCCGAAGTTCAAATAGGCTATATCAGCCGTTTGAACTTCATGAAGTGCTGGAACAAGGCCCTCCTAGCTGCTGGTGTTGATGCTGAGTCTCCGCTGTTCGACGAGCACGACCCAGGTCCAAGGCCAACTGTGGACGAAGAAGCCCCTGTCCCAGCCATCGAGGGTGTTGATCTTACTTCTCAGACAACCCCTGCCGATGCTGGTCCTGCCCAGGCGAACGAGGGTATCTCTGTAGTGGGAGATGCCTCTGCTGCTACTGATAAGGGGAAGCAGCCAGCCACCCCCGGGCAGCCTGAGGTTGCTAGTTAATCCTCCCTTAGGACTTCTTTTGTACCTTTGTTTGTAATTTTCCGTTTCCTGCTCGATGTACTTGACCTTCAATAATGAAATAAAAAGGCTTCTTTTTCCAATGCATTGATTGATTTCTCTTTCCTTTGCACTTTTATGTCTTGTAGTTGACTGATGTAGAAGACTATATTCCTGCCACATCTCAATTGGGCAAAACTCTTGGTCCCAATGCCAGTCCTCAGGTTCGTCAGACTTTTGTTAGGCTTTGCAAATCTCTTAAGTCAAGGAACCAAAAATATAAGGATCAATCAGAGCTAGTGGCTAAGCTGAAGGACAGGCTCCAGGAGATGGAAGGCATTGGTGCTTCTGTACAAGAGGAAGTCAACGTACTGAGAGCAAGGTTGCTGGAGGCCACCGAGATAAATCAAGTTGGGGAATTCCTCCAGCAGGAGAATGAAAGCCTGAGGAGGGAAGTCCTGCAACTTAGAGAGCATGCGCCGAGCACTGTTTCAGCGACTCTGCAAGGCTCCTCGTCTTTGCGAGCTGGACATGCTCCTCCTATGCCGCGAGGTTCCACTCGTCCTCCCCTCCCGCGAGCTGGTAGGAGCACCAGGGGCAGGAACAGGGAGGCGGAAGAACAGCGGGATAAGGAGATGGAAGAGCTCCGCGATGATGTCCGCCGAGCATACGTAACTGCTACTAGTCTTCAGAGGGACGTTACTCGACTTCGGCATTTATTCAAGAAGGGTCCTCGACAAGCATGGGCTGATGGTTATGACCAAGGCTGGCTAGATGCTCCCACAAGACTATCCGAGTTTGAAGAACTTTCTTTTATCAGAGGGTGGTTGAGTGCCTTGAAAGAACTCCAGGTCCCGAGGAACTCAGTGTTGTGGTATCGTCACGAGTTGTCCTCGTCCACTCTGTTGCCCAATCCATTCAGGAGGGATGATAGATGGATCCCTATTGATGCCATTCCTCGGCAACTGTTAGAGTTGGACGCAGATGAGGCTGTGGAAGAGCTGGTCCCTGCTCCTGATGATGGACGAAGAGCTAGGGTGGCAGACTATCTTGCTCGGAGGCTTCCTCCTTGAATTTTTTGCAAGTTTTTTCTTTTAATAATGTAAACTCTTTGGGCGAGCTTCGCCGACTAAACGTGTATTATCTTTTTTGTAAATATAACATGCTGTTATTATTTTGTCCTTTTCGATAATGTAAATGCTTTGGGCGAGCTTCGCCGACTAAACATGTATTATCACTGTTGTAAATATAAGAGATCAATAAAAAATTCGTGTTTTGGGCGATTTTGCCGACTAAACCTGTTCATCCAATCTTTTTATATTCTTGCTGCTTGATAATCCTTTTTATTTTGCCATGCAAGTGTCCCCCCAGTCCAGTATAATACCAAAATACCATTATGCCCCACTTTACCTTTTAGGTTGTGTCGTCACACTCCCTTAGGCCTAAGTAGGGCAATTGGCGAGGACACACCTGGTATTGGATGTCTTCATCCGATCAGGATTTTGCTCAACCAAAGTAGGTTTGATGGCCAGTATAAAATCTGGTCGCATTGCCTAAGAATCCTCTGTAGGGCTTTATATATTGCCAGGGGCAATGCTAAGAGGTCTCTCGTGTTTCATGACGATGACCTGAGGAGGGGTATTCCTCTGCTATATCGACCATTGTGCCTGTGATTTGGAAAAGATGTGTGATGAAATACAATTGTTACTGATTTCATTAGTAATAAGGGAAATGAACTGTCCTTTCACATAACAAATACAAGAAAAGATTCAACAATAGAATTCCTTGAGAATCTAAAAATAGAATTTCTTGAGATTAGTTGCGTTCCATGCTCGTGGTATCTCTCTGCCCTCCATCGTTTCCAAATGATAGGCACCTCGCAGGTCGTCTTTAGTTATTTTAAACGGTCCTTCCCAGTTTGGGCCTAGCTTGCCATCTGATGACTTCACCGCGTTGCCCAGGACTTTTCTTGGAACATAGTCCCCAACTTGGAATCTTCTCGGGTTAACCCTTTTGTGGTAGTGCTTTGCGAGCTGTTGCTGATAGCTCGCAAGCTTCACCAGGGCCAGTTCTCTACGCTCGTCGGCTAGGTCGAGTTCAGCGAGCAACGCCCCATCATTCTGGCCTTGGTCGATAAGGTCGGATCTCATTGTTGGCAAGCCCGCTTCTAGTGGAATGACTGCTTCCATGCCATATGTTAGCGAAAATGGGGTTTCTCCTGTTGCTCGCCGGGGAGTTGTTCGGTATGCCCATAGAACATGGGGTAGCTCGGTTGCCCATGCGCCCTTGGCTCGCTCTAGTCGCTTCTTCAATCCATCGATCACAGTTTTGTTGGAAGCTTCTGCTTGCCCATTGCTCTGTGGGTAGGCCACCGAACTAAAGTTGTGCCTGATCCCGTGCTCGTTACAGAAGTCCTGAAAGGGGCCACTCTCGAATTGTGTCCCATTATCAGTGATGATGGTTCTGGGGATTCCGAATCGAGTGATTATATTCCTCCATATGAATCTTATCATGTCAGCGTCTCGGATGTTGGCCAACGGTTCTACCTCGATCCATTTGGTGAAGTAGTCAGTTGCAACCAACAGGTATTTGCGATTGCCGGCAGCAGTGGGTAGTGGTCCCACGATGTCCATCCCCCATTGGGCGAAGGGCCACGAGCTGGTCAGGGATTTTAGGTCGCTGGCTGGTTGGTGGACCATTGGAGTGTGAAGCTGGCATTTGGGGCATTTGCGGACATATACTGCGGAGTCCTTTTGCATATATGGCCACCAATAGCCTTCCTTTATTGCTCGAAAGGCTAGAGACCTTCCTCCGACATGACTTCCACAGATTCCTTCGTGAAGCTCGCGCAGCACTTGCTCGACATCGCCTGGGTGGACACATCTAAGGTAGGGACCGGAGAAGGACTTCTTATACAAGTCGCCTCCTGTGGATAAGTGAAAGCGAGCAGCTTTGACTCTTATCTGGTGGGCGGCTTTCTTGTCCTCGGGGAGCGTGCCTTCCTTTAAATAGTCTCTTAAGGGGTCGATCCAGCTGGGGGTTGATCCCACCTGGAGTATTGTTCCACATTTGGCAGCTTGCTGTTGTGGTTAATGCTTGGACAAGTGAGGAAATCGATGGGAATGACCCTTTTAAGACTAGAATCGACTGCCGAGCTTAGGGCTGCTAAGGCGTCGGCATGACTGTTTTGTCCTCTGGGAAACTGCTGGATGTTGATCTCCTCAAAGCTCGTCATTAGTTTCCTCACTAGGGCGAGGTAGGCTGCCATCCTTTCATCCTTCGCGTTGTAATCTCCACTTATCTGATTGGAGACTAGTTGAGAATCGCCGAACACCTGTAAACGTTTTGCTCCCAAAATTTGCGCCATTTGGAGATCGGCTATTAGAGCTTCGTACTCTGCTTCGTTGTTGGAGGCTGCAAATCCAAGCTTGATTCCTTGCTCAAGGATGGTGTTTTCTGGGGTGATGAGGACGATGCCTACGTCTGCCCCCTTTGAGTTGGAGGCTCCATCAACGAATAGTTTCCAGGTTTCCACTGTTGCTGGGTTCTCTTTTTGCTTTGTTGGTTGAGGGTGGTCATGGAGTTCTTTGCCAGTGAATTCAACTATGAAATCAGCAAGGATATGTCCTTAGATGGTGGTCCTTGGTTGAAATTGGATGTCGAACCGGCCGAGCTCGACTGACCACTTAGACAATCTACCCGACAAATCAGCTTTCCTTAGGATCGCCTTAAGGGGGTGCGATGTAAGGACGATGATAGTATGAGCTTCAAAGTAATGCTTCAGTTTCCTCGAGGCTATCACTAGTGCAAAGGCGAGCTTCTCTAATGGCAGGTACCTTTGCTCGGCGTCTAATAAGGTCTTGCTCGCGTAGTAAACGGGGTGTTGGATTCCTTCGATCTCGCATATTAACGCCGAGTTGGCAGTGTGACTGGATACCGAGAGGTATAGGTATAAAGAATCCATTGGATGTGGTATGACAAGCAGCGGTGGAGAGCTTAAGTAAGACTTGAGCTCGTCCAATGCTCGCGAGCAGTCCGGATTCCATTCTATTGGTTTATTCCCTTTTAGAAGCTGGAAAAAAGGCTTGCACTTCTCGGAGGATTTGGAAATGAAGCGATTTAAGGCAGCGAGCATTCCAGTGAGCTTCTGCACGTCCCGGACTGTTCGAGGTGGTTGTACCTTGTTGATTGCATCGATCTGGTCCGGATTAGCTTCTATGCCTCTCTTGCTGACTAAGTATCCAAGAAATTTTCCTGACTGGTCACCGAAGGAACATTTGCTCGCGTTAAGCTTCATTCGGTACTTCCTGAGGATTTCGAAGGTCTTTGACAGGTCTGAGAGGTGATTTTCCTTCTTCTTGCTCTTAACGAGCATGTCGTCGATGTAGACCTCTATTGTGTCTCCCATTTGATTCTTGAACATTTTTGTGACCAGCCGCTGGTAGGTTGCTCCTGCATTCTTTAGCCCAAATGGCATGACTTTGTAGCAATACAACCCAACCGTCGTGATGAACTCCGTTTTGTCCTGGTCTGGGGCATACAAGGGGATCTGGTGGTATCCTAAGTATGCGTCCAGGAAACTCATTCGCTCGTGAGCTGCAGTGGCATCTACTAGTTGGTCTATCTTTGGGATGGGGAAACTATCCTTTGGGCATGCTTTGTTGAGGTCAGTGAAGTCGATGCAAACTCTCCACTTCCCATTGTTCTTCGGGACTACTACTGGGGTGGACAACCACTTGGGGAATTGTACTTCCCGTATGGATCCTGCATCCAGCAGTTTTTCGACCTCCTTTTCGACCGCTTTAGCCTTCTCAGGTGCAGTTCTTCGTGCCTTCTGCGTGACTGGCTTAAACGTGGGGTCGACGTGCAGCTGATAACAGACCATATCAGGGTCAATGCCAGGCAACTCGTATGGTTCCCATGCGAAAACATCTACGTTGTGTCTCAGCAAGGTCGTCAACTCCTTTTGTTCTCGATCGGTGAGAGATGCTCCAATCAAGAAGACTCTGCTACTGTCACCAACTTTGGCTATAACTTCTACCAGGTCCTCGATGACACGCTCGGAGGGGAGGAGCCTGGTCTCCTCTACTCCTGGTCTTCCATACTTTAGTTGCTATTTAAAAGGTATCACACCCTTTTCAACTTCCTCGCTGGGTTGACCGGCCTTCTTCTCTGGCTTTGGTCGGATGGCTGCTATGAAGCACTTCCTCGCCATCGCCTGGTCACCGTGGATCTCCATCACTCCTCGCTCGGTCACATACTTGAGCTTCTGATGGTAGGTCGAGGAGACCGCCTTCATTGCATGAAGCCATCCTCTGCCGAAGATGGCCTGGTACGGTGATTCAATATCAACTACCAAAAACTCAATCATTTTGGAGACATTCCCAGCACGAACTGGCAGCACTATTTTGCCTAGGGGCATGGTCATTTTCCCAGCGAAGCCGACCAAATGTACAGTAGCTTCCTTTAGGTCGGCGATGCTCAACTTTAATTTCCTGAACAGGTCGAGGTACATTACTTCGGATGAGCTTCCTTGATCGACGAGCAGCTTGTCGATGTCAAAGTTGGCTATCCTGAGTGTAATGACCAGGGCATCATGATGTGGGGTCCTTACTCCCATCAAATCTTCATCCGTAAAAACAATATGCTTGTTATAGTTGACGTCCTCTGCTCGTCGACGCTTTCCTGATTGTGATTTTGCTGGATCGATTTGAAAGGCCTGCATTACCGCTGTAAGTTTTTTCAGCTCCATTCGAGCTGAGTTCCCTTGTATCTGCTTGACGTCAAATACTCCGTGAATTACGGCGAACTCATGTCCAGCATCATCCTCCAGCACATTGTCGGGTCTCATCTCTCTGTTGGCAGTCACTTTCTCTGCCCTTTTCTCCACAAAGTCGTTCAGATGCCCGGACTGGGCAAATTCTTCGAGGTGAGACTTAAGAGCCTTGCAGTGCTCGGTCTTGTGCCCTCCCTCTTTGAGAAAAGCGCATCTCAACGCATTGTTCCTCTTCGAGGGATCTCTCCCCATCTTCCTGGGCCACTTGATGAATGGCTCATCCTTGATCTTCGCGAGAACCTTGTAAATTGGTTCTTTGAAGACGGTGTTGACCGCCTGGAATGCTTTCGATGTGTCCTGGTTCCCTCCATTTTTGGAGCCATTTTTGCCCCCGTTCTTTCCCCCTTTCCTCTGATTCTCAGTCTTCTCACCTACCTTGGTAGTGAGCTTAGCTCGACCGTTTTCTCCTGTATTAGAGCGGTGACATCTTCCACCTTTGCGTATTTCTCGATTCGGGCCATAAGGTCGTCAATGGTCATAGCTTCCTTCTTTGTCAGGGATTGGTAGAGGAGGGAAGAATTAGGGAGCCCAATTTTGAAGGAGGCCACTGCCACCTCCTCCGCGCAGTCTTCGATCTCATTGAATAACTCCCAGTACCTCTTCGCGTATTCTCGGAGGGTTTCTTGAGGCGTTTTCTTCATTGTCAGTAGAGCATCCATCCTTTTGGGATGGGAGCTACTGGTAATGAATCGGGCCGTAAAAAGTTCGGCTAGGGATTTGAAGTTCTTAATCGACCGGTGGGGGAGCCTTTCGAACCACTTCTGGGCTACATCATGAAGGCTCGAGGGGAAAATACGGCACATCAGGGCATCACGGTGACTCCATAGGGTCATTATCTGTCGGTATTGCCTGACGTGATCGATGGGATCAGTCTTTCCATCGTAAACCTTGAACCTTGGAATGGCAAATTTCTTGGGAGCTTCCTCCTCTTCAATTTCTTTCGTGAAAGGTGACTTCATCTGGGTTTTGAGAGCTCGCCTCGCGAGTTCTCTAGTTGATCTTAACCCGTGGTGAGCGGGATGCTGGTCCATTTCCCTTCGGACCATGTTTCGTATGAGTTCGTCGCTGCGAGCAGGGCTCTTGTGGCGGCGAGCTCTTCGCAGCTGTTCGTGGAGGTCGTCGTCTGACTCGCCTCCTTCGTCCCTTTGAGATCCTCGCCTAGGGCTCCTTCCTCGGCTGCGAGACTTGCTCGCCTGAGGGCTAGGAGTGCGATATGGGCGTCTCCGGTTATCAGGACGAAACTCCCTTTCTAGTCTTTCCAGTCTTCTTTTCAAGCGAGCATTCTCAGGCTCGTACCTGCGAGAAGACTCTCTCTGCTCGTGGAGCCTTGCCTCGTACGTATCAATCAACCTAGATATCTGCGTGGACCTCGCTGGTCCCTGACTTTCTTCTGAGGCTGGTCTTTCCAGGCGAGCTCTCTGATCTGAACGTCGGGCTTTAGACCTAATCCTGCGAGGAGCAGGTGGCTCTTGAATATCTCTTGCTTGAGGGGCATTACTGCTGTGACCAGACATCTTAAACTCCTTGTTTGATGTGGGCTCTTCTCAGGGAAAGATGAACGTTTCCCACAGACGGCGCCAATTGTAGAAGCATTTATTATGCAACACAAATAAATATGAGAGAAAAATTATCAAGAAGAGAACAAGGAATACAAGATGCCAATCACACAACAAAGGATGTACGTGGTTCAGCCAAAATGTGCCTACGTCCACGGTGGTGCAGTCGATGTGATTACAGAGAATACAACTTGTCATTTTGCCCCGGACCTAGGGTTTAATATATACATGTGCATGTAGATGAGTGGGGGTGATAGGTTCCTCCACGTTTTCCATTTCCCCCATAACTTCCCTTCATGGGATCATGGGGGGAGACTGGATCGACTATAAAAGATGAGGGGCCTGGACTTTGGGCCGCCAGAACTGGGCTACTCGTCCAGGCCCATAGTTCTTTATTTCGGGTACCCACAAATACCTATATGGTAAATGAAGGAAAATGTGACAAATGCAACAAGATAAGTATACCTCTATTATTTACATCATATATATAGAACTAAAGGTGTGGAGGAGAACACTAATTAGCAGCCTAACCGTTTCATGATACCAATATAAAAATAGAATTACAGGGGTGATACAACTCCATGATATTTTTTTCTTCATGAGAGGTATTTGGAAGTCATCCTTTGTCCACAATTCATATTGGCAAATGTCTTCTCAAAAAGTAAACGCTCATAACATGTTTTAGTGGCAGCATTTCAAGATATTTTTTGTCTACAAGTGATGATACTAGTCTACTCAACCTAGGAGGCAGGGTATGGGTGTCGTTAAGCGGCTGAGTGGGGTTGAAGTGCAAAGAACCCTTCATAACTTACCACCGCAAACGTCTTGCAAACTTGCCAGGGCCACTTAGGTAACTAGTGAGTAGGCCATGGTGGTCAACTCGGTTAACACGAATTGATTCCATATTCAAGATTGACATACTAAATTTAAGAGTCTACCGCATTCAGGTGGCCTTGACATACTAAATTTAAGAGTCTACGGCATTCAAGTGGCCTATATAAGATGTAGTCATAGAATGGGTGTAGAACATATAATAGTAGCTAAAAAAATTACGAAAGTTAAACAATCGATCACATAGCTACTCTGAATTCCAAGCAATCGCTTACTTAAAAGAATATTCTTATGAAATTATTAATACACACGGAACAGTAATGGAAAAGCTTACTTCCATGCGATAACCCGCTCTCGAAGCACACATTGCATGAAAATAAGTGGCACACTTGCAACACTGTGTGCAAGATCCATGAATCTGCTTGCAAATTACGCATGCCTGTGAATCATGGAGACAAGGCACGTTTATTTAGATGATGATAATTGAACACTTACACAAACAGGTAGCGTTTCTACATTTTTAAGCACCTAACAAGTCCAAAGTAGTGTTGTGTGTGAGTGTGTGTCCGTGTGTGTGTGTGTGTGTCCGTGTGTGTGTGTGAGAGAGAGAGAGAGGGGGGGGGCAGGCATTTATAAAAGAAAAGGAAGAAACGAAAATGTACCCTACCAAATAAATTTCAGGTAATAAAACAGCGTCTTCATTATCATTAAAGAACAACTTGTACCTTCAGAAAAGAATTTGATGGAATTCTAAGAAGTCCAACTGCAGGCTCCATTGTCTTATCATTTAAAAAAGCAACTTCAGGCCGAAACCACGCACATGTGACATGAACCCACAAGGTGTCAATATCAGTTGGCTTCAAAGCACCCCCTGTACATTTTCCATTATAATGAGAATTTAAAGCCATCGAATACCCTAAATAATTTAAGAATTGTGTATCTAATGGCATACCTTTTACTGGGCACAAACAACACTGCCTCTCAACATCAGGAGTTTCACATGCTCTACAAACCCATGAAGTAAAGTCCTGATCATTTCCCACTCCATAGCATTCTTGGTGGACAGCTATTTGACACCTGAACAGTGGAAAAAGAAAAGGAAAAAAAATTAGGCTTCATTTGATTGGTTTACCTACGGAAAAAAAAACTTAAAAAATGCTCTTTTCCACAATTTTATTTGTGAACTTGATTATAGTGGTGGAAGTTATGTGACGAGTATAGATGATTACGGAAACAACTGTAATATCGTCAAAATGTACTCTTTTATTTTGTTTACTTTTTATTGCATTTTCTTTATTTTAAATTTAGTTTTTACGTAAGGGGGTACTATTCCTTAGATATCCTTATAGTGCAATCATTAGTCTTTTTCCATTTTAGAGTTACTTGCTAGCCAAGATAACTTTATGCTATAAATAAGGCCATTGGCCAACTGTTGTAATCACATCACAATTTAGTGATAGAGTGTTTCTTAATTTGTGTTTGCTTGTGGGCCATCTGTTGTGTTACGTCAAATTCGGAGCCCTATCTCGTACAAGTTGTTGTAAATCGTGGCAACTCTCCAATGGCGCAATGGAGGACAAGCCAAGATAGTTTCTGCATCACCGCATTGGAGGAGGCAGTGGAATCCCTTACCTTCGATGTCCACCGCCTATTGCAGCCTCCTGACACCCAATGTGCAGCCACCACCCACGATGAACCTCGTCAATGGCCATCTCCACAAATCTCACTCAATCCCAATCACCCCTCAAAGCCCTCAATCTCTCAACCAACCCACACCTATCGTTCACCCTCAAAACCCAAACCCAAGAGGAAGAGAAAATGGAAGATGTACGAAAGGGGGTGAAACCCCCCCCATAGGGCTTCAACAAGGAGAGAGAAGAGAGATGAAAGAGATCAGACATAGGAGGTTCAGATCAGCCCTCCCGTACGTAGGTTTGAGTTCGGTGACCTCTTTGATGGCAACCATAGGGGTTCAGATTGGGGTTTCTCACCCCAAGGTTGCTTTTCGCCCCGGCGATGTCCATTCTTGCAAAATCATAGAGACAGAAGACTAGAGAAAAGGAGGAGAAGCCAAGAGAGAGACGAACTCACCCAAGAAGCCGCCAGCGGTAGAGAAGATCGAGGACCCGACTGGTTACCAGTGACAACACTCATGAGCAGCTCGTGGTAGATTCAAGAGGGCTGTTGGGCCTGAACATGTATTTGGAAATAAATGACAGTGAGCTTTTTTTCTGTTTGGGCCCAAACCCATCTAGTGGCTTTAAGAGGGCTGTTGGACCTGAACGTGCAGTTGGAAATAAATGAGAGTGAGCTTTTTTTCTGTTTGGACCCAAACCCATCTGGTGGCTTTATTTAAGAATTATATTTGTGCCTATTTTAAAGAAGTCTTAATTGTCTAATGGATTGTGGTCCAGATCTGTGTGGAAAAAGGATCTAGTCCCCTCTTGTCATTTTTTTTGTAAAAAAAATTCAGAATGGGCCTATTTTTTATTTTATTTTTTGGGGATGTGGGGTGATTTTTTTTTTTTTTTTGGGTGGGGGGTAGCCTCCCAATTTTTATGACCCAATTTATTCTTGTTCTTTGTGTCATTTGTTGTGTCATGTCATTATATGTGTTTATTGGGCTACCAAAAGTTGGAAACTAAAAACCTGAAGAGGAGATAGATTTTTTTAAGGAAAATGAGAAAAGTACAGCTTTATTAAACTGTAACCAAGGGGAGATCAGAAAAAAATTCCATCGAAATATGTACTAAGTACTAACAACACAACAAAAGATCTGGGAAAATGAAGTCTTGGCATTTTTCCATTGGAAATGTGTGCTATAAACCACACCCTCAGATTACTCTACATGAGTGCTAAAATAAATTTGCATCTCATTCCACCAAACACCTTTTTTGTTCAGCTGCATAACAGCCACAATCTAAGGGTCCGTTTGGTTATTAATATAAATGCTGTTTTTTTGTTTAAACTGAAAACCAATGTGAGTTGACGTTTGGTTCCATATTTTCAAAAGGTGTTTGCAATTTTTTCCTAGGAAATGGGGGTTTTAGATTTACTTTTAAGTAAACAGCTTTGAGTACTTTTTTAACTTTACTGTCCTCCTTCGGGTTTTTTCCCCCTTTCCTTACCATTGTTTTCTAGCGTCTCCACTCCCCCTCTCATCAAACTCTGTACTCCTCTTCACTCTCCATAACATCAACCATCAACCTTTACACTACTCATTAAAGGGAAAAAAATCTCCTCTCATCATCCCTCACCCACGTCAACATCGCGATACGACCATCAGCGCATGGTTTGCGTAACCACATCTATATGAATATATTGTTCTCTCTTTGAATCTGTTTATTTTTTTAACCAGCGACCTTCTGGATGTACATATATATTTGCGGTTCCATTTTGGGTTTGAATAGGTCTTTTGGACTTTTAAACAGAAAGCTTTTTTGGTTTTACTGTGTTGAGATGGATAAGTTTATGTTTTATATACGTATTAACTTTTAAGGAGAGATATTCATTGTGAACTTTGCTTTGGTCTGAAGAACCAATTTCAGTAAATAAATTTCCTGGATTGCATGCGCGCGTTTGTGTGTATTAAAACAGAAAAAGGCCATCCAAATGTAATCTCCAGTTTTTAGTTTTAAAAACTGTTTTATAATAAAGTTAACCAAACGCATTGTGATGCTTAAAAAATTTGAAAACAGATTTAAATTGTTTTCTTCAGAAACACCTTTTAATTTTTATTTCCTGAAAACATAACCAAACAGATCATCAACAAAAAAAATTACGGATAATGATAACACCTGTTGCAGATAATGATTTTGTTGTAGTCCCAATCTTCAACCCATCTACAAATAGCACAGCGTTCTGTTGTCCACTTTGCATAAACAGACTCATACTTCTCTGTCATAGCAAACCAGTATAAAAAAAAAGTTCAAAAAAAAAAGTCAAAGCTCACTAATTGAAGGCCTCGCCTCGCTGAAGATCCAGATTAGAAAACGTAATAACCTAAAAACTGAAAATTATAGAAAAATGCACCATTACCTTGCAAGAAGGAAAATAACTGGCGTTTGTCCAACTTCAGAGGATCAAAACCATGTGCATTATACTCTGCAAGCTGCATCAAAATCAATATTAGTAAGAAATACCAAAACTGCAGACTTCTTAAATTTGATTAAGAAGAAAGAGGAAAAGCCTTCATTTATAAGAATCATGCATCAAGTCCCCAAAATATAAATGAAGAAAAAAAATAGGAATGTGTTGTCGTTCGGTCTATAATAACCTTATAGTCGCAAAACAATTATTATAGGCTTATAGCTAAAATGCTAATGATGCTACATTACAAATTGTGATGTATAATTTAAACTTAGGACAGGAAATAGGAAACAGTATTTAAATTAACACCAAAAAATAATGATATGTACGGGGAAATGGTGCACACCTGAAGTGGAGCCAAGAATTGAAAATAATTCATTTGTATTTTTGTCTTACTGTTATTAGTAAAATAAGAGAATATCCTACCGTAATTAGTTAGGATTAATAGAGTAGTTAGTAAGTCCGTGGGAGAAGTATTTAAGGGTCATTTGTAAATAAGAATATTCTAGATCACTTAGTGCCATTGGGGACCTTTAGTGATGTCACCCATTACATCACATGGATGATAGAATATTCTCAATCGGTCTAGTCCATAACCTTCCATCTTCCCCTATTTATATGGTGTGTACCTCATTGGGGAAAGCATTCAACTACATGAGAATGAAAGTTTGAGTTAATTCTTCTCTTAGTTATTAGTTGTTGTTGTAAATGTGATGTGCTTCCGCGTTTAACAAATTTGGTATCAGAACGACATTCGTTCATGATGTGATAGTTGAGTAGTACGATTAGGAGTTAGGTTGGGATCCCTATCACCACCCCTATACCACCGCCACCGCCATCGCCATCGCCACAAAGACCACCCATTTGGCATATCCAACCCACCACTATTCCTTATATCACAACCCTTCCACTACTCGGGCCTACTATCCAACCCCTGCCACCATACCGCCACCCAAATAGATCTCTGATGAGGAGCTTCTACACAACATGGACAGTTCAAAGTCGTCGAATTAACGCTCAACATAACCAGCCAACCTCACATCCCCAATGCCAATCCTCTCACACCAACCATCTCCGTCAAACCCCTACCTGAGAAAACCAACCCGTGAGTGAACGAAAATTCAGAAGAAGAGGGTGAACTTCATCATTTCAGGACGACCTCCTAAGCATCCATCGGCAGCGGTGTTTTGAAAGGTAAGGTGTTGTATGCAATAGCTGGTCGCAATCACTAGCTCTTGATGATTTGGCCCCAGAGATGGTCAATGTCGTCTACAACACCAATGCAATGGAGGAAGAGAGTGACGAAACTGGATGAAGGGCGACGTCCCTTCTTCCAGCGGCAATGGCTGCTGAGAAAAAACAATAAGAGTTGGCGAAGCCTCCGGTGAGAGGGTTGCGATCTGCGATGAGGACAAGAGAGAAGGGTTGTCGAGAAATGATGAAGCGGGAGAATCAGTTGCCATCGTTGATGAGGTTAGGGGGTCCATTTGTGCAAGAGTAGAAGAGAATGAACTGAACGGAGTCATTGAAGTTCCAGTTAGATCTTTCAGTACTGGAGATTGAAATGGTGAGCAACAACGATCACAGGAACTATCCGGCAATGATTGTATTTGTGGCGACAGAAGACGAGAAGAACCAAACCTAGTGCCTGTGACTAGGGTTCTTTTAGAAACCCTAAATTGTGAAAATGCTGAAAGGAGGACCTTTGGATACGAGTCTGGAGGTATTAAGCTGCTTGATACCTCTCTTAATCGAGAGAAGGGTTAATGGAGCCTGACTTGCTTAAACGCAATATTGGGCCTTGGGTTTGAAATGCTTGATTTAGGCCCAACCAAAAAGACAATCCCTCTTGTTAACTTTTTGGAGCTGGAACGGATGGGAGACTTGAGCATAATTTGGGTGTCTAGAGCATACAAGGCATGTGAAAGTGGGTCAGCGTACCTGGGCTTTATTGAATTCAGGGCCAATTTTAATTGACGTTGTCCTACTAACCCCCTTAATACCTGTGACTGATTTTCTTGGACTGGAGAACTATAGTTCGCAACCGAATTCTAAATTCTGGAAAAATTAACTTTGGGGCATCATCATTTCAAAAACATTCAGTTTGGGCCACAATTGAAAAGCAGAAAATATTCCAAGTGTTTATTTTGGTGGCACAGGATCATTCAACTTCTACCTCACGCTCGAGCACGAGCTTTTTCAAAGGAGAGGGGAACGATGTGTATGGGAACATGGTGCACACATGAAGTGGAGCCAAGAATTGAAGAATAATTAATTTGTAGTTTTTGTGTTATTATTATTAGTAAAATAAGGGAATATTCTCCCATAACTATTTAGAGTTATTATAGTAGTTAGTAAGGCCATGGGAGGGGTATTTTAGGGTCATTTGTAAATAAGAATATTCTAAATTATGAAGTATCATGGGGGACCTTTAGTGATGTCACCCATGACATCACATAAATCTAGAATATTCTCAATAGGTCTAGTTTAGAACATTCACTCTTCCCCTATATATATGGCGTGTGCCCCACTAGGAAAAGCATTCAACTACTACATGAGAATGATAATTTGAGTTAATTCTTCTCTTAATTAGTTAATTAGTTGTTGTTGTAGTAAATGTGATTTTCTTCTGCATCACATCACTTAACTTCATCAAATTGTTTTCCAACACCCAAATCTTGCTGCTAGCAAAAGTATATTCTCAGGAAAAGAAGAGAAGTACGAAGTGGAAGACATTTATAAGTACAATATAAGTTAAGGATGTCTTGGCGATGCATTTAACTTCTTAATCACCAATACCAGGCCCAGACTCTAAAAAAGCAATTTATAATTTGTTTTTAACAAAACATCTAAACAAGTCAAATATTAGTCAAACCACATAATTAGTAAGACTTTTAAAAGAAATATCCGGTACAAACCCATTTTTCCAGTGGTAACATTGAGCCCTTCACTTTGACACTAGTCTTCCACTTTTTTGCTCTGGAACCCGTATGCCGCTCCCATTCACTAGGTCTCTGTTTCTTGGTTCCACATGAACCACACTTGCACTCAATTCTGAAAAAGAGAAATGGAGAAAATTAAACATCCTACCATATCAGTTATAACAGATCACGAACTAATTATCAGTAACACCATAATTTGGCATATCTGATCAACCAACAGAAACAAGAAAGATTGACTGACTGAAATTCAACTCGATGCTTATATTTTGAGACATTTGTCTATCATCTATTGTTTTAACAAACATACAAGTTAAGTCAATCACCACTCATAAAAATCTTTATGAAAATGCGTACTCATACACAATCAACAGAAAAAGAAACAAACAGAAAACAAAATCTGCAATCACAATTTGCACAGAGAAACTTGCTCTAGCCTTGTAGGAACCATACATGAAACGTCGCATAATGTTTTCAGAGAATGTTTTCAGAGAATGTTTTCTGGTTCAGAGGGAACTTACAACTCATTATGTGAAGTTAATGCGTCATGCCCTGTCTAAATAATTTTTTGCTTTTCTTTGGAACAATGTTGTCAAATTATTGTATATTACTTACGGTAGGGCCACAGGTGCCAAATTTTGTGAAGGGTGAGCAATTAGATGCCTGTGTTGTATACAACTAGCGCTGTGGCAATATTCTCTCACTCAAGTATGACTAACTAATGGTGCATTACAATATTATTGAAGGGCATAGTTGTCAAATCGTGAATCGTTTACCCCCCGAATCGCGAATCGTGAATCGAACCGGTCGAATCGGAATCAAATGATAAAAATGAAATTAAACATACGTAAATGGGATTAGACACTATAGAATTGATAATTAAGCATAGTATGACAAAAAACTAATCGTAGCACATGATAATATACCAAAATATAGAACAAAAGTTAACTGTCGCACATGTTCTCAATCGTTTTAAGCTTAAAAATGTCAAAAACAAAAATAAAACATAACTCAATATCAATTTATTTAATAAACGACTCAAACAATAACTAAAAAATTTAAGCAAATACATATGGTTTAAGTAAATACAGAAAAAACAACAACAAAAGAGCCGGAAGAAAAGAACTTAAAAAAATGAACTTTAAAAATAATCAAAGAACTTTAAAAATAAAAATAAAAAATGAACTTTAAAAACAGCAAATGAACTTAAAAAACAGCAAAAATAATTAATCAAAAGAACTTTAAAAAAAAAAAAAAAAACTTTAAAAAAAAAACATATGGGTTTATAACAAAAAAACAAAAAAAAACAGCAAAAGAAAATAAACGACCTTCGATTTGGCTTTGGTTTGACAGAACGACCTTGATTTGGCTTCGGTTTGGCTTTGGTAGCAAAAACGACCTTCGATTTTGCAGAACAACCTTCGGTTTGACTTCTTAATGGTTTGGGATAGGTAATAGGGTTTCGTAATGGCAAGAAAAGGTTTTTATTTTGTTTTGTTGGGCTGAAAAAAAGGAACACGTGGGGTCAATAAGTGAATCGTTTAAGAAAACGATTCACGATTCAAACCGAATCGTACGATTCCATCCCGGATCGGCCGATTCTTTAGCCATTTACGATTCTACCCCTGATTCGAATCGGAATGGCCCTGAATCGAATCGAATCGAATCGTACGATTCGACTCGCGAATCGTACGATTTTGATAACTATGTTGAAGGGCATCAAAAAATAATAGTGCACATGGGAATCATTTAGACAAAAATAACTGCAGAAGGCAGTGGGACTGAGTGCGGTGGCCAGCAGATAGATATGTAGCATAATATCCAATAGCCATATCAGTTTAGACATGCATCATTTGTACCATATCCGTATTCGTCCGGATAGTACGTACAATTCTCCCGGATTCGTAGCTTTAGAAATATCTTATCCATTTACAACAATTTGATATACACACATTGAGCTTAACTAGCACTCATTTATAAATTAGCTCAAACTCAACAAAAATATTTAATTAGAATGACGTATTGTACTATTATTTGCCACATAAAAATGGGGAATCAAACTCTTTGAAAATGCGCGAAACATGTACTAAACGACACGGTATATTTTTGTAATAGTTCACTTGTAGCTCAGAATTTGATTATGGGCAAACAATATAATTCGTTGAATTGGAGAGAGTACTATAGACAACAACATATAGAAGAAATGGAAAATTTCCTCACTCCAGTCTCCATGTACTAAAGCTACCTAGTGAATGAAAACAGTGCCTTTGAAACATTGGGAGAGGATAAGTATGTCGCATATACATAATTTTCACATAGATTAACCATAAAGGAGTCCAAAAAATATTCGCAAGTAATAATTCTACAATCAAACAGTCTTGATTGTTACAAATTAAAGATTTAGATTATTCTGTTACAATATATATGACTGAAACTAATTAGACTTAATAAAATGCCGGTACAAATATTAGTAAAATGAAGATCCGTAGATATGGTTAGTTCGTCTCAGATATGGATTGTCCGTGTCGGACACCCACACTACTGGTATCCACAATATAAGGATTCCTACTAGAGGAATTAATAATTTTGAATATACGACATGTCATGCCAGAGTGGCCTAAGGATGGTTGTATAGAGGAGACAAAAGGAAAACAGAAAAAAAAAACGCTTCCATACCTCTAGAAATCTAGAGAGAGAAAAGGCCCCTTGGCTAGTGAATGGAGAGAGTAATTATAGGTAAGAACTAAGAGTAATTATAGGTAAGGACTAAGGACACATGAATAACCAGGCAGATGTCCAATTTGTTGTACCACTCAAAGAGAAACATGTGCCGCATAGAAATCTACAGAGAGAAAAGACCCTTTAGTTAGTGAATGAAGGGAGTAATTATAGGTAAGGACTAAGGACACATGTATAACCAGGCAGAAGTCCAATTTGTTGTACCACTCAAAGAGAGACGTGCCGCATACTCCTGTTCTCTCTTCTAGGCCAGTTAAGGGAAACAAGACCAGCAAGTGTAGCCTCAATATGCGGGAATTAGCTGACAACATCATCCTGTATCTAGTAGGCCTGTCAACGGGTCGGGTTTAGGGAGATCCAGATCCGTGTAATCGGGTCTTCATCAGGTTCGGGTCCGGGTCTTCATCGGGTCTACAATATTGGATCCAGATCCGGATCCGTTCGGGTCTCGGGTTCGGGTCTCGGTCTGGTCAAATATGTACATTTATTTTATTTTATCCCCCTTCTTTATTATTTAATCTTAAATTAAAATATTTTGTAATGTATTGTAAAATATTATTAGTATAAATAAAACATATATTATTTATATTTATTATATACATAAATATATATTTTTATATATAATACTTACATCTTATATTGATAAGATATATTTATAAATATATATAAATTTATAGTATATATGTATATATATATACAAAATAATAATGTACAATTCGGGTCAGGTCTTCGGGTCCGGGTCTTGTATAAGATCCAGACCCTACCCGTTTAATAAACGGGTCTTCGGGTATTCGGGTCTTCGGGTCTCGGGTCCAAAAAATATGGTCAGACCCTATTATACGGATCGGGTCCGGGTCCAGACCCGACCCATTGACAGGCCTAGTATCTAGCATACCCTCGTGATCCACGAAATCCCAACCTCCTTGAATCCGCATAGAGTAATGTGTAAAGAGACAACATGGAATTATTAGTTGGCTTATGCAGTGTGTGTATGGCCAGGACTGGGTCCCCACCTACTATACTATGTCCTTGGAATGCAATTAAAGTAAAGGAATAAAAAGTTCCTCTCTCCAGTACAAACTGCACGATGTGAACTAACTTCAAACGGGGTAGCCCACCCCCAATGCACCACCCAAAAGAAGAAAAAAAATCAACTGTATTGCCAGAAATGATTACAGCAACAAATTTCTTAAAGTGCCAAGGCTTACAAGTGGAGGCTTGAATAATATATCCCTTCCATGCCAGTGCATACAACAGTTATCTTGTCAGGGAGCACACTTTGCCCACTGTTTTCTGCAGACTTGTTGGAATGACTGTCACAAGATTAGGTATAAAAGTAAAGAATCAGATCAGTTTCCGAAACAAGTTTATAGAAAGTCGTAGAAATTCTTGAAGGTGCCAAAAAATAAAATAAAAGTGCTTACTAAGGCTGCCACAAATTATACAGGGAATAATATACAAACATTTTCACGAGTGTTATGGGCCCCAGGCATAATTTTGGTGGTGTCCTTAACAATCCTTGAAAAAACTGGAGAAATGGAATGCAATGTTGAAATACCCGACTTTGGATTGTTGGTTTTCTGAAGCAAGCAATTCATGATTAGACTTTGATTTGCATTCGGGGCAGTAAAAATCAGTGTCCTCCAGGTTCTTCAAGATAGAACAATTAAGTAAGACAAGACAAGAATATAGAGAAATAATATCCGTGAGGGTTCAAATAAATACAAATCCGAGGTCAGACCTTGAGAAGCTTGCTGGAAATCTTGGCGCACTCAGCATGTACCCAGACATCGCAATTATCACAACATACCTACTCCAAAGGGTATGTTCAAACAAGAATGTCACAAGTCATTTAATTATTTTATAGCAGAGAACAGTCATAAGCCCAATTTTAAAAATGCTATAATCTTTTACCCAATTCCCACCATCTGAGTGATGCCAAATCTTCTTGCATGCGCCACAATACTGTTTTGATTTCCGTAACTGCAACACCAATAACACCATTCAAAGTCAAGAGTGTATTTAGAAAAAATCAACCCCAAAAAAGTGAAATTTGTTGGAAATGTATAAACAAGATGAAGACTTTTTTGCTACTAACCTTAGCACAATGTTCACATATAAACTGGCCTTTAGAAGCTGTGCGTTTCAACTTCTTCATAGTTGCGCATGGAAGAATCAAGCTACAGCTGTCGCAGGCCCGTGTGTCCTTATCGTATGCAGTCTGCAAAGCAGAATATTTGAATGAAACCCTATTATTGAAGCACGGGGTATATAACTACCAAATGAAATCCTTCAAGATGTAATTATCAGCACCATAAAGCTTACGAGCATTGATGAGGGAAGCTTGTCATAAGAAAAGTTGGTACCAGCCAACTGACATATCTAACCTTCCTTGTAACAAGCATGTTGCCTAATTATGATATGTAATCTTACGCTGCATTTATCACCACTCTCACACACATATTCAAACGCTACGTTTTCAAGCAAACATATCTTCCCTTAGTCTCTAAATTACAATAAATGAATTAATAGGTCTAGTAAGACTTGCTCATGGAGACTCCCAATAAGATTGCTAACTAAAAAGCAAACAAATAAAAAGATGCCAAAAGCTACACGACTGCTAATATACCAAATCGAATAAAATAAAACAATAAAAATAAGGGTCAATTTGACTTTAGCCACCATTTAGTTACCTTTATTTGACTTAAGTTAAGCGACAGCACTTTTTCACTTTTTGCGTTGTTGAAAGTCAAAAGGTGTGACATATATACCAGAGACCTTTTCACAAAAAGAAACGACAAGACAATGATGACAATGATGATGATGATGATGATGATGATGATGATCTATAAAACTTTTTAAAGGTTGCTAAAGTCTAAAGAAAATGGTGGAAAAATCATATAATGATAGCTAAATGGTGGCTCAACTCAAAATGTCCCTAAAAATAAATGATAGCAATTACTGTTCACACCCCATAGGGCCCACTCGTTTATACATCAAATCATTGTTGATATACTCCCTCCTTCCAAGTAAATTTTACTTTTGGCATTATGTTAAAAATCACTCATCCTTGCAAATTAACTTTCAAACGGTGGGAATACTAAACACGCAGCTGAAAATCTTTTACAAATCATGCCAGTAATATACCAAACTATAAGGTCTTGATTTCTCTCAACTTTCAAAGCCTATTTCTCAATCCCGCGTTGTTTAGCACAATATCCTTCAATAAACCACCAGTATCATGTTCCTCTTAACAATCTCCCCAAGAAACAATTTAGGTCTACCTCTTTCTCAAAGATAACCGTCAATATTAACCAAAAATCTAAAACCCAAGTCACAGTGATTTATATATTAGAAATAGGAAATATCAGACACCCAAATCCATAATTTAAAAAAGTAAAAGGAACAGAAAATCAATGAGAAGATAGTAATCTAGATGCATCATCCTGAACCTCCATTCTAGCAAAATTCTTACAATGAAACAAAAGAAAACAAAAGCAGCTACAAGAAAATACAGATAAAATATAATGATGTTCGTCTACCTTATAATCTACAAAGTACCCAAGCATGTTTGATGCTGATGCATCAGCATATTTAATAAAAATATAATAAACTTATTATTTTAGTTATTTAAATATTAGACTATTTATTTAGATATTGTTTAGATTATTGTTAGGATTTATCTTTTAATTAGTTATCTATTTTAATTAGGTTATTTACTTATCTAGTTTAATTAGGAGACTTGCTCCCCAGGTTTAAAATGATCTATAAATAAGACCCTTGGCCCTCTCTTGTAGTCAAAATTATTAAAGAGAATTTATTTATTAATGAGATTTCAGAGAGATAATTTGAAAGAACATATGGTTTGATTATTATTTTTGTTTGTGTGTGTCAATTCCGCTGCGTTTCACATCAAATTGGAATCAGAGATGTGTTCGCTCCAAATTTTTCACACAAGTGTGTGTCCAATCGTGTGTTTGTATCAAGGTCACGACTTTCAAGCTATGGCCAATGCTCAGGGCAATCTATCGTACGGCGTGTACTCGGTGACGATTAATTCTCCAAAACTGGTCACCACACATGCCACCACCATTGATGGTTGGATTTGATTTCACGACTGGATTTGATTTCACGACTGAATTTCATGGCTGCGTTTCAAGAGTTGAACGCACAAATAGAGATTTTGAAGGTAGAACGGCGACGAGAAGCCGTCCGACGGGTGCAACGGTTTAAGGAAGAGGGATTTTGGCTCCCCACGAGACGGGTAAGGCTTGAAAAATCATCCAATACTGAAAACTCCACCTAACCGCCACATCATCCACCGACCAACAAAAAAATCCCTTTCACCCTTGCCAGAGCAGTTTCGACAACCCCCAACCATTTTCGACACCAAAAATCCCCAACCGGCGCCGCAAAAATGTGTTTCCGACCAGATTCGCCATGGATCTAGTCTTCGATCAATATCCATGGCCCCCCAAGCTTCCGAAACATATCCGACATGCCTTCCCCCTCTCGCATCTGACCAGACAGAGGCCTTCGTCGGAGCTTAGTAACCCTCACCGACATTAAACGAACCGTGGGGCTAACTCCGAACCCCTTCGACCCATATCTGACCAAATCGGGCTCCAAACCAATCCCACAACCACGCGGACCTCCGACCGAACATAACCCATAGTCATTCAGTATTTCCGACATCCGACAATGGTTTCTGACGGCGAATGGTGGTCGTTCGGAAAACAGCTGCCCCATTTGTGGTTGAGTTGAGTGAGAAGGCGCTGGATTTAGAAGTGGGAGGGAAGCTGCTAGGTTTGGTAAAGCAAATGCTAATGTTTTATTTTGTTAAGTTGAGGGGTTTTAATTTGTTAAGTTGAGGGTTTTAAATGAAGAGTTAGACTTTAAGGTTTTTGAGGAGTGTGGGTTACATAAGTTATCTCTATTTGGTTTTGGTCCAATTTTAAGTGACAACCACTTGGGTTAAGGTTAATGGTCTAAAAATTATTTTTTTTCGTGGGGAACACTGCGGGTCACCCCGATTTTTAAAATGTTAACAAATATTTTATTTGAGCCTCGAAATTTTCAAAAAAAAATTGTTTTTCACCACCAATAAAAGAAAAATATTTGGGGTGCCACCGATTTATTCCAAATATTTATTTACTTGCATGGGCGAATTCAGATTGTTGTGTCGGTTCGAGAGGTTCATTGTACTATGATGATGGTTTGGACGTGTTCAATTCAAGGCTATAGCGTTCGGGACGAGCTTTTCAAAGAAGGGGGGAGTGATGCATCTGGATATTTAATAAAATTATAATAAATTTATTACTTTAGCTATTTAGATATTAGTGATGGGAATCCGTTGTTATTTTTCTTTTATTTTTCATTCTATTCCTATTTTTTATTTTTAGTTCTTTTAAGCATTTTATCCTTAATTGGCCTCCAAGCATGTTTAGGACTAATTAGGCATTCTTTTGTTATTAGTCGGTCATTTAGTCATTTTAGCTAATTACTTGATTAGCAAGTAATCTTTCCCATATAAATACCCCCATTTAATCTCATTTGTACTTACTTCTCCATTTTTGAGATTTTTTTATTCTCTCTCCAAAAGTTAAGGTTTGGTTTATTTCCTTTTTAGCCATTAACGTGTAGTTTACGTCAAATTGATATCAGAGCAGGTGTCGCTCCAAACATTGGTGTATCGATGTGTGTAGATTATCAAAATCATATGCTACTTTCTCGATGGCTCCAAGGAAATCCAAACCACAAGTAGAAGAGATTTAAGAATTGAAAGAGCAAATGGCAAGAATTGAAGAGAAGAACGAACGAAGAATAGAGGAATTGGCACGAAAATAATAAGAATTATTTGAAACCCTAATGCAACAATTCTCCAAAATTCAAAACCCTAGCACCCCGGAACCAATCCCTCAAAGTCCCAGAAAAGAAATCTTCACCGAGAATTCTGCACGAATGGGTGGACAGAAATCAACGCCGACCTTAATAAATAATTGCAGTGATAAACCTGCCTCTGTAAGGAGCTCTGGATATCCGACATTAGCAGGGCTGAAATTCTCAGCAATCCGACCACGAAGGATCTCCTCGGAAAATCAGCAGGGCCCAACCTACGAAAAGGGCAGTCTGAACCTGGTGGGAGGAGCTCCATTCCCACCAGAAATGTCGAACCCTTGGAGGTACATCACCGACCAGATCTCATAAAAAAGACAACTAATCTTGCCCCCTTCGGCGGTTCCAATCACGCTGGAAACCCTAGCCAACTTTCAACCCAAGATAGCACATGTTATGGCTCCGCACCTAGCCTCCTCGGTGGTGTCGGATTTTCCAACCCACTCGTCCAAACCAAGAACTCAAGCGCACCCACCTACTCTGAAAAAAACAGAACCCTTCAACTACCCATTAATTCCAGCCCTCTACCGATCACCCTTGAACCCATTCCAAACTCGAACCACCTGGAATTTTCGAGATCCTCGACCGACCACCGGATATTTGCCCCACACCATTCAGAAATTTTGGCCCTTTTATTCAACCACCTACTCCCTTCGGTTTCAACTCTCACACCTTTTGTGAGCAAATTTCAGAACCCCTTGATTTACCCCTCTCCAACTATATTCCACACTCACGATTACATCCTCACCCACGATCATATATTCTACCTCCTCCGCCATCTCATCATACACCATCCCATCATGACCTTTCTCTATTTTACACCGATTCTTCTTCATCCACCGACGCCGGAGATACCCACCGTAACGTCCTAGAGTGGATTCCTCCACTCGGTGGTCCTCGTTTGTACCATTATGATACTGTCAGTGCTTATTATTGCGGAGAGCATGGCCACCTGATTAGCACAAGCCCCCATCACGGTCTCCAAGCACCTCCTATGGCCCTACATGTTCATCCTCCTCATCCACCAGTTGTCCAAATGCCACCGATTCCGATTGATCCTGTTGTACATGTGCCAAGTGATGTGATGGGTTTAGGAACTTATCAAAATCGAAAGCCACTTTCATTAGCGCTTCATTTACTTTCTCAAATTCTCCATGGGGATATACGCATAGATGTTCCTATGTTCGATGGCCGATTCTCTCTAGATGATATGATCAATTGGCCGGCTGCTATAGAGACATTTTTTTACTACAAGCGAGTTCGGGACCGCTCGTGCGTTCTCCTCGCCACCACCAAATTTCGGGGATTTGTCCGAGTTTGGTGGAACGATCTTTGCTACCGTGGAACAGGTGCAGGACTCCCTCCCATCAATGTTTAAAAAGGCGGTTGAGGCGTACGCCTCGAGACGCTCCTTGAGGCGAGGCGGGCAAAAAATACCTCAAGGCTTAAACCTCAGGGTGGAATTTGAGGCTTACCCCTCAATGCGCCTCACGCCTTTTTGCTGAGGTGCGGAAAAAAAAAACTCTTTTTCTTCTTCCATCACGAAGTTTGTTTGTTTAAAGATTAAAGTTCTTCATTTTTCTAAAATTGCACTTCACTTAAAAAAAAATTGTTGTTTTAATTTACTAACTCTTATTCTTTTTTTGTTTTAAAGTTGCACTAAATATAACCAAAATGTGAATGAAACTTAAAAAACTGATTTTGTCAATTTGATTTTGCATTGATTAATTTATTGTCATATTATAAAATAACCAATGTGAATGAAACTAAAAGAAATGATTTGATCAATTTGAGTTTGCATTGATTAATTTATTGCCATATTATAAAATTAACAATATGTAAAACAATCATCTCGGGGGAACAAAAAAATGTTGAACTATGTGAGAAAGTCCTCAAAGTTTTTTTTTTTTTTTGCAGTTTTATCTTACATCTCTTTGTTACTTTATTTTTTACGGTTTTATTAGTATTTTTTTAATACTATTTTGCTCCTTTTTTATGAGGATTACGCCTCAATACGCCTCTCGCCTTTTTAAACATTGCCTTCCATTCTGCACCGGCTCGACCTCAAGGCCGCTCTTCAGGCCTCATTCATACCCCCGACATACAAGCATGACCTCTTTGCTTGCATCCAGTCCCTCCGGCAAAATACGTCTTCAGTGGTGGAGTATACGGAGCAGTTCCAGCTCCTTTGCACTATAGCTCGTCTCCCCAAGACTGAGGATCAGCGGATCAACCGCTATATTTTGGGGCTTCAGCTATATTCAGCGTGATCTTGGGAACCGACCTTTCTGAAGGCGGTAGAATATGCTACCACGATTGAGGCCTATCACGCAGCATCTACAGCTCATCCAGCACCTCGGCTCTCGACTCCATTGGTTTCTGCTCCTCCTGCAATAACTGCGTCGATATCTTCTACCATTACTCCAGCCACCGCTACTTCCGTTGCGACACATTCGGGTCCCCCTACATTCCGGTGCTTTAATTGCGACAATGTGGGACACCGAGCTTTAGATTTGCTCTCTCCCGCGTCGTCGGGCCCTCTTATCGACGGATTGTCCATCGGAGTATCTTGATGAGACTGAGGAGCATCCTGACTATGCATTGATTACAAATTTAGAGGGCGACTCCGTAGGCCTTCACCTTTGAGTTCGTGGACGAACTCTATTTGAGGAGGGGAGAGTGATGGGAATCTGTTGTTATTTTCCTTTTATTTTTTATTTTATTCTTATTTTCTATTTTTAGTTCTTTTAGGCATTTTATGCTTAATTGGTCTCCAAACATGTGGGGGCTAATTAGGCATTCTTTTGCTATTAGTTGGTCCTTTTAGTTATTATTGATGTCAAAAAATGGACTAGATCCAATTTTTCTAATCAGGAATAAAATATAATATGCGATGAAATAAACACACGAGACAAAGAGTTTTTTGAGTGGTTCGGTTGTGAAGAAAAGCCTACGTCCACTGTATTGATTTTAGTGATTACAGAAAGCTAGGTACTCTTGCTACAAGAAGAATAGCCTAAAATCCATTCTATCTTGCCTTTTGTAAAAGAAATACAATGTATTTATAGTGACCCGGAGATCAAGGGTTCGAATGCCTTTATAAATTCAAGTATTTACACCCGTACATAATGAATGTGATGGTTGATAATCATGAGCGTATATTGGATGGCCCTTGGTTCCTTCCCATGTGAAGTCTATTCATCTACCTTGATGGTCTGCATTCTTCAGGTTGGTCGGACTTCCAGCCGAGCAATCTTGAGAGTCGATCAAGCGATTGATGACTAAGACTGTAGCCACGTATGGAGACAGATGTCCATTTTTTATTCATCCACGTAGATGGATAATTTTTGGTATCAACAGTCATTTTAGTTAATTACTGATTAGCAAGTAATCCTTCTCATATAAATACCCCCATGCAATCTCATTTGTACCTACTTCTTCATTCTTGATATACAAGGCATCTTTTGATATTCTCTCTCCAAAAGTTAGGGTTTAGTTTATTTCCTTTTTAGCCATTGACGTGTAGTTTACGTCACTTAGATTATTTATTTAGATATTGTTTAGATTAGTGTTGGGATTTATCTTTTAATTAGTTCTCTATTTTAATTAGGCTATTTAGTTATCTAGTTTAATTAGGGAACTTGCTCCCAAGTTTAGGATTATATATAAATAAGGCCCTTTGCCCTCTCTTGTAATCAAAATTATTATGGAGACTTCATTTACTAATGAAATTTGAGAGAGATGATTTGAGAGAATATGGTTTGATTATTATTTTTGTTCTTGTGTTCATGTGTGTCAATTCCACTGCGTTTCACATCAGATGCACTATTGCCTTCCATTCAAATTCGTTTTAATAACGCGGGCAATGGTACAAAATTGTGTAAATATAGGATCGGTGGCAACTTGCCTGGTTATGAGAGCAGTATTCCTGATCCTGATTTGAACAAGTGACCTCTTGTATTTCACTGTGATTTGATATTGGAGAAGTTTCCTGTCCTGTGCCAAGGCCACTATCAATGTACCCCTGTTCTGTTAGAACTGCCTCCTCTATTGCCATTTGAAAATCACTTGGCTTGCTACCATACAACTTAGTCTGCCCCTGAAATCTGAACAAGGGGAAAATTAGTAGAAATTTTGATGGCCCTCCTAATATCAATAGAATTTCCTTATTTTATTTCATTCAAACTCACGGTGTACACGTACTTGTTCATGTACTCCATAAAAGGAAATATCATCCCATCCTTCACCCAAGCATAATCCTGCACAAAATCATTAACTTAAGTTTTAACATGTTTAAATTATCATGACAAGAACGCCGTGTTTTTTAGGCATAATTCATATATTCACATGTATTCCCTTTGTCCCTCTGTATCAAGACCTATTTGAGCATCAGACCCTTTAAGAAAACACTAGTTTATTATATAGTCAATGGAAAAGATTAAAACTCATTTAATTGCCATAGAATTTAGTAAATTAAGTTTCAAAATATGAGTTTTCCAATCAAGCTTTTGTGTTTTCCAGGAATGCTGGTTTTGTAACTTCACATATGTAGTCTCCTAAGTCAAGTAAGCATTAATGTACATTCCTTTCCTGTGATCAAACAAGCACTAAAAGGGAAAGGGCGAATTATTTTTCTCGTATCTGGAAATTAATATGCGTGTATACAACTGCACCAAAAGAAGTATAGGACGTAAGAGAAAGATTACGCACCCGTCTTTTAAATTTTGAGTAGCCATAAAACATGACACAGATAGTGCCAGGAACACAAGCCTTGATAACACCCTCGGGCGCTTGCCATAGTGGGTCGATTACAATAGCTGGCCAAGCTGGGTACTTCTTCCCACATTTAGCCCAAACTAAATCATTGAAACCAAAGTCCCCTGCTCTATAAAAATCTTTCTTTTCAACCTCCTTATTATCCATTTTCCCTGTTCCCGCGTACTTACTAAACAACCACGGCGAAAACGCATCTATCTCCGATTTTCCATCAGCAATGCATGTCAAAGAGCTGCGTGAACTAGAACACATTTTATTCCCATATTCCTCTTCTTCTGCTTTCATATGATAATATGTATTGATATTATGCAATTGATTTTGGTAACTGAGTTTTCTCTTCTTGCTAGACATTTGCGTTTCGTAATCATCAGTTTTTTGTGGTTTTTCCTTCTTCCATGAATCTAAAACCGAGTCATTGAATCGAGAGGGAAGAACACCAACACGTCCTCTTGAGGATTTCAATAAGGGAGGGTTAGTTTTATTCATAAGCCTACCCCCCAAATTGGAATCAACTCCGTTGCACCAAGAATTCAAAATTATCTGATCAAAATCTCTCAACTCACCGTTCCGCATTTCAAGTTTCGTCGCTCGCTTCATTATCATCTTCTCCGCCAACAAAAACAAAACCCTAATTTCACATCAATCATCAAAAACATATCATATAGACCGATTATTAATCGCTAATTATTCCACCGGTGGTGGATTTCGGTTTCTATTTCAAATCAAATGCCAGTCCAATTCATTACGAAACCCTAACTTATAGAATCGAACAGTAACACGTGCCAAATTCGATCGATTTTTTTCTTCGGCGAATCAAAGAGCTAGAATTTGAGAAAAGTTGTAACATAACATCAATTTCAATTTGTGAGAGAATGAAAAAAAAAACGAAGCTTGTAATCGAAGTTTGTACGAAAATAAGATTTGTTGAGGATAAAAGCGACCGCCGAAACGAAACTTTATAAGCTACTCGAGAGAGCGATCTGTTTGTGTTCGTCGGGGACGTAAAGTATCGCAAATAGCATGAGAATGAATAGAATAGAATAGAATAGACCTATTTTGTGTTTTTTTTTTCGCTGCGTAAATATGTTTTTTTATTTTCAATATTGAATAATTATTAATATTAAAAGAGAACAGTTTATATATACACGACAGTTGCCTAAGTGTTTGGCTCCAAGGTTTGTGAGCATCGAATTTCGAATCGTGAAGTGAAATTTGGGAGGGAGATGAATCAGCGAGTGCTGTTGTGAAACGCGAACGTCTCCAAAGGGGAAGGGGAACAAAAAGGTTTAAACATATGTACGACTATGCAAAATGAAAATTATTTTAATTAAATAAATCATTATTTTATCGATGACCAAGACTTTACATTAAAAATATGCAACAAATACATAAAAGTTTTCCACTTTTAATTAGGGGTAGATCAGAGCTCATTTTAAAGGCACGTTTGGTTCGAGATGTGAAAATGGAATTTAGAATTTACGAAATTTAGAACTTTACTCGTTTAAAATTACATTGTTTTGTTGAAAATTTGTAAGGAATTTAAAATTTCTGAAATTTATAATTCCCACAAAATTAAAAATTTTCTTTCTCCTCTAAAATGGGGAAAAATTTTATATTCTTAAGAATTCTAGTTTACTTTTGTAACGAGACACATACTCTCTCTCTCTCTCTCTCTCTCTCTCTCTCTCTCATACACACATGCACACACTCACATACACTTACACGCTCACACGCACACACACTCAAATCAAGTAAAAGAGTATTTTAATTGAATGATATTTATTCTTAATATGGGGAAGTAATTTTAAATGTCGGGAAAAAGAGAATTATTTCATGATTGAACCAAACAATGAAAAGGAATTTAAGATTCCAGGAATTTAGAATTCTTGGAATCAAAGATTCTCATTCGCTTTCCAAACCTCGAACCAAACGAACCCTGAATGTGAAAACTTTACGAGAAGTATAATAAAAATGTGAAAAGTTTAACATTTGCCCACATTAATTTTCTAATAAAATCTTATTAATATACTTTGTCCACCTTAACCAAAATTTCTCGCTTCACCCATGCTTTTAATACATTTGGTGTCAGATGCACAAAGTATATAAGATTGCGTGATACACCAATAGTGTTTATTTAGTTTTTCTATAGAAAATGGAATTACAAAGTCAAATTCGTTATGATATTTTGTAATGAAAATGAGTCACATGAAACACCCATATAAATTGTCGAAGTTGAAAATTGATAATTGGTGCGAAAATATACTTCAAAAGTTAATGAAAATTGTGATAAAGGTGAAATATATTTTCAAAGTAAAAGTAAATTAGAATTTTACAAAGTCACAATCTATAACGCCCCGACCCAAATTTAAAGGTTATTAGAGGGCTAACTCGATCTGGTTGGTACGTTAATTATGAAATGCAACGAGATGCCCTAAATGATGTTTCTAATCCTGTTTTATTATTATCTAATGTTATACTTATTAGCATGCGAGTCCGATTTACAACCACTATGTGATATGCCCAAGGGAAGTGCCCCCAAGGCCAAGCAAACAGAGCTACTAATCGTAAAAGCAAGTAACTACTTACCTGTATAACGCTCTCAAAGTACGGAACATCATGCAACCTGCCGTAACAAAAGAGGGATGTGAGTTGAATGCTCGGTGGGATTGTATACAAAACAGTATAAAAACAAACGCCAAAAAAGAATACTCTCACGTTACACTACATGCATGTGAAAATACGTATATATCTACATATATACTGTAGGAAAATACATACCCCAATGTATTTAACCGTTTGATCTCGAAAACGTTACTTGATACCTATTATCCTCCTTGCCTTTACAAGGAATCGTTTTATATCATTATGCTTGAAAACTAACATTCCTTCCCACTAAAGCACACGATTAATATTAACAATTCTTGGAAAAATCTTTCATTTACTTTCAAACGTTTTTTACCCAATGTTCATTAAACTCACACCGAGTTATTAATCATTACTTAAGACTTGCTTTCAATGTACACGCACACCGTATTTACAAAATATTCACTTTTCCTAGAAAACCTTACGTAACACACGCTTGTGTTGATTGTAGTTCAAACCTCATTAGGTAACTCAAAGCATCATTGAATTTCCCTTTAAACCATCCCATATTTCCACATGAATATTTAAATATTTAATGTGTTATTCTTACATTAGTAAATCAATGAATTAGTGTCATTCATTTGCCTCTTTCGTGAATATTCGACTCATTACTTAGCATTATTTTTTGGGTTTTGCCAACAAACACTCACGGACTTCGTGGCCTCACACCACCGGTCTCCGCCGCCATATACTACTGTAGTTGGTTGGAGTTTTTCACCCTAGGGACATCATAGCCATGCTTAATTATTTAATCCGGCATCATTCAATATCATTATTATATCAATGTGTTCAATATTTTCATAATTTTTACTTTAATTTGCATTTTTCGAGCCGAAGCCAAAGCCAAAGCCTTGGACTTAACTGTCAATTCCCATTATACTTGGAAAATCACTACTTCTCTTTAAGTCCTTTATTTACACACATGTTGATATTATACCAAAAATCATTCACATTTTAGGACTTGATTCAATTTCACTCATACTAGTATAAAAACTTTCATTAACATTTTTATTTCATAAGAATGTTCCATTTTAGATAAATTACCAATTTACCCTTTATTTACCAAGACTTGCAATTTCATTCTGTAACAAGCATCATTTCTCGAAACAATCATTAAGTTTCTAACTTAACATTCTAACGCCTTACTTGTTTTAACACTTTTTTACCATCAAGCCTTTACCCAACTTTCACACTTGTCAATCCAACAATTTCATTACGCGAGATAACATTTACGTCTTACCTTATGTTTAAATCCAATAAGACCTCTTCTAAACTCGCTTACATATTTATTCACAAAATACTAAGAATTTATATGCATAGAGAATGTACTATAAATGCCAAAATCCCATCAATGGGTTAAACATGTATTTCTTTCTAGAATTTTATACTTTTCACAATAAACATATTTTTTTTAAATAAGTGAGACATTCTTAACTTCCTTAAAGTCGAAAATAATGTTTATTCATAACTATTCCATTTTGAAAACAACTTAGAAATATTTATTTCATAAATATTTGACAACATTAACATTTTTCACATTTTTATTTTATAAAAATGTTCATCATACCCTTCTACTAGGATTATATACAAATGCTACTTTCTGGCATTTTTTATTCTAGCAGAATGCCCCGTATTTCTTCTTACGAGAAACTTACACAAATACTACGTTTCTTGCATTTTTATTCCATAAAAATGTCCCACATTTCTTTTTACTAGAAATTACACCCGAATAATATTTTCTACATTTTTCTCATGTACGATGCCTATTTCCAGATTATTAGGGAATACTACACAAATAAAAACTTCCTACATTTTTATCAACAATAAAAATGTACACTTCTGATTTTACTAGACACTTATCATTTTGTTCATAAGAACCTACTCTTAATACTCAACAATGTTAAGGCTACAATATACACCAATAATGTCTCAAATATAAGGGTAGGTTATCCCACCTTACTACTCTGAAAATTGTGGTGGCTTTGAAGAAGATGGGTGACTCCCCCACCTCCAAAGGTGGCCTTGAAGTGAGTCACAAATAGTTCCACCCAATATGCCTCCATGGAGCTCCAGCAGACCCCAAGAAAAGCTCCACTGAAATCCTCTTAAATACCTCCCATAACACACCCATCTCCTTCAGATAATGCCCACTCGAATCCCCATAAAAATCCCAATATTAATCTCTCTCTCTCTCTCTCTCTCTCTCAAAGAGAGAGAGTCGGGCTCTCAAACATACCTCCTAGCAACATAACCTTTTTTTTAAATAGTAAAAAAAATAATTTTGAGATGATATTTTTTATATGGGTTCATGATATTTCAATGTGCCCCTATAAAAAAATCAATTGAAAATAATAGTTTTTGTTATTTTTAAAAAATAGGTACAAAATCGTCAGTTTTTACCCTTTAAAACTGCCAGTTTTTTTACCTATTTTTTAAAAATATCAAAACACATTATTTTGATCTGAATATTTTTATAGTGGCACATTGAAATATCATGAACCCATATAAAAAATATTAACTCAAATTTTTTTTTTTACTATTTACAAAAAATAGGTATGTTCATAAACATGTTGGAGAGACTAACTCTCTCTCTCTCTCTCTCTCTCTCTCTATCTCTCTCTCTCTCTATATATATATATATATATATATATATATATATATATATATATATATATATATATATTCGTAGTCCTATTTCATGAAAGGGAATAGGCTAAATATTTAATGGTGTTATCATGGTTGTTATACTATCGTCACAAATCAAGAAGTGATAGACGACAAGGGAAGAGGAGAGCTAAGAGCCCTTTAGAAGAGCCCCCAATAGTGACCCTGTATGGCTCTTCATTTCCCAAACATTTCTCATTCTATCTCTCTTATAGTGCAAATCAGTGAGAGTGTTATTAACGAAAGGACCTTATTGTCCCAAATTTCTCCTAAATCGGGTACTAAGGAACCCACGAATCGATACCATAATAAATCTACGTCTGTCGTGTTGACAGCATGCTGGTGGTAAGTGGGTTTGCAAAACCCTTGGTTTTTTCCTTTATCCCCAAAACAAACGAATGCCACAAGCTTTATCTTTGTCCCTGTCGAACTGCCAAGACTATGAGCTGGATAAGAAATGGGATCCACGAATACGAAGCTGACAGCGGAGATAGAGAGGTCTGTCCCCTTTCACCTTTCCTTGAACAATACAATATAAACGTTGAGTTGTGCTCCTCATATTGAGTCGGTCCCTTTTTCTTTTTTTTCCAGCATATGTTTCCCCTTTATTTATTCTGGCGGGAGTAATATAAATGGGAGAATGGGGTTTGTCATTAACCCACTATTCTTTATTTGCACATTTGTCCCACTTAATTTAAAAAATCTCAAAGGGGCTTATATGATTTATAACGTAAGAATTCCATAAACGTTATATAATTTACGTGTTATCCTCAGCCCAATAATTTTCTTTATTTAGTCCAATTCGTCCTGTTATTCCTTATAATTAGAATTTATCCCTCCTTATATAAAATTATATATAATTCCTTATTTAATAATTTCCCTTCACTTTATTTCAAATCCCAAATTTTTAATAATCATTCTCAAGCCCCCAACTTAATCATAATCATCCAAGTCCCGGTTCTTTTCGTTTTATTGCGACTTTATGCGGGGATTAAATAAAATATTTAGGGCGGGGTATTACATTCTTCCCTCCTTAGGAAATTTCGTCCTCGAAATTTATGATCATCGACTGACAAAACATTCATTCATCAATCTAATTCTAATTTTAGGTGTCTTTAACACTATAGCCTAACCCAAATGTTTCATACCCTTAATTTAATATAGCCATGGTGGACCCTAAGGTCTTATTGCTAACTCCCAAGCGTGCCGACCATGTCCATCTAAATAGTATCCCAAAATAATTGATAGTCACCAAATATCATTCTAACACCAAAGAAACCCATTATCGTTAACTACTTTGAACGTCGGGATCTACAAGTCTACATTTCGTCAAACAATTTCAATCTTACCTAGCCTAGGAAGATACATCCTCAACATCAATAATCATTCGCATCAATGATTCCGAGACAACCATTTAATCCCACTAGTACATCCGGCCGATACCTTCTACAAAACTACATATTAGGATAGAGTCATAATAGGTATCACAACTAAATACACATGAGAGACTACATTCCCAATCCTCAAATTCCATACGGGTTGCAATACTAGCACTTAATGTTCCATTAAGTTCTAAATTTCATGTCTTAAAGTCGAAACCTCAAATCCATGGCACATATCGTAACCAGCTATACCGGTTAAGTAGCGAGTGTGTTAATCTAAAGCTATCAAGTATACACATAAGCTACATGCAACAAACTGTGAGACTATGTGTACACGCCAACTAGTGTTAGACAAGGGCACTTTTGAAGAAGAGCATACTCATGCACCGTGATACATCAGCCTCAACTCGACATATCCCGCATCACTACTGAGCTTATGCAATGCTACACCTTGATACAAACCCATACAACAACTTCCCATCACCGGGATCCATGAAGACACAATAAGATGAATTGGATGAGGCGACTGCCACACCAAAATGAAACGATTGAATTCGAGCAATGAACCATGCCACGCGAAGTAAGAACCAAAACATGCACTTGAAGTCTACAATTTCACCGACCTATATGTGCATTAAAGTATTCTCATAGCCATGTGACCTGGTTTGAATCACTAATCACGACTACCCGTCTTTAAAAACAATAACTGGGGAACCGACTCACTTGGGAAGCTAAAATGCTAGGCTACCCTCATTAAGAATGAGGTTACTTGTTATCCTTCGTATTAAAGCGAGGTCACATTTTTCATTTCTTAATATTAGTCACTGACCTACATACTCACGTCTCCACAATCCCCGCACGTGACTGCTAACTTTTAAACCTCGATGTCTTTCTTATCTAGTGAAACACAACACTCACATAATTTTACCCTATGGACATCGCTACAATCCTTAGCAACATTCGATGTGATCCCAAATTGTAACTATCAAACCGGTTACAATGACATCTCGAATTTTCAGGCATTATCCATGCCTAATACCTAATAATACTCCTCACTAGAGTCATACTAAGTCATACAGGTAACACACGTAGGTGTTATAATTAATCATAACACTTCATTTCGAGTGCTATCTATAAAAATCATAATGAACGTCATCGTGTTCTAAGTCTCCCAAGTGCATAATCTATCACTCATTAATCTATTTCTGACATTATCATTATGAGTCATTTCACGACACTAACTTATAAACAAAAACCATGGCACTAACTCCAAGTACTCCCATAAATCAACATGACCTAAACATACTAGAATCATCAATGATTTACAATTACTATGTAGGCTTCAATACCTTAATGATTCCTAAATGTTTTATGGGTGATGACACCATACTTAGTTATCTCTTTAAACCGTCTACACACCCGTCACGAAAAACCACAAGTCGTACCATGATCCATGTTACATAACCTCGACTTTACCACCATGACATGTTTACTCTTACATGCATCTCGATACAACTTTGGTTTCTTCCCACACTTCATGGAGGAGGTAACAATTTAATCATTGCCTAAAATGTCCATATACATCCTAGTGTAATAATCGTCAGGTCAGAGTCCTATCATGCATGACAACTGATCATGGCTACCAACTTGTGACCTCTAGGCGAAAACCCTAGTCACTACATTTTATACCAAGTGTAAGATTATATTTCGTACATCATAAGAAAATCCAAAAATTTCAAGGGGAAACGTTATTGTCATCACACTCATTTGCTAAATCATAGGCTATTACTACTATAAAACCCTTGGTAGGATACGGGGCATCGGGTACAACCCATAAAACTTTGAGGCCCATACTTTTGACTCCACAAGAGATCTTATTCCTCAATACCATTTCATTTTCTTAAATCATAATTCAATACCACCATTTCTAACACTAATTCCCAAGGACAATATAGATTCGTCCTTAAATTTTCTTGAATTAATATGATTATCTAAACCCAAGTCACAATCAAGTCACTTAGGAATTCTAATTTCCATAGAATTATTAGCTTACAAGCCACGCTACTTAGTCACCTAATCTTGTAGATAAAATAACAATCACACCAAATGAGATGCAATTGAAATCATTAAGACTTTTCGAATCATCCAACTCCCACATGATACATCTCACACAAGCCTAAGGTGTCACCACCTAACGGCCTACACCCAAACTCGATACTTGTTATCTGAAACTACCAGAACAAATGTAGCGGGGTAAGAATGGCTACTAACTTAGCCGATCACTAACTCGGAATAGCACAACGTTCTCAAGACCTCGACTTTACCATAAAGGTACAAATCAAAACTGTCACCAGCCAACCATGATCGGCTCCAACCAACAACGACATCGAAAGATCCACTATCGACCTCGCCACGTCACACCCAAAAATGAACATTAGACCTAAAGCTTTGATACCAAGTTGTAACGCCCTGACTCGAATTTAAAGGTTATTAGAGGGCTAACCCGATCCGGTTGGTACGTTAATTATGAAGTGCAACGAGATGCCTAAATGATGTTTCTAATCCTATTTTATTATTATTTAATGTTATACTTATTAGCATGCGAGTTAGATTTACAGTCACTACGTGATATGACCCAAGGGAAGTGCCCCCAAGGCCAAGTAAACAGAGCTACTAATCATAAAAGCAAGTAACTACTTACCTGTATAACGCTCTCAAAGTACGGAACATCATGCAACCCGACGTAACAAAAGAGGGATGTGAGTCGAATGCTCAGTGGGATTGTATACAAAGTAGTATAGAAATGAACGGCAAAAAAGAATACTCTCACGCTACACTACATGCATGTTAAAATACGTATATATCTACATATATACTGTAGGAAAACACATACCCCAATGTATTTAACCGTTTGATCTCGAAAACGTAACTTGATATCTATTATCCTCCTTGTCTTTACAAGGAATCGTTGTATATCATTATGCTTGAAAACTAGCATTCCTTCTCACTAACGCACACGATTAAACAATTAACAATCCTTGGGAAAATATTTCATTTACTTTCAAACGTTTATTACCCGATGTCCATTAAACTCACACCGAGTTATTAATCATTACTTAAGACTTGCTTTCACCGTACACGCACACTGTGTTTAGAAAATATGCACTTTCCCTTAAAAACCTTACATAACACACGCTTGTGTTGATTGTAGTTAAAACCACATTAGGTAGCTCAAAACATCATTGAATTTCCATTTAAACCATCCCATGTTTCCACATGAATATTTAAACATTTAATGCGTTATTCTTACATTAGTAAATCAATGAATTAGTTCCATTCATTTATGCCTCTTTCATGAATATTCGACTCGTTACTTAGCATTATTTTGGGGATTTTGCCAACAAACACCCACGAACTTCGTGGCCTCACACCACCGGTCTCCGCCGCCATATACGACTGCAGTTGGTTTGGGGTTTTTCACCCCAGGGACATCATAACACTGCTTAATTATTTAATTCGGCATCATTTAATATCATTATCTTGTCAATGTGTTCAACAATTTCATAATTTTTACTTTAATTTGCATTTTTCGGGGAGATCCCAAAGCCTTGGACTTAACCATCAATTTCCCATTATACTTGGAAAATCACTACTTCTCTTTAAGTCCTTTATTTACACACGTGTTGATATTATACATAAAATTATTCACATTTTAGGACTTAAATCAATTTCACTCATACTCGTATAAAAACTTTCATTAACATTTTTATTTTATAAGAATGTTCCATTTTAGATAAATTACCAATTTACCCTTTATTTACCAAGACTTGCAATTTCGTTCTGTAAAAAGCGTCATTTCTCGAAACAATCATTAAGTTTCTAACTTAACATTCTAACGCCTCACTTGTTTTAACACTTTTTAACGTCAAGCCTTTCCCCAACTTTCACACTTGTCAATCCAACAATTTCATTACGCGAGATAGCATTTTTGTCTTACTTTATGTTTAAATCCAATAAGATCTCTTCTAAACTCGCTTACATATTTATTCACAAAATACTAAGAATTTATATGCATAGAGAATATATTATAAATGCCAAAATCCCATTAATGGGTTAAACATGTATTTCTTTCTAGAATTTTATACTTTTCACAACAAACACATTTTTTTTAAATTAGTGAGACATTCTTAACGTCCTTAAATTCGAAAATGACGTTTATTCATAACTATTCCATTTTGAAAATAGCTTAGAAATATTTATTTCGTAAATATTCGACAACATTAAAAAATTTCACATTTTTATTTTATAAAAATGTTCATCATACCCTTCTACTGGGATTATACACAAATACTACTTCCTGGCATTTTTTATTCTTGAAAAATGTTCCGTATTTCTTCTTACTAGAAACTTACACAAATACTATGTTTCTTGCATTTTTATTCTATAAAAATGTCCCACGTTTCTTTTTACTAGAAATTACACCCGAATAATATTCTCAACATTTTTCTCACGTACAATGCCTATTTCCAGATTATTAGGGAAAACTACACAAATAAAAACTTCCTACATTTTTACCTATAATAAAAATGTACACTTCTGATTTTACTAGACACTTATCATTTTGTTCATATGAACTGACACGACTCAGAATGTGTCTCTAAGGTGTGTACTCTCTAGGCTCAAGTGCAAGCCTATCGTTCAAGTAATAATCCGACAAGTCGGGTATCGATCCTCAGGGAAAAAGGACAACGAAGTTGTGACGACGGGATAAGATTGAGGAATCCTAGCGATGACTCTAAGTAGAAAAGAAAAAGATTGATTTGGCTTTTTGAGATGGATTAAACTAAATGCAATTATGAAACTATGATAAAATATGCAACTAACTAAATTATCTAGATTAAGAATGAAGGATTGAATTGAAACTTTTAACTAAATGATGAGAAAATAGGATGGGAATACAATCCCCCAACCCTAGTGTAATGCAGTGACAACGTCCATCATAAATTTATCCGATTAATTCAAACCCAGAATTTAGTACTCCCAAGCATTATGTATACGAGGTTCAAGCCCGCGTCATACCTAATCTGAGGATGAGTAAAACGGTATCGCGGTAATTACACTCAAATTGTATTCTAAATCATCACGAGTACCCATAGGCAAACGAGATATAAAGATCTACAACTCTTATGAAATTACACGATACGATCAAAATTAATCATTAAATTCAGCGGATCAACGTTATACACATGCACTAACACATCAGGTTGGGTTCATGCATCCCAACCTTGAAAAACCTAGCCGGACATGTTAAATTGCCTAATGCATGAAAGAATGATGTTGCATGTGTATGAATTCATGATAAAACTAAATCTAAACATGTAAATACGTATTATGAATGCGAAAACAAGTTGAATCTAATGGGAAAACAAAGCATGCAAGAGCAATAATAAGAAACAAGAATCTTGAATTAAAACTTGCAAAAACAAACCCGAAACAATGAATTCTTGAAGTAATTTATGCCCTTGATGTTCCTAGATGTTCCTCTCCTTTTTCTCTATCAAAAACTCTCTCAAAATAACCCTAAAAGCTGCTCCTCGGTTAATGCCTTCGTTCCCCACAAGTTTGGAGTCTTTTAAACCTATTAGGAGACTTGGAGACCAATCCAAATGAAAGACAAAATTCGCGTGTCAGGTACAGCGAACCGGTTCGCAGGTACAGCGAACCGGTTCGCGTGTACCAGCCTGGTCTTGCTCTCAGCACTTAGATTTTTTTTTCTGGTTTTTCTCTTCTTTTCTTGGATTTTTCTTCAACTTCAACTGAGCATAACTTTTCAACCGTAGCTCGGATTTGGGTGCCCTTTTTTCCAGTGTGCTCGTTGTTCCGAGATATTCAACTTTCCAGAAGGCCCCACCTCCAGAATCGGGCTGTAAAATTACGAAAATGCCCTTGAACTTGCCTTCCTAGCCTTTCTTCTATGATTTTTCCGCAACTTCAAGGGGTCATAACTCTTTCATCGTAGCTCGGATTGAGGTGCCGTTTTTTATGGTGTTCTTGTAATTGAAAGATCTTAAACTTTCTAGTTGGACCCACTTCCGGACTAAGGCTGAAAAATTACGAAAATGCCCTTGAACTTGCCTTCCTAGCTTTTCTTGCACTGTCTTGCTTCCTCCTTTGCACTGCTTGCATAATTAACCTGTAAAACCAATAGGAGAAGCACAAAACACGCAATACTCGCCAAGAAGGTTAGAAGCATAAAAGTGAATCAAATCCATATATGTTACATCATTCGGGTTCACAAAAGTACTGAAATTAGGGGGATAAATATACAATATTTATGCCCAATCAAACCCCCCTAACTTAGAACTTTGCGCGTCCCGAGCAATGTAAAAGAATGAAAGTAAGAGTTAAGGACACTTCAAGGACTTTATTGGGATAGAATGCCACTTTCGCGGGCAAGCGATTGCATTTAGCGTATGCAACAAGCCTTTAAACCTCTAGGTTACCCTAGCAGGACGAGTTGTGTCTCGTGAGGGTTTGCAGTGAATATACCCACAAAATTCGACTCAAAGAAAATTCAAAATACGCAAAAATTGTATAATTCAAACTTTTCCATAAAATAGTCATCATCAAGTCATATTTACAAGTCTCAAATCGTAGTGTGTGTGTGCGAAGCCGGAAATATAACCGCCAATTTTCATCGATTGATCATTACGTTACTTATCCGAAAATTCGTTTTGATTTCAATTTCTCACGGAATGCACTCACAAACGAATCTCTCGGATTATGGCTATTCTCTCGGCATGCGTGATATAAGGAGTAAATGTAATGGAAGCAAATACACGCATGCAATTAGAAAGACGGAAATTTTATGGTGAAAGGATCTCTTCAACGGATTACGGTTTTAAAAACGGGAACATCGCCTCTATTTCGCGCATTTAACCTCTTATATTATCTCTTGGTGTATTAACTCTCCACGCGGTACTCAATTTACGCAATTTGGACTCGGTTAGGACTTTTTCGGGTTAAAAGTTGCATTGGGTAAAATAAAGGAGGTATGGAGGGTTGGAATTGGAAAAGTCATTCGTGATGTCCGTTTGTGCATTTTCCGGGCTATTGCTCATTTTTTTCTTCTTTTTCTATTTTTTTTTTCTTTTCTTTTTTTCTTTGTTGCTATTTTTGTTGAGCATTCTTCTATTTTTTTTTTTTTGCCCCCTTTTTGTTGCACTTTTCGGACTTAAATTCTGATTTTTTGTTTTTTCATTTTTCGCAATTCCGGGCTATTTTGGGTTTTTCGGGTTGTCAAACGAAAGGGAAAATTATTTGGCTCAATTTGGGTTACAAAAGGGATAATTTTTCGCTACTTTTTCTGGCCAATATTTTTGGGTGACAAACGAGGGCCTACTTCATTGTCCAAAATACCAATTGCGTTACCATATGCATTTCGAGATGAATTTAAGTTTAGAGACTAATTTGGCACGATTTTCAAGGCAATATTGCACACATTTTTCAAAACCGATCAAATGAAAAAAATTTGAGATCCTTGACAACTTATTAAGCGCTAAAAAGAACTTTGAGTTAACAATTAACTCGGATTGATTTAAAATCTCGCAAAACGTGATAGGCTCGAATCTCACCGGGTTTTGTTAATCTCCACATTTATTCGTTAAGTCGTCAATTTTCGCTCAATTTCCATCTTTAGTCAATTTCGGCTCGTGTATGTTGGATGTTTACAATTTGAGACTCCAATTTGACTTTTAATGAAATTTTTGAAAAATTTGAATTCCAATTTTTATTTATTTTGAACAAAAATATTTTTGGATTTTTCAAAATTTTATGATTTTTTTTGGAAATTTTTGGGCATTTTTGAAAATTTGTGAAGTTTTATAAATACGCACTTGTGACCCCCCCTAACTTAGACTTTTGCATTGTCCTCAAGCAAAAAGGACTAAAATCTAATTCAAGGCGAATGAAAAGTGCGGAAAAATAAAACAAACAAATGTGAAAAATGCAACAAGACACTATATGACCCTCATGCATGACTCAAAAATACAACAAAAATCACCCCATACGCGTCGGGGGTGCGACGACCTCTCATCTCTCCATAAACTCACCCGATCCCACTTATGGGGGTTGATGCTCTCCTTGTCACTCCCGTCCTAGGATCATATTCCAATAATCGAAACAAGTTGGGACCTCGCCCATAGATAAAGGATAGACCGGGAGACTCGTCGTGACTAATTGGAAAGGGATCCTCGTGATGATGACTCAAAGCATGGTCAACGTGCATTGACTCGGAGGGGACACCTAGGTTTCTTTCAATTTTTAAGACGCATGGGTCGGGCTCTAAGTCGGATGAACCACAACTTTTCTCCTCACTCGCCTTCGGTGCCTCTAGTGTTGTGGGTGGATTGTCACAACGAAGGAATTCATCAATTTTTGCTTTTAATTCACCGTCGTCTAAGTGACTGCATGAATCCAGTAGGGATTGGCCTTCAATAGTAATACTTTCATCCACCTTCCCGAATTCTCTTTCAAAATCTTCCATGCTCATGTCGCCTAGTTCTCCCTCTCTAGTAGTGCCTACATCCTCTCTTACTTGCTCGATCTCCAACTCCACTAGTTTTCTCTCTTCTACCCCCTCTCTCTCTCTTTCAATTGCGGTCACAACACACCTCTCCCCCTCTTTGCTCTCATCGTCACCTCTACCACTATTACCTGATGAAATAGGGCACACCCCTAACGGCTCTCTCTTGTGGGACCTCTCATTCTCATGGCTCGACACTAAGCAGGACCCCGAAGCATCTCCACAATCATTTTCCTCAAAGTACTCCCCTACAACCTCATCTATGAAGCTCACCGTGTGAAGGTCATCTTCTTCTCCCGTATGTTGGGCGACATGGAAGATGTTGGTCTCTAAAGTCATGTTCCCAAAGGTGAGTTGCATTCGCCCATTCCGAGTATTAATGATGGCGTTAGCCGTAGCTAAGAACGGGCGCCCAAGGATGATAGGAACATGGTTGCTTGAGGTGAAGGAGGGCTCCGTGTCCCAAATGACAAAATCTACCGGAAAGTAGAAGGTGTCAACTTGAACGATCACGTCCTCAATTATGCCTCGTGGAATCTTCACGGTTCGATCCGCTAGTTGGAGAGTGACCTTTGTGGGCTTGAGATCGCCCAAGTCAAGTTGCCTATAAATGGAGTAAGGAAGTATGTTTACACTTGCTCCCAAGTCAAGTAAGGCTTTCTCAATTTTATTATCTCCAATGATGCATGATATGGTGGGTGCACCGGGATCTTTGAATTTAGGCGGGAGATCATTTAGTAGAATGGAACTCACGTTCTGAGCTAGAAAGACATTCTTTTTAACCTTCATCTTCCTTTTTACCGTCAACAAATCTTTGATAACTTTGCCGTAGGCTGGAATTTGCTTGATGGCATCAAGGAAGGGCAAGTTTAGCTTCACTTGCTTAAGTACTTCTAGCACTTCATCACGTGGGCATCCTTTCTGTGAAGGAATCAACCTTTGAGGAAATGGTGCCGCGGTGGGTGGTTTCACTACTACCTCGGCCTCACTAGTGTCATCTTTATCACCTTCATTCAAGGGGACATCTTCGGCCTCTTTCGTGCCGGGTGAAATCTCCTTGTCTTTAAGTACGTCTCGTGGGGGAGGTGACAAGTCAACTACCCTCCCACTACGTAGAGTGGTGATAGCGCTACATTGCTCAAGATGGTCCTGGGGTGTTGACCTAACACTAGTTTGACCTTGGAGAGGTCTTTGGCCCTGGGCAGGAAACTTTCCCTTTTCCTGAACACTCAACGAGGATTGTATCTTAGACAGATTTGCATTTAGGTCGCCAATGAGACGATCATACTTGGCATTGGTTGCGGCCTGGCTTGCGATGAATTGATTCACAGTATCCTCGAGAGTTCTCCGCTGTGGCGGGATATAATTTCCGTGAGGTGGTGGTGCTTGCACATGTCCTTGCATATGTGGAGCTTGTTGGAATTGGTGCGGTGGAGGAGGGGCAACATGCGAAGGAGGGTTCATTGCGGCATGTTGTTGCCCGTAGCTAAAACCGGGATGATTTTTCCACGAAGGGTTGTATGAATTCCCGTGCGGGGCATCGAAATTACCCTTATAGCCTCCTATACCACTAACTTGCTCTTGCAACATTACTTTGTAGGCAGGTATCGTCGGACATTCCTCAGTTGAATGTCCCGCCTCACAAATCGCACACACCTTCACGACAGGGTTTTGGATAGATCCAACTAACTCACATAAGTCTCGCAGTCCTTTCTCAATGGTGTCCAACCGACAGTCCGACATAGAATTCTTATCTACGTGGAATAGACCGGATGTCGACGGAGCGATGGTAGATTGTCGATTTCGGTTTTGAGCGTTCGGATCAGAGGTATCCCAGGATTGGGTAGTCTCGGCAACATACCTCATGTGAAGATCAGCGTCATGGGCATCTAGATCGACAAATGGACCACTTCCCATGGTTTCAACAAGCTGTTTAGAATTAAGATTTAACCCATTATAGATAAAGGAGATGATTTGCGATGGATCAAATCCATGATGGGGGCATGAAGCCACTAACTCGTTGAAACGTTCATAACATCGATGGAAAGGCTCATTTTCTTGTTGCCTGAATGCTTGAATTTGAGCCTTTATAGAGATTGTTCGATGTGTTGGGAAGAATTTCTTGAGAAATTTAGACTGTAGCTCATTCCAGGATGGAATCGAGCTTGGAGGTAAAGACCATAGCCAAGCTTTAGCTTTATCTTTAAGCGAGAATGGGAAAAGTTTGAGGCGGATTACCTCTTGTGTGCAGGTTTGATCGTTGAGAGTATCACACACGTCCTCAAATTCCCTTATGTGGAGGTATGGCTTTTCAGAATCCATACCGTGATAATGTGGTAGTGTCTGGATCATCCCATTTTTGAAACGGAATTGCCCGGCATTATACGGGAGTATAATGCATCCCGGAGTGACAGTGCGCTCGGGATATAAGGATTCTCTCAACGGGCGGTACGGGGGCTCATCCTCACCAGTAGCTGCATTGCTATATTGCGACATCTCTATCTCACTTGATGATTCGGCGTTCTCACTGGGTGTGCACGACGTGTGTCCTACGAAGGAGAAGGGAGTGTTGCTAGAGATTGAGTGTGACGGTGTGGGAGGTGGGATCCAGAATTGTGGGGCTTGTGGAGTGTGGGGACTATCAGGATTATACTCAACAAGTGGATTTTCGTGAATGCTGGTTGGAGTATTATGGGGTGTGGGAGTGGTTTCAGAATTTTGCATTAAGTTCAAGAGAGATGATGGTGAATCTTTTTGGATTTTTTTTTTTTTTTTTTTTTTTTAAATTTTTTAAATTTTTTTTTTAATTTTTTTGGATTTTTGGTCAAAGTTTTGGATTAACTCGATCTAATCCTAAGTCTACCTAATTCCCCGGCAACGGCGCCAAAAACTTGACACGACTCAGAATGTGTCTCTAAGGTGTGTACTCTCTAGGCTCAAGTGCAAGCCTATCGTTCAAGTAATAATCCGACAAGTCGGGTATCGATCCTCAGGGAAAAAGGACAACGAAGTTGTGACGACGGGATAAGATTGAGGAATCCTAGCGATGACTCTAAGTAGAAAAGAAAAAAATTGATTTTGGGTTTTTGGGATTGATTAAACTAAATGCAATTATGAAACTATGATAAAATATGCAACTAACTAAATTATCTAGATTAAGAATGAAGGATTGAATTGAAACTTTTAACTAAATGATGAGAAAATAGGATGGGAATACAATCCCCCAACCCTAGTGTAATGCAGTGACAACGTCCATCATAAATTTATCCGATTAATTCAAACCCGGAATTTAGTACTCCCAAGCATTATGTATACGAGGTTCAAGCCCGCGTCATACCTAATCTGAGGATGAGTAAAACGGTATCGCGGTAATTACACTCAAATTGTATTCTAAATCATCACGAGTACCCATAGGCAAACGAGATATAAAGATCTACAACTCTTATGAAATTACACGATACGATCAAAATTAATCATTAAATTCAGCGGATCAACGTTATACACATGCACTAACACATCAGGTTGGGTTCATGCATCCCAACCTTGAAAAACCTAGCCGGACATGTTAAATTGCCTAATGCATGAAAGAATGATGTTGCATGTGTATGAATTCATGATAAAACTAAATCTAAACATGTAAATACGTATTATGAATGCGAAAACAAGTTGAATCTAATGGGAAAACAAAGCATGCAAGAGCAATAATAAGAAACAAGAATCTTGAATTAAAACTTGCAAAAACAAACCCGAAACAATGAATTCTTGAAGTAATTTATGCCCTTGATGTTCCTAGATGTTCCTCTCCTTTTTCTCTATAAAAAACTCTCTCAAAATAACCCTAAAAGCTGCTCCTCGGTTAATGCCTTCGTTCCCCACAAGTTTGGAGTCTTTTAAACCTATTAGGAGACTTGGAGACCAATCCAAATGAAAGACAAAATTCGCGTGTCAGGTACAGCGAACCGGTTCGCAGGTACAGCGAACCGGTTCGCGTGTACCAGCCTGGTCTTGCTCTCAGCACTTAGATTTTTTTTCTGGTTTTTCTCTTCTTTTCTTGGATTTTTCTTCAACTTCAACTGAGCATAACTTTTCAACCGTAGCTCGGATTTGGGTGCCGTTTTTTCCAGTGTGCTCGTTGTTCCGAGATATTCAACTTTCCAGAAGGCCCCACCTCCAGAATCGGGCTGTAAAATTACGAAAATGCCCTTGAACTTGCCTTCCTAGCCTTTCTTCTATGATTTTTCCGCAACTTCAAGGGGTCATAACTCTTTCATCGTAGCTCGGATTGAGGTGCCGTTTTTTATGGTGTTCTTGTAATTGAAAGATCTTAAACTTTCTAGTTGGACCCACTTCCGGACTAAGGCTGAAAAATTACGAAAATGCCCTTGAACTTGCCTTCCTAGCTTTTCTTGCACTGTCTTGCTTCCTCCTTTGCACTGCTTGCATAATTAACCTGTAAAACCAATAGGAGAAGCACAAAACACGCAATACTCGCCAAGAAGGTTAGAAGCATAAAAGTGAATCAAATCCATATATGTTACATCATTCGGGTTCACAAAAGTACTGAAATTAGGGGGATAAATATACAATATTTATGCCCAATCATGAACCTACTCTTAATACTCAACAGTGCTAAGGCTACAATATACACCAATAAAGTCTCAAATATAAGGGTAGGTTATCCCACCTTCTACTCTGAAAATGGTGGCGGCTTTGAAGAAGATGTGTGACTCCCCCACCTCCAAAGGTGTGACTCCCCCACCTCCAAAGGTGGCCTTGAAGGAAGTCACAAATAGTTCCACCAAATGTGCCTCTATGGAGCTCCAGCAGACTCTAAGAAAAGTTCCACTGAAATCCTCTTCAAATACCTCCCGTAACCCACCCATCTTTTTTGGATAATGCCCACTCGAATCCCCATAAAAACCCCAATATTAATCTCTCTCTCTCTCTCTCTCTATATATATATATATATATATATATATTCGTAGTCCTATTTCATCAAAGGGAAGAGGCTGAATATTTAATGGTGTTATCATGGTTGTTATACTATCGTCACAAATCAAGAAGTGATAGACGACAGGAGAAGAGCATAGCTAAGAGCCCTTTTAGCAGAGCCCCTAATGGTGACCCTGTATGACTTTTCGTTTCCTAAACATTTCTCTTTCTCTTATAGTGTAAATCAGTGAGAGTGTTATTAACTAAAGGACCTTATTGTCCCAAATTTCTCCTAAATCGGGTACTAAGGAACCCACGAATCAACACCACGATAAATCTATGGCTGTCGTGTTGACAACATGTTGGTGGCAAGTGGGTTTGCAAAACCCTTGGTTTTTCCCTTTATCCCCAAAACAAATGAATGCCACAAGCTTTATCTGTGTCCGTGTCGAACTGCCAGGCCTATGAGCTCGATAAGAGATGGGATCCACGAATATGAAGCTGACAGTGGAGAGAGAGAGGTCTGTCCCCTTTCACCGTTGCTTGAACAAGACAATATAAACGTTTGAGTTGTGCTCCTCACATTGAGTCGGTCCCTTTTTTTTCCAACATATGTTTCCCCTTTATTTATTCGGGCGACAGTAATATAAATGGGAGAATGGGGTTTGTCTTTAACCCATTATTCTTTATTTGCACATTTGTCCCACTTAATTTATAAAATCTCAAAGGGGCTTATATGATTTATAACTTAGAATTCCATAACCCTTATATAATTTACGTGTTATCCTCAGCCCAATAATTTTATTTGTTTAGTCCAATTCATCCCGCTATTCCTTATAATTAAAATTTATCCCTCCTTATATAAAATTATTTATAATTCCTGATTTAATAATTTCCCTTCACTTTATTTCAAATCCCAAATTTTCAATAATCATTCTCAAGCCCCTAAATTAATCATAATTATCCAAGTTCCCGTTCTTTTCGTTTTATTGCGACTTTATGCGGGGATTAAATAAAATATTTAGGGCGGGGTATTATATAATCGAAGCAATAAATTTTAACTAACCATGTTCTAAATACATACCATAAAATGCAAATAAATCATTTTTCTTATAAATTATTACATTTTTATTTACATGCTTAAATTATGACTATTTAGAATATCAAGCACGATGAAAATAAATTATGACAACCCTTCAAATTGCTCTCTGCCAAAATGAAAAGGACCCTCATAATATCGAAAGCAATAATATTTGTTCACCCCAACTTGTGTTATACTTTGAAAATCATCATTTCATGTCCTTTACACTAAGCATTGATTTTATTTCAAAATCATATTCATTTAGTACCTGTTTGTGTAACACCTTTTCCAATATTTTCATTTCGTAAAAATATTCCACTTTATATACAATTACCATTTTACCATCTTTGTTTCCAAACTTGTCCCTTTCTTCCAATTTCATAAGTGTTAATCTTCCAAAATATTATTAAGTTATACATACCAACTTCTCAATATTTTAACCCAGTAACACTTGTTAAAAACCTTATCTAACCATTCTTTCAAGTTAGACATTTTTTCACTTTCTTTATCGAAGAAAGCCAATTAAATTTAAAAACTACTTTTATATGAAAATACCATTTTATTTATTACTACATGTAGTCTTGAACCTTCACATTTATCATATTTCCAACACCTCTTTCATACACATTAAGGGCTAAACTTTCTTTCTTATTTATTTAATGTTCAAACCCAATAAAACCTTCACTAAACTTGTTTATATGTTCATCATCAAAATGTTACAAGTTTATACACATGAGAAAATGGATTTTAACTCCAAAAATCCTATTAAATGGGTTAAACATATATTTTATTCTAAAATTCATAATAGTTGCAAAAATATACTTTTCAAGACCAGAGGACATTTTTATTTCTTTAAAATTCAACAAATGTCAAAATTTTGTAAATGTTCCTCTTTGCAAGATATATATTATTTTCAAAACATTTTATTTCATAAAATATTTAGCATCAAACTTTTAGAAACCCACCATTACCATAAAACCCCGAACTTTATTTTCAAGAAACTTTAAAATATTCATTCACATTTTACCCTCATCAAAATAACATTTTGCGATATTTTTATTCCATAAAAACGTTAAACACCAAATGACTTAAAACTTATCATTTTATTCAAATGCATTCTACTCTTATAATCTAACAACAAGACTACTAGTGTGCAAAATGACTATTAATACTAAGAGTAGAGTTTTCCCACCTCAAATAAAGCTCCAACAATGGTAGGTTGTAATGTCTTAGAAGATGACAACCTCCCACCTCCTAAGGTGGCCTCAAAGAGGTTGCCTAGCTCCACATGCATGCTCCATGAAAGCTCCAAGCAAAAACCCCTTTCAACTCCATTAATCTTCCATCTTCATCTTCTCGAAAAAAAATAACACCTCCAAATTCGTAGCTTAGCTCCTATATGGAGGAAATGGTATCAAGGGTTCAAGTATGGAATAATTCATGTATAATAAGGTGGCAAAAGGTGTAGGGATGGTGGTGGCATGTTGGTTTATGGTAGAGAAAGGAGGAGAAATATTGAAAATGGATACCCATCCCCCCTCTCTCTTCTTCCAACTCAAATAATCCCTAAAATAACCGAAAGAAACCCTTATAAAATACCCCTAAATCTCAAATCCCATTTTTGCCCAATTTGGGCTCACCAGAGCTCGACACCTCATCAATCCAACGACCCAAAACATGACAACACACAAAGGCAACTCAATTTAAAAATTTCTACTGCGCTCATTCCACCAAGAATAGCCTCTCGTTCGAATGAGAATGGCATATCGTTCGAACTAGCCTTCAAACGACCTTTCTATCGAGTTTATGCAGGTATACAGTGAGGTCTCGTTCGATCTCCTCTTAGAAGGACTTGGGTTTCTTGTTCGAACGACCCTGAACTCGTTGGAACGACCATTTCTTAATTTTTCTCCAAATTTCCCCATTTTAATCCATAAACTTCCAATAATTCACATCAAGACTCCAAAACAGTTAAATGTAGATATAAACCCAACCATAATGATTCAAATCCCAAGATTTTTATATTATTATAACTTACGCGGGAAAAAATAATGAAATATTAGGCACGGATATTACATTCTTCCCTCCTTAGGAAATTTCATCCTCGAAATTATAGATTCGTCAATTCTTCAAATCCACGGGGTCTACCGACTCTTATACTAAGTCATAGGAATCCTTCACGACTAAACCATTAAGGTCCCCAATAGCTAAAATCACATCACAGGCCCTTATACAGGGTTCTCACCAAAGCTCAACACGCGACATGCTCTAACGCTCACCATCACGCTAACCATCAACGTAGAATAACCGACCCCGAGTCTCCACTCCTTGATGACTATGCCCAATCAAGTATACCTTTGCTAATACCGAAATCATATCGGTGCCTCTACTAGGCAACCCTCTCTAGTGATCAATGTGTGACACCCCGCCTAATAAAATACCGGGTGATCAGTCATATACCAAATTAAAACAGGAATCCCAGTTGGATCATTCTTAGCATCACTGTCGAAAACTTTTTAAAACTTACTAACCACCTAGTATTCCAAAAGCTTGTGCCAAATTTTAACTTTTTTAATTAACAAATAGTACATGCGAAATTAAATAAAAACCATTCACACAATTGAATGAAAATAAACTGAATCATAATTTAATAATTTGCTGAATAAACCATCGGCCACTAAAGTGAAATAATCCAAAACAAATATCCAACACCTGAATAAAATAAATCTGAAAACTGTACTGAGAAGTCTGGGCGACAAGCCCTAAATAAAACTGAAATTGATACAAGATTCCTACTCTAGGAATGAATGAATGATGCGTCTAATTCAAACTCCTGCTAGCATCCACATATGCCGCAGGTCCGTATCCCTGGAATAGAATATCAATCCTGGCGTCCCTGTGGCTGGACACCTAAAAGGTTTTAAAAATAGTTTTATATCAAGGGTTAGAACCCAAAACATTTTGAAAATAGTTAACAAGTGAATTAACTGCAGTAATTTAAAATGCATGAATGCGCTTCATATTTAAGTTAGTGTCGCACTCCCTTGTGGACATTCTCACCCCTCCGCTATTGTGCACACCTACCGGTTACCTTAACCCCACCTAGTTGTACTACCCCGTCCAACTAGTCCTGGTATTACCATCCCTTGCCATACTACTCTAACCCGAGTATAATGATTCTTGAATTATAAGTTATCTCACAATTAACTTAATAAATTCCTCTTAAATAGTAGCACATAACCGTGTTACAAGTTATATAAAGTAAATACATCAAACACTGTATTATTACCCGTATATAATATTTACTACCATTATATACGTACCTTTATCACAATATCCACACATATAACATACGTATATCCATCCCTTCGAGTATACCCTCGCCGGATGATTCCCTCTAAAATGCTATCTCACTAGGTGTGCTCACAAAACCTAGTTTTTCCAATTTGGAATCGCTCACCAACTTGGCCCAAAAATATAAACGTAGTGGAGGCGGTCATATTCCTTCCCTGAAAGTGAGATAATCCCCTCACCCATATTATCGGACGCTATGACCTGGGGATATACTCGCCCTACTCCTCAAGTTAGGGGATTCACCCACATCGCGCAACCTCCCTTGATAGCACTAGAGTATATAAATTAAATAAATATCTAATCACTGATATTTAATATCACACACAATATATACACATATATATATACTATCACTACACCGTATATATATAATATAAGCCCCGACTTTACCGTGTACTCAAAATCCCGTACACTACCTGTAATTTCCTGAGCCTGTGGCCCGACTCAACGTAATTAATTTTCTCACTTAATAATTTATCATCTTCCCGAGTCTATGGTCCGACTCTAATATAATTAATTCACGCCTCAATTAATATAATACTTTTTCCGAGTCTATAATCCGACTCTAATTAAATTAATTAACACACTTATTAATTTAATACCGCCCGAGTCTATCGTCCGACTCTAATTAAATTAATTAACACACGTATTAATTTAATACCGACCCGAGTCTATCATTCGACTCTAATTAAACTAATTAAAACACTTATTAACTTAATACCGCCCCGAGTCTACAATCCGAATCTAATTAAATTAATTAACACACCCCTTAATTTAATACCTACACGAGTCTACAATCCGACTCTTATTAAATTAATTAACACACCCATTAATTTAATACCTACCCGAGTCTACAATCCGACTCTTATTTAATTAATTAACACATTAATCAACACAAATCCGAGTCTGTGGTCCGACTCTAATATAATTAATTTACACATTAATTAATTTATACCAAACTGAGTCTGTGGTCCGACTTCCAGTTAATTAATTTACACACTAATTAATTTATACCAAATCCCGGGTCTACAACCCGACCCTAAACTAATAAATTACAGCATCAATTAATTTAATACTTTTTCGAGTCTACCCTCCAACTCTACCTTCACTAATTATCACATCCATTAATTTAATAACTTGGTGTCACCCAACCATTATCCCCGGACTCACTTACTTGGCCCGTAACTTAATATCTCCCGAGTCTATGTTCCGACTCCAAATTAATTACTCTCTCTCAATAATTAATTTAATACTTTGGTGTCACTTAACCAACATACCAAGACTCGCTCACTTGGTCCATTTTACATCTCAAAATTTCATACCCACATATTCACCCACAATGTGTCACACATTCATCTCCATAATTTCCCCAATTATATTTACCTATAATTATCAACATACCCGGACTCGCTCGCTTTGTCCATTTTCAACATGTAAAATCATCCCAAAAGTATTTTTCTCAATAATTATTCTCATGTATTAAAAACTGGCGGCACTGTCAGAATTCCTGTAGCTTCGATCGATCGAACCCCCTGGGTCGATCGATCGATCGTTCCAGTGTTCGTCTCCTCCAGCCCTCTGTCAGCCATGGACGAAACTTAAAGCTTTGATTCTCAATCTAAATCCTTACCCAAATACAATTAACATATCCTCTTTATGAGAGAAGGGTCTAAACATCCCACGCACCTTAATTAATCAGCAAAATCTATTAATTTCCAGGTTTTCCCGATTTGGGTATTATCCGGGTTTCAAATCCCCAATACAAATTTCATTCATATTATCAGCAATTAACCCTTTATTCTCATTGGTTTTAACATACGATTCATTCTTCTACATTCTAGAATCATAAACACAATAAATCTTACCCTTAATCCCATTAAGGTATATCAATTTCAAAAAAAAAAACAATTTTGCTTTTGGGTACACACCCAAAACGAATTTTGATTTACACATCACTATGATATGAATTGATTATCATCAATTTAGAAATCACAACAGTTAACCACTTGACTGGAATTGTTCGTAGTGTCTGATATGTTGATGTAGTCCCTTAATTTGGCTCCGAAACCCCAAAATTAGCTTTTGATTTGCTTTCCCCCAATTTTTCTCTCAAGCCCTAGGCTTAGAGTTGAGTTGACTGTCGTTCCCTAATCTCTCAATTAGGTTAAAAATAAACAATCCCTTTTTTTTATCATGTGGGCCTAATTAAAAAGGCCCAACTCACCCCGTTTGGGCCTGACTATGCTCAAAAATACCCCGAGACCCAATTACTACCCCCGGGTACTCTTTTCTCATTATCTCGACCCATCCGAACGCAACCGCGCACTCAAAATTACCATCCGAGATACTTTTCGAAATTTCCAAATTTCGACCTCAAAATGTGACACACGAGATTTTGAACCATTAAACTTAAAGTTGTCAATTATAATTAATTCGGCTTACTCAATTAAATTCTCCAACTCATGAATTTAAGTTTCTCCAATTTAAATATTTTTATAACTCCGAAAAATAATTAAATATTTAATCCTCAAAATTACGGGGTGTTACATACTCCCCCCCTACAAAGGAATTTCGTCCTCGAAATTAAGATGAGCGTAATGTTCCAAGCTTCGCATATTACTCTCTAGTCATGTGCCTCTAAGCTCGCTATATCTATCCCATCCGCTTCTAACCATACGTTACACAAGTATGCATTTAAATTAACCAGGGCGCCCATACACCCTATCCCCGTGCTTAACCGCACGAACTTTGCCTTAATTAACCCGGGTACCTATACACCCTATCCCCACGCTTTACCGCACGAAAGTTACCCGACTATGCTAGTCGTAACCCGTAATATAACTTCGAACCCATAGTCATATCACATATATATATACATATATATCTATTGCCCGGGTACCCAACCCATGTACTAACGTCCAAACATCTCCTTACAAAATACTTGTCTCTCAACACAAAAATATATACGCTTACTCTCAGGTTACTAAAGACAACATAACGTACCGCGTCCTTACCATCACTAGTCCTTGCGCAAAATAAACCCCGAGCTATCTCTCTTTGCTCGAACATAAATCTAACCACCCTGATTCACTTCAGTAACCCCCCCCCCCCCCACTTTCTGGGGTAAAATGTGAGAACACAAGACCTCACTATGTGCCTATCGCACCACGCAATACAACATGTATACACTCATATATATAGGCTATACGCCCTCTCAGGTGATACTCAGTACCAACCATATCCTGGTGTCGTGAACACCAAAACTTAACACCACTATCCACAATAGTTAAATTCCATCGCTATCCAGCCGATATTTAGGAAAATATTATTAACCCTACTCCCATAATTCTCGAAAGTAGTAATTCATCGCATAATTCAAACCTTCACTCAGTGTAAACCTCCACCCTCCCGTGAAGAACACCAAGGAACTCCGCTACCCCACGAAAAGTTTATCCACATACTATGGCTGCTACAGCCAACGCACCCCCTAAATTCGACTCACCCGCGAATTCTAGTGAAAAATAAGTCTTATTTTATGACATCCTCTTTGTCACTCAAAAATATACCCCATGCCCATAGGTTAAAATAATTACCTCCATACCCCAGCTACAACGGCTGATCTCGAGTTCCGGAGCATCTTCTCCCTGCCCGAATGCGCCCATGACTTGCTTTAGTGGCTGCACATCCAAGACCACGTCCTGTAGTTGACCCCTGCCTCGCTTAAGACAAAATCTCTTCATGTGTCTCTCTTTCCCCACAAACGAAACACCTTCTAATACATTCACCCTGCCACTGATCCCTTCCATGCCGACCTTGTTGGAATTCCTGGCCATCATGCCGATAGCCTCCAGTTCTAAATCACTTGGTATGATTTCTCTGCCGAAAATCCTGCCCCTGATCGCCCCCAGTCTACTGTTGGGATACCCCACTGGTATTATTCCCTCCTGCCTTATCCGACTGGCTAGTTCCCACTCCCCTCCTGCTTTTTTTCGCGTGAAAGCGATATTCCTGACCGTGCCGGACTGCTGCATTAACGACATCAGTATAATCTACTAATGCGAAATTTCCGATTAAATGTTATCTGATTCTCCAGTCTAACCCATTCAAAACTTTACTTTCTTTCTCTTTTCCCTGCTTACCTCATCCGGTACAAAATTTTGCAACGAGTGAATTCTTCCTCGTAATCGGCCACTGAACGGTCCCCCTGAGTCACCTAACAAAATTCTCTCCTCGTTTCGGTCTCAACCGCTGGAGGAAAATACTTGCGGTCGAATCGCACCCAAAACTCTGCAATGGCTAGTGTGTCCCTTTCCTCAACTGTGGTGATCGACTCCCACCACTGTAGCGCTGCTCCCACTAAACTAAAAGTGGTTAGCATTTACTTCCGCACCTCATCTCAATCTCCCATGCGTAGGTGACGCTGGATATCTCTCTTCCTTGACACGCTGGCACTACATCTAAACCCCCTCGCAACTCTGGTGGGTTCCCACTAAAAATAACATCTCTTTCTTTCTTCCATCCCGACGACCCCGCGTGAGTCTGAACATCCGGCGCCACTAACCCTTGTGGCTGATCCCGTGGAAAGTACCCGGCCGTTGCGACTACCGTCGTCTCAACCGCCTGCGCCACTAGTTCAGTTACCAGTTTTGCCAAAATCATCTCTGCCAGTTGCTGCAGTAACTCTTGCTCCTGACGAGCCTCCCTAGTCTCATCTCCCCCTGCTGCTCTAGCTGCTCCCTCTCCTGGGCGGCATCTGGAATGAGAATCGAATCGTATGAGTTCACTCTCAAATATAAATTTGGCAGAAGAACGTAAATGCACATACGTATGAGAATACAACAATCCTATGATAGGGCTCTATATCAAAGATTGCTAAGCCGAAACGTGAAAAGCCGCACAGATCCTAAAGACACTAGAACCTGATGCTCTGATACCATCTGTGACACCCCGCCTAATAAAATACCAGGTGATCAGTCCTATATCAAATTAAAACGGGAATCCCAGTTGGATCATCCTTAGCATCACTGTCGAAAACTTTTTAAAACTTACTAACCACCTAGTATTCTAAAAGCTTGTGCCAAATTTTAACTTTTTTAATTAACAAACAGTACATGCGGAATTAAATAAAAACCATTCACACAATTGAATGAAAATAAACTGAATCATAATTTAACAATTTGCTGAATAAACCATCGGTCACTAAAGTGAAATAATCCAAAACAAATATCCAACACCTGAATAAAATACATCTGAAAACTGTACTGAGAAATCTGGGCGACAAGCCCTAAATAAATCTGAAACTGATACAAGATTCCTACTCTAGGAATGAATAAATGATGCGTCTAATCCAAACTCCTGCTAGCATCCACATATGCCGCAGCTCCGTATCCCTGGAATAGAATATCAATCCTGGCGTCCCTGTGGCTGGACACCTAAAAGGTTTTAAAAATAGTTTTATATCAAGGGTTAGAACCCAAAACATTTTGAAAATAGTTAACAAGTGAATTAACTGCAGTAATTTAAAATTCATGAATGCGCTTCATATTTAAGTTAGTGTCGCACTCCCTTGTGGACATTCTCACCCCTCCACTATTGTGCACACCTACCGGTTACCTCAACCCCACCTAGTTGTACTACCCCGTCCAACTAGTCCTAATATTACCATCCCTTGCCATACTACTCTAACCCGAGTATAATGATTCTTGAATTATAAGTTATCTCACAATTAACTTAATAAATTCCTCTTAAATAGTAGCATATAACCGTGTCACAAGTTATATAAAGTAAATACATCAAACACTGTATTATTACCCGTATATAATATTTACTACCATTATATACGTACCTTTATCACAATATCCACACATATAACATACGTATATCCATCCCTTCGAGTATACCCTCGCCGGATGATTCCCTCTAAAATGCTATCTCACTAGGTGTGCTCACAAAACCTAGTTTTTCCAAGTTGGAATCGCTCACCAACTTGGCCCAAAAATATAAACGTAGTGGAGGCGGTCATATTCCTTCCCTGAAAGTGAGATAATTCCCTCACCCATATTACCGGACGCTATGACCTGGGGATATACTCGCCCTACTCCTCAAGTTAGGGGATTCACCCACATCGCGCAACCTCCCTTGATAGCACTAGAGTATATAAATTAAATAAATATCTAATCACTGATATTTAACATCACACACAATATATACACGTATATATATACTATCACTACACCGTATATATATAATATAAACCCCGGCTTTACTGTGTACTCTAAATCCCGTACACTACCTGTAATTTCCTGAGCCTGTGGCCCGACTCAACGTAATTAATTTTCTCACTTAATAATTTATCATCTTCCTGAGTCTATGGTCCGACTCTAATATAATTAATTCACGCCTCAATTAATATAATACTTTTCCCGAGTCTATCATCCGACTCTAATTAAATTAATTAACACACTTATTAATTTAATACCGCCCGAGTCTATCGTCCGACTCTAATTAAATTAATTAACACACTTATTAATTTAATACCGGCCCGAGTCTATCATTCGACTCTAATTAATTTATTAACACACTTATTAACTTAATACCACCCCGAGTCTATAATCCGACTCTAATTAAATTAATTAACACACCCCTTAATTTAATACCTTCACGAGTCTACAATCCAACTCTTATTAAATTAATTAACACACCCATTAATTTAATACCTACCCGAGTCTACAATACGACTCTTATTTAATTAATCAACACAAATTCGAGTCTGTGGTCCGACTCTAATATAATTAATTTACACATTAATTAATTTATACCAAATTGAGTCTGTGGTCCGACTCCCAGTTAATTAATTTACACACTAATTAATTTATACCAAATCCCGGGTCTACAACCCGACCCTAAACTAATAAATTACAGCATCAATTAATTTAATACTTTTCCGAGTCTACCCTCCAACTCTACCTTCACTAATTATCACATCCATTAATTTAATAACTTGGTGTCACCCAACCATTATCCCCAGACTCACTTACTTGGCCCATAACTTAATATCTTCCGAGTCTATGTTCCGACTCCAAATTAATTACTCTCTCTAAAAAATAAATTTAATACTTTGGTGTCACTTAACCAACATACCCGAACTCGCTCACTTGGTCCATTTTACATCTCAAAATTTCATAGCCACATATTCACCCACAATGTGTCACACATTCATCTCCACAATTTCCCCAATTATATTTATCTGTAATTATCAACATACCCGGACTCGCTCGCTTTGTCCATTTTCAACATTTAAAATCAGTCCAAAAGTATTTTTCTCAATAATTATTCTTATGTATTAAAAACTGGCGGCACTGCCAGAATTCCTGTAGCTTCGATCGATCGACCCCCCTGGATCGATCGATCGATCGTTCCAGTGTTCGTCTCCTCCAGCCCTCTGTCAGCCATGGACGAAACTTAAAGCTTTGATTCTCAATCTAAATCCTTACCCAAATACAATTAACATATCCTCTTTATGAGAGAAGGGTCTAAACATCCCACGCACCTTAATTAATCAGCAAAATCCATTAATTTCCAGGTTTTCCGATTTGGGTATTATCCGGGTTTCAAATCCCCAATACGAATTTCATTCATATTATCAGCAATTAACCCTTTATTCTCATTGGTTTTAACATATGATTCATTCTTCTACATTCTAGAATCATAAACACAATAAATCTTACCCTTAATCCCATTAAGGTATATCAATTTCCAAAAAAAACCCAATTTTGATTTTGGTTACACACCCAAAACGAATTTTGATTTACACATCACTATGATATGAATTGATTATCATCAATTTAGAAATCACAACAATTAACTACTTTCCTGGAATTGTTCGTAGTGTCTGATATGTTGATGTAGTCCCTTAATTTGGCTCCGAAACCCCCAAATTAGCTCTTGATTTGCTTTCCCCCAATTTTCCTCTCAAGCCCTAGGCTTAGAGTTGAGTTGACTGCCGTTCTCTAATCTCTCAATTAGGTTAATAACATACAATCCCGTTTTTGGCCATGTGGGCCTAATTAAATTGGCCCAACTCACCCCGTTTGGGCCCGACTATGCTCAAAAATACCCCGCGACCCAATTACTACCCCCGGGTACTCTTTTCTGACTATCTCGACCCATCCGGACGCTACCGCGCACTCAGAATTTCCTTCCGAGATACTTTTCAAAATTTCCAAATTTCGACCTCAAAATGTGACACACGAGATTTTGAACCATTAAACTTAAAGTTGCCAATTATAATTAATTAGGCTTACTCAATTAAATTCTCCAACTCATGAATATAAGTTTCTCCAATTTAAATATTTTTATAACTCCCAAAAATAATTAAATATTTAATCCTCAAAATTACGGGGTGTTACACGATGCTCACTCAAGAGTGAACCGTAATACAACCAATCATTAATTTAATCACTAAAGACCATTTCTAATCTTAGGACTACATATCCTTTCATCCCCATAAATTTTCGGGTTATCCAGATTACATAATTTCACCCAAGCTTGATACTAACCTTACATCGCTAGTTACTCACTCCGATGAGTAGCACACTGACTAAATCATCATTGTGCACTCTGTTGGTACCTTTCGTTCCGTTATTCTTATGACCCTAATATTACCCTAGGCGTCTTATTTTGTAGTACTCACTTGAGTATCGCGCCAATCCACTCATCGTGGTAAGGTAACATTGTGTGCTAAGTTTCCTCGAGGTCTAACATTATACAACGTCCTCTTGTCACCATCCTACTTTTTACTACTAGAGCCACTAATTGCAATGCCGGACAATCCTAAGGTCGTTAATTATAAGGAAAGTAAGTACTACAAGTAAATCGTGTGGTCGAAAGCGCAGTTGCCCATACACAGAACTTGTGCAATAGTAAGGATATCTTCCATAGGGGTGCACCCAGTTATCGAGCTGCATTGACCATGCCAATTCCACCTGTACTCTATTGGGCCAAATCACGTTGTACCATGACATGGTACAAATTCGAGCTACCACGGTTGTAGAAACACCGATCCTCGATTACTGAAATAAAAAAGGACACACAAGAGTCAGAAGGAATAATACTCATTTCGAGAAAATCTCGTTCATACGCATCGGACTATGATTTACGAAAAATGAACCTACGTTACGTTCTTGAAGTCTTATAGCTCCTCTTAGAAGTTCTCACTGGGTAATAACCTAGACACATACCCTGGATCGAGTCGCCAATCGTGATGAGTCGAATCACAACCATTTATCCTCACAAGATAAAAGTACCGTATGAACCTGTTGTAATTTGGAAAGTTAGACGCCAGACTTCCCTCTTTAGGAGTAAGGCCTTCCCCTTTACATCCTTGACATTCGTGAACCACTCCAACTGGGGAATGCCTAACACCGTCATTATAACATTTAGCGGTGCAACATTGTCACTAAGCTTATTCCTAGGTTGTACCTAAACTGAACTCATGTGACGGACACACCGGTCGCCATTGACATTCAAAGGGTAGTAAGCACCATGCAGGGCTATATCCCTTTGGGTGTCATTTAATGTCTCTAATACATTTCCTGGTACTCGTCAAGTCTGATACGATCCTCTCTACACCAATCCCCTAAAGACAAAGAGTATGATACTCAATCATGACATGAATCTCTAATTTCACCTCAGAAGGTTGCACTACCTATTTACATTAAATTATGGCAGCCTCGCTAAAGGCCATATGAAGTGACTCCTTCGAACTTAGCCGATAACTCAAGTCATCATAAAATTCTCTGCATACTGTCACCGAACAAATCACATTTCATAATATCGGACCTGATTGGTTCCCTAAGGACACCAATGATACCTGATAAGAAAACTTTTCTACGTATTTATCGTTGTTGTGCAAAAGCTACTCTCAAAATTCCCTTGAGTACCTACAAAACTTATCTAAAAATAACTCGTATTGCGGTAAGTACGGGTATCAATCTAACTTTCAAGGTGAAACAATTAATGTGAAAACGTGCAATTCCAATTTTTTTTATGAAAGAATATATATATATATATATATATATATATATATATATATATATATTATTTTTGCACTTTCGCAGGCACTGGCGATTAAGGCATGTGCAACAAGCCGTTAAACCTATAGGTTGCCCTATAGGACGAGTGGTGTCTCGTGAGGGTTTTCAGTGAATATACCCACAAAATTCAAAAACTTATTTAAATGCAGTATCTGAGTAGATGATGAAACGCTATACAACCCAACTTTAAAAGGACATCAAGGAACACCGTATTCAACTATCAAAATAAGATATGAAATTACTTAATTCCAAAAGTGTACTCCTTCCTAAAACTCAGCTTGTGTAGTGTGAAACAATCTTAAATATCATTAGAGTAATTCTAAGATTGCCTTATAGAATCAACGTTTTGACTTCAATTCTCACTGGATATATCTCTCTGAATCGAACTCTCTGAGAATTGGGTAAGTGTATCTCTCTAGTGTGTGAGGAGGTGAGTAAATGTAAACAATTTCAAACGTCTCACACACTTTATAAGAAAGGACGGATACATGAAAAAAATCTGATCTCATGAAGGGATGCTAACCACTATGTCGAGAATGTCGAGTTATTCACCATATAATCTTCTCGTTTGCCCGAACACTTTACCAAGGGTGAAAATGTGGTTTATGAAAGGTATGTAGGGATAATGAAGTGAAGAAGATGAATGATGGGGTGTTTTGAGAAGAGTGTTGCACACTTTGACTGAATATTGTCTTCATCATTTGAATTTATGATCGCATGCTTTTCTTTTTCTACTTTTCTATTTTTTTCTTTGCTTTTTTTTTTTTGCGATGCATTTTTCTTTTCATAACACAAATGAAGACAATTTACATGGAAAATTTCAAACACTCTTTTTCTCAAACACGATGGTAATGATGTATGGTATTTGGGACATATGGATAAGGGTGATATGGAAAATGATAATGGGTGAATGATAATGTGATAGGGAAAATGGTAAGTGTATGGAAAAATCGGTTTAGTGCTCGGGACAAATTACAAGATACATGTTTCTTACAACTCGAAAATAATGTCATTCTCAGTGATTAAGCCAAATTTTAAAAAAATAATGAGATCATGCAACGACTAAATGTGGTACCCAAAGAAAGTTGAGTCAACTTGTGACTCGGAGATACGTAAAAACCCTCAAAAAGGTGAAAAGCTCAAATCTCACAAGTTTAAGTCGCCACTAGTGATCTTTTAAGGCTTCCTTAAGAATATATTACTCTTCAATTTTTGATTGTAAAAGTGATAGTGCAAAATTGTCGAGTTTAGAAATTCATAGTGCAAATACACTTTAAGAGGTATTAATTAATTTATGTGTAAAAAGCGTAAGTTTTTGGTCAAACACATGTGTTCCGAGATTTCTAAAAGAGGGATGATAGACAATTCATGTCATAAAAATTTAAATTTAACTGCACAAAAAGTTTAAAATCACTTGTTTCTGAAATTTTTTAAAAGAGGTACGATTTTGATAAATTTTCCACCCCTAAACAAAAGAGAACATTGTCCTCGATGTTTAAAACCATATATAAAAATGAAAAGCACAAGGGAGGAAAGATAGTACCATAATGAACCACTAATGAAAATGTACCGCACTCTGTAGCATAGATGAAACCTGAAGAACAGATGTGATACAAAAAGACATACAAGTCTATAAAGTATGTGAAAACAATGGGTGGTGTGAAACACCATCCCCAAACAGGATAAGACTCATACTCAGAAACAATGAACGACGGGCTGCCTCCGGGTAGCGCTAAGTTTAACGTCTTCAGCCAGACCGATCCGTTCTCACCCTAAAGATAAGATCTATGAAAATGCTGGGAGGCAGAAAAATGGGGTGTGAAGTATCACCCCCAAACAAGACTGAAGCGTCAGTCTTGGTGGATAAAGGCGAAACCGGGTCAATGCACATGTATAGCAAAGTGCATCACTCGTTGCAAAGCATCGGTGGACCAAGGGTGGGTGGGTATGAGGGTAAGAATGAGAAAGGCATGGGAGAATAAGCATCGATCACGAGCCTTATTGAGCCGAAAGGTGAGGGAAACAAGGGCCCTATAAGAATGGTGCTCAATTTGGTGGGGAGGCAAAAGGGTTTGACAATAATAATGGGGCGGGCCTCAGAGAAATTGCACGACCATTCTATAAATGGACGGTGATAATGGTCGCGTCGTGACACGCCAGGGAGCTGTCGATGGAAAAAATCAACACCACAAGGAAGTGGTGTGCATAAAGTAACAAGCTCGGTGTCACGAAAGATAAGAGTAGCACAAATACTCTCATAGATAGTGGTGTCGATGAAAAAGGGACAAATGTGATCGTGGAGTACGAGGGTGGAGGATGGATGTAGGTGAGGACCTAAATACGTAGATGTGAACAGGGAACACATAATAGCAAGATCCGAATCAAGTGGTGGGGTGGGAGGGACAGTGGGTGGATCGGGTGGGACAAAGGGTGGGGGAAGATGAGCTAACTCACAAGTAGGAGAAACACACTCCTCATAAGGCTCAGAGGGAGCCTCAAGGGTACGCGAAAGAGGAGGTGTGAAAGTGAATGATGGAGTGATCAACTTATCCACCAATGTGTCACCATTAGTGGTGGTGGAAAAATCAAGCGAGTCATCCAAAGCCGAGAGAGAAGAATCAACATGAATATATGACTCAATGGGAGCCAAACATGGTGGGACAGGATCCATATCCAAAGAGGTAGAAACCATCTCGGATGCAATCTCAAGACAGTGGGTAGCACTCGCAGCCGGAGCTAACCTAGGATGTAGTGGTTCCTTAGGAACACACGCAGTGGGCTCAGTAGGTGTAGGCTCGAGCATAAGTAAGGATTCTATGGAAGGGGAAAGACAAATCGCAATGGTGGATTCGAGGGGATAGGGCGGTGTGGGATCAGTCTCACAAACAGTGGATATGTCAACACAATTGTCAACTTGGTGCTCAGACCACGGGGTGGTCTCAACATCGAGATTCTCAGGATAACAGGGTTGGTCACACTCAAAATCAGTGGCACTAGACGACGCATCATCATCCCACACGGGTGCAACAATGGATTGACTTGTGGTGAAATTCGACTCGTTCTGTGTTCAAGCCATTGAATGGCTTCATTTTGAGATTCAAGAGTGTGCACGAACTTGTGTAAGAGGTTATCGAGAGCGGATGTGCAAGGTGGTGGGTGAGGTGGACACAACTTGCTAGAAACACTAGGGTGTGGAGAATACTCAAATGAAGTGTGTGGAGCAGGGTCAAGTGTAGCATTCACGGGAGAAGCATCTCCGTGAGGGACAAAAGTGTAATCAACATGAGGAGCATAGGAAGGGGACTGATAGGTATGAGGTACACGAGGTGGCGATGACACTGTTGAAAACTGTAAGGATCCACAACATGGCGTTGGGATTCATATTGCATGGAAGGATGATCAGGCCTCCATGAATAGCTCGTGTACTCATACCCCTCGACATTAGGTATGTCGTGACAATACGTCGAGGGTGGGTCCAAAACAGTGTCATAGGGATACACATGTTCCAAGGTGGATTCAGATGGAGAGAATATAAATGGACACTCATGGGATAAATGATCGCTAATAAAGCAGTGTGTGCACGACGAAGCATGTGATGGGTTGACACTCGTCACCGGAGGCGGTGGAAGATGAGATGGGTGCATGGACGACATAGGAGTATCAAACGTTTGCGTTTGAGAATTAAAGCCATGAATTAATGAATCAAGGGTCGATTCGGGCTTATCATCAAACAAGCTTCGAGAGAATGTGAAATGACCAAAGTATTCCCGTAAAGGACGTTCTGCGGCCATGACAAGAGGAATATTTTTTTTTTTTTTTAAATATTTTTCAAAAGAAAATAAAATCTTTTTGTGAATTTTGAAATTAAGAAAAGGAAAATCTTTTTGGTATTTTAAATATGGAAGACAAAAATTCTTTTTAGGATTTTTGAAAATATTTTAAAAAAGAAAGGAAAATATTTTTGGGATTTTTTTTTCCGAAAAAGGGGAGAAAATGGACTCTTGATTTGGGCGAACTAACGAAACCCGACTACCGAAATAATGGAATTGGACACACACGAGTCAAGAAAAAATTTTAACGAGCACATAGCCAATTATTATCTTCAAAATTAGTGAGAGGGTAGTCAAATGTTCATTAAGTCCGATTTATCTTTGTGATCGCCTGTTGCAAAAATATGTTCCTACGGGGCTAGCTAGTTGATTGATTTTAAATTTAATGACAGCTAGGGTAGCACACAATGGATAAGCGAGTGAGTTGGGTGATGAAATCCATTCTCATTTCAATGACCGGGTCCAGGGCTTTGGTAAATTAATTCATCAAACCATTCAATTTAAGTGCGATGCAGAAATTAAAAGCACATAGGAGCGTTAATCACACAAAAAATGAACTCGCTTGCAGGAGAGTCGGGAGGGATAAAAAAATTGTACCTCCCACGATTTTTATATACGTGGGGTGAAGACCGAGTTGAGTCGACTGGGGGGAGATCTCACCTATCTCAGTCGTCCCCGGAAGTCCTACCGACCCAAAGTAGAGAGGCTTCAAAATCCTCGCCTTTGGACGCTCTCTCTCTCTAATTTGTCCGGTTTCCCTTTTCGCTTTTTTTTAGGAATAATTATTACAAAAATGCGGTGTCAAAATGCACCAAAATAAATACCAAGCTTTAAAAATCCTATACAACCAGTCTAATGAGGAGGGAGGAGGAAGAACTACACTAAAAAAAAGATAAATGAAATTACAAGTCTTCAATCATGTCTCCACGTCAAGAAAGCGGCAACGACGCCATTTGATAAGAAAACTTTTCTGCGTATTTATCGTTGTTGTGCAAAAGCTACTCTCAAAATTCCATTGAGTACCTACAAAACTTATATAAAAATAACTCGTATTGCGCTAAGTACGGGTATCAATCCAACTTTCAAGGTGAAACAATTAATGTGAAAACGTGCAATTCCAATTTTTTTTATGAAAGAATATATATATATATATATATATATATATTATTTTTATTTTCAAAAATAATTTCAAGGGAAAAATTAACTAACAAATGCTAAAAATTATAAAATGACTAAATAATGAAAAAGAATGTGCAACCGAGTGTGAAATAATGTGAGAAGGTCAAGAGATGGGATTACACTGCATTTTCAATTATTTTAATTTCTCAATTTATTAATTTGAAATATTTCGAGATAATATTAAATCGATAATCTAACTCTCGTTAAAATTATAAATTTAATAAAATCTTTTTTCAGAAAATTAATTTAAAAAAGTCACACGATGAAAAATTAGGAATTATATTATTTTCAGAAAATTACCCGCTAGGATCAATTTAACGAAAACAATAGCAATCCTTAAATTTCAACACCGAATTAATATTCAAATATCGGAAAAATCTATCTCTAGTTCGATTCCTAAATTCAAACATCAATTCGTTCAATTAATTTACTAACTCTCGTTACATAAATTAATTGGCGACATTTAAAATTAATTTACCTAGAAATATAAAATTAATGAAACCAATTAATTAAAGTAGCATCATACGCAGTGCATCCCGCCCCTTGAATGAGGTGGTTGGACAAGCATAATGAAATAATTAATCGCAACCACAAACATGGAACAATAAATTAAAGAGTAGAGCAAGAAATACAATATACAAAAATCTCCCTTTGAATTGATTCCTTGAATCGCGTTCATGCACGCGTGTCCCAATGTTTTCACACATCCAACACTTGATCACAAAAAAAATAATAATAAAAACTAAACCTAAAATTTATTCTAACACTAAACTAATTTTTTAGAATTTTTTATGAACCTACTATGTACATATTATACACTCTCTTTTTCTCTCTCTACGTATCCCCTCTTTTTTCTGTGAGAGTCCTCTCTATGTGAGATGCTACCTTTCTTTTAAAACCACGATGTTCCTTCCTTTGTTTGGAAGAGATTTTTGGGATTTGATTTTAGCTTGGAAGAAGGTTTGTTCCATTAAAATAGGAGTTGGGTTTTGATGCAAATGGGTCTTCTGATTTTGATGGGATATGGCAGAGGCTGGATCGGGTTGGAGTTTTTTCGGCGGGTCTAAGGTTGATAGGGGCGGTTCGGATTATGGTCCGGGTTTATCGCCGGAGATCTCGCGGGTAAGGGTCGGTTTGGGTATAGAGCTGTTCGGGTCTCCGGTTTTGGGGCGGTTGTGACAGGTCCGGTATAGGGGCGCGGGTCTGAGACGGGGCAGATCGGCGAACAGAGGGGGGTAGGTTCGGAGTAAACAGGTCCGGTGGCTGGGAAGGTCCGAGCCGCGGGTTTGATGGCCGGACATGGGGTGCGTGGACAGGTCGGCGGGTTTGTTTACAGGTTAAAGAAGGTTGGGTTTCGACCGGACTTTGAGCTGGGTGTTGTTTGTTGGGTCTTTTGGTTATGGAGGAGAGAGAGAAGGTGTGGGGTTGACGATGATGAACAGTAATGTAGGGGGTGTGTTTGTGTGTGTTTGTGTGTATTTGGGTGTTATGTGTGTGTGTGTTTAATTGGGTTGTGTGTGCTTAATTTGTACCCCTAAAAAATTAAAATAATTGAATTAAAAAATTAAAATTTAACAAAACTAAAAATAATCATCCTAAAAAAAACTCAAATAATAAAAGAAATGAAAACTAAAAATCTAAAAATCAAATAAAAATAAAACTTAAGACCTAAAAAAAAATCTAATAAAACTATAAAAAAAAACTAATATCTCAAACTAAAATAAAATAAAACTCTATTAAATCTAAAAAATATGATCCTAATAAAATAGAACTAAAATAAATAAAAATAAATAAATAAAATATATAAAATGAAACCTAAAAAAATAAATTCCTAAAAATTAATCCTAATAAAATAAAATAAAGATTAAAAATTAAAAACTAATAAAAATCAAAATCAAAATAAAGAAATAGAAAAATAGAAAATAAATCCTAAAAAAAATCTAAAATAAATCCTAAAAATAAAGCGATTAAAAATAAAAATCTAGAAAAATAATAAAGGCACAAACTCAACATACACCGGGCTTGGAAAATGGTCAGGGCTCGGTGTAGGCTTAGGTTTGGGTTACGGGACAGTTACGGGGCATCGGATCACATCGGGGGAAGGTCAATGAGGAGTCTGACTTCGCGATCTCCTTGATTTCTTCGATACATGCTTTTGACCGTTATTGAGTTGCAATTACATTGATTTAGCATTATTTGTACCGCAACTGCGTATTGACTTGGAAAATGATAAAATACGACATAAGGCCAATTTTAATTAAAACGAGTGACTAAAATGCACATATTCGGGACATAAATTATACACTTTTGGGTGCTTATCAATACCTAAACAATGGTCACGAAAGACTAGATTAGACGTCATAGTCCATAATTTTTCTCAAGGCAATTACGCTCTATAATTTCTTGATATCTGCTTCAATGATTGCTAACCACTCGCCCAAATGTTATTATTATACTGTTTATTAACATGGTAGGTCATAATTGTCAGACACCTCAAGGCGCCATAATTAGTCAACCTGTAATCCTAAGAATACTCCAAATACCTCTTTATGATAAGTAATGCTATGCACCACGCAATGAATGACAATCTGACACTATTAAGGGTGTTGGTAAAATACGAGACATTGTGCATTACCTGTACATCTCTAGGTCTACACTATCAATGTCGATAAAGATCCTACTAATCAAACATCGCTTCATTCTTTATAAATCTAACCCAAAAGGCTACCTAGATTCTCTCCCTTGCCACTTCAACTCATTAATGTTACACATGTGACACCTTTGCCATAAATGGCCCGTAACTCTTATGACAACTTATGAGATACATCTATCGACCAACACTCACTAAGGCACTCACCCATAGGGATATCATCCTATCAACTAAAACTGAGTGTACATATCCTCGAGTATTGACTCACATAATTTTACATATTCGTCGAACTATCCATCAATCATGGTATTTCCCCAAGGATCGAATTTGCCTAATTACCTTATCGGTGTTAACCACCCATAAGTATCATATCTAGGGACTATATGCATTTTAATAACCAATCATCATTACTTATTCACGACACCCTAATTACCAAGAACACCCGCAAATCACTACTATTGGCTTGCACGAACACCCGCAAATTACTAACATGTTTAGTCAGATGCACAAAAGTGATTAATGATAACTAACTTGGTCATGTGTCACTTGACAATGATTCACCCGTCGTGCTAACCTCTTAGCACTACCATCGATGACATGAACTACTTCGTCACCAAAACTAGCATGGCCGGACCAAACCAACACCATTGTCTAAAAATACATTACTAGCCTCACCACGTCACTCCCCAAAGGAACCTTGAACCTAGGGCTCTGATACCATTTATAATTCCCCGACTAGAATTTATGGATTACCCATGGTCAACCCGGTTCGATCCAAGGATTAGGTGTGAAGTGCAATGAGGCAACCTAAATAATGTTGTTAGTCCAGTTTTATTTAATTAACATTTCACTCGTTTAACATACGATTCCCATTTAAAATCAAGCTACGTGAGGGACTAGTGGGAAGTGTTCCCAAAATTCAAGCATACAGAGCCACTAACGTAATATAAAAAAAATACTTACCTCTGTAATGCTCTCAAAATACGGAATCGCACCCAACCCGTCGTAACAAAGATGATGGAATGAGCCGAATGTCCAATGAAAAATAATAACAATGCAATATAGAATCAAATGACAGAAAGAAGATTCTAACACGTTATACTTACGTGCACATGCAACTACCTTGTACGTATACATATACATACATGTATATTTTAATGCATGAAACTATTTTTATTCCAAAAATGTTATTTATCCCCATTAATTAACCTTAATCCTATAAAGGAACTTCATTTTTCTTTACTTAACATTTATCCCATTATTTAACACACATGGTTAAATACTTAAAATAATTACATTGTGTTTATCCAAGAACCATTTCTTTACCGAAATTACTCCCTTCATTCAAACCACTCCATGTTAGTATTTTCATTAAAAATCACCCTTTCAACACACACGAACACCGTGTTAGAAAATACTCATTTAACTTTTGAAAACCTTTCACAAACACACCCTTGTGTCAATTATGGGTTAAACCTCTTAGGTTGCCTAACGACCCATTTAACCACTATACTTTTACCCTTCCTTTACTAAATAGAAATTAATCAAATTACACATTACTTGTCCACTTAATCCTTTACCAGAACATTTATTAATTCATTCAAGTTAGGTTTTCTTTTTATGTTTCACCGCACATCCCATTTCCTGACATGTTCCACATTACTTTATCTTTTTATTCTCAAAATCTTCTAATAACCGCATACTTTAACGGGTTCCACACTACTGGCTATGCGCACCATATGCTTTGGCCAGTGATTTTGGGTCTTTCACCCCATGGCTCTGGGCCCTCCTTAATTATCCCGGTATTATTCGAGTCCTTATTAATGTGTTTTAACTAGGGCTATGTTTTTTTTCCGAACTTTTTGATTTTTTCGATTTTTGATCCGATTTTTTTCGAATTTGGAATGAAATTTTAGTTTGCTGATTTTCGATTTTCCAATTTTTTTGAATAAAATCGGATCGAAAATCAGAAATAATTCTGAATTTTTGATTTTTTGATTTTTTCGATCCGAATTTTTCTATTTCTTTTCCGATTTTTTGAAAGTTTCCCATATCCTACGCCGGTTGGGAGAGGGAGAGGTCTCCAAAATATACTCTATAAAAGGAGAATATCCCCATAACTTCTACACAAATGAAAAAAAAAGGGGTCAAATCCTCATATATTTACATGTTGGGTTAAGCCATTTTCTTTATTTCTTTAAAATGAGAATTTCTAGTAATCGAAAATCCATAATTTATTTTTTTGAAAATTTGAAATTTTCAAAATTTCTGGATTTTTAATATATATTGTAAATTTTTTATTTTTGCAGATTTTCGGATTTTTTTTTAATTTTTTGAAAAAATTGGATCGAAAATCGGAATAGTTATTTTATTTTCAAAAAAATCGGACTTTTTTCCGAAGAGGCATTTTTTGATCCGATCCGGCCGAAACACAACCCTAGTTTTAACATTTTGCAAATGTCCACATTATTCCACTTTTCGTTTTTATCCGACCGAAGTCAAAATTCGGAGTTTTACGCCTAACTTGTCTTACACTTTGAAAATCATCATTTCATGTCCTTAACACTAAGAATTGATTTTATTCCAAACTCAAGTTCATTTAGGACCAATTCGTGTACAACCTTTTCTAACATTTTTATTTCGTAAAAAAGTTCCACTTTACGTAAAATTACCATTTTACCCTCTTTGTTCCAAACATGTCCCTTTCTTCTCTCAAAATATTATTAAGTTATATACACCAACTTCTCAATGTTTTAAACCATCAAAAATTGTTAAATACCTTCTTCGACCATTCTTCCAGGGTAGACATTTATTCACTTTATTTATTCAAGAAATCCAATTACATTTAAAGACTACTTTTATAAGAAAATACCATTTTCTTTATTACTACTTGTAGTCTTGAAAACTCACATTTATAACATTTGCAACACCTTTTTCACATGCATTAAGGGCTGAAATTTCTTTATTATTTATTTCACGTTAAAACACAATAAAATCTTCATTAAACTTATTTCTATGTTCATCATCAAAATGCTACAAGTTTATAGGCATGAGAAGATGGATTTTAACTCCAAAAATCCTATTAAACGGGTTAAAGATACAATTTATTCTATAAATTCATAATACTTGCAAAAATATACTTTTTAAGACCAAATAACATTTTTATTTCTTCGAATTCAATAAATGTCCAGCCTTTATAAATCTTCATCTTTGCAAGATAAATATCATTTTCAAAATATTTTATGTTATAAAATGTTTAGCATCAAACTTCTAGAACTGCACCATTACCATAAAACCCCAAACTTTTATTTTCAAGAAACTTTGAAATATTCATTCATATTTCATCCTCACAAAACAATATCTTGTAATATTTTTATTCCATAAAAGTGTTAAACACCAAATTACTTGAAACTCGTGATTTTATTCAAACGCATCATACTCTTATAATCTAACAACAAGACTACTATTATGCAAATAAAGTATTAATACTAATGATCGAGTGCGAAAAGTAGCGTGTGTAATGACGCTAATCATTGTTTTCGTTTCGCCTACTCAATACAAACAAACCTAAGTTACTACTACACTCAACTGGTGAGTATAGCGGTAAGTCGGGTATCGAAAATTCACAGGGACAAGATGCAAGAATTTATATGATTTAATATTCCGAAATAAAAGTGTAAAAGATGATTACAAACAAAAAAGTAAAAGATGCATAAAAGAGAAATGTTAATCTAGGCAAGGTATTGAAACTAGATTAAGAAAGCGCGTAAAACTATAAGTTACGTCGAATATCCCTCACCCGAGCAAATTTGTATAAAATGGTTACATGGGTCGACGAGTTATTTAGAATGCATCACGTTTCGACAGTTAATTGAACCAAGGGTTGTCACGCACCTAAATTCGCATAAAAGCCTAATATGATTTTGGCGTCAACAAATATCCCGAAAATTGCGCACGAAAGGTCGTAAGCACGGGACATACATGATATGCCCCGTCAAATCTCCTAGGCGCAATAACTAGGACAACACACTCGAAATAAACCCATAAACACTATCACCAAGCAAAGAAACGCGTTAACCCGAGTGAGTTCCATTCAAACACAACCTAATTTAAATTACCTAGAAAGCATCGTAAAAATGCGATAAATCAATGCAATAAATAAACGCGGTAAAACTATACTAGAAAGCAAGGAAATAAAGCATGTAAACCTAAATTAGAAAGCATGTAAATCTAATTAGAAAGCAAGAAATGAAGAAATACAAACTATATTAATGGAGAGGATGATGAATAGTCAACATTCAACCCAAATGGGGTGTCAATCCAAGAACAATTGAAGAAAAATTAACCAAATCATCCAAACCCTAAGCTATTCTACCCTAAAATCGTGTCTATCTATTATTGCAACCAAAAATGGTATATATAGTAAGTTGGAATTAAATTAGAAAAGAAAAGAGAAAAGAAAAGAAAAGGAAAAAATATCTGTAGAAACAGGGGATCGATCGATCGACCCCTTTGGTCGATCGATCAATAAAGGCCAAAATTTCAACTGCCGATGAGGATCGATCGATCGACCAAAATCGTAGATCGATCGATCAAGCAGGGCAGAATCTAGGCAGCTCATTGCATTCCTCTTCTTCTCTTTTGAGTTCCTTATTTTTCCCTCCGCTAAAATTGTCGTAACTTCTTCTTACGGACTCGAAATCGCGCACCGTTCGTGACCACGCGAAGCTAACAAGGAGGGATACAACTTTCGTGAAATGTCGGGCCAGGTACCCAAGCTGTGAAAAGACTAAAATACCCTTGAACGTGCGATTTTGTACGAAACTTCACTGGAATGCGTCCGAACTTCATACTTAACATCCAATTACCTATAAAAGCTCAATTATCCCCTGCAAAATATGTTAACGTAGAAATCTGAGGTTATATGGTTAACGAGCATAAATATAGGGAATAAGATATCCGAGGGGGCTAAAATGTGTCCGTTCGGAGGATGAAATACGCAATATTTGCGTATTATCACACCCCCTAACTTACACATTGCTAGTCCCTAGCAATGAAATAGGATACAGTAAAAACAACAAGCAAACCAAAAGCATGAGATAGTACAAAAATGTGGTATAAACACATAAGGCCACTTTCGCTGGCGATTCGATTACATTTAGCGTATGCAATAAGCCGTTAAACCCCTAGGTCACCCTAGTGGACGAGTGTCGTCTCGTGAGGGTTTTTAGGGATGGCACCCACAAACATCACATGGTTTCCTGAAAATAAGCCCAAACCAACATGCGACAAGCCCAACAATAGCAAAAAGGATTTCATACGCATTATTAGCAAAGTGAATGAATTCAAACAAAAGTCTAAATCATTAACATTATAGAATGCACCTCATAAAATTGAAACCTTAAAATGTGGGAGGGGAGCGAGCACATGCAAAGTGTGATTTGGCGAAAACTTATATAAACCGGATAAACATTAAAGCAAGCATACATTCAATCCTCACGGGCATTACACTCATCAAGTGAAATCACTCGAAAAAGGGAGGTAACACACGGAACATGTTGGCTAAAGAGTAAATATAAATGGAAACTAGGCCGCACACATGTCACAAATGAAGAACGCTATATATAAACTGAAAAATTATAATCTCAATGAAAGAATATCGCACACTAAAAGAGGCGAAATGCATTTTCACAGATTATCAAAACTATTATGACTTTTAAATTACATCAACCTAAGATCACATAGGACTTTAATAGGGTTGTAATGTAGGCTAAGCTAGGGTACAAAATGAAGGAATGTATGTACGAATTCAAAGTGTTCGGGATGAAAACTCGGGATAATGGGAGAATGCGGACAATATCAAAATTGGAAATCAAGTTCCAAAAAGGCATGAATATATCATCGGGGAGAGTAATCAAAGCTTATTGAACACTATACACAACATTTACAACTTTCTCTTTCTTTTCTTTTCTTCTTTTTCTCATTTTTCTTTTGTTTTCTTTTGCTTTTTTCTTTCTCTTTTTCTTTTTTTTTCACATCTCTTTCTTTTTTTTTATTGTTCACACTCTCACATGCCTAAATTGCAACCGCAACACACTAACATTCAATCCCAAGTAGCACTCCAAACAAAGGTATGGAAGGTGTATGTATGGTTTATAACTCTAATTCGGAATTGGTTATGGGATTTGTGTTATGAAATGAAAGGCTAATATTTAGTCTCAAAAGGGTTGACGTGGGTAAACATATAAGGTGAGGTCAAGGCTAATATGGGTGATATAACAAGGATGGACTATGATCATTTCAAAAAGTTTACGCAATTCTTGAGTCAAAACAATATATGAAAATCATGCTCAAGTAACACATTTCATATATGAACGATCAAATGAAATAATAGTGAGATTACCGAAGAATTCAACGTTTTCAAAGAGGAAAGAATTGTGTATACACTCACAAACGACGAAAGGTACAAAGCTTACTCGGTGTAAGTATATACAATGCAACAAAAGATTACCGAGTTATAAAAATCTTAAACCATATCAATAAAGCAAGAAAAGTGCATGTGCTCATGGGATTAAAGTTTAATTCATGAAGTTATTCATAATATCAATAATCGAGACTAAAGTCTAATAACTTCTAAAATCGATAACATGCATCATTGGGTTGTCTATTGGATCGGACAATTATTGAAATTTATTATCGGAAACAAAGGCAAAATGCCCAAAAAAGGAGAAAAAAGAAAGAAAATATTTTTGAAAATTTTAATTTTTCTAAGAAAAGCATACTAAGTAACTAACATGTGAGCAAAAACATGGACTAAATAAATAAATGGATAGAATATCCCACACCCCCTAATTTAAAACTTGACATTGTCCTCAATGTAAATTAAGAACCAAGTTAAGAGAGGAAAAGAGCGATATTACCCAAAATTGGAGCGATCCCCATATGAACAAGTCCAAAGAATCTACAAAACAAGTTAGTACCGAGCATAGCAAAAACAAATAACAAAAAGTTAACTAATTACAAGAGACTAAAAATAAAAAGAAAGAAAGAATAAAAAGCTAACTATATACAACCTACTATTTAGGCCTCACACTAACTATACACTAGAAGTCTAAATAGCTGAGGGTCCACCATAAGAACGATTTGAGTTTGGAGGATAACCGGTGTACCCTCACATACAAGCATGCCTTCCAAAAAATATGGATTCCGTTTTAACAACGGAAGGAATGTGTAAGGCATAAGAAAGGAACCATCGCCAATTAAAAGTTTTGGTGGGACGATGGGGGGTTTGGATTCAACGGGTGACAAAAATAAGTGGGGACCGAGAAAAACTGAATATCCTCCCAAGGATTTTGAAATTGGAATGGGAGGCGGCGCACACAAAGGCACGGATGCGATTGTGGATGGCGACTCGAGCAAGTACTCCTCATCGGCGAAAAGGTTTAAAACATTAAAGTTTGAAACCGAATCATCGGGTACTTGAGACGATGTGATAATAGAGAATGAAAATGGGAATGAAAGAAATTCAAACTCATGAGATGAATTATCATCGCATGAAGTTTGAGTTTCGAATGAAATAATATCATTTTCAATGAAATGTTCTTCTTTGGGGGCCAAAGAAGAAATCATTTCATTGCAAATAGATATTACGTCATTTTCATCCTCACTTTCAATATCTATTACGAGATGGGAAAAGTCTAGAATGGTTTGTTCCAAAGTAGTTACAAGTACCTCATTTGATTCAAAACATTCCTCGACTTCAAAAGTCTCGGAAGCAAAATCGTCGTCGGACTCAAAAAGTAAATCTAAGTCATGTTCCCATGAAAGATTTTCTTCCCGATAACGATTTTCAATTTTCTCATTTTCATACATACGTAAACCTTCACCGAATGTCATAGGTTGAGGTACAGATGCGTGAAAATGAGAACTTTGAAAATTACCATGGGACTTAAACGAAAACTCATTATTATAGGAATTTTGAAAACTATTGCAATTCGTTTCAAAATTCCTATTATAAGGAGGTATAGGCCCAAAATCATTATCATCATCATCATCAAAATTCCAATAGCCTAAATTTTGACTTTCGTCATACTCGCCCAAAGTCATATTTGAATTTGTTATACTTTGGGATTCTAAGTATTCACCGAAAGTCATAGGCTTGAGAGAATTATGAGAATTATAACAATGATTATCAAAAGAATTGTAATAAGACATGCTTACCCCAAAAATGGCTCAAGTGGCGGATTCCACAAAGTAAGTGCGCGCGGGAAATATTCGAGGGTTTCTAAGTGCTCAAATGTGGAAGTCTTGCAAAAATATTAGAAAATAATACAAATAGAATGAATATACTATGAAATACTAAATCAAATAAAGTCTAAAACAAACTAGTCCCCGACAATGGCGCCATTTTGATCGAGTGCGAAAAGTAGCGCGTGTAAAGACGCTAATCGTTGTTTTCGTTTTGCGTACTCAATACAAACAAACCTAAGTTACTACTACACTCAACTGGTGAGTATAGCGGTAAGTCGGGTATCGAAAATCCACAAGGACAAGATGCTAGAATTTATATGATTTAATATTCCGAAATAAAAGTGTAAAAGATGATTACAAACTAAAAAGTAAAAGATTCATAAAAGGGAAATGTTAATCTTGGCAAGGTATTGAAACTAGATTAAGAAAGAGCGTAAAACTATAGTTTGCGTCGAATATCCCTTACCCGGGCTAATTTGTATAAAATAGTTACATGGGTCGACGAGTTATTTAGAATGCGTCTCGTTTCGACAGTTAATTGAACTAAGGGTTGTCACGCACCTAAATCCGCATAAAAGCCTAATATGATTTTAGCATCAACAAATATCCCGAAAATTGCGCACGAAAGGTCGTAAGCACGGGACATACATGATATACCCCGTCAAATCTCCTAGGCGCAATAACTAGGACAACACACCCGAAATAAACCCGTAAATACTATCACCAAGCAAAGCAACACGTTAACCCGAGTGAGTTCCATTCAAACACAACCTAATTTAAATTACCTAGAAAGCATCGTAAAAACGAGGTAAATAAACGCAATAAATAAAGGCGATAAAACTATAATAGAAAGCAAGGAAATAAAACATATAAAACTAAATTAGAAAGCATGTAAATCTAATTAGAAAGCAAGAAATGAAGAAATACAAACTATATTAATGGAGAAGATGATGAATAGTCAACATTCAACCCAAATGGGGTGTCAATCCAAGAATTATTGAAGAAGAACTAACCAAATCACCCAAACCCTAAGCTATTCTACCCTAAAATAGTGTCTATCTGTTATTACAACTAAAAATGGTATATATAGTAAGTTGAAATTAAATTAGAAAAGAAAAGAGAAAAGAAAAGAAAGGGGAAAAATATCTGCAGAAACAGGGGATCGATCGATCGACCCCTTTGGTCGATCGATCGATCAAGGCCAAAATTTCAACTGTCGATGAGGATCGACCGATTGACCAAAATCGTCGATCGATCTATCAAGCAGGGCAGAATCTAGGTAGCTCACTGCATTCCTCTTCTTCTCTTTTGAGTTCTTTATTTTTCCCTTCGCTAAAATTGTCGTAACTTCTTTATACGGACTCGGAATCGCGCACCGTTCAAGGCCATGCGAAGCTAACGAGGAGGGATACAACTTTCGTGAAATGTCAGTCCAGGTACCCAAGCTATGAAAAGACTAAAATGCCCTTGAACGTGCGATTTCGTACGAAACTTCACCGGAATGCGTCCAAACTTCATACTTAGCATCCAATTACCTATAAAAGCTCAATTAACCCCTGCAAGACATGTAAACGTAGAAATCCGGGGTTGTATGGTTAATGAGCATAAATATAAGGAATAAGATACCCGAGGGGGCTAACATGCATCCGTTCGGAGGATGAAATACGCAATATTTGCGTATCATCAACTAAGAGTAGAGTTTTTTCACCTGAAATGAAGCTCTAGTAATGGTAGGATGGATTGTCTAAGAATATGGAAACCGCCTACCTCGTAAGGTGGCCTCAAGGAGGTTCCACAAGCATGCTCCATGAAAGCTCTAAGCAAAACCCCCTTCAACTCCATTAATCTTCCATCTTCATCTTATCCAAAAATGCCCAACAACACCTCCAAATCCGTAGCTTAGCTCCTCCATGGAGGAAATGGGTATTTAGGGTTCAAGTCTGGAAGAATACATATATAATATGTTGTCATAAGGTGGAGGGATAGTGGTTTATTATTGAGAGAGGATGAGAAGTGTTGAAAAGGGAGACCCATCCCCCCTTCTCTCTTTTTCCAACTCAAATAATTTCTCAAATAACCTAAACAAACCCTTATAAAACACCCCCAAACCTAAAATCTCATTTTTTCCCAATGCGGGCTCACCAGATCTCGACCCCTCATCAATCCAACGACCCAAAACGTGACAGCACACAAGGGCAACTTGATTTAAAAAAAATACTATGCTCGTTCGAACGACAATGGCCTCTCATTCAAATGAAAATGGCATCTCATTCGAACTAGCATCCTAACAACCTTCTAACGAGTCTGTTAAGGTATGCAGTGGGGTCTCATTCGATCTCCTCTTCGAACGACTTGGGTTTCTCGTTCGAATGACCTTGATCTTGTTTGAATGACCACTTCCTAATTTTTCTCAAAATTTCCTCATTTTAACCCACAAACTTCCAAGAATCCTCATCAAGACTCCAAAACAGTCAAATGTAGATATAAACCCAGCCGTAATGATTCAAATCCCAAGGTTTTCATATTATTACAACTTACGAGTGGAAAATAATGAAATATTGGGCACAAGTATTACAGAAACTTATATATATATATATATAAGGTTTTGGTGTAAACAATATATCAAAGAATGGTATTTAAGTAAATATAAGAAATAAACGGGGCGAGACGGGTTATGCTTATACATACTAATCTCGAAGCCGCCCCATTTAATTAACGAGTTTTTATTTTAAACCCATGCTTGCTCCTATTAGTTTAAATTGGTTTTTAACCTGTCCCATTAGGGTCGGGTCGAGTTAAATTATCATCCCTAATCGTGAACACAAGTTTGAAAATTTGGGTGGGAATTTTGGCTCCTAAAGGGTCACGGCTTGGTCACGGTCTAGAGTTATGACCCCCATGGTCACAGTCTGGCCGTGACCCATCCCACGTCTACATCACCCTTTACGTTGGACCCATCCTTAGTTATGGATTTTGTGCGGTGGTCACGGATTTGGACCGTGTAACTTGGTTACGGATGTGGACCGTGACCAAATGACTATAACCATTTTCGATTTGGCATAGTGAATTAAGTGTGTGGCCCTCGAACTATTGATTTGGTGTCAATTGAGCTATTAATGTTTTGTTTGTTTAAATTGAGACCTCAAAGTATCAGTTTGGTTTTCAGTTAAGCCCTCGATGTATGTTGTGGTTTAATAGGCCCTCGAATTTTTTATTTTATGTCTAATAGGTCCTTTATTTATAACATAATATTCCTACTTTTAATAAAATTATATTTGTCCCCATAAATTTTTAATCTTATTATAAAAATTGGTTATGGGTTGAAATCCAACTCTACAGTTATTCCTCTTCGAAATATTCTTTTATTAGTTGAATTATAGGCTAGGATTCGATTCTATAATTCTATAATGACTTATTTTTTAAAACAGTTAGCAAAGTATATCTTAATTTTTTATGGATTTACTTATAATGACTTTTTTAGTACTAGGTTTGGAATCTCTAGTGGTTTTAACTTTATATGATTAAAGGCTTATTATGTTTCACAAATACAAACAATATCTAGAGATTTTGACTAATACCTTAGCATAATCGGCATATTCACCTAATGTTGGCATGTCTCTAGTTTATGGAGGTGGCTAATATCATTCTAACCTTCCTTAGATGAGGCACATCACATATATGCTTTGTTTCATACTACAAACCGTAACTATAGATGGTTATTTGAATTGAATGGATAATGGAACAACAATTAAACAAGATACTATTATAAAGATAAAATGGAATAAAGATTACGACGTTCCCTCTGAAAGAGAAGATTATATATCAATATGGAAATTATACAAAGGCATAAGGGTGTCTATAGGACGTCAGGATTGAAAAAAATACTATTTTCCCTAAGAGGATCTGAGAGATCAGACTTCTCTTTAACTCAAGAATACTTAGTTAATATGTGTCCCTTATCATTACATATGGAGGACTTTTATAGGAACTTTCGAACTCTAAACTTAGACTTAAAATGTAAACAAAAGTACAATAATTCAAAAGCGCTAGACACTAATACAAAAATTCACTCTACTATCAAACACCGTTGCTAAAAGTAAAAAGAAAAAGACAACATCACAATAAATAATGTTAGGGGGTCTTTTTTCACATGATAATTTCATCCTTCCATCACATTCTCAATATAATGCCATCCTCTTTTCATTAAATCTACCACATAAGTAGGCTCCATCGTCTTCAAAGTTTAGAACATATGATTTTAGGTCATTATTTTTTTACGATTTTACTAATGTAGCGTCGACAAAGTTTTGCAACACCCCTTATTTTCCATGTATCGAGTGGATAAACATCAACGCCAAAAATAGGGGATGCCACATAATTTATATTATGATATGCATTAATTAATGACCGAATAAACTAAAATCATCCATGACAGTATATGCAGATGCATATAAATTAAGATTAATAAATATAAGACTTAAATAATTGAAACAATAAAACTGAATAAGTCCACAATACAAATGTCCCAACTGCTCGTAAACTATAATGAAAATGTACACAACTCCGAAACCCACCACGGCTCATAAAAGTAAGTTATGATTGTAAAGTGAATATGGTGAGAAATAACTCCATTGGTCATATTTCAATAACTGGATAAGGTTGACCATGCAATTGGTCCACTCATACATGCTCGTGCAACTATTGAATACCTAAAAAACAATATTTGGGAAATAATGTGGGTTAGATACCTCAAATAAGCAAGAGATGGCGTATCATGTGTAATAGTATTAAATACGACACATTTAACATCACACTGACACTCAAATCCAAAATACCTCAACCCACCTATCCTAAGGTAGTCATAGCCACACTTTTCCGTCCTACTCAAGACATAACTAACAACGTAAGTATCCAAATCCCAAGACTAACAATGTTACCTTCATACTCCATAACCCATAATATAGTATAATATTTTCATTAATACTCATACATTCATATAACTAACCACTTATAGTATCATCAACCCACGTAATGTCCAAATAAATTAAGTCCTTTAATAAGGTTACCTATTACCCCATATAGTAGCTATGAAATCCATACTCATCACTAAACTAATTACGAAACTACCCAATATCCCGGTACATCCTACACATCAGTAGTAAACAACTATGATATATGATATCCCCATGACCCAACCCATCACTAGCCTAGCTACCTAACTAGTTACTATACATATGACTACCAAACTTCACGAATATATCTACATGATATCACTCTAAGAATCCAACATAACAATGTAACAAGAAGGCTTTAACCTTTGGCGACTTCTCTTGTGCCTATATAGGGTCAATCAATACGATGTCCCACCCTAACAGATTGTTGAACATCCACAAATAGAGATAAGGAGAAATCGCTACATAGTCATACCACCACGTAAACACATACCAAGATTTGCATGATGGATCAATCCTTCTCTATCTCCCACTCGTGAAACAGTTGACGAACTGAACGTAGGACTAGGATATAGACCTATACACAGTCTATGTCATCATCCATAGTGATAATCCACGATCCTGTGAAATAATCCCATCAATTCCCCCTTCGATAGATTTTTCATGAATACACACCCGCACATGGTATGTCCACAAATAACACACAAATCATATATACATTAAATGCGTAAATGAATATATTGTACTCTCTTAAATGTACGTAACAAATTATACGCTCCTATCACTAAACCTCAAATCACATGACCACAATCTCTATAAAAATAAGTAAGATTAGAACCACTAATATCCTAATCAAATCCTTTTAGGTAAGTCCTAAGGGAAAACAAAGGTTTTAACAAAAATAGCAAATGAATGACATTTATGCCCGGTTTCGTGCGCACATGGCCTGTTTTGTGGTCGTGCACAGGGGGTTCTGTTCGTAAACTTTCTGCCTAGATTTGTGCACATGTGGCTATTTAGTAGTCCTGCGCACATAACCCTATTCGAGACCACCTTCTCCAAGCGAACCCAAAACGACGACGTACCGTTAAATCTCGGCCATAGGTTTATAAACTCGACTTTATTAGCACCAAATCGTCATTAAACTTTATACTAACCCATAATCAATCCTAGAGCACATCAAATAAACATGTTTTTAACATTGTATGGTCATTAAAACAAGGGGTAAATCGTCAATTTTAATATGTGTTTATTAAATATTCAAATGAATTCCTTGTTTAATCAACAAAACGAGTCTTTAACAATTGAATTCTCTTCTAAATACATAGTTCATCTTAATAAATCAATACTAATTAGATTTACGATAAATCTAAACAAGTTTTAATCATAAAATCATCATAATATATAAGGTACAAACTATTAATACATCATCATATTTAAGTTTATCATGTGTCTAGACCCAAAATAGATGACGAGGGTAATTAATCATAAATAAGTTACATAAAATACGTAGTAAAACAAGTTATTTCTTACTTGAATTTGGAAGATGAAGTCTCTTTGATTTAATTATTTAGGTTATTCCTTGAGTTCCCCCCAAATCCCTTATTTGGTTCTCTCAAAATCTATCCTAGTGTCTAAGGTTTGTGTTGTATTTAAAGTTAGTGTTTAGTGAGAGTTAAATCTCTTTTAAAACCCTTAATCCTACATGTCTTATATGATCATAGTTTAAGACGTCTAAATAAGCCCAAAAATTATATCCATACACTTTCAAAACTTAGCCTAAAGGGTAACCCACTCTTGGGGCCCAAATAAATAATAAATATGACTGAATGAAAGCTTTGATTATATAGGCTAAATGTAATAACCCGTAATTTTAATGTATTAATTAAATGGTAAAAACTTATTATTTATGATTATATGTGCATGTATTGACATATGATGTCACTATTTAAATTTTCATATGTGTTATATTGTGTGTATATTATTTAAAAGTGAACTCGGACTTAATAAACGGTAATTAATTGATAATTATTTAATAATTATTTTAAGTATTATTAATCCTAGACTTTACCAGTCACAATATTTGGGATATTAGTTGGATACTTTGGACTGACGTTCATGACATATAGAATATTTAGTTAGGACTTAAAATAGTGGTTAGTGTATAGATTGGCCTATGTTTTGGACTATTTGGATATGATTTAGGGATTAATGGGTCATGCCTAATAAGGGGCCCAAATCTAATTTTGTGGATAGCAATATAAATAAAGAGAATAGGTTTAAGAGGAATCATTTTAACATATTAGAAAGAAAACCTTAAAGCAAGAGAAATGAGGCTACTTGGAGAAGAAGAAAAGTGGGACAATTGGATTTGGATAAGGAGATAATTGTGAAGATTGTATTGGCACTTCATCTCTCAAATCAAGACAAGCTTACTTTATATAAAGATGTAATTGATTTTGTTTTATTATATCCTCACTCATTGGATTCCAAACCTAACCTTAATATAGTTCGAGTTATGTGTTAAATCTATAATTTTAGGAATTATTAACTTTTAAATTTAGGTTAAACACCATGTGTTCTAGAATAATTGATGAAATTCAATGTAAATTTTGATTGTATGGATAAATTGATATTTGATTAATGTTAAATTTGCATAATTGAGGAGATGCCCCTTTTATATGCCATGAAATTGTTGAGAAATCAGGGATTTAGGGATAAAAGTGAATTATAGGGTTCAAAGACTTTAGATTTAGAAATACAAATCAAAGGGTTCTATGAATCAACTATAAATTGCAAAGGCGATAAATAATTTAATTTTGTAAAATTATAAAGATAAGCTAGGATACAATTAGAGGTGATCGGACCTTATGGTATACGAAAACAACAGAATTTGCACATAGGAATCATGACAGGTGCTCTAGGTTGAAGAAAATGGAATTTTGGAAGGTTTTGTAGTTTAGCCATGCGAACGGCCACAATTGTGGGCCGTGTGAACGACTATTCTTTTGTCTTGTGCGTACGTCCAAGGCAAAATTATAATTTTTCCTAAAATAGCGAAAAAAAGGAATGTGGAATAAACATTGGGACTTAGATTATAGTGATTCAAGACATTTAATTGTGTGTGCATAATTACTTAACTATAAGGTAAGTAAGTTAATATATAGAGGAAAGACTTGTAACCCTTATGTGAAGTAGGTTTACTTATTTTATTCTTTATGTGTGACATAGCCGTGGGATATGTACGAGAGGGGATATATGTATGGGGCACGAGTGACAATGATTAAGTTGGAACCTTGATATGATGAGATGGGTTTACCTTGAATATGGTCACCCCGTACATTACGCGATGAAATTCTTGTTGTATATAGAGTAAAGTGCTCAGGCTCATCCGTTCATATAACTTTGAGTATGAGGCTATATGACTGGTGTGAAGATGTAGTAATTATATATTTGGATATGATTTGATGGTTATAGGTATGGGACAACCTATAATTAAGCCTGATATGCACGAGCAATCCCTGAAAATAGTAGGATTGGCATTTATTATGTTCGGTCTTGAGGAGGGCCCTTGTATGAGGTACGAGTGTTGGAACGTGCCTTTATTGTGTGGATATAGATGTAGAGAATACTTCTATTGAGATATTATACAATTGAGATGTATAAGATGATTAATTAGTGAATACTTCTATTGAGATATTATACAATTGAAATGTATAAGATGATTAAGTAGCAAATATTTATATTGAGATATTATAAAATTGAGATGTATAATATGATTAAGTAGCGAATAAATCTATTAGTATATTACACAATTGATATGTATAGGATGGTTAAGTAACGAATACTTCAATTGGGATATTATACAATTGAGATATATACGATGATTTAAGTATCGAATACTTCTATTAAGATATTATACAACTGAGACGTATAAGATGATTAAAATCAGAATTAGTAAGTATGAGGCCATTAATATTAATAAGACTTAAACATTGGGAAATATGGACTTAGGACATAGGCCTCCAGTGAAGCATCACCTCTAATTCAGACTCGAACTCATCCTAGATGTTGTTTATATAGGATGTAGATGTTGAGCCTGCGTGTTCACCCTCTTTATTACTTTTGATATCCAGTTGAGTCAGATGTATATAGTAGATCATTTCAGTAGTTTGGTTTACATTGATACAATTGAGGTTACACAGTGGTATTAGTACTATTTGATGGTTTTGAACCAGAGTTACGTGGTTCACCTATAATATGTTTTAGTTATTTATTTTTATTCATTTAGTTTTATTTCAATTATGTTTATAATGATATTCAACTATTTGAATCTCGTGAATTTGTATTAGGCCTGATCAATCTATTATTAAATTTTACGGAATGTCACACTAAATAACCTCTAAAAATGATTTCATATTATGAGATTATGCGAGTATTGATTTTGTGACAACCTGTATATAATTATGATAAATTATATTTAAATTATACTTATCTTATGTGATATGAATAATGTGTTATTAGTATATCTAATGTTGAGTGATTATGGTTAGTATAATTCTACTTTCATAAATCATGAAATGTCGAATTATTTACGAACACAAGATTTGGTTATTTTTGATAGAAATGTTCCTGTTTAAGACTAGTTTTGACCCTTGTAACATTACAATTTACTTGAGGTGAAAACTACATAGTTGTAGAAATTTTAGTTAGGGTTGTAACACAATAAACGGTGCATCAAACGTATGTTCGAGTAAGATTTTAGGTCGAAATTACGAGAAGGGGAAAATCTGTCAATTCCCTTAAGTGGTAAATTGTCTTATATTAAACCAAATGTTTTAATTTGATTTGATGGATTGGGAGGCAGCCTTGGCCGACTTAAAACTCTCCCTTAACCTTATTTCTTCAGCATGTAAGTCCCTAGGTTCAGTTTGAGGTGTTATTAGCTTGGGGAAAGAGAGGTAGAAGTTAAGGAAGAAAGGGTTACAAGGAAAATCTAGGAAAACAATTCCAAGAAAATCCTTAAGGTGTTTCCAAGGTAATATTATGTGTTAATATTGTTTTATTCTTCTATTATACTTATTTAAAAGTATATAAATCGTGAAATATTGATCCAAATTCCATCCTCCTTTGTGATAATATGTATTGGTTCATATGTGAGATAAGCGGTGTTATAGGTTATATTGCTTTGTATTGAAACCCTTGGTATTAAAACTTGCATATCTCTTTGTGTGCTTACTGGAATTCAGAAATTCCAATTCTATATGAAAATAGACTCATATATTCATATCTTATCCGAAAATTAGAATTTAACTCCTTATGATTAGGCTTTAGTGATGGTTGTAAGTTGGTATATAGTTGCTGTTTGTATATTTCATTTCGGTATGCCCTGAGTTTGGTCAAGATTTTGAGATAGCAAATGAAGTCCAAATATTATGAAACTTTAATTCTGTACTATTAAGTATGTCTACTGAAAGTGTGTTGAAAATTATGGAAAATTATGCTGTATAAAAATTATGAAAATTCTTGGAAGTCGAAGGAACAATAGAGGAGTTTGTAGGGCAGATTTCTTGTGTCGTAAAGAAATAGTCATAACTTGCACTAGGGAGCTTGGAAAATTACACCGTCACTTGTTATGGAAAGTATATTCATATATGTTTTCATATTGATAAGTTTGGACACCTGTATGTGTGCAATTAATGAATATGAGAAGGTTAAGTATGGAGGACAATAATTTCAGGCCATACTGGATATCCCATGAAAAAATATTTTTATCTGCTCCTTCCCAAGGGTATTTTGAGTACATGTTTCATGAGTATATATATTCAGAAGTATACTTTTATGTTTACTTTAGTTTAGTTATAAATTATTTACGATGTAGTTTCTAGGGTTGAATGTTCATGACCTTATCAACATATATACCATTGTTTCGTCTTTACATATGTTTCATGGAATATGACTTGAGTAGAATCATATTGTGGTTGTGTACTCATTTAAAGCTACATAATTATATTAATATAATACTTATGATTGAGCTTTAGTACTGATTTAGTTGGATTAACAGGTGTAAGGGAAAATCAACCAAGTTCAGCTCCACTAGAGGGAAACGGGAATACATAGTTGACAACCCAATGTGAGTGTACTTACTGAGTTGATTTTGGATATGATGTATATGTATTATATATTGAGATGTTATGGCTCATTTAAAATCCAAGAGATGTTGATATGTTATGGCTTATTTAAAAGCCAAGATATGTTGAGATGTTATGGCTTTATAAAAGTCAGGATATGTTGAGTTGCTATGCAATTCAGGAGATGTTAGGTTTTTAAAACCTATGGATATGATTATTGCCTACGGGCAGGAGATGTGGGGTTTATTAACTCCAGATATGCATATGGCCTAATTTGGCACAGAGACGTATATATTAATATGTTGAGATGTTAATATAGTACTTTTACTATATAAAGATGTAGTACATTCACTGAGTTTTTAAACTCATGGTTTTATATGTTTACATTTTCAGGTTTTTCAGCTGCCATTGCCAGGTCTAGGAGGTTGAGTACATAAAAGTAGGGTCTTGTTAGTTTGTTTTATACACTGCACTAGTTGTAATTAAGTTGAAGGATATGTGAGTTCTGTTGAAATTATGTCTCCTTAAAACGATTGGATTTTTTGTAATATTCCGCCTTTTAACCTTAAAGTTGTTTCAATATGTATTACCTAAATAATAAATAAATTATAATTGTGGTTTGTAAACTATTTAGTTAATTATATCCTAATGGGCTTAGGGGGTGACATATTTGTTGCCCAAAGATTTGGAATGGAGAATTTTTCATTATCGATCTCCCTCGTCGTGGGTCATATTGCCATTATTAGTTATCTTAACCATAGTTAGTTGGCCTTATTTTTTCAACAAATATTCATAAAAGAGTGACCTTTCCCCAAAACAAACTGAACACCCACTATCTAGATAAGCACATAATTTGTATTTATCAAATCTTTTTATTCATATATTTATTATAATGTGGATACTCTTAACATTAGTATATGATATAGAATACTTAATTTTTTAAATTATTTTTTGCAATATCTGTTGATGAATTCTTCACATTGTTTTTGTGTCATTTCTTTTTCTTGTTTGGTTAAGATTTTGCTGATCTTCATTTATTAGTATACTAGTGGCTCTTTATCCTAATATTTTTATGTCACTTATTGTGGCAAACTCATGTTATTTATTTCGTCATTAACTCGAGAAAAGCCACCTTATTCTAACATATACACTCTTGGTGTTTTTATCTTAATTTTCTCTTGTTTATCAATTTTTATTACACTTTGTTTTTTAGTATTAACATAAATTGGATTATTAAAACTCTTTATTAATTTATTTTCTAATCTAGTTTCACTTGGAATTATTCTTTTTGGTTTCATTCTACCTAATTGTACTCCATTCATTGGTTCAAATTTATCTCTCTCTATTATTCAATGTTGCATTCTGGGATATATAGTATTATATAATTTATGAATTATATTCCAAAATGTTCTTAAAGGAAATGTTGTACCATGCATATCTATTCCTATAATTTTTATTTTTAATGTTAAGAATATATTTACAAATTAGTCTTTCAAACTAATATAGTATCCTAGTCTACTATTAAATCTTGTTGGTCCTGTATAAAAATTACTTTTCATTCTGCTAATTATTGATATTCCAATTTTTTTTTACTTAACATCACAAGAAAATATAAAAATATATACATCCCGACCTTTATCAAACAAGGTAATTATTTGTATTTGCACACTTCCATTATGTATATACTTATTTTATTGCCTCTGTTATGTTTTAATATATTATAAAATTTTATTAAGATTTCTTCTACATCATATTCACAATTTTTTATCTACATGTCCTTTCTTTCTTTCGCATATGTATTTACTTTTTAGCCTAAAAATTAATTTTTGATATACTTCTTCCTCATGTACAAAAGGTGATAATATCCAGTCCTTACTTATATCTCTATCATGCGTATTTTCTATTACAAATTATTCACCTCTTAATTCTCCAATATTAACTTAATTTGACATAAGAAATTTTATTTATTCATCATTATATACATCATCGATGTGTTATTCTTCCTTTTTATTTTTTATTTTTAGTATACCTTAGTTGTTGGTTAATGCTAACTTTAGATCTTCTTCTTCTTCTTCTTCTTCTTCTTCTTCTTCTTCTTATTATTATTATTATTATTATTATTATTATTATTATTATTATTATTATCATCATCTCAACTTCCTAAAACTTCTATTAATTTGTTGACGGGACTTTAGGTTGAATAGGCCACATGGCATAACATGTGGCACCTAGAAGTCAAGGCGGCGTAATCGACCTAAGATCACGGAGTTACTACTAGAGAATCAAGAAGGACGACATGCAAACACAGTCGAATACAAGTCAACCATAACTCTATCACTCCAAAGATAACGATCAATGAGATAATAAATAATGGAGATAACTAGATTTATAGGGCACTTGAATATATAAATAGCAACGATCCTAACTATTTTGGGTACGATCAATTGCATTCTTGTAATCACGACTTAAACTCTCAGCTAAAAACCCCAGCACTCCAGCCATCCTCTATTATTCTCAGCTAATAAACAACTCCCTCCCTTCCTCATGGACGTCGATAAGATGATCTCGCAAGCCACATAATTATCTATGTTCATCCCTATATTGCATTCACATCTTAGGTTTGATTAGTAATATTGTAATTATATGGGTTCAATAACCCCTACCATTTGGCACATTCTATGGGAAAGCTTTGAATCCCCACCACTGAGAAATATCATCCCCGTAATAATATGAATGCTCACTAATCTCATCGCTCGCATGCTAAAAGTTGTGTCCAATATGAGATATGAATCTTCGAGACGGAACAGACTCCTTCGAGATCCCCTCCATCTCTAAGTGAAATGAGGTTAAGAAGATACATGATCGAGTCGGAAACCGAGCGTCCGTGTAAATACGCTAATCGTTGTTATCGGCTTCCAACCACAATACAAAAACCTAAACTTTAACTACACTCTTGTGGAGTATAGTGGCGAGTCTGGGTATCGAATCCACAGGGAACTAGGACGAGTGAACGTGACGACAAAGGTAAGACTGTTAACCCTAACTTGACTCTAAAAAGAAATAAAAATAAGATGATTGAGTGAGAAAGGGAAAAGGGAAAAATAAAGAAGTTAACTAAAACTAATTGGAAAATTAAGGTAGAGACACAATCCCCCAACCCTAGTGTATTGATGGTATAAAACTAATCGTAAATTTAACTGATTAATTTGACCCGGAATTTAGTACTCCCAAGCATTACGTATACGAGGTTCAAGCCCGCGTCATACTTAATCTGAGGATGAGTAAATCAGTATCGTGATAGTAGCACTCGAATTGCACTCTAAATCATCACGAGTACCCAGAGGCAAACGAGATATAAAGATCTACAATTGTTGTGTAACTACGCAATACGATCATAATCAATCATTAAATTCAGAGGACTAATATTATACACATGCAATTAACACATCAGATTGGGTTCATGTATCCCAACCTTTAAAAACCTAGCCTAACATGGTAAATAATAATAAAAGTGCTGGAAATAGAAATTACCACGACTGAAGCACAAGAACATGCAAGAAGAAATCAAAGATTGAAGAAAAACCGAAAAAGCTCTTGAATTAATGGTGCAAAATATGTGAATCTTTCTCCTAGATGTTCCTACTTGTTATGGAGCTTTTACATGAATGAAATCTTCATAAAAAGAGTCCTAATGACTAAATATATAGCCTAGAGGTCGTTTAGAAGAGTCCCCAAAACATAAAACTCTTTTGGCTAAAAGATAAGCACAAAATAAAAATCCCGCATCTGCCAATTTGTCACACTTAGAAAGCGTGACTAATTTTGTAACGGATTCTGAGCGTGGCTAATGGGCGAACCGGTTCGGGTTCTGGGTGTACCGGTTCGGGTGAGTTGGCTGGTTTCTGGGCCTCTTTCAACACTTAGAATATTTTCCAACTTTCTTCTTTTCTTCCTTGGATATTTTCTCAACTTCAAATGATCATAACTCCTTCACCGTAGCTCGGATTTGGGTGTCGTTTTTTCCAGTATTCTCATTGTTACAAGATCTTCAACTTTCCAGAAGGCCCCACCTACGGAATCGGGCTGTAGAATTACGAAAATGCCCTTGAACTTGCCTTCCTAGCCTTTCTTCTATGATTTTTCCGCGACTTCAAGGGATCATAACTCTTTCACCGTAGCTCGAATTGAGGTGCTGTTTTTTCTAGTGTTCTTGTAATTGAAAGATCTTCAACTTTCCAGTTGGCCCCAGTTCCGGACTAAGGCTGTAAAATTACGAAAATGCCCTTCAACTCCCCGATTCTTGGTTTCTTTCACTATTTTGAGTTCTCTTTTCCATCTTTCTTGCATGAAATACCTGTAAAACACATAAGAGATACAAAAATACGAAATACTTGCCAAAAAGGGTTAGTAGCATAGATATGAAATAAATCCAAGCTATTTACACCGCACGGGATCGTAAAAATACCGAAATTAAGGGGATAAATGTGAAGAATTTATGCCTAATCAAACCCCCCTAACTTAGAACTTTGCGCGTCCCGAGCAATGTAAAAGAAAGAGAGTATGAGTTAAGGACCCTTCAAAAACTTTATTGGGATAGAATGCCTTTGTCGCGGGCAAGCGATTGCATTTAGCGTATGCAACAAGCCTTTAAACCCCTAGGTTACCCTAGTAGGACGAGTGGTGTCTCGTGAGGGTTTGTAGTGAATATACCCACAAAATTCATTATTGACTCAAAGAAATATCAAAATACTTAAAAATTGTAAAAATTAAACTCCCCAAAACAGTCACCTTAAAGTCATATTTAGGAGTCTCAAGTCAGAGTGTGTGTGTGCGAAGCCAAAAATTGAACCGCTAACTTCCATCGATTGATCATTACGTTACTTTCCGAAAATTCGTTTTGATTAAAATGCTCACGGGATGCTCTCTCAAACGAATCTCTCGGAATGTGGCTATTCTCTCGGTATGCGTGATTTATAAAGAGTAAATATAATGTACGCAAAGTCACGCACACAAATTAAAAGACGGAAATTTTTGGGTGAAAAGATCTCTTCATCGGAATACAGTCATAGGGAAATGGGAACCATCATCTCTTTTTCACACCATGTAATCTCTTTTATTATCTTTTTGTGTTTTAATTCTCCACGCGGTAACCAATTTCGCAATTCGAACTTAGTTAGGACTTTTTCGGGTTTAAGGTGTAATTGGGTAACATGAAATGGTTGGGAAATTCGGAATTGGAAATTTTTCTTATGATGTCCGTTAGTGATTTTTTTTTTTTTTTTTGCTCATTTTCTCTTCTTTTTCTATATTTTTTTTTCACTTTTCTTTTCTTGCTATTTTTTGTTGAGCATTCTTCTATTTTTTTCTTGCCCCTTTTTGTTGCACTTTTCGGACTTAAATTATGACTTTTTTCATTTTTCACAATTCCGGGCTATTTTGGGTTTTTCGGGTTGTCAAACGAAAGGGAAAATTATTCGGCTCAATTTGGGTTGCAAAGGGTGATTTTTCGCTACTTTTTTCTGGCCAAAATTTTTGGGTAACAAACGATGGCCTACTTCATTGTCCGAATTACTTATTAATTTACCATATATGTCTCGAGATTAATTTAATTTAGAGATTTGTAGCGCGCATTTCGAGACAACATTCCATTTTCTATAACCGATCAAAACAATAAAATAGAGATCATCAACGACTTTTGTAAAACGCTGAATTAGAACTATGAGTTAACCATTAACTCGGATTGATTTAAAAACTCAAAAAGATCGATAGGCTCGAAATCTCACCGGGTTTTGTTAATCTCCACACTTATTTGTAAAGTCGTCAATTTTCGCACAATTTCCATCTTTGGTCAATTTCGGCTTTGTGCATTTGATTTTTTACAACTTGAGACAAAATATTTGTGACATTTTCGAAGCTTTTAAATTCCAATCTTTATTTATTTTGAAGAAAAATATTTTTGGCTTTTTCAAAATCTTTCAATTTTTTTTTCTAAAAAAAACACTCTTGGAAAGAACATGTGATCGAATCAATGAATCTAAACAATAAACGGGAAGAATATCCCACACCCCCTAACTTAAATGTTGCATTGTCCTCAATGCGAATCAAGAACACAACATAAAGAGAGGAAAAAAACGATATTACCCAAAATGGAGCGATCCCCGATGAATGTGAGTCCATTGAATCTACAAAACGTGTTAGAACCAAGCATAGCAAAAAGAATAACAAGAATTCTAAACTAAAAAAAAGAGTTAACTATTGTACAACCTACGATTTTCAAATTCTAATAAGTTATACACTAGAAGTCGAAAAATTTGAGGGTCCACCCAAAATACAATATGACTTTGAGGGATTAATGGTGTACCCTCACTAGAATGCATGCCTCCTAAAAAAATATAATTCCGTTTGAACAACGGAAGGCATGTGCAAAGTGGAAGAAATGAACCATCACCATTTAAAAAATTTAGGGGGATAATGAGGGATTTGAGTGCATAGGGGGACAAGTACCATTGGGATCCAAGAGAAATAGAATCATGTCCCAAAGATTTTTCAAGTAGTATGGGAAGCATATCACACAAAAATAAATAGTCCATTTTGGAAAATAATTCAAGCATAGAGTCCTTGTCCTCAAAATCTTCTCCCCCAAAATTTTCAACTGGATCTGGTGGAGTGACACGTCTAAGTGTATGGCCCGTAAGATGAAGCATCTCAAAAAAACATTCCCATACAAGAATCGGATCAACATCCTCAAGACATTCATCCAGTTCTTGTAATGGATTTAATGGTTAGATAATAGTGGTGACACAAGGAGACAGTTGATCCTCAACCTCAATAGGTTTTGAAATATTTATAATAGGTTCAGATTCAAAAGTACTTGGATCACTCTCAATGATTTCGTTCTCAAAATTGTTAGGGGAAGCGCAAGTCCCGACTTTCTCTAAGCTATCCAAATAATCATTAAACTCCTTGCAAGTTGCTCTAACTTTCAACTCTAAAGTAGCAAGGTCGTCGAATTGCTTTTTGCTAATAAGCATGAGTTCTTCCAAAGTAGGCTTCCTTGGTTCTAGCACCTCGGATTCCTCATTTGGTTGAAAACATTCTTCAATTTCAAAAATATCGGAAGGAAAATCCTCATTGGGTTCAAATAATGCATCTAACTCTTGCTCCCAATAACGATTTTTTCCCGATATTCTTTTTCAAGTCTTTTTTCTTCAAGTAATTCATTTTGATAAATTTGGATGGCCTTAGCACTGGGTTTGTATTTTTTATACTCATCTTTAGTGATATTGATCCAATCTTTATAAATCTTGAGCTCCTCCTCGTCCTCACTATTATCATAACAATTAAACTCACCAAAGGAGTTAAAGTAAGACATTTCAAATTGGGCAATTAAAAAACGTGACACCCATATTTTTGGATTTTTTTTTAAAAGATCAAATTCGGGATTAACCAACCTAACCTAAAGTCTACCTAATTCCCCGGCAACAGTCGAAAACCGAGCGTCCGTGTAAATACGCTAATCGTTGTTATCGGCTTCCAAGCACAATACAAAAACCTAAACTTTAACTACACTCTTGTGGAGTATAGTGGCGAGTCTGGGTATCGAATCCACAGGGAACTAGGACGAGTGAACGTGACGACAAAGGTAAGACTGTTAACCCTAACTTGACTCTAAAAAGAAATAAAAATAAGATGATTGAGTGAGAAAGGGAAAAGAGAAAAATAAAGAAGTTAACTAAAACTGATTGGAAAATTAAGGTAGAGACACAATCCCCCAACCCTAGTGTATTGATGGTATAAAACTAATCGTAAATTTAACTGATTAATTTGACCCGGAATTTAGTACTCCTAAGCATTACGTATACGAGGTTCAAGCCCGCGTCATACTTAATCTGAGGATGAGTAAATCAGTATCGCGATAGTAGCACTCGAATTGCACTCTAAATCATCACGAGTACCCAGAGGCAAACGAGATATAAAGATCTACAATTGTTGTGTAACTACGCAATACGATCATAATCAATCATAAAATTCAGAGGACTAATATTATACACATGCAATTAACACATCAGGTTGGGTTCATGTATCCCAACCTTTAAAAACCTAGCCTAACATGGTAAATAATAATAAAAGTGCTGGAAATAGAAATTACCACGACTGAAGCACAAGAACATGCAAGAAGAAATCAAAGATTGAAGAAAAATCGAAAAAACTCTTGAATTAATGGTGCAAAATATGTGAATCTTTCTCCTAGATGTTCCTACTTGTTATGGAGCTTTTACATGAATGAAATCTTCATAAAAAGAGTCCTAATGACTAAATATATAGCCTAGAGGTCGTTTAGAAGAGTCCCCAAAACATAAAACTCTTTTGGCTAAAAGATAAGCACAAAATAAAAATCCCGCATCTGCCAATTTGTCACACTTAGAAAGCGTGACTAATTTTGTAACGGATTCTGAGCGTGGCTAATGGGCGAACCGGTTCGGGTTCTGGGTGTACCGGTTCGGGTGAGTTGGCTGGTTTCTGGGCCTCTTTCAACACTTAGAATATTTTCCAACTTTCTTCTTTTCTTCCTTGGATATTTTCTCAACTTCAAATGATCATAACTCCTTCACCGTAGCTCGGATTTGGGTGTCGTTTTTTCCAGTATTCTCATTGTTACAAGATCTTCAACTTTCCAGAAGGCCCCACCTACGGAATCGGGCTGTAGAATTACGAAAATGCCCTTGAACTTGCCTTCCTAGCCTTTCTTCTATGATTTTTCCGCGACTTCAAGGGATCATAACTCTTTCACCGTAGCTCGAATTGAGGTGCTGTTTTTTCTAGTGTTCTTGTAATTGAAAGATCTTCAACTTTCCAGTTGGCCCCAGTTCCGGACTAAGGCTGTAAAATTACGAAAATGCCCTTCAACTCCCCGATTCTTGGTTTCTTTCACTATTTTGAGTTCTCTTTTCCATCTTTCTTGCATGAAATACCTGTAAAACACATAAGAGATACAAAAATACGAAATACTTGCCAAAAAGGGTTAGTAGCATAGATATGAAATAAATCCAAGCTATTTACACCGCACGGGATCGTAAAAATACCGAAATTAAGGGGATAAATGTGAAGAATTTATGCCTAATCAAACCCCCCTAACTTAGAACTTTGCGCGTCCCGAGCAATGTAAAAGAACGAGAGTATGAGTTAAGGACCCTTCAAAAACTTTATTGGGATAGAATGCCTTTGTCGCGGGCAAGCGATTGCATTTAGCGTATGCAACAAGCCTTTAAACCCCTAGGTTACCCTAGTAGGACGAGTGGTGTCTCGTGAGGGTTTGTAGTGAATATACCCACAAAATTCATTATTGACTCAAAGAAATATCAAAATACTTAAAAATTGTAAAAATTAAACTCCCCAAAACAGTCACCTTAAAGTCATATTTAGGAGTCTCAAGTCAGAGTGTGTGTGTGCGAAGCCAAAAATTGAACCGCTAACTTCCATCGATTGATCATTACGTTACTTTCCGAAAATTCGTTTTGATTAAAATGCTCACGGGATGCTCTCTCAAACGAATCTCTCGGAATGTGTCTATTCTCTCGGTATGCGTGATTTATAAAGAGTAAATATAATGTACGCAAAGTCACGCACACAAATTAAAAGACGGAAATTTTTGGGTGAAAAGATCTCTTCATCGGAATACAGTCATAGGGAAATGGGAACCATCATCTCTTTTTCACACCATGTAATCTCTTTTATTATCTTTTTGTGTTTTAATTCTCCACGCGGTAACCAATTTCGCAATTCGAACTTAGTTAGGACTTTTTCGGGTTTAAGGTGTAATTGGGTAACATGAAATGGTTGGGAAATTCGGAATTGGAAATTTTTCTTATGATGTCCATTAGTGATTTTTTTTTTTTTTTTTTGCTCATTTTCTCTTCTTTTTCTATATTTTTTTTTCACTTTTCTTTTCTTGCTATTTTTTGTTGAGCATTCTTCTATTTTTTTCTTGCCCCTTTTTGTTGCACTTTTCGGACTTAAATTATGACTTTTTTCATTTTTCACAATTCCGGGCTATTTTGGGTTTTTCGGGTTGTCAAACGAAAGGGAAAATTATTCGGCTCAATTTGGGTTGCAAAGGGTGATTTTTCGCTACTTTTTTCTGGCCAAAATTTTTGGGTAACAAACGATGGCCTACTTCATTGTCCGAATTACTTATTAATTTACCATATATGTCTCGAGATTAATTTAATTTAGAGATTTGTAGCGCGCATTTCGAGACAACATTCCATTTTCTATAACCGATCAAAACAATAAAATAGAGATCATCAACGACTTTTGTAAAACGCTGAATTAGAACTATGAGTTAACCATTAACTCGGATTGATTTAAAAACTCAAAAAGATCGATAGGCTCGAAATCTCACCGGGTTTTGTTAATCTCCACACTTATTTGTAAAGTCGTCAATTTTCGCACAATTTCCATCTTTGGTCAATTTCGGCTTTGTGCATTTGATTTTTTACAACTTGAGACAAAATATTTGTGACATTTTCGAAGCTTTTAAATTCCAATCTTTATTTATTTTGAAGAAAAATATTTTTGGCTTTTTCAAAATCTTTCAATTTTTTTTTCTAAAAAAAACACTCTTGGAAAGAACATGTGATCGAATCAATGAATCTAAACAATAAACGGGAAGAATATCCCACACCCCCTAACTTAAATGTTGCATTGTCCTCAATGCGAATCAAGAACACAACATAAAGAGAGGAAAAAAACGATATTACCCAAAATGGAGCGATCCCCGATGAATGTGAGTCCATTGAATCTACAAAACGTGTTAGAACCAAGCATAGCAAAAAGAATAACAAGAATTCTAAACTAAAAAAAAGAGTTAACTATTGTACAACCTACGATTTTCAAATTCTAATAAGTTATACACTAGAAGTCGAAAAATTTGAGGGTCCACCCAAAATACAATATGACTTTGAGGGATTAATGGTGTACCCTCACTAGAATGCATGCCTCCTAAAAAAATATAATTCCGTTTGAACAACGGAAGGCATGTGCAAAGTGGAAGAAATGAACCATCACCATTTAAAAAATTTAGGGGGATAATGAGGGATTTGAGTGCATAGGGGGACAAGTACCATTGGGATCCAAGAGAAATAGAATCATGTCCCAAAGATTTTTCAAGTAGTATGGGAAGCATATCACACAAAAATAAATAGTCCATTTTGGAAAATAATTCAAGCATAGAGTCCTTGTCCTCAAAATCTTCTCCCCCAAAATTTTCAACTGGATCTGGTGGAGTGACACGTCTAAGTGTATGGCCCGTAAGATGAAGCATCTCAAAAAAACATTCCCATACAAGAATCGGATCAACATCCTCAAGACATTCATCCAGTTCTTGTAATGGATTTAATGGTTAGATAATAGTGGTGACACAAGGAGACAGTTGATCCTCAACCTCAATAGGTTTTGAAATATTTATAATAGGTTCAGATTCAAAAGTACTTGGATCACTCTCAATGATTTCGTTCTCAAAATTGTTAGGGGAAGCGCAAGTCCCGACTTTCTCTAAGCTATCCAAATAATCATTAAACTCCTTGCAAGTTGCTCTAACTTTCAACTCTAAAGTAGCAAGGTCGTCGAATTGCTTTTTGCTAATAAGCATGAGTTCTTCCAAAGTAGGCTTCCTTGGTTCTAGCACCTCGGATTCCTCATTTGGTTGAAAACATTCTTCAATTTCAAAAATATCGGAAGGAAAATCCTCATTGGGTTCAAATAATGCATCTAACTCTTGCTCCCAATAACGATTTTTTCCCGATATTCTTTTTCAAGTCTTTTTTCTTCAAGTAATTCATTTTGATAAATTTGGATGGCCTTAGCACTGGGTTTGTATTTTTTATACTCATCTTTAGTGATATTGATCCAATCTTTATAAATCTTGAGCTCCTCCTCGTCCTCACTATTATCATAACAATTAAACTCACCAAAGGAGTTAAAGTAAGACATTTCAAATTGGGCAATTAAAAAGCGTGACACCCATATTTTTGGATTTTTTTTTAAAAGATCAAATTCGGGATTAACCAACCTAACCTAAAGTCTACCTAATTCCCCGGCAACAGTCGAAAACCGAGCGTCCGTGTAAATACGCTAATCGTTGTTATCGGCTTCCAAGCACAATACAAAAACCTAAACTTTAACTACACTCTTGTGGAGTATAGTGGCGAGTCTGGGTATCGAATCCACAGGGAACTAGGACGAGTGAACGTGACGACAAAGGTAAGACTGTTAACCCTAACTTGACTCTAAAAAGAAATAAAAATAAGATGATTGAGTGAGAAAGGGAAAAGAGAAAAATAAAGAAGTTAACTAAAACTAATTGGAAAATTAAGGTAGAGACACAATCCCCCAACCCTAGTGTATTGATGGTATAAAACTAATCGTAAATTTAACTGATTAATTTGACCCGGAATTTAGTACTCCTAAGCATTACGTATACGAGGTTCAAGCCCGCGTCATACTTAATCTGAGGATGAGTAAATCAGTATCGCGATAGTAGCACTCGAATTGCACTCTAAATCATCACGAGTACCCAGAGGCAAACGAGATATAAAGATCTACAATTGTTGTGTAACTACGCAATACGATCATAATCAATCATAAAATTCAGAGGACTAATATTATACACATGCAATTAACACATCAGGTTGGGTTCATGTATCCCAACCTTTAAAAACCTAGCCTAACATGGTAAATAATAATAAAAGTGCTGGAAATAGAAATTACCACGACTGAAGCACAAGAACATGCAAGAAGAAATCAAAGATTGAAGAAAAACCGAAAAAGCTCTTGAATTAATGGTGCAAAATATGTGAATCTTTCTCCTAGATGTTCCTACTTGTTATGGAGCTTTTACATGAATGAAATCTTCATAAAAAGAGTCCTAATGACTAAATATATAGCCTAGAGGTCTTTTAGAAGAGTCCCCAAAACATAAAACTCTTTTGGCTAAAAGATAAGCACAAAATAAAAATCCGGCATCTGCCAATTTGTCACACTTAGAAAGCGTGACTAATTTTGTAACGGATTCTGAGCGTGACTAATGGGCGAACCGGTTCGGGTTCTGGGTGTACCGGTTCGGGTGAGTTGGCTGGTTTCTGGGCCTCTTTCAACACTTAGAATATTTTCCAACTTTCTTCTTTTCTTCCTTGGATTTTTTCTCAACTTCAAATGATCATAACTCCTTCACCGTAGCTCGGATTTGGGTGCCGTTTTTTCCAGTATTCTCATTGTTACAAGATCTTAAATTTTCCAGAAGGCCCCACCTACGGAATCGGGCTGAAGAATTACGAAAATGCCCTTGAACTTGCCTTCCTAGCCTTTCTTCTATGATTTTTCCGCGACTTCAAGGGATCATAACTCTTTCACCGTAGCTCGGATTGAGGTGCTGTTTTTTCCAGTGTTCTTGTAATTGAAAGATCTTCAACTTTCCAGTTGGCCCCAGTTCCGGACTAAGGCTGCAAAATTACGAAAATGCCCTTCAACTCCCCGATTCTTGGTTTCTTTCACTATTTTGAGTTCTCTTTTCCATCTTTCTTGCATGAAATACCTGTAAAACACACAAGAGATACAAAAATACGAAATACTTGCCAAAAAGGGTTAGTAGCATAGATATGAGATAAATCCAAGCTATTTACACCGCACGGGATCGTAAAAATACCGAAATTAAGGGGATAAATGTGAAGAATTTATGCCTAATCAATACACACCTGAAGGACTGGTCCTAGTCGACGATGTTGCACCCCATCTGTAAAGTGACCTATAGGGAAAACAACTTCATGACTGGTCAGTCTTAATAAAGAATAGATGGACAAATGTGACAAAGAAATTACCTGGTTAAGAAGGAAGTTGATCGTGCAGTTAAAGTAGTGTGGCTTTAGTTCTCATAATATAGATTGCCATAGATGAATGAAGATTAGTTCTCATAGGGACAACATATCCGGCTGCACTGACAAATATTTTTCATCAAGAACCCACATTCGTTGAAGTCTAATTAGCGATGTGTGAACCATCTGCCAGGTCATCATTCTATTAGCCCCATTTATGTTCCCGTTCGGACAACAAAATTTACACATGATAACAAGTTGCCCAAACCTAGGCCGCCCTCAAAGAAGGTCGGTAGTGACGACATCATGGTTTTTATCAACAAGGAATTGTAGGGATGTCTGAATCTCAATTTGGCACGAAATCCAAAGGATCTTTATAGTGGGGCATTGGGACATGGAACGAATTTTCCTTTCACCAGTGAGATATAAATGCCAGAACCACTGAAAAAGTTTTTCATTCTAAAGATCACAACTTATCACGAAACGGTAGATCATGCTGAGTACATAAAAAATTATAAACAATTGATGTTTTTATAGAGTCATCATTAATCCCTTGTGGGTCGTGCTTTCCCCTCAACTTTAGGGAGAATCAATTTTAGGTGGTTTGAAAAATTATCCCCAAGATTAATTTCCTCATTTAGGGAGTTGGTCGAGCAGTTCGTGGCTCGATTCTTCACCAATAGCAAGGCATTAAATGAGGTCGATTAATTGATCTCCCTTAAGAGGAAGAAGAGTAAATCCCTTAGAAAGCTCGATGATATTAGGAATCATTGAACTATATTGATAATTCCAATGAGTAATTTATGATCTCATTCTTTAAGTTCAGGCTTACCAGATTGGATGATTTTTACCAATCACTGACTAAAAAGCCAACATCTACCATGGACGACCTTATGACCTGTATTGAGAGGTATTCTAAGGGTGAGGACGAATTCCTCAATTCGGATGCTCCAACTAAATAAAATCCTAAGCAGCCTAAAAAGATCAATTTGAAGAAAACAACCAAGGGAGGAAATCGACCAACTTCGATAAAGAAGGGAGAAAGGGTTCACACCTCTAAGGGACTATCCAAGGCACAATGTAACAAGAATATCTATCATATAGCTGATACCTTATTAAAAGAACCAATTAATAAGTTAATCTCGCAAATAAAGGACAAGCCATTCTTCAAGGGGCCACCCAAAATGACCAGCTTCCCAAACGATAGAGATACCAACCTCAAGTGCACCACTTATATAAAGATAATGGTCATCTCACAAAAAACTGCAAGATGCTTATACGTCATCTTAAGAACCTTATGGAAGTCGATCATCTCAAGGAGTACATTGGCATGAATAAGATAAAGTACTCAATGTGGGCTAATGCAGTACAAAAGATGGGCAAAGAGGATGACCTTTCACCTTTAAGGATGATTATAGCCATACACGACTATACTGATCCCTTATAGTGGATGAGAAAGAAGCTTAAAGAAATGGCAAATATTACAGCTTGTATCCTGAAGGTTTCCAGGTGGAAGTATCTGAGCCCATTATAGCCAATCAAGAATGAAAGTTTGTAAGATTTTAATCGGGTTATAATGTTCATCGATGAGAATCTGGTCGGTGTGAATTTAACTCATGAAGGAGGTTTGGTCATCACCCTATGGGTAGTCAACTCTACTTAAAAAGTATCGACCATGGGTGCTCTTTAGAGCCTGAATTTTTTGCTCAAACTAGGATATATCGTCCAGGACTTGGATACCAAGGTGGGTCCATCGATTGACTTTAATGGATACGTGGAAACCCCATTGAGAAAGATTAAATTACCAGTTAAAGTCATCCCCTTTCAACTGTGAGATAGAGTTCCACATTATTCCGTTAAAGTCATCTTATAATGCCATTATCGGTAGAGGCTGGATCCACATAATGAGGGTCATACCCTCACCACTTCATCAAAAAATCAAGATTATGAACGATAAGGGATTTATGGAAGTTGAGGGAGATTAAGCGATAACTCACAATTATTTTTTCACCACCATCAAAGACAAGAAGACTCAGTCCATGGATAGTCAAAATGCTGACGATTCGGAGGAAGACCATTCCAAATAGCAACCAAATGGAGTTCGACCGGGGATTGAGGAAACCAAACTGGCCCCCACTGATTGGGTTACGATGTAACTAATTATTGTTCCTTTAGACTCATCCCAGTCAGATAAAACCTTTCCGATTAGTTTAGAGTTACCAAAGGATGTATCAAAATAGATAATACACTTTCTCATAATAAATGCGAACGTATTCTCTTGCCAACCTTATGATCTTTTAGGTTTTGATCCAAATATTATTTATCACCGACACGTAGATCTAGCATGTCATCCAATTAAGCAAAAGCTGGAAAATCAACACTAGAAACAGTGAGTGTCATGAAGAATGAAGTTAAAAACCCACTTCGTATCGGATCCATCAAATAAGTTAATTTCAAGATTAGTTTTTAAATAGCGTTATGGTCAGAAAAAAGATCAAAAAGTTAAGAGTCTGCATTTATTTCACCATTTTCAACAATTCCTACCTAAAAGAGAGTTTTCCACTCCCCCGGGTCGACTAACTCATGGATTCAACAGCCAGAAACCAGTGAATGAGATTCATGGACACATACTATGGCTATCATTAGATGTCTTTATTCTACCCCAACCAAGAGAAGACATTATTCATCACTTCTTTAGGACTTTAATGCTATAAAGTCATGCCATTTGGCCTAACAAATTTTGAGGTAATTTACTAGCAGGCAAGTGGCCTATCATATCATAAATCTGATCAATACCTGTAGGAAGACAAGATAAACTTGAATGCCTCCAAGTGTGTCTTCGAAGTTAAGTCTGACAAGTTCCAAGGCTAGTTAGTGACACAAAGGGGGATCGAATTCAATCCCGATCAAGTAAAGGATTTGTAAGATATCAAGAAGTCGACCACCATTAAGTACTTAAAATCTAGATTGGGATATTAGCCTTCCTTGATTGGTTTATATCCAGGCCATCTCACGAATGCCGACCTTTCTTCCTAATGAGGTTTTATTATTGAAACCACGTATAATGTTTACTTTTGAGTAAATGTTTGTCAATTCATTTTAAAGTAAGGATTACGATTACTATACTGCCTTATACGTGTGTTAAATATATTGTAGATATCTCGGTCAATTGAACTTAATAAGAATTTTGATGAGTTGGGTTTGACTTGATCGCAAGAGATCGAAATTCTGGTTTTGGTACAACTGAACTAGTTCATATGGTCGATAGGAATCGACATCCTATTAGTATGGTTACATATAAAATCCCTGTAGTTCATCTCATAGTACGATATCTGTCTAATGGTTCGAGAACTTATCTGATAGTTTGAGAGGATTGTGATCAGTATATCCATGAATCTATTGAACATAAAGACCCGTGAGATTTGAGTCTAAAGGCTATATTAATTAAACTGATGTGATCTCACACTATTTTCAAATGGTGCATTTATTCTTAAACACGAGAGTTATGAGGATTGGAATGCTTACACAATTATTGATTGAATTACTATGGGTGCGATTAAATTTATATTGGATCAATACATTATCGTAAGTTAGACAATCATTGTGTGAGTAGGTTTGAGGTCATAATTCAGGGGAATATGCGTCCAAGAGATATCTTGGAGTGTGATACTCCGTTGGTACTACTCATATGTTTTGTTTCTGTAAGTAAAACACGACCGATGGATAATTTATAATACGGTGGAGTTGCAAATAAGTTAATTATGATAATCATTGTAAGGACAAAATTTCCAATTGAGTCCATTGTAAGTATTTGACTTATTCTCGGAACAAAACCTTATTTTTTGAGTCATAAATAGATTTTTATTGTCACGATCCCACACAGTCGATGACATAGATTTTATTGAAGATGTTGCGGCCAAGCTTAAAAGATTTATCATGCCAAGATTATTTTGGTGCACGTTTCACGCCTTCACTTCATTCTGATCTCTCAGGTATGAATGCGTAACATTTACATGTCTCGAAAAATGTTTTAGGATTCTATTTTTATTAAAAAAGTGTTTTTAAAATGTTTAAACTTCGTTTATTCTGAGATAATGATCATTTAGAGTTTTGTATAACATGAACTCTTATGTTTAGTGGTCCAAACTACATTGCAGGTCGTTCAAGTGAGATGAACATGTCGTTTCTGCAACATGTCCATTTCGTTCGAGTGACATGCTTATCTCGTTTGAACGATGCACCGACTCAAGTTTATTATTTAAGGCGTGTTTTTCTCAGAATTTTGTAAGTTATAGAACTAGAAAATTAGTATAGTACATTTTCTACCCAAGTTTTCTAATGTTTTTAAAGTCTAAAAACATCCTTAGAGTTTCAAGATCTGATATTTCATACTCTTATGCTATAGATATCTTGGTTTGCACCATTGGGTTTTGTTCATCACTTTGAACGTTGGGTTTTATGATGAAGAATCTAAGGAGTTCGTGTTCAACATCGTAGACGTTGTCAAGATGTATCGGTGGACATCGAGACATACGTGGACGCGTGTGTTTTGGACGAGCATCGTAGAATGACTTCTGTGTGGGCATTGTGAAGGAGTGGTTAAAGGATCAGAGGAGCATCAAGACTTGTGGGTGATCGAGTCGTTGAGTAAGTCTATCGTCTGTACTTTGTAATACCATATCATTGTGATTGTCTGGCTTGGGTCATTCAAGATTTTTTCCCTTAGTGGTTCCCTCATACATTCGGCGTCGCCTTCATGAACTTATTTATTTTACTTGCTTTAATCACCTAGATGCATGTTTAGGATTAATCAATATAAAATCGAGTTTAACTAAAATTGGTTCACACACTTGGTGTGATTTAAAATTTGGAAAAAGGTTTTTAAAAAAGAAAGTTGGTTTTGACATCCTTTAAACACATTCGAAAGAAAAAGGGACCTACAAATTGGTATCAGAGCTAGAAACATATTTTTATTGTGTTAATCACTTGTGTTTTTAAGGATGAATTTAAAAAACTATGAAAGTTTTAAAGCTCCTATTTTTATGGCACAAACTATGGTTATTGGAAAATGCGAATGAGAAGTGCTTTAAAATCAATTGATGAGCGTGTGTGGTTAGCGATCGAAAATGGTTGAACTCCATCGGTCACACGAGAGGGTGAGACAAATACTTTAAAAATCGTTGAGTCTTGGACCGAATCCGAACATAAACTTGCACTTTACAACTCTAAATGTATTCGCATTATTTCCTCACATGTCACACAGGAAGAGTAAATCATGATGTGTGAAACTCCAAAGGAAGCTTGGGATATACTTTCACTTACTCACGAGGGCACTAGCACGGTTAGGGCGTCTAAATTTCAAAACCTCACTACAGAGTTTGAGATAATTAAGATGCTAGAGAATGAGTCATTTGATGAGTTTTATGCTAGATTGTCAAATATTATCAACTCGTCTTTTAATTTGGGAGAGAAAATACCTGTAATACCCCGTGATTTTAATGACTTTTAAAATGAGTTATATTTTAAATTAATGGATTAATTGGATTTTATTATAAATTAATTCATTTGGGTTTTATCCGAATTGTGGATATTAAAATGGATGATTCTGAATATTACTTAAAGATATTTAGGTAATATATGAATATGATGTCATTATTATGACGGTGTGATATAATTTCGGTAATTTGGATTTTTTAGTCAGACGCGATATGGGACGTGTCGGGACTAATTTATTAAATTAAAATGGAAATTTATTTTCTATCGACCTTATAGTCATTTCGACTGCGTCGTTGCATCCGAAAGGGTTGAAATAGTCAGAAAGTCTATTTGGATGTTGGATTTGGGTCTCAGGTCATTTGGAAATAAAAAGACAACCCAAAAGGGCATTTTGGTTATTTTTACAAGGGGGATGAATAGTGATTTTGGGTTTTGTCTTATTATAAGTATTTGGAGATTAGTTGAATGTGGGTTCATTCATCTCTTCTACACAAAATTGAAAGGTCATCTTCTTAGAGAGAGTGAAAGGTTGCTTGGGAAAAGAAAAGCTTGCTTGGAAAGGAGGAGAACTAAAGACCAAAGGTCACCACCACCAACCACCACCGAAAGTGTCCGGAAAAAGGGAGAACCACCTATGTTATTCAACCCCAAAGGATCAGATCTTCATTAAAGGCAAGTGTTTGATATTTGCAACTTAAGTTCGTATATTGTCCATGTTAAAATAATTTTGAAAAGAGATGATTTTTCATGTTTGGAAGATAAAAATGGAGTAGTAATGGATTTCTGGAAGTATGAACATATGTAGGAATCAAACTCATGTTGTAGGTTGATAATAATCCATGAAATAATCATATATCTATGGAAGAAATTCTAAAAATCATTTTGTGTTCTTGAAGATAATATGTTGATAATTTTCTAGAAAAAGAGGCAAAAACGAGTGGAATGAGAAGAGCCAATTTGGAATGTTTAGATCTTCTTTTTGAGTGCATTTGGATGAGATTTAAGAAAAACTCAAAACACATACCTGACTCAATTTTTCGTGTAGAATCCAAATCTGAAGTCGGATTGATGATTTGAATAATTTTTGGACCTGATTTTTCTGAGTATTTAAAATATGAGAATTCATGATGTTGTTTCTTTTTAATGTTGGTTCTTATCCCAAAACTTTTGTGGATCTTTGGTGATTATTAATTGGATATTATGGGACTTAGAAAATATCAGTAGACCCTTGATAAGATTTGAATTAATTTGAATGGGATTTAAATTGATTAGAATGATGATAATTAAATTAAAGAAATTTCGGTTGCTAGATTCATTTGTTGGATTATAATTGGTTTGCTTGAGGATTAAGGATAGGTACAGTAGTGGTGATTGAATGTAACACCTGGGTAGCCTTAGGATTACAATATGAACATCAAGGACTGAGTTTAAGCTCATTATTGATTGTTCAAGGACTAAGTGTAATACGAGCGCTTAGCAGTATGACTCCTGGATAGAGATGGGAGTTTAGAACACATTTGGTTGAAAGAGGGGATGAGGTTATTCCGATCGCATATTTGAAGTTGATGAACCTCCTCGATCGACAAAGTTAAGTAGTAGTGTATTGGAGGGGTTCCTTGTTTGGATTTCGCTTTGCGAGACGCTCCGCGCATGAACCTTAACGACGTCGGGAGTGGAGAGATGTTATAGGATGCGAGGATAATTAAATTATGAAGTAAAGATATGACATTTTAATACGTGGGATTTAAAGAGATATAATGCTACGTAAGGGAATAATCTAAGGTTAATATGAGTACCTTGTTGTTAGTATACTATAGGTATGATAATACCTATTTAATTGATTAATGATTATGTGTATGACATACCTAGCTTACTTGCTATCGGTGGGAGGTTTGCGCGTGAGGGCAGTTATATCCTGATGAATACATGGGATCTTTGATTTGTCGCTCGAGAACATAGGTCTATGAAAGACTTATTGGGGAGTTGATAAGTCCGCTGACTATGGGTACGTAGGTATGTGCGTGACCCATGGATACGAGAACTATGTTCGCCTCCAATTTATTTGTTGATGTTTGTGGTTCGAGGAATCCTTACCGAACCTTTTGTCCCCTTTTCGGCGACCAGCGATATTGGGACATGATAGCAGAGTAATGCATTGCACCGCAGCTGTGACTCGGGGTGCCGTATTATATATGAATATATATATATAATGGATTAAATGAATGAATGGATATTTATTATGGTTAAATCTATCTACGGTGATAATTGTAGATAACGGTGAATAGAGAAAGATAATTGAATTAAGTTAATGAATGTTTATTGAAAAACTTAATTCATATTAATGAGAAATGATTCATGTTAATGAGAAACGATGAGAAATGTAAATGAATAATAATGTGACGTATGGTATGAGACATACGGGGATTATGATATTGGGATGGAATTATAATATGGAGACTAGAAAAGAGGAACCATTAACTAGGAGGTTAATAGGAAACGTTAAGTGTGCACTCTAGTTGAGAGGTGAGAATGGCAAGTGAGAGTTGGATCTAACATATACATAATAAAAGATTTATTGCACTTGTTAAATACTTGCTGTTTTAAAAATCATTTTCACAATCGGGCTCTGACCCGTTTCCTTGCATATTTTCTTTTCTATTGTATCTTCTATATCAGGTGTCCAGCAACAGGGACGCCAACCTTAGCGGATTATGACAGGCTATTAATTTATGGAGTTTTGCTTAGACGCCTATCATCATTTGTTTCACAGTATTCTCTTGGTAGGGCATGTCGCCCAAAGGATTCAGTTATCTCTTTTCTATCGGGGTCAAATACTATTGTATTCGTGTCTTTTAATACATTTAACATTATTGGGATTATTGTAATGGATTAATATTATGTGGGAATGTTTATTCCAAATTATTTTAAATTCTTTTATGTTATCTATTTGGTTATCAGTGTTGTAGAATAAAATGTGTTGTGTTATTCTTAAACTAGAAATGAATTTTGTTGAATTAAAATTTGGAAAGTTTTTAACACTAGCTTAATTGGGTATTGGGTGAGTTGTAAATATTTTTCGACAGTGATGCTAAGAATGAGCCAACTGTATATTATGTTTTAATTTGGTATGGGGCTTGCCACCCGGTATTTAATTAGGCGGGGTGTTACAATACCTGACAACCGAGTCATAAAGAAAATCTTAAGGTCGTTACCGAGTAGATTTGATACAAAAGTGACTGTTTTGAACTCCTTGGGTATGCTTGAATCGACGAAACTTGAAGAGATTGTACGTGACTTACAAACCTATGAACTCGATATGTTTACCTCTAAGCAAGTGCCAAAGAAAGAAAAGGGCATTGCTTTGAAATCCCGAAAGGAGGAGACTAAAGTTTTGGATGATGATTTTAATTTTGAGGATGTAGCCTTATTGGAAAAGATGTTCCAAAATTTTCTTAAGTTTCAAAAGCAATCAAAAGATGAGATGACAAATGACTTAAGAAATTCAAGAACAATAAGGTAGATCCCGCCCCTAAGGATAAGAGTGAGAATGTCAAGTGGGTTGAGTCGTATAGGTGTTTTGGGTGTGAGGGGTATGGTTACAAGGTTTTCGAGTGTCCCGCTGGACTTAAGAAGGAGGGCAAGAAACCGATAGCATATAACGCCACCTTAAAAGATAGGGAATCGGAAGAGGGAGAGAGTTCCCCCATTGAGCATAACTTTTTAGCATTCATGTCATGTCATGTGAGCGACGACAATAAATATTCCCATGAAGATTCTTATGTGTATGACACTCCCAAGGTCGTTGAGTGTGAATCCTAAGTGAGTGGGGGTAAAGGTAGTAAGGATGAGGAGATTGATGTAGGAGAGTTGCAAGTTGCCTTTAATGAGTTGTATGCAAAAGCGGTAAAGGTGAAAAAGGCAAACTTGAAATTGCAAGCTAAGTTAAATGAGTGTGCCATAGAGAATAATGATGCTTTGATTAAGGATCTCAGGGCACGGGAAAAAACTCTTAGAGAGAAGCTAGAATATTTTGAGAAAGAGAGAGATAGTCTTCGGGGTTTGATGGAGGCTTTGAATAAGGAAATTTTAGAGTTTGTAGAGCCTAGACGTTTGCTTGAGTTTAGGATTAGTGAGTTAAAGGAAAGATTGTGTAACACCCCGCCTAATTAAATACCGGGTGGACAGTCCCATACCAAATTAAAACAGAATATACAGTTGGCTCATTCTTAGCATCACTGTCGAAAACATTTACAACTCACCCAAAAACTCAATTAATCTGGTGTTAAAAACTTTCCAAATTTTAATTTAACAAAATCCATTTCCAGTTTAAGAATAACACAACACATTTTATTCTACAATACTGATAACACAATAAATAACTCAAAAGAATTTAAATGCAATTGGAATAAACATTCCCAAATAATATAAATCCTTTACAATAATCCCAACAATGTTAAATGTATTAAAAAATTCCGAATACAATAATATTTGACCTCGATAGAAAAGATATCTGAATCCTTTGGGCGACATGCCCTAACTAAGAATACTGTGAATCAAAAAGATGACAAGCGTCTAAGCAAAACTTCCATAGCTCCATATCTCGTCACAATCAACTATGGTTGGCGTCCCTGTTGCTGGACACCTGATATAGAGATACAATAGAAGAGAAAATATGCAAGGAAATGGGTCAGAGCCCGAATGTGTAGAGTATTTTTAAAACAGCAAGTATTTAACAAGTGAAATAAAGCATTTATTATGTACATGTTAGATCCAACTCTCACTTGCAATTCTCACCTCTCAACTAGAGTGCACACTTAACGTTTCCTATTAACCTCCTAGTTAATGGTTCCTCTTTTCTAGTCTCCATATTATAATTCCATTCCCATATAATAATCCCCGTATGTCCCATACCATACGTCACCTTATTATTCATTTACATCTCTTTTTTATATGATTAGTTTCTCATTAACATGAATCATTACTCATTAATATGAATCGTTTCTCATTATCATGAGTGAAGCTTTTCAATTCTTTAAGAATAGACATTTATTAACTTAATTCCATCATTTTTTTCTATTCACCATTATCTACAATTATCACCGTAGATAGATTTAACCACAATATATTCATGTAACCATTTAATCCATTATATATATATTCATATATAATACGGCACCCCGAGTCACAGTTGTGGTGCAATGCATTACTCTGCTATCATGTCCCATCATCGCAGGTCGCCGAATAGGGGACTACAGGTTCGGTAAGATTCCACGAACCACAAACAACAACAAACAAATTGGAGGCGAACATAGTTCTCGTATCCATGGGTCACGCACATACCTACGTACCCACAGTCAGCGGACTTATCAACTCCCCGATAAGTCTTTCATAGACCTATGTTCTCGAGCGACAAATCAAAGATCCCATGGATTCATCAGGATATGACTGCCCTCACGCGCAAACCTCCCACCGATAGCAAGTAAGCTAGGTATGTCATACACATAAATCAATAATCAATCAAATAGGTATTATCATACCTATAATATAATATCAATAAGGTAATTATCATTTCCCTAAGATATTTCCCATACGTAGTATTATATCTCTTTTAAATTCCATGTATTATTATAACATATTTAATTATTCCCGCATCCTATGACATCCCTCCACTCCCGACGTCGTTAAGGTTCATGCGCGGAGCGTCTCGCAAAGCGAAATCCAAACAAGGAACCCCTCCAATACACTACTACTTAACTTTGTCGATCGAGGAGGTCCGAAAACTTCAACTATGCGATCGGAATAACCTCATACCCTCTTTCAACCAAATGAGTTCTAAACTCCCATCTCACAAGATTTAATTATGATTTCTCTCATCTTATAATCAGTAATAAGTCACTAACTCCCTACTGGTCCATAACCTTTATTTCTCCCGAATTACTACGAGTTAAATTCTCCTTTTCATTAAGGTTAAAATCGATAGTTTCAAATCTCTTATAAACACATATTCTTTCTCTTAGGATTAAACCCTCTTGTAAACATAAGGATACCCAGGTATTGTATAAAATCACCCCTACTGGTCCTATCTTAAATCCTCATACATCACCATTCGGAAATTAACAAACGAATCTAGAAACCGAAATTCCATTTGATATAATTTACATCATTTAAATCATTTGAATCTAAATCCAATTAATTCAAATCTTAACAAGGGTTTACTGATATTTTCCAAGTCCCAAAATATTCAAATAATAATCACCAAAGATCCATAAAAGTTTCGGGATAAGAATCAACATTTAAAAAGAAACAACTTTACTTAATCAGGGGAGGTCGATCGATCGAAGGTAGGGGTCGATCGATCGATCCCTCAGGTCCAAGCCTGATTTTCTGCATTTTCTACAACTACGGGTTTAACAACTTTTGATCATTTAAACCTTAATCTAAACATCCCAAATGACTTATAAACTTTACTACATGATATATCAACATATATGAACGATTTCCAATACTCTAAACATCCTAGAATCATCAAAGGATTGGATTAAAAAGCATGTTTATCTCCTTATTCCCAGAAATTTATTAACATAACCTCTTCAAGAGCACATCAATGGTTTCCATCATTTCTTCAACAGATTCATGACTAATTCGTGGATTATTATTATCCTAACACATGAGTTAAATTCCTATATCATTTCAGTTTTCCAGAAATCCATTTAATGATCCATTATCTCTTCCAAACATGAATAATCTTCTCTTTTCATACTATTCTAACATGGACAATATACAAACTTAAATTTCTATTATTAAACACTTGCCTTTAGTGTAGGTCTGATCCTTTGGTGTAGTTTATCTCAGTTGGTTGTCCCTTCTCCGGTCAAACTCCGGTGGTGGTTGGTGGTGGTGAACCTTGGTTTTTGTTCTTCTCCTTCCCAAGTGGCTTTTCCCTTCCCAAGCACTCTTACACTCTCTCTAGGAATATGGCTGCTCTTATTTATGAAGAGGAGATGAATAACCCCCATACACTTAATCTACCAATACTTATAATAGTTCCAAATCCGTAATCACTATTCACCCCCTAGAAAAATGACCAAAATGCCCTTTCGGGTTGTCTATTCATTTCCAAATGACCCGAGACTCAAAATTAACATCCAAATACTTTTCTGACTATTTCGAACCTTCCAGACGCCACTACGCAGTCGAAATGACTATTAGGTCGATAGAAAATAAATTTCCCTTTTTAATTTAATAAACTAGTCCCGACACGTCCCATACCGCGTCTGACTAAAAAATATATATTACCGAATTTATATCATACGGTCATCTCAATGACATCACATTCATATATTACCTAAATATCTTTAAGTAATATTCAGAATCATCCATATCCATATCCACAGTCCGGATAAAACTCGAATGAATTAATTAATAATAAAATCTAATTAATCCATTAATTTAAAATATAACGCATTTTAAAAGTCATTTAAAATTACGGGGTATTACAGATTGAAAGACTTGAGTAAGGTGAAATTTGATTTAGAGGCTATATCGGATAAGTTGGCTAGGATGTTAGGCACCGTCCAAATCAAGGGAGATAGGTTTGGTATAGGCTACGATGATAGAGTTGTTCCCATTACCAATGCCAATACCAATCGTGTGTGAGAGCCCACTAGGAACGTGACAAAAGGTCGACATTTTTGTAATCATTCCTTCCGTGTTTATTCTTTCACTCATTGCGGTAGGAAATGTCACTTTACACGTTTTTGCTATGAACTTAGGAATGCTCCTAGGAAGTTTAGGAATAAATTCGTTTCGGTTCCTAAAACCCCCATGCGTAATTTCATACCTACATGGGTTAGGAAATCATACTTAGAGGCTCTAGGAATTAAATTTCGTGGTTCTTATTTGGTTGCACTCGATTCTTCCCATGCAAGATCTAAAGGATGATTATGTTGCCATGTTTGTCATACGCTAGTCTTTGCATTATGATTTATATCTTGCTAGTGTTATGACATGTGTATCTTTTGTATTATTTTTTTATTGAGTCATATTCGAAAAATAGAAAAAGATTTTTGGTTTTAAATATTTTTGAGAAAAATACACAAAGATTTTATTTTTGGGTCAAAAAATATTTTTTTTAAAAACAAAAAGATTTTCGATTTATTTTTATGTTGTGAGCTTTTCATGTTTGATGTGGCATATTAGTGTGCTTGGACCCTCGTCATTTCATTATCCATATGTATAGAACATTTGGTCATAATTGTTGATACATTAAATGATCTTAGCCATTGTCTTAATGGGGTTGTTTCCAAACTAATATGCATTTAAATTCGACTTTGTATATATGCCATCATGGCACACATGTAGGAGTTTATATGAATGTTTATTATCTCATGCATATTTCAGTTAAGTGAAACATTCTTATCTCAATTTTGTCATTTGTGCGTAATAAGTCTTAGGAGGAGGTGTGCATGTAAGAACCGTTTACCATGAGGACTGATAATGCATAAATTGAAAAAATGATGAGTGTTACGGGAAGGGGATGCGAATGAATAATAATCACGTAGTGAAATCCACTGTTTAAAAGAGCCCGAGAAAAAATTAAGGCGATGAAAAGAATCCTATGACAAAATAGGGCCAATAGTATTTCTCTAAGTTGAGAAACATGGAAACCTCAAAAGAGCTTGAAAAAGAAATATATATATTTGCTAGAGTTTGGATGGTAAAATTTAAATGGGTTTGCACCATAAATCCTTATGTTGAAAAATCTTATCATGACACTATTGTTTGTAGAATCGTCAAAATTCTGGATTTGTGTGTATGATGATTGTTTAGTTCATTTAGCTCATTATATTAATTGTCCCATATGTATAAAACTAAGTTTGATGACATTTAGCTATCAATTAGAGATTATTTACCGTTTCAATATGTTGGAGTTGTGATTCATTTGTTGTAGTTCACGCCCATTCACTCCATATTTATGTTTGAGCACATTGATACTATGTTGGCATGAACTCACATTATTTTCCTTGTTTTATTTTTTTTTCTATTTTGAGTTTGTTTTGCCGTTGTTTGCTCTTTCCAGTTGATTTAATCAGGAATTTTTTTTACTTGACAAAACTTCATAATTTTTAGAACTGGAATTGAGAATTTTGTATGTCGTTCAAATGACAACTGGGTTTCGTTCGAGCAACAAGTCAATGTCACTGGATGTTTTATTCATGCGATCTTCAAGTGAGTTGGTGGAATGTAACAGTGTTTGGTCACGAGAAGGGTCGCGCGAAGGTCGTTTGATGTTTACATCGCATGAGAGCCTATTGTTGTGATGTTTTTTATGTCGCTTGATGACCTGGTTCGAGCGACATGCAAAGTCATTCAAACGACAGTGCATTGTCATTCAAGCGACCCCTGGTGGATTTTATGAGGATTCTTCTGTTTTGTACCTTCTTTATTTGATTCATGACATCATACTATTTTATGTACTTCTGGGCAGTTTAATACAATATAGGATATTTATACATGATGAATTTTTTCTCCATTATTTGTTTAGTCACATTATTACTGATATTGATGAATTATTTTTTTTGTGACTTCTGTTTGCTAGCTACGACTTGGTAAATTGTGATTATATTTAGCTGGTGGTTTATGTTTATCTGGATATGCTTAATTTATTATCACTATCTAGATATGATGATTTATTTATCTTTTTCACTTATTGTCTATCGATACAAAAAGGAGGAGAGTTTGTTTGATGAGCACATAATTTTTGCACAAATTAATACCTTGATTTTTCGATGTTTATTTTCACAATTGGTATCACAATATTTTTCTCACATGTTCAACATATGATCTTATTTTATTTTAACAAATTGGTATTGATATTTCATATTGGTATCATAATGGTTATATCGTTTGTTCCTCCATACTTCCTTGGGTATTTGTTTGTTTCATGTGTGAGGTTTGCTTAAGAGATTCGAGATTTTGAGTCTACATCACATTCAGACAACTCACGCTTGTCGAACCAATATTTACTAGTCTTGTACTATAACTTTTAATTTTGGGTTTTATGGGATGGGGTTTAGGCGTCATAAGGCTTCACGACCCGACTTAGGCATTTCACTATTTGGATTTTATCCTGGAATAGTCAAAGGGGGAGATTTCTAAGGACAAAATTTCCAATCGAGTGTATTGTAAGTATTTGACTTATTCTCGAAACAAAACATTATTTTTTAGTCGTAGATAGATTTTTATTGTCACGATCTCACACAGTCTTGTAATACCCCGTAATTTTATTGATTTTTATTTAAGGGATTAATTAAATTAAATGAGAATTAATTGGGAATTAATCCGGGTACAAATACTAGCGAGATGTGATTTGGTATTTGATTATGATGTTAAAATTGAAAATTTCATGTATTGAAAATGTTAAAATTACCGCGAGACAGAAAAACGACAATTTGGAAATTTAATTGGGATGCGCGTGTCAGTCGCGTCAGGAATGTAATTATTGGAATTAAAAAGTAAATTATATTTTTATCAATCGAACTGTCATTTTGAGTGTGCCAACGTGTCCAAAAAGGTCGAAATAGTCAGAAAACACTAGCCGGGGGTTTAGTTTGGGTCCCGGGGCATTTTTGGGCCATACCGACAACCTAGAAGGGTATTTTGGTAATTTTAAAAATAGGGGAATTAAAACCCACGAATTTTAGAGGTTAATTTTATATTAGAAATAAACCCACTAAGTCCATAATTCAGCATTTAACAAGAAGTGGGCTACGGGAGTTATAGGGAGAGTCTTAAGAGGTTCCAAAAGAAACCCTAGCCACCATCACCATCTTTGGGAGAAATCTGTAGAGAGAGGAGAATCAGCCTTCATCCTTCAACATCGAATCAGAAATTCTAAGGCAAGTGGTTTATTTACATAATTTCAAGTGAATGTTTCTTCCATGCTTAGAATTGAATATATGTCTTATACTAAAAGTTTGATGAAAAACCCATGAAATTGGAGATAGAACTCATAATCTTACATAGGGATTGCATGTATAATGGTAATGAATGAATTTCATATCCAAAATGTATCTTTTGATGGTTTAAAAGCGGATTTATAAGGAGAAATTGTAGACGTTAAAATTCTGGCTTCATGTTTATAGGGTTTGGGATAATGTTTGGGAATTTTGATGATTACATGTTAATTTAGGAAGCATTGACCCCAAATATATGTTAGAGGATGACTTAGGAGGACTAAGAGTAGTTTAAAAACATTAAAACTTAATTGGGATGATCTTAGTGGGGATTTAGAGGGGAGAAATTTGAAGAAAAATGAATTGGGGGAAATTCTGGGAACAGTCTGCCATCTCGTTAGAAGACCTGCCCAGGTCGTTCGAACGAGCTTCTAACTAGATGACAATAGCCCTTCTAACGAGTTAGTAGTTCGTTCGAAGCCTTTCGTTCGAACGACACTCGTTCGAACGACCTCGTTCGAACGAGACTTCTAACGAGTTGACATAATGGCCTTTTTGGCCTGATTTTATTTCAAATGTCCCGTAGACTTAAGTAATTGAGAATCAACCTCCCTTATTGACTAGTGGGTATAATTGTGAGAATTGGGGTACGTTGAGGAGTAGAACTTATAACCTTATAGTAATCCGGATGACATTTGTGGAATAGGAAACGAATACCTAATTACGATGTGAGAAGGGTTGACAACGTTAATATACAAATCGGGGACTTGTAATCATATAACATTAAATGACGGTATAAGAACGAGAAGTATACTTGTATTAATAATTCGAGATATCTAAGATGTGCGAATGCTTAGTATATGTGGTTTTATGTGTAAAGCATACCTACCATACTTGCTATCACGGGAGGTCTACGTTCGATTAGGGCCATCTAATCTTTGTGTGCCTACGGGGGATTTAGATTGGTACCTCGAGGACATAGGTCAGAGAAGGACTTATTGAGAAGTTAATAAGTCTGCTGATCATGGGAGCGTAGGTATGTGCATGACCCATGTGATGTGAACTATGTTTGCCTCCATTTTGTGTGATTATTGTTATTTGAGAACGATTCCCGAGAGATTCGGAATGCGTGGTCCTCATGTACCTGATGTACCGGGATTGGATAGCAGAGTATGTGTGCACCGCAGCTTAGTCTCGGGGTGTTAGTATTGTATATTTATGATGAGAATAAAATACTGTTAATTGAAATGAACTGTAATGTATAAATGTGAGTATCTATAATATCGACGTTTTGTAAAAGATAAAATGGAAGATCCCTAGTGATTAGTAGTAAAAAAATGGGAAACTGTGTAGAAGAGTAAAACACTCTTTGTAAAATAAGATGTCAGGAATTAAATCATGAATCGTATAGTAACATTAGATTTTATATTAAACCAGTTAGATACGGACATAACTAGATTCGATTACGGGGTATGTTCTCTTATTTGTACCAACGTTAGTATGGGGGAGTGTACCAGCTCTAGCAAGCCGCCGTCCCACAAGATCCACCTGCTATTGAGGGTATGTTCTCTATTCAGGGGACTACGGGGCGTATTTTATTTGATACGGGGGCCATATATTGTTTCATTGCCACAAGATTTGCACGCACTATTGGGTCGTTAGACACTGTAGAGAGCACGATTACTTGTGTAGATTCACCATTAAGTAGGGGTTCTGTAATTTTTCTTATTTGTAGAGGTGTGGGTATAGAGATCGGGAGGTTTACTTTACCCACTAATATGTTAGTATTAGAGATGACTGAGTATGATGCGATTGTTGGTATGGATTGGCTAGTTGCGTACCGAGCCATAATTGATTGTTTCAGTAGGAGTATCATTTTTTCCATTCCCGGGCAAGAGATGTTTTTAGTGGCGATGCCTCGCCCTGAGGGAGGATCGTCCACTCATTCGTACTATATAGAGGAGGAAACCTCTAAGGAAGTGGTGATACCACTTAATTCAATTCTAGTCGTGAGGGAGTTTGCTGATGTATTTCACAACATACCTGGATTACCTCCTAGTAGAGAGATTGATTTTGTTATCGATTTGACGCCGGGCACTCGGCTAATTGCCTGCGCACCGTACCGTATGGCTCCATTGGAGATGAGAGAGCTAAGGGATCAGATAGAGCAGTTGTTGGGTCAGGGGTTTATCCAGAGGAGTACTTCGCCGTGGGGTGCCCCTGTGTTGTTTGTAAAGAAGAGGGATGGATCGTTGAGACTATGTGTAGATTACCGGGAGTTGAATAAGGTCACGATACTGAATAGGTATCCGTTGCTCTGAATTGATGACTTATTTGACCAGTTGAGAGTATCCTGCTTCTTTTCAAAGATTGATTTGCGAATGGGATACCATCAGTTGCATATCAGGGAACAGGACATCTCGAAGACTGCTTTCTTGACGCGATATGGTTCCTATGAATTATGAGTTATGCCTTTTGGCTTGACCAACGCTCCAGCCATGTTTATGGACTTAATGAATAGGGTGTACAGAGAGTTCCTAGACCAGTTCGTCATTGTCTTTATTGATGACATTCTGGTTTACTCCCAGACAGAAAAGGAGCACGCCGAGCATTTGAGACAGGTTTTGCAAACGTTGCGCCAGAACGAGCTTTATGCAAAGTATGAGAAGTGTGGGTTCTGGTTGAAGGAGGTTCAGTTTTTGGGGTATATCATTTCAGACCGGGGGATATCTGTTGATCTGGGGAAGGTATCCGCGGTGAGGGAGTGGGGACAGCCCACGACACCGACTGAGATCCGTAGTTTCTTGGGCCTAGCAGGATACTACAAGAGGTTTATTCGGAGTTTCTCAAAGATAACAGGTCCTTTGACACATCTGACTCGCAAAGGTATACCATTCATCTGGAGCGATGCCTGTCAGTTGGTATTCGATGAGTTGAAGGACAAGTTGACCTCAGCGCCTGTGTTAGCATTGCCCAGGCCGGGAGTTGAGTATTTAGTTTACACCGATGCGTCCTTACAAGGACTTGGAGGTGTGCTGCAACAGGAGAGTCAGGCCATAGCTTATGCTTCCCGTAATCTTAAGCCTCACGAGAGGAATTACCCCACCCACGACTTGGAGTTAGCGGCAGTCGTATTCTCTCTTCAGATTTGGAGACACTATCTCCTGGGGGAAAAATTTTGGTTGTTCACATACCACAAGTCTCTACAATACCTCTTTATGCAAAAGGAGCTGAATATGCGTCAACGTCGGTGGCTTGAGTTTATGAAGGATTATCAGTTCGATATCCAGTATCACCTAGGGAAGGCTAACGTGGTAGCAGACGCGTTTAGCCGTAAGCCGATAGATGAGGTGGACGAGGTGTGGAAAACTAAGTGGAAGGAGTTGGGACACCAGGATGCAGTGGCCCGATCGTTCATGTCTATGATGACTATTACACCTCAGATTTTTACGAGAGTGGTAAAGGCCCAGGCAAATGACTCGTTCTGTCAGGGGCAGATAGTTCGATTACTAGCAGAGGGAGCCGAGTCCTATATCGTTGGCTCAGATGGGGGATTACGCTTCAATGGGAGACTGGTCGTTCTGGAAGGGGAGGACTTGCGACACGAGGTAATGACGGAGTCGCACGGCTCACGGTTCACGGTACACCCTGGTGAGGATAAGATGTACGAAGACATGAGACGAGAGTATTGGTGGAGCGGGATGAAGAGAGATATCTCCGTGTTTGTTTCTAAATGTGCCACTTGTCAGCTAGTAAAGGTGGACCATCAGAAACCAGTAGGACTTTTACAACCATTAGAGGTTTCGACGTGGATATGGGAGAGCATCTCCATGGACTTTATCACGGGGTTACCTACGTCACAGAGGGGTCTCGACTCCATATGGGTAATTGTGTATAGGTTGACCAAAGTTTCTCATTTTCTGCCCGTGAGGACCGACTACACTACGGGACAGTATGCCCAGCTTTTCATTGCGGAAATAGTGAGACTTCACGGGGTACCTCTAAATATCGTGTCTGACCGAGACAAGATATTTGTTTTACGATTTTGGGAGAGTTTCCAGGAGGCCATGGGTACGAAATTGCGGCTGATTACGACTTATCACCCGCAGACGGATGGGCAAATCGAGCGGACAAATCAGATGTTGGAGGACATGTTGCGTATGTGCATCCTAGACTTTGGAGGTGGATGGGAGCAGTACCTTCCACTGGTGGAGTTTGCTTATAATAACTCTTATCAGTTTACCATTGGCATGAATCCGTTTGAGGCGTTGTACGGTAGACCTTGTCGTTCCCCAACATGTTGGTTAAAGGTGGGGGATAACAAACTCCTTGGACCAGAAGTGATCCAAGGTACTTCGGCAAGGATAGAGATGATACGGAATAGTATTCGGGTAGCTCAGGACCGACAGAAGAGCTACGCTGATGCCAAGAGGTTCTTCAGAGAATTCAAGGTGGGATACCAGGTGTTACTCAGAGTATCTCTGATGAAGGGGATCATGCATTTTGGGAAGAAGGGGAAACTGGCACCAAGATACGTGGGGCCATTTCCTATCATCAAGAGGATTGGTCTAGTCGCATACAGATTTGGGTTATCGGAGCACTTACATAGGATCCATGATGTGTTCCATATTTCCTCGCTAAGGAAATATCTTAGGGATGATTTGGCCCATACTCACATTGCTTTGGAGGACATTGATCTTCAGCACGATAGTTCCTACAAGGAGGGACCGATTGCTATTTTGGACCGAAGCGAACGGAAACTGAGGTCGAAGATAGTACCGTTAGTACGTGTTCAGTGGCGACATCATAATGCCGAGGAGTCCACATGGGAGCGCGAGGATGAAATGCGGGATCGATATTCAGAGTTATTTTTACCAGGTACTCTTTAGTTTCGAATTTCGGGACGAAATTCTGTTATTAGGGGGGAAGTATGCAATACCCCGTAATTTTATTGATTTTTATTTAAGGGATTAATTAAATTAAATGAGAATTAATTGGGAATTAATTCGGGTACAAATACTAGCGAGATGTGAGTTGGTATTTGATTATGATGTTAAAATTGAAAATTTCATGTATTGAAAATGTTAAAATTGTCGCGAGACAGAAATACGACAATATGGAAATTTAATTGGGACGCGCGTGTCAGTCGCGTCAGGAATGTAATTATTGGAATTAAAAAGTGAATTATATTTTTATCAATCGAACGGTCATTTTGAGTGCGCCAACGTGTCCGAAAAGGTCGAAATAGTCAGAAAACACTAGCCGGGGGTTTAGTGTGGGTCCCGGGGCATTTTTGGGCCATATCGGCAACCTAGAAGGGTATTTTGGTAATTTTAAAAATAGGGGAATTAAAACCCACGAATTTTAGAGGTTAATTTTATATTAGAAATAAACCACTAACTCCATAATTCAGCATTTAACAAGAAGTGGGCTACGGGAGTTATAGGGAGAGTCTTAAGAGGTTCCAAAAGAAACCCTAGACACCATCACCATCTTTGGGAGAAATCTTTAGAGAGAGAGGAGAATCAGCCTTCATCCTTCAACATCGAATCAGAAAATCTAAGGCAAGTGGTTTATTTACATAATTTCAAGCGAATGTTTCTTCCATGCTTAGAATTGAATATATGTCTTATATTAAAAGTTTGATGAAAAACCCATGAAATTAGAGATAGAACTCATAATCTTACATAGGGATTGCATGTAGAATGGTAATGAATGAATTTCATATCCAAAATGTATCTTTTGATGGTTTAAAAACGGATTTATAAGGAGAAATTGTAGACGTTAAAATTCTGGCTTCATGTTTATAGGGTTTGGGATAATGTTTGGGAATTTTGATGATTACATGTTAATTTAGGAAGCATTGACCCAAAATATATGTTAGAGGATGACTTAGGAGGACTAAGAGTAGTTTAAAAACGTTAAAACTTAATTGGGATGATCTTAGTGGGGATTTAGAGGTGAGAAATTTGAAGAAAAACGAATTGGGGAAAATTCTGGGCGCAGTCTGCCATCTCGTTAGAAGACCTGCCCAGGTCGTTCGAACGACCTCGTTCGAACGAGCTTTTAACGAGATGACAGTAGCCCTTCTAACGAGTTAGTAGTTCATTTGAAGCCTTTCGTTCGAACGACACTCGTTCGAACGACCTCATTCGAATGAGACTTCTAACGAGTTGACATAATGGCTTTTTTGGCCTGATTTTATTTCAAATGTCCCGTAGACTTAAGTAATTGAGAATCAACCTTCCCTTATTGACTAGTGGGTATAATTGTGAGAATTGGGGTACGTGGAGGAGTAGAACTTATAACCCTAAAGTAATCCGGATGACATTTGTGGAATAGGAAACGAATACCTAATTACGATGTGAGAAGGGTTGACAACGTTAATATACAAATCAGGTACTTGTAATCATATAACATTAAATGACGGTATAAGAACGAGAAGTATACTTGTATTAATAATTCGAGATATCTAAGATGTGCGAATGCTTAGTATATGTGGTTTTATGTGTAAAGCATACCTACCATACTTGCTATCACGGGAGGTCTGCGTTCCATTAGGTCCATCTAATCTTTGTGTGCCTATGGGGGGATTTAGATTGGTACCTCGAGGACATAGGTCAGAGAAGGACTTATTGAGAAGTTAATAAGTCTGCTGATCATGGGAGCGTAGGTATGTGCGTGATCCATGTGATGTGAACTATGTTCGCCTCCATTTTGTGTGATTGTTGTTATTTGATAACTATTCCCGAGAGATGCGTAATGCGTGGTCCTCATGTACATGATGTACCGGGATTGGATAGCAGAGTATGTGTGCACCGCAGCTTAGTCTCGGGGTGCTAGTATTGTATATTTATGATGAGGATAAATACTGTTAATTGAAATGAACTGTAATGTATAAATGTGAGTATCTATAATATCGACGTTTTGTAAAAGATAAAATGGAAGATCCCTAGTGATTAGTAGTACACAAATGGGAAACTGTGTAGAGGAGTAAAACACTCTGTGTAAAATAAGATATCGGGAATTAAATCGTTAATCGTATAGTAACTGTTGATACCAAATTTAGTCTGCTGACATGGTTCAATTGAGTGAAGACACATGGCTCAATTGAATGAAGACACGTGGCAATCTACATGGCAACAACAAACACTTCCGAGGAACTCACACGCTCCGAGGAACCATATTACAATGAGGAACACTGCTTCCCCGAGGAACTCATACGCTCCGAGGAACAAGAACTCTCCGAGGAACTCTTGAGTACCGAGAAGCTTAGGCGGTCCGTGAAATTCAGGCGGTCCGACCTGTACCTCGAACAAAGCATTAATAGCAGGAAAACCAACAGTCTGACTGTTCATTAAATGTTTATCATTTAGACGCATACGCTTAAGGGGCATTGAATGTATTACGTTTTCATATGTACATCATTTAATGTATTACCCTTTCACATTACAGCCTCAGGGCTGTAAATACATTGTACAATCCTCATTGTAAGGGGACCGGAATTTCTTGATAGAACTGGTAATCGAGAATTCCCAAACACTCAGCAATAACATAACAGTGGACGTAGGCCATTCTTATAAGGCTGAACCACTTTAAAAATTCTTTGTCTCATTTATTTATCTGTGATTGAATAATTAGATATGATCTAATTTTTTACATCAATAGATTGGCGCCGTCTGTGGGAAACGACTGGTAATATCGTTTTTCATCAAAAATAATTCATCACAATGGCTGATATTCCAGAATCCAGCAATCGAAACGCTGGAAGCCCTCCAAATCCATCTGCTTCGCCAAATATTCCAGATCTGGCTGGAATAATGACAAATCTGGCTCAGGGCTAGACCGTCATGCAAGAAACTATGCGACAACTCATACAAACCCTCCATGGCGGTGCACCAACTCATTCAGGACTGCGGAGTATTCAAAGAAACACCCGTGCACCATCCTCGCGTACTAGGCGTACTAATTCATATCGCAATGAGGAGTCTGAAGATTTTTCTTATCAACCTGGACGAACTTCGTCAGTGCGAGCCACAGATACTGAACAATGTATCACTCTCTCTCCAGAAAGGACTAGTGCGCTAGAGAGGTTAAGCAGGGTATCACCTTTTAATCGATTAGGACTTAGAAGGAGTAAAAGTCCTCCTAGAGCCCCATCGAAGAATTTTTGACGACCATTAGATTTAAGGGAAGGATCTGCCCAGTCGTGACCAGCTACTCGTCAAGATAGATCCCAGGAAGCCACCTCAACACGATCAGTTGCTCGAACCAACAGGCCCGAGGAAGGAAATGATGCGTGGAAAGGCTCTATTCAAAGGCGGGAGGATAGATTAGGGGAAATGGCTAAGGCCAAGAACCCTCTACAACGAACCTTTATTCGAGGAACACCTTTTGTCCAGGCCATTGTAGATTTTCTAACACCATTAAAGTCCAAAGCACCTGTTGTGACTCCCAAATATGATGGAAAGACTGACCCTGTCCTTCATATAGAACAATACCAAGCTGCAACCGACATCTATGCTGTTCCAGATGAGATGAGACGCAGAGCATTCTCAGGAACTCTTACCGGATCTGCTCAAATATGGTATAATAATCTTCCTCGGGGTAAGATGTCAACTTTTCTTCAATTGACCGAGTTATTCATTGGGAATTTCTGTTTTGGGGCAAAGCCAGTTAAACGAGTAGCACATTTATTAAGTGTTAGACAAAAGGCTGGTGAGAGTACCAGAGATTAAATAACTCGTTTTAATAATGAGAAACTGGAAGTCATTGATTATGAGGAGAAGACAACGATTACTGCTTTGATGAGTGGACTACTGCCCAACAAGTTGTACTACACTTTAGCCAAAGATCCACCTAGAACCATGTCAGATCTGATGGGAAAAGCGTCCAAGATTATGAATGCCGAGGAGGCTATGGCTGCGAAGAAGAATATGAATGCCAAAAAAACCAAGGTGGAAGGTGATAAAGCTAAGAAGAAAGAGCATAAGAACAATGGTAATGACAAACATTCAAAAACTAGGTCGATATGGGACGTAATGATTTTTTTTGATAATTATACTCCTTTGAAGAAGGATATCAACCATGTTCTAGAGGAAATCAAGAACAACGAGGAATCAAACTGGCCAGAGAAATGAAGGCAGACCCTGATAAGAGGAATAAGGCGAAGTATTGCGAGTTTCATAAAGATCATGGCCATATGACCAAAAATTGCATAACTCTTCAAAATGAGATTGAAACACTCATCAGACGAGGAAACTGTCAAAGTATGTCGATCGTGGAAGCGAAAGAAGAAACAACGACCGAACAATAGAGAGGTCTAGATCTCCTCGTCGAGCAGAGGAGAACAAGAAAAGAAACCATGAAGCTGATCCAGAAGACGACCCTGATCTTCCTAAGAGACCAAGGCAGCCAGAACGTGAGGTATTTTCAATACGCTTTGGGTCATTTGACTGTAATGTTATAACAGGTGGAGATGCAGGAGGAAGAGACCTTACTACAGAGAGAAGAGCTTACCTCTGTGAGGCTCAAGCTTGCTCGTACATTTAACGAATAAATTTAGCTGAGGAGGATCGCCCGCGAAAGGTGAACAAAGAGAAATTAGTCATTGGTTTCTCAAAGAATGACCTTGCAGGTGTTCTATATCCTCATGATGACCCATTGGTGGTCAAGATGAGAATGAAGGAAGTAATAATTTCAAGAGTACTGGTCGACAATGGTAGCTCGGCAGACATCATGTTCTACTCGTGCTTCGATAGTTTAAATCTAAAGCTATCTCAATTGGAGCCTTATCATAGACCCCTCATCGGTTTTGTTGGCGAGAAAGTATTTCCACTTGGGACGATCAAGTTGGATATATTCATTGGTACGTGGCCTGCTTGTCGAACATAAAGAATACGCTTTTTCGTGATGGATAAGAATGTTCAATCATCATACAATATCATCATGGGAAGAGTAGGATTGAAGAAATTCTAGGCTGTACCATCTACAGTGCATCAATGCCTAAAATTTCCAACAAATTTTGGAGTAGGAGTTGTGAAAGGTGATCAGAAAGTAGCTCGGGAATGCTATTATTCATCCGCCGAGCAAGAGGAACTGGAAGAATTAAGGAGAAAGACTACTACCTATCAAGTGGATGAAGGTGCAGAAATTGAAACACTAGATCCTAGAGATGAGTCGCAACTGGTGAAGGGTCAAGTGGTGGAAGCTACTGAAAACATCATTCTGGACGACGAGCACCCTGAACGTATTACTCAAGTAGGTTCGTCGTTGGAAGCCTCACTGAAACAGGAATTGATAACTTTCCTTAGAAGTAGAAAACAAACTTTTGCGTGGAGTCATGAAGATATGCCTGGGATAGACCCAAATTTCTTATGTCACGAACTCAATGTCAATAAGGAGATCAAGCCTGTGAAGCAGAGAAGAAGAGTATTCAGTCCCGAGAAGAATCAAGCTATACAGGAGGAAGTCGAGAAGCTCCAGAAAGCTTGCTTCATTGAAGATGTTAAATATCCAGATTGGTTAGCCAATGTGGTGATGGTAAAAAAGAAGAACAACAAATGGAGAATGTGTGTAGACTTCACCGACCTCAATAAAGCATGCCCAAAGGATCACTTTCCACTTCCCCGAATTGATCAACTAGTGGATGCTACCTCGGGACACGAGCTGCTGAGCTTCATGGATGCTTATTCTGGTTACAATCAGATTAAAATGAAACCTGAAGACAGGGAGAGTACTTCTTTCATTACCCCTAGGGGAACTTATTGTTATAATGTTATGCCTTTTGGTTTGAAAAATGCAGGTGCGACATATCAGCGGCTGATGAACAAGGTCTTTGCTGAACAAATCAGTTGCAATATGGAAGTCTATGTTGACGATATACTGACAAAGAGCAAGAAAGCTGCCGATCATCTAGTTGACTTAAGTCAAACTTTTGATCAACTGGATAAATATCAAATGAAGCTGAACCCGACGAAGTGCACATTTGGAGTATGAGAAGGCATGTTCCCCGGGTACATTGTCAATCAATGAGGCATTGAGGCGAATCCTGAAAAGATCAAAGCTCTGCTAGGGCTGCAATCTCCAATGACGAAGAAAGAGGTGCAAAGTCTTACAGGACGAGTAACATCACTCAACAGATTTGTATCACGAGCAACTGATAGATGTCTCCCATTCTTCAAGACACTCCGAAAGACTTTTGAGTGGAATGATGAATGTGAGAAGGCTTTTCAAGACTTGAAGAAATACTTGGGAGCACCTCCACTGTTGTCCAGGCCAGTGATGGGAGAAAAATTATACTTATATCTTGCAGTGTTCGAGAATGCAGTTAGCTCGACGTTGATCAGAGTGGAGAATGGAGTACAAAAACCAATCTACTACACAAGTAAGGCCTTCCGAGGAGCAGAAATCAGATATCCAAGGCTGGAAAAATTGGCACTAGCGCTGATTGAGGCGAGTAGGAGAATGAGGCCATACTACCAGGCTCATACCATAGTAGTATATACTGATATGCCATTGAGGCAAGCCCTTCATAAACCAGAAAAATCAGGGAGATTGATGTACTGGGCAATAGAGCTCGGTGAATATGATATAGTTTATGAACCCAGATCATCGCTAAAAGGGCAGGCAGTAGCAGATTTTATAGCAGAGTTCATCTATCCTGATACCCTCGAGGAGCAAAAGTTGCTCACTGATCAACCCGTGGATGTTACAGGATCATCAAACACAAGCTCAGACCAACTCCGGTTGGTAAAAGGGCAAGTGGATGCTACAGGATCATCAAATTCGAGCTCAGACCAACTCCGGTTGGTAAAAGGGCAAGAAAAGATGATCGATGAAGAGCAAGAAATATCAGGGGAGGATGAAAGGAAGCAACAAATATTTCACCGAGGAACTCTGTCAGATCAGAAATTTGAAGACGAGTTACCTATATGGAGGCTATATGTAGATGGCTCATCTTGCACTACAGGATGTGGCGCGGGAATAGTTTTGAGCACTCCGGACGAGGTCGACATTGAATACGCCCTACGATTCCAATTCAAAGCTTCCAATAATGAGGCTGAGTATGAGGCCATGATTGCAGGTCTTAATTTGGCAAAAATTATGGAGGCGCAGCAGGTTATTGTCTTCAGTGATTCTCAATTGATCGTAAATCAAATGTTAGGAGTATATGCAGTTAGAGGAGAATTAATGATCAGATATCATGCAAAGGCAAAGGAGCTGGTGTCAGAATTTGCTTCTATTCAGCTGGTCAGAATACCAAGAATGGAGAATGTGAGAGCAGAAGCCTTAGCTCGATTAGCATCAGCTACTCGTACCGAGCTACGATGAACAATTCCAATTGAAGTTTTAGCTGGTCGGAGTATAGATGAAGATCTGACGATGAACTTTATTACCCTTGATTTAGGACCATCTTGGATGGATCCCATCAGGGCATATATTGAGAAAGGGGAATTACCAATTGACAAGCTCGTAGCCAAGAAATTGAAGTTTAAAACTGCTCGGTATGTATTAACTAACGATATTCTGTATAGACGAGGAATTATGGCAGGTTTGCAGAGTTGTGTGCATCCCACCGAGGTGAAAGATTTAATTGAAGAGGTCCATGAAGGGTCCTGTGGAGACCATGTAGCAGGTTGGACGCTTTTGCAAAGGGTGATGACGCAGGGATACTAATGGCCGACGATGAGGGCTGATTGTATAGCCTATGCCAAGAAGTGTGACAAGTGCCAGCACTTTTCCTCCATCCGAAGAACTCCACAAGCATTGTTGACACCCATCACTTCCCCCTGGCCATTTGCCATGTGGGGAATAGATTTGGTCGGGCCACTACCAATGACCAGAGGAAGGTTCAAATACCTCGTCATCGCAGTGGATTATTTTACTAAATGGGTTGAAGTTGAGCCTCTCATTGATATGACGTACGACAAGGTGTACCAATTTGTTTGGAAGAACATCATTTGTCGATATGGTCTTCCTCATGCCTTCATCACAGACCATGGAACACAATTTGATAACGAGGAGTTCGCTGCCTCTTGTCATCAGTCGAACATTTTGAAGATCCACTCAGCACCAGGCCATCCTCAAAGCAATGGACAAACTGAAGTGACAAACAGAACGCTGCTAAATGGCTTGAAGAAAAGACTAGATGATGCAAAAGAAAATTGGATCAACAAGCTACAATCAGTACTCTGGGCTTACCGAACTACTCCCCTAGTAGCAACCGGAGAATCACCATATATGCTGGCGTTTGGAAGTGAAGCTGTTATACCTGCCGAGTTGGGCCTCCCAACACACAGGGTACTGAATTTCAATTCCCCTGTCAGCGACTTAATGAGAAGATTGGATTTAAACATGCTCACAGAAGTTAGAGAAGAAGCAGCCATTATAAATGCTGCTTACCAGCAGCGAACAACTTTATTCTACAACAAGAGAGTGAAGAAGTGCGACCTGAAAGAAGGAGACTATGTGCTGAAGAAAGTAATTCAAAAGCACAATAAGTTGGAGGCAAACTGGCATGGACCATACCGAGTTACAGAAGTTGTTCGACCAGGAACTTACCGAATAGAAACTTTAGAAGGGGAGGAGTTTAAGAATGCATGGAACGCAGAGCACCTGCTCAAGTATTATCAGTGATGAATAAAATGAAGATATTCTGCCGAATTCTCTCTTTTTATTGAAAGTTTTTCGGGGAATACTAGTGCTACACACTACTCGGCAAAACTCGGCAAAGCTCAGACTACTCAAATTTATTCTCGAAAACGCCAACTAAGGTTGGTCGAGAAACCTATATTCCTCCGGGAAGTAAATCTACCTATATTCCTCCGGGAAGTAAAGCTACCTATATTCCTCCGGGAAGTAAAGATACCTATATTCCTCCGGGAAGTAAAGCTACCTATATTCCTCTGGGAAGTAAAGCTACTTGTATTCCTCCGGGAAGTAAAGCTACTTTTATTCCTCCAGGAAGTAAAGCTACTTGTATTCCTACGGGAAGTAAAATTATATGTTCCTCGGGAAGTAAAAGTATTCCTAAAAATGCCAACTTGAGTAACTATATTCTCGAAAATGATAACTTGAGTAACTATATTCTCGAAAATGCCAACTTGAGTTGGTCGGGAGGTAAAATTATTTCAAAAAAACTAACTATGGCTGGTCGGGGATAAAAACCCACCAACTGTAGTTGGTCGACAAGGAAAATTTACCTACCTTGGTTGGTCGGAAACATTTTATGAAGACGAGAAAGTGATCGAACAACACTTTTGATACTCGTAACTTTTTAATTATTACTAAGTTGATTGAGAAACAAAACATCATTTTGACCAAGTGACTACTCGACAATAAATTGGTCGACAATAAGTTGGTCAACAAATAATACAATATTATTATCTTTTTAACAGACACACATGCACAGATGTAAAGTATTTTATAATTATAAGACAACAGCAATTAAGATTGCGAACAAAAATGAAAGTCTTTCATTAAATCCAAAAACAAATTACATTGAGAATGAAATGTATACTAGCTATTACATAAAAATTCCTATTCTATTGGTTTTTTCCCCTCTGCTTTTGAAACAGGTTCCTCGCCAGCAGGAGGATCATTTAAAGCAAGAGGAGAATTTATAAAGTTAAAATCTTTTAACATCCTGATATTCATCACGGATGGTCGATCTAGGAGGTGCTCGGGACGAGATATCTCGACATTTGAATGGAGATTGTAGTCGCCGAGATATTTGGAAATCAAGCATCGAGGAATAGCCCGAGCAGGGATCCAACTCATATCCAGTTTGAATGGTGGCACGGGTAGGTCGAGCAGCCCAAGATCGTGGTAGTCCCACAGGTAATGACCCTGTTCGAGTTGCAGCACACCTAAGGCATTCAACCAGCCTTGCTTGTAGCCCTCATTATTGGCATTCTGGATACGATCGTCCAAGTGATAGAAAGCCTCGTTGTACCCAGCCATCCAGAACTCCCTGGGCTGTTTGTGGAATTGATATGTCAATCTTTCCAGCTGCTCGTGGAGATTTTTGATGAAGAGTTCCTTATTCTCCAAGACTGACTTCTGCGCAGAAAGCTGCTCTTCCAGGTCCCTGATCTTCTTTGACATTTCAGCCAACGCCTGGTTCTTTGCCATTAATTGGAAAGCTTGGTTCTCTAGGGCAGATTGAGTCCTCTGCTCCTCGACAGGAATCCGAGCAGCTCTTGCTCATCCCCGAGGAGCTCTTGCTCATCCACGAGAAGATGTAGAGGGGCCAGCTCTCTTCAAGGTCTCCAATTCTTCCCTCAAGTTAGCGTTCTTGACCTCCAAGAACGAGAATCCCTCATCAGTCACTGGGATCAAGGCGTTTGAACTGGAAGCTGCAAACTTCAACTGAGACAACTCTTTTTGCAGGTTATTATTTTCTTGCTCTAATAGTTCAGCTATTTGTTTGCACTCCTCGACCTCACCCCTCAGAGTTCTCTCCCTCACATCGTAGCCAGCAAAACGCTTCTCGTATCCCTTGTCAGCATTGAGTTGCTGATACTTCTTCTCATACCCCTCGTGTAAAAGGGCAGTGGATTCTTTGTATTATTACTGAAGGTCTTCAAGAGTGCCTTAGAGATCCTCGATCATATCATAATAAGCCACATTATTGGCCACTGCACGATCAAGCAGACACTTCAAGTATTGGTAGGCCTCAATTGCCTGTTCCGAAGCATCTTGGCCGAGGATGTCGACGATTTGTGCTGCACTCAGATCTGTGTGACTAGGCTTAAAATATTCATCGCATTACCGTAACAGCTTTGTATTATGAGCAGACAGTAATTCCATCCTGGCCAGAAACTAGTAGAGGAAGAAAAATCAATAATCAATAAGAGTACCAGCAGAACATGAAGAGAAGAAACAACAGCATGCAAAACCAAAAGTTCAAGTTTTATTATATCACAAGGTTCAGAGTTACATGGTTCAGGATTACATTTTGCCAAAGAAAAATAAAATAGATAGAAGTCCGAACAACTCTACACCTTTTCCTTGTCTCCCAAAACTTTCTCGGGAGGCTGGGATGAGGAGGTAGGTTGCTCGGATGCAGCATATAGTAGCTGGGGAAGTGCTGGAGGTTGCTCGGAGGAAGTAGCGAGCTGTTGAAGTTCCTCGGTAGCAGGCTGGATGGCTGGGGGATGATCTCCCATCACCATAGAAGACTCTTCGGAGGTAGCTTCGTCCTCTTCTTCATCTTCAGGAGTTGGAGGGGGGCCAGGGATGTGTCGCTGGAAGAGATCAGAAGTTTCATCAACCTTCATCTCCTGAAGAGCTGCGACCCACCCATCTCTAAAATATTTTAGGCTGCCATATTCGACTTGCGACATCATGGAAGCCAAGACTTTGTTCCACCCCTTGTCCCAACCAGCGTTGAAAGACTTCTTCACAACCAATTTTCTCTTTAACTTCTCCGAGGAAAGCTTCTCGGACAGAAGGTTTTCAGCATTCTTCAATTTATTCTCAACCTCCTCCTTCTGTCGACTTACTTCCCGAATTTGGATTAATTCTTCCTCAGCAACCTTGAGTTTATCTTCAAACTCTTCAGCATTCTTGAGCTTCCCTTCAAGCTCTTTATTCTTCTTCTCCAAAGCATTCACTTTTTTCTCCAACCCCTTGGAGACTTCAACAACCTGAGCTTTCTCCTGCTCGGTGGAGGTAAGTTTCTTCTCCCAAACAGCTTTGTCAGCATCGTACTTCTGATGAGAATCTTCCAAAGACTGCCTCACGCCCATCAGAGCTTCCTCCACACTAGATGAGGAGCTTGAAGCTTTAATAGCTTCGTCTTTCTTCAAAATTGTGTTAAAGAAGCTCACCAACTGTGAAAAGAAAACGAAAGCATGTCAGAGACAGATATAACAAGGGAAAGATGAAAAGTTCAAAGCAACAAGACTTACAGAAGTAATATGGCGAGCAGCCAATGATGTAAATATGTCCCGAGAAAGGTTCTCTTCAACACCTTGGATCTCGGGAATGATCCAAGTCTTCACCAAGCTCATGGTAGATCTCGGGGGAACAAAAGTAGGAACACCTGTTCCAGTAGCTGGGGGCTGAGTGATGGTTTCAGCCAAATTGACCGAGGAGCTCTTCTTCAGCTTCCTCGGGGGAGCAGGAATAGATTCAACCAAGGAAGAACTCTTGGTTGGTGATATTACAATCACCTCGCCTGGAGCAGTAGCCTTGCTCGGGGCCACTAGGGGCTTCTCTACAACCTTCACAGGAGCAGCCGAGGAAGGCGCATCAACTTTTTTTGTCCCTTCTGGGACGTCAATCTAACTTCTTTTTGCCTCTCCAGCACCAGAGTCAGGTTTCTCAAAGAGAGTGGGAGGTCTTCTTTTCTTCATCCTTTCACTTAAAGGAACGTGTGACTCAGGCGAAGAACTGGTAGAGGCTGGTACTGGCTCTGCGTCGCTTATTACCGGACGAGCAGTAAAAGAGGTAGTGTAGCTCTTGTACTGCAGCAGATATGAAGCTGACCTAATGTGCTCGTCGGCAACACTCTGATGCAAACTCTAGATAAGTTTTAAGTGCCTTATATTAACGACTGATTCTTTTGGACACTTCCTTTTGCTATCAACTGCAAATAAATAAACATTAAAATATCAGTGGCACATTTTATCAAACATAGAGGAAGCATAATTTCAAAATAAATAAAATGAAATAAAAATAACCTATCCCATTGCCATAGGGAGGGCATCTGGTACCCTTTACACTTCATCTCCAGATAAAGGAGCATGTTGCCAATTTTTTTATAACAATCCCATGCTCAAAATAGTCCCTATTGGCATTCGGGAGATTGACCACTAAGGCCCTATTTAAAAATCTAGTTTTTAAATAAAAGGTGTTATCACCGACTGCCCATCTATAACAAAACATGATTTCTGGAATTCCTATGCGAGTTCCATGGATTTGATTTAATCTATGAACCCCATTAACTATTCTCCATGTATTAGGAGCTATTCTTGTAGGAACAACGTCAAAATATTGACAGAATTCCAGACATAAGGGATTTGGTGGAAAAGAAAATCCACACTCAGCAACAAAGAGACTGGGGAACCAATGTCCCTCAGCCAAACGGAAATAATCAGAAGGCTCAGAAAGCTTTTCCAAAACAACCCAGGAGGGAATAGAAAAATCAGAGCGAAACTTATCAAGAGATTCTACAGGATAAACCATGATGAAAGAAGGAAATGAAGAAGAAGGAAGAAGATCTTACAGAAAAAGAGTGGATCTGTTGACAACGAACGATGGAAAGGATGAACGCACAAGAAAGTAAGACAATGGAAAATTCGAAGATACAAATTTGAAAAAGTAGAAGACGATGGAATTGTCTGTGACGCTTAAATACTCTGCCTTGGGAAAAGGAAAAAGTAATGATTACAAAAAGAGACGGTTACGTTACTGGCGACTAAAAAGATAAAAAGGGCGCGGGAATCGAAGCGAGTAGAAAAATTCAAAAAGCCTGGTTCTACAAAGATGGAAGGAGAAATAAATACAAAAGACTCCTAAATTTTAGGATGACCATTTAAAACTGCCATATTCCGAGAAAGAATGTTCCACACTCCTCAAAGTTCGAACTATGAAACATTGGGGGCTTCTGTTGATACCAAATTTAGTCTGCTGACATGGTTCAATTGAGTGAAGACACATGGCTCAATTGAATGAAGACACGTGGCAATCTACATGGCAACAACAAACACTTCTGAGGAACTCACACGCTCCGAGGAACCATATTACAATGAGGAACACTGCTTCCCCGAGGAACTCATACGCTCCGAGGAACAAGAACTCTCCAAGGAACTCTTGAGTACCGAGAAGCTTAGGCTGTCCGAGCAACTCAGGCGGTCCGAGCTGCACCTCGAACAAAGCATTAATAGCAGGAAAACCAACAGTCTTACTGTTCATTAAATGCTTTTCATTTAGACGCATACGCTTAAGGGGCATTGAATGTATTACCCTTTCATATGTACATCATTTAATGTATTACCCTTTCACATTACAGCCTCAGAGCTATAAATACATTGTACAATCCTCATTGTAAGGGGATCGGAATTTCTTGATAGAACTGGTAATCGAGAATTCCCAAACACTCAGCAATAACATAACAGTGGACGTAGGCCATTCTTATAAGGCTGAACCACTTTAAAAATTCTTTGTCTCATTTATTTATCTGTGATTGAATAATTAGATATGATCTAATTTTTTACATCAACAATAACGTTAGATTTTATATTGAACCAGTTAGATACGGGCATAACTAGATTCGATTACGGATACGTTAGGAGTGCACAGATAGTCGAGAGGTGAGTATTTCATGTGAAAGCACGTCCTAACATGTATTTTGCATTCATTGTTTTATGTCATTAAAACACTTACTATATTTTAAACTGTTTTCCACAATCGGGCTCTGACCCATTTACTTTCAAATATATTTTTGTAAAAACCTTTTAGGTGCCCAGCCACAAGGACACCATGCTAGGAGTTTCATTCAGGTTACGGACTGTAGCGGCCGTGGAAGTTACAGGACTTTGACAGTAGACGCCTCCACTTTCGATCTTGACTCTATGTTACTATATTTTCCTCATCTATTGGGTATGTCGCCCCATTTCTTTTAGACACTTTATTTATCCAGTTATAACAGATTTTTGGGTTGTAAATAATTTAGCGATGCAGACTTAGTATTTTTTTATTCCTGTATTTGGATTGTTGTGAGGAGTATCCCTCCAGCCTCAATTCTATTTTATGGTTATTCCGTTGTCATTATGTTGTGGTGGTTAGGTTAGCATTTCATAATTTAATTATTGCATGTTAGTCGTATTTAATTAAAATTGACAACTCACTTTTTAAATATTAGGTGGCTAGAAATTAATAAAATGTTTTCGACAGTGATGCTATGAACTGAACCAACTTGGCATTTTGTATTAATTTATTAAAGGAGTAGCTACCCGGTATTTAATTAGTCGGGGTGTCACAAGTCTATGACATAGAATTTATTGAAGACATTGTGGCCAAGCTTCAAAGATTAATCAAGTCGAGATTATTTTGGTGCACGTTTTACGTCTTCATTGCATTATGATCTCTCAGGTATGAATGCGTAATGTTTATGGGACTCTAAAAATGTCTTTATGATGTTATTTTTATTAAAAAATGTCTTTAAAATGTTTAAACTTTGTTTATTTTGAGATAAGGATCGTTTAGAGTTGTGTATAACACAAACTCTTCTGTGTAGTGGTTCAAATAACATTACAGGTCGTTCAAGAGAGATGAACATGTCGTTCGAGCTACATGGCTATGTCGTTCGAGCAACATGCTTATCTCGTTCAAACGATGCGCCGACTCAAGTTTATTATTTAAGGCGCGTTTCTCTCAAAATTTCGTAAGTTGCAGAACCAGAAAATCAGTTTACATACAGTATGTTTTTTGCATAAGTTTTGTAAGGTTTTCAAAGTCTAAAAATATCTTTAGAGCTTCAATATCCGAGCTTTCGTACTCTTATGCTGTATAGATCTTGTTTTACACCATTGGGTTTTTTTCATTACTTTGAACGTTGGGTTTTGCAGTGAAGAAGGGAAGGAGTTCATGTTCAACATCATAGACATTGCCAAGCTGTATCGGTAGACACCGAGACATACGTGTACGCGTGTGTTGTGGACGAGCATCGTAGAAGGACTTTTACGTGGACACTGTGGAGGAGTAGTTAAAGGATCAGAGAAACATCAAGACTTGTGGGGGATTGAGTCATTGAATAAGTCTATCGTCTGTACTTTGTAATACCATATCATAGTGGTTTTCTAGCTTGGGTCTCCGAGGTTTTTTCCCTTTGTGGTTTCCTCGTACATTCGGCATCGCCTTTGTGAACTTATTTATTTTACTTGATTTAATCACCTAGATGCATGCTTAGGATTAATCAAGATAAAATTAGGCTTAACTAAAATTAGTTCACACACTTGGTGCGGTTTAAAATTTGGAAAAAGGTTTTTAAAAAAGAAAGTTGGTTTTGACATTTTTAAAACACATTCAAAAGAAAAAGGGGCCTACAATCATGGAATTGATTAGATGTTGATTCGATTAGCGATGAATTGATTTGACCAAGTAGGTATCAAACACTTAACGCGGTGAATGACATTATGTACCACAATCAACTTTGCAAGCAATACCTCTTTATTTCGAGTGATGTAAAGATCATTAAATTATAGTGCAGTCGTGATTATTTAGTGGAATTAGTCATAATTAAATAAAGAAATGAAATAATTATGGTAATTGTAATTTGGAATTAAAACTATTTATTCAAAAGCCAATTTACTTATTTGTTTGGGTCCCTAGATGGTCCAATGTCCAGGTAGTTAGCTTGAAACTCTCTAAAAGCCCAGTTAAGGTTAATCCCATGACTTATACCTATTATATTGGTGTAAGCTAGGGTTTAGATTAATGATTCAGTATATAGGGATAGAGAGGGATAATGGAAATACTATTCACATTTTTGTGAAGGGGTAATGAGATATAAAGTGATATCTCTCATATTTCGCCAAGTTTTCATCTCCAATAATGCCCATGCCCAAGGCTTACTATCGGTGGATAGTATACTAGAATATTCGAGATATTTAAAGCATTCTATCATGGTTTTTGCAGACCCTGGGAGGGCAACAAGATCTTCATATTCTTCAACCCTATTTCTCTTCATAAAGGTCACAACAATATCCACTATGGTATTATTTCTTAAAACCCCAGGTTTATGATTCAAAATAGTTCTTGTTTTATTTCCAATGCATGATTAATCAATGTTATTAGGGATGAAATTTTTTCATGTTATAAACAAAATCCCATTTTTCAAAAATTGGTATTAGAGCCCTTGGTTGTTGGTTGATCATATTTTGGAAAGGTCTATGTTGTCCAACCTTTAAAACCCTAGTTTTGTATGTTATATAATTATGCATCTTTGTGTATGGTATCGTACTAACATGGGTTTACAGAGTTTCTATAATTATATCCCTTTTATTGTGGTCACATATGTTTATTTTATGTGATTGGATCATACGGTGGTTTATCCGTATTTATTTTTGCTCTAGATTTGATATGCTTAAAATAATTAGGTTTCTATAATTATTTCTTTATCTATGTATTTGGAGGTGTATTTGTGGGAATGTAGTACTTATTTTAAATTATAATCACATATATATTTACATGGGTTATAGACTTGGACAAAGTTTCATGAAGTTTTTTTGATGATTTGAAGAAGTTAAGGGCATTTTTATATACAAATTACGGACCCTAGGTGAAGATATCAAGGATTAGAGACTATTTGATTCGATATTAGAGGCGGTTTGAGCCAATACGGCCAAAGTCAATTTTGTGGCAACTCTAGCCGACCCTGGGAGTTGACTCAAGGTGATTCCAGTGTTGTTATGATAGTTTTTTCTCTGGTTCTTTATCCTGACTCTTTCATGAGAAAGCACATGCGGGGGACTTATATGGAATTACTTATATCTTAGGCCAAATACACAAATTAACCTATTATCAAATTTTATCTTGATTAAATTAAAGTGAACATGTAAGATAAATTGAAGCCAAATTCCAAACTAAATAAGCATAAGAAGAAATATAGGAAAAATCCCTTTCGGGAAAAACCTTTAATTCAGCACTATTTTGGACTCAATAGAACACGACGGACTTGTAGACAACTTAGATCTCCACTAATTTTAACATAGAAGTCTTTGAATCTTCAACAGAAAATGATGCAGTCCAGCATCACCGATGGCAAGCAGATCTTGCCTTAGTATCCACCGATCAGCCTCAGGAATACGCAATTTCTATCTTCTTCATTAGCAGAGCCTTGACTCCACGAATCAGTAGTAGAGAAAATCTCTACATGGGTTTTATAACTTTGATTATGTACTTCTTGATTTGAAAACTAATCCTTAAAGATCAAAGGGTTTGAATGAACAAATTATAGAATTAGATCATAAAAAGAACTCTAAAAAGGCCTTTCAAAAAGTCTAATCCCGTATCTCTATTGATAGGGAAATTTGTTGCAAAGAGACATGTAGATTAAATGAAAAATTAAAAACACGGGTACTCGTTCGAACGATGTACCTCATCATGTTCGAACGGGTTCCAACAAAACTTCGAGCAACATTCTCGAGCAAACCCAAAAGGCGACAATCCAGATCTTGTTAAAATGTGGGAATCTCATTCCAACGACCTTATGCAACTCATTCGAACGATATGTCAATCTCATTCTAACGAGTCAATGAGTTTTTTAAAAATTCCTCAAAAATATCTTTAAAAAATGATATGCAAACTCTTTTAAAAACAATCTATGGAAATTTAAAGCTTTACCAAACCACTTCACAACTCTTCTCGGGTAAAATTATGACAAACGATCTTCAATCTTGCAAATGTCACCAACGTTTCTTCTCTTCGAAGACTTGATAACAATCATGAAGGTGCAGTGGGGTATGATGGGATAAGCCAAATAAAATAAAATCATAAATTATAAATATTTCTCTTACAAATATCCCCCTTTGTCTATTTTGGTACAGAATACAAAGCGAAGCCAAATTGACCAGTGAGATAATACAACTAATTGCCTCCCGACCTAAGAAACGAAAAACGCATAAATGTGTAAGTCTTCAACTGAAAGTCTTCATACTGTGTGATCCATGAAATCATCATTAAATGAAACGACCTACACACATGAGATAAAAGAAATACCGTTATGCGTACGAGTTTAAAAAAATAAACTCCCTCTCAATTTGTTCTCCCAATTTTTATCCGTAATAGACGAAGTTGGAAACTAAGCATGAATAATAAGCATTACATATATTCCAATGAAATAACATCACAAAGATAAGCAATTAGGTACATGCGATGAGATTTCGAAGAAGCATAAGGAGCTATGCAAAAGAAGGAACCCGAAGTTTGTATGACGTTTTGGAAAATTTTAAGTATAAAAATACATATTGGTACATATACATAACACCATCGAATAACGCTAAAATATCGTAATCGTGAAAGCGGAATGTAATTATGTGAACATTTTCCACGGACAATTCAACATAGGCATTCATAACGAATACACACGAAGTTAATGAGATATTTCTAAAGAAAGAACTTAATTTCAACATTAGGTGTAAGAATGTTGAACGAGATGATATTTACTCGATTTATGCAACATGCCCATAATTTAAATGTTTCTCAAATCAATTACTCCAAATTACTTAATGCTTTTCAAGAGAGTCTGTTGTGCAACTCGTTGAGCTTCTACTTAATAACACCCTCAAAATCTCACATATTTAAAAATTCACTGTCAAATTTTTAAAGATATCATAATGCTCATGTGTAGCGAAGCATCAATGACATTGATAATGGCCTCAACACTTCTATTTTTGTGTGTCGCTAATATTTTAGGCTTTTTTACAAATGGTGGTTGATACGTCACAAATATTGCATACTCGCGCCCGTTATTTTTATGAATTCTATCAATTTTTGTGTTCTTTATGCCTATATTTATGCTCGTTAACCAGAAAACTCTATTATGTATGTTTATATACTTTGCAGGGTTTAATTGAGCTTTAGTAGGTATTGGAACGCTTAAAGTGAGGATTTGTTCCATTTCGGAGAAGTTCCATCATCACACTCAATTTCAAGGGTATTTTAGATATTTCATACTTCATTTACTGCTCAGTGGAATTCCATAGAGGCATAGTTTATTGAGTCATCTTTGCGTGGCTGTAACCGCACATCATTTCGAGTTCGAACGAAGAAGTTATGGCCAATTTCGTAAAGCTCCTTTTCTCGTTAGGATGGACCAAAGGACACCAGAAAATAGGTGATTGCTCGACCGGACCTGAGTCCCCAGTCGATCGGTGGTTTAGAATAAGCCTTAAAATGAGGCAGAGCTATTTTTCCCCAACACCCGGTCGACTGGCCCCCAGGTCGCGGTCAACCGGTCATAGCAGATATCGAACCGAGATTTCTTTTTCCACTTAATATAAATAGAAACTTTGTTTTTTGTATATATATATATATATATATATCATTTTAGATAGTTTAGGTTAGGATTTGGGTGTTGAGAGTTTCTCTTCCATCTCTCTTTGGGTGTTGTAAATGCACTTTTCATCATCCCTGCCATTAATATAGTTTCCTTTTATTTATTTTTTTCTTTATAGTGTAGACTTTATTGCTTTCACTTAATTTCTTTCCTTACTTTATTGAATTTAAATACATGTCTTCCATTATGTTGTGTAGCTAATTTAGTTTAGGTAGAGATTAATGGAACTCACCTTGGGTTGATTTGGTTGCTTTGCTTTGGTGATGGAGTTTATGAGTTTAATTCGATTGGATTGTTCTTGATTTTACGCCTAGGATATTTAATGGGGTATATTATATATGCTTCGTATTTATGACCATGCATATGTAATTTTTGGGGTATTTGTAGATGATAAAAATCATAGTAGGCTTTTATGCCGATTTAGGGGGTGATAACTCTAGATTTAATTAATTGTTGAAATGAGATTCAATATTGTTAAACTTGTCTTCCCATGTAACCATTTATACTAATTAATCCGAGGTGAGGGATATTAGTCTCAATCTATAATTTTTATTCACTTTGTTAATTTTGGTTTAAACACGTGCTTGGTATTATCTTTTCTTTTGTTAACAATTATCTTTCACACTTTTATTCCTGAAGTATTAAATCAATAGAATTCTAACAAATAGTCTCTACGGATTTCAATACCCGGACTGGCCTCTATACTCACTTAAAAGAGTAGTCAATAGTTTAGGTTTTTGTATTGAGGCGGTGAAACGAAAATAACGATTGACGTATATCTTTATACACTTGTGCTGCGATTTTTCCCTGTTATCAAAATGGTGCCATTATCGCGGACTTGGTCATTGTAGAATTTAATTGATTAAGTATTTCCTAGTATTTTTCTTTCTATTTGTGTTATTTGTTAACTATTTTTGTAGGACTTATACATTTGAGCGCCAAGAAATGCTTGAATTTTTCGGACGCACATCACTTTGTGGAATTTGCCACCTTGAGCTATTTTTGGGGTAAGCATGTCTTATTTTAATATTTTCGGTAATCGTAGTTATAATTCTCAAAATCCCCCCTAAACCTATGACTTTTGGTGAATACTCGCAAAGTCAAAAACTTAAAACATCTAAAATGATTTTGGGTGAGTATTACCTAAGACAAGTTATGGATTGTGGGAATTTTGAGAATGATTATTCCGACATTGGGCCTCAAAATCCTTATGATATGAATTTTGAAATGAATTGCAATAGTTTTCAAAATTCTTATGTTAATGATTTTGATAGTAGTTCGAGGATAGTTTCCAAACTTCTCATTGTCAATAATCTGCTCCTCCATCTATGATTTTGTGTGAGGGATTGTGCATTCTTGAAAATAAAAAATTTGAAACTGTTATCGGGAAGAAAATATTTGTTGGGAGCAAGAGTTGGATGTATTATTCTAATCCAATGATGATTTCTCTTCGAAGACTTTTGAAGTCGAGGAATGTTTTGAACCAAATGGGGATTTTTTGCCTACTTTGGAACAAACCATTATTGACTTGGCCCATGGTATAATAGAGAATGAAAAAGGGAAAGAAATGGACGTAGTATCCATTTACAATGAAATGATTTCTTGTTTGGTCCCCAAAGAAGAATATTTCACTGAAAATGATCTTATTTCCTTCGAAACTCAATCTTCAAGCGATGATGACTCATCTCTTGAGTTTGAATTTATTTCCTCCGCGTCTTATTCTATATTGTCGAACCGATACAAGTGTTCGATGAATCGGTTCAAAACTTCAAAATGTTTAACCCTTTCACTGATGAGGATTACTTGCTCGAGTTATTTTCCATGAAGGCAATTTTGCCTTCATTTGCACCACCTCCCATTCCAATTACAAAACATTTGGAAGGAAATTCTATTTTTTTTTGGATCGCATGTGTTTTCATCACCCGTTCAATTACTCTCCAATTTTTTTAATTGTTGATGGTTCATTTCTTCCGCCTTACACATACCTTCCACTATTTGAATGGAATTCCTATTTTCTGGAAGACACACATGAAAATGAGGGTACACCGATTTTTCCTCAATGTCAAATCGTTTTTTGGGTGGACCCTAAAAAATTTCAACTTCTAGTTATTGTTAGTTAGAAGTTCAAATTGTAGGTTGTAAATAATTATTTTTTTATTTTTTTTCCTTATTTTTCTTTATTCTTACTTATTGTTTAGCGTAATTAGTTAAGTTTTTTGTTATTCTTGGTTCTAACATATTTTGTAAAATTATGGGACTTGTACTTTCACGAGATCGCTCCATTTGGATAATATCGCTCTTTTCCTTTCTCCAGCTTGGTTCTTAATTCACATTGAGGACGATGTTAGGTTTTAGTTAGGGGGTGTGGGATATTCTTTCCATTATTTTTCTTAGTCCATGATTTCATTATATGTTTACCCAAGCATGTTTTTCTTGTTAAAATTAAAATTTTCAAAAATATTTTCTTTTTTTTTCTCCTTTGTTGAGCATTTTGCCTTTGTTTTCGATGATAAATTTCCATAATTGCCCCATCCAATAGACAAATCAATGACGCATGTTCTCGATTTTAGAAGTTATTAGACTTTAATCCTAAATTATTGATATTATGAATAACTTCATGAAATAAACTTTAATCCCATGAGCACATGTGTTTTTATTGTTTTAATTGATTTGGTTTAAGATTTTTGTAACTCGACAATCTTTTATGGCATTGTATATACTTACACCTAGTGAGCTTTATTCTTTTCTTCTTTTATGAATATTATACACTACTCTTTCCTCCTTGAAAACATTATAGTCATTGGTAATCTCACGATTCTTTCATTGATCGTTCATTAACTGAGTTCATATATGAAATATGTTACTTGATCATGATTCTCAAAGTTATTTTGACTCGATAATTGCACAAACTTTAGGAAATGATCATAGGCCCTCTTTGTTATCTCACCCATATTGACCTTGACCTCACCTTGTATGTTTTCTCTGGTCAACGACTTTGATCCTAAATATAACCTTTTGTTTCATAACCCAAAATCCCATAGCTAAATCCACATAGGAGTTATAAAAATATATACACATTCCATACCTTTGTTTGGAATGATACGTGGGATTGAATGATGTCTGTGTTACGTGGTTGCAACTAAGCATGTGAGAAAGAAAAAGAAAAGAAAATAAAAAGTGAAGAAAAGGAAGAAAAAGAGAAGAAAGAAAAGAAAAGAAAAAGTGAGAAAAATAAAAAAAGAAAAGAAAAAGAAAGTTTTATTTATGTACATATTGTTCAATAATCCTTGTCATCCAATGCTTGTTAAGGAACCTTTTTCCAATTTTGAAATTTCCCGCAATTTTTCATTATCCCGACCTTTTTATTTTCGAACACCTTTGAATCCGTACATATTCCATTTCATTTCACAACCTTAACCCCAAACCTGCATTACAACCCTATAAAAGTCCCATGTGATCATAGGGTGAATTCAATTCAAAAGTGTAAATAGTTTTGATAATATGTGAAAATAAATTTTGCCTCCTTTAATAACAGTAACTTTTATTGAGATACAAGTTTTTCATTTTATCTATAGTGTTCTTCTTTAGTGATGCGTGTGTGACCTAGTTTCCATTTATATTTACTCTTTATGCCCGCATGTCCCGTGTATTACCTCCCATTCTGAGTGATTTCATTTGTTGAGTGTAATATCCGGTGAGGATTGATTTATGCATGCTTTAAAGCCTTTTCGATTTATTTAAGTTTTGCCAAATCATTATTTGCATGTGCTCGCTTTTCCTCCCACATTTAAGGTTTCAATTTTATGAGGTTCATTCTATAATGTTAATAATACGTACTTTTTTGTGAATTCATTCACTTTGCTAATAACGTGTTTGAAATATTTTTCGTTACTTTTTGGCTTGTCACATGTTTGTTGAGCATACTTTTTGAGGAAACTTTGATGGTTATGGTTTTCATCCCTGAAAACCCTCACGAGATAACACTCGTCTACTAGGGTAACCTAGGGGTTTAAGGGCTTATTGCATATGCTAAATGCTATCGTGTTCCATATGAAAGTGGAATTTGTATCTTTTTATGCTTATATACGTTTTTCACTGCCTTCTGTGGTCGTTTTGTTTGTTTCATCACTAAGGACTAAAAATGTCTAAGTTAGAGTGATTGATAACGCCCGTTATTTTTATGCATTCTATCACTTTTTATGTTCTTTATGCCTATATTTATGCTCATTAACCAAACAAACTCTCTTATATATGCTTATATGCTTTGCAGGGTTTAATTGAGATTTTGTAGGTATTGGAACGCTTAAAGTGAGGATTTGTTGCATTCCGGAGAAGTTCCGTCATCATACTTAACTTCAAGGGCATTTTAGACATTTCATACTTCATATACGACTCAGTGGAATTCCATAGAAGCGTAGTTTATTGAGTAATACTTTAAAGACTATTTGTAAATTTCAGTATTGGCACAGTGAAGTCCAGCTTCTCTGTCACTTAAATTCTCCTCATCACTCTCACTATCTCTAGAATGATTAGACAAAGTGTCAAGGCTATCACGTTTAAAAATGTTCTCAGTGTGGGATTAACTATAAGTACCACGTGTCTGGGCATGAACGCAAGGTATGGTTTATGTGGTGATTCTTTACTGGAATCCACCAACTCGAAGTCACTATCGTTAAGAGTGGCTTTATAAGCATCTTTTCCTTTTTCCCTTTTCTTTATCCTATTTGGAGACTCATGGGCTTTGTGTCATTTATCCTCACACTCATAAAATCTCACTTGATAATACTCAAAAACATTCTTGCCCTCATTGATATATTTATTTTTCTCAAAACTTTGTTTTCTTTGGACTAATTTTCTTTGTTAAAGTAGAATTTGTTTTGGAAATTTTTCACAAATACGGCAAGATCATCAAGCTCAAAATCAAACTCAAACTCATCACCAAAAACCTTTTCCTTTTTCTTTTTAGACTGGGCTTTCAAAGCAATCCATATTTCTTTTTTCATTTTAGTTTTGGGGAACATATCTATTTCTTAAATTTGAAGGTCTACTACAAGTTTTTCTCACCTAAGTGTATCTAAAATTCCCAACGAATTAAGCATCATAACTTTAGGGATAAAACAGGATGGTAGGGATCTCAAATATTTTTCACTATGCTCGTCTCTGGAATTTTCTCACCCGAATTAAAACTAGAATTAACTATATCAGATAATGTAGCCTAAAATTTATCAAAAGTCTCAGATTCTAGAATAGTTATAGTTTTAAACTGTGTGGTGAGATTTTGTAGCTTAGAAGCTTTCACAACTTTGGTACCCTCATGATTGAGTTAGAGAGTATCCCACGCTTCCTTAGACATGGTACACATCATATTCTGACGAAACTCATCAGGAGTGGTTGCACTAGAAATTGTGCTCAAACCACATGAGTTCAAATTATTCCATTTAAAATCATCCTTTATCAAAGCAGTGACAAGTTTTAGACTTTTGACATTGTCATTACTTAGAATGGGTGGTGTCCACCCTCTTTCACAAACATGCTAGACACATTCATCAATTGCTTTCAAAGCCGACCTCATTCGAGTTTTCCAACAAGCATAATTAGACCTACAAAAAATTTAAAGCCTATTATACAAATTATCCGTACATTCCCAAATTTAAAGATCACACAATAATTTAGTGTAACCCGCTCTGATACCAATTTGAGAAACATTAATATAAAAAAAGTAATTAAAACAAGGATCACACAATAATTTAGTGTAACCTGCTCTAATGCCAATTTGAGAAAGCACTTGCGGGGGACTTATATAAAATTAATTGTATCTTAGGCCAAACATACGAATTCACTTATTACCAAACTTTATCTTGATTAAATTAAAGTAAACATGCAAGATAAATTGAAGCCAAATTCCAAACCAAATAGGCAGAAGAAGAAATATAGGAAACATCCCCTTCGGGGAAAACCTTTATTCAGCACTATTCAAAACTCAATAGAACACAACAGACTTATAAACAACTTAAAGCTCCACTAACTTTAACACAATAGTGTCTTCTAATCTTCAACAGAAAATAATGCAGTCTATCACTGCTCACGGCAAACAGATTTTGCTTCGGTATCCATCGATCAGCCTTAGGAGTACGCAATTCTTATTACCGACATATATCATGTTTTTTTGTTGGAAAATCCGTTTTAATTTATTTTTTTGTAAATTGAACTTAATCAGGTAGTTTATTTAAAGGTTTAAATTAAACTTTGATCTCTGAGATTTATTTTAATATAAAATAATTTTAATTTTAGAAAAATAAAATAGCGAGATCTCATAATTTAATTTCTACACGTAAATTGGCAATTACCAAGGATTTAATTCGGTCCTTTTGAATTGAGTGATTTTTCTAAAATTACCCTAAAGTTCAAAATATTAAGTTGGATAGGGTTTCCACATAAACCCCATGATTTTCATTGGTGTTTTAAGAATGTGATGTGATTACTTCCTCATGTCAGCATGATATGCCCTACACCGGATAAATTTAATCACGACATCTGGTATTTTGAAACACTTAAGTGATAGTTCATTAAATTCAATGTGAGGGAGTTCGGTCCTACCATCAAAGAAGTTCTACACGAGTGGGTTAACTTTCAATGAACAACCCAATGGTATACACTTACACACGATGAATGATATGCTCTCCATCGAAGTCACTGTCATTAGACGTGGGACCAAAAGACATCGGCTATTCATTATTTTGGACTGTCAGAATAACATAATGAAAGATGAAATTTTTTCTTATTTAAGGTGATATGATTTAATCTCCCATCAAGAAATCTCACTTCATAAGGGAACTATAATATCCGGTGGGATTAGTTTTTAAATGGGGATGGAGGGATGCCCCTTTAAAATTTAATCATATTTGATTATAAGATTTCAAAAATGAATTCAACTTTATCTCACTATTTTAGTCTTAGAGTTTTAATTGGAATGAATTTCAAGGACTGAAAATATAATTGGACATTGTTCTGACGTAAGAGGATAATAAACTTATTTAAACCAAGGTACCCCTGTACATTTTAAAATATTAACGTGATTAATACTTTGTGTTAGTATTTGGCTTTCCCCCCATCAGAGGAAATTGATCACGAAATCATAGTAACTTAAAATTTATGGTAATTGTTTTGAATTAAGTGGTACTTATATTCAGTCCCCCTATTGGGGAAGTTCTATACGTAATACTCCGTATTTTTATGACTTTAATTAATTGTGAAACTATCTATTTTACTTGTTTGACATGTGATGTCACTAGTTCAAGTTTATACGTGTTATATAAATAAATCTGAAAGTGGACTTAATATATGGGAAAAAATTATTTAAATATTTTAACGTGATTATTTATTATGGGTAAATATGGAATGATTAGAATTTAGTTTCGAGTTTTTTTTATTTGGATTATCCCCTCGATATCGGGTTCCAACGATTGTAAAGTAGTTGTTTATAATGCCAAGTTACACCAAATTAATAAATAATTAAATAATTAATTTTGGGTTCTTTATTTGGTGTATTTAGTGAAAGTGATGAATTAAATTTACAATAATTGATTTTATAAGTTAAGTAGGTTCGGAATACTTAAAACATTAGTTTTTAACTTAAAATGATGAATAACAAGCCTATTGGGTTAGTATTAGGCCTAGGTAGAGTTTGTAAGTCATTTAGAGTTAATTTTGGACTATTTTATGTGAGGGCCCAAGTCTAATTTCTGAATTAAAAGGGGTTTAATGAACCATTTGGGATCTCATTATGCACCTACTAAATTTTGAGGAGCGCCTAAAGTCTAGAGAGAAGAAACTTGAAGAGAAGAGGAAGAGTTGGAAGGATATTACCCTAGTTTTACACCAAACTGAAATAAGCGAGTTTATTTATAATGGAAGTATGATTATTTTTGGTTGAGATTATGCCTATTCATGTGAAACCAAACTTAATTATAATTATTAATATGAGTTTCATGTATTAATTGACTAATTTCGGAATTACCCACTTAAGTTAGTAATTAATATTAATTTCTTATTATTTTCACTTAATTCTCTCTAAGTCTGAGTAGATATTGTTGAATCACGATTAAGAATAATATGAATCATTCAAAAACCCTATGATTATATGCCTAAATTTGTTGAGATATGAATCTAATTGAAAGAAATAGAAATTATAGGGTTATTGAGTATGAAAGTGGCTTTTCAATTGAATCTTATAGTAGAATTAAGTTTCTGATGTTAGATTTATGATTCAATCGATTATTATATATGGAATTGATGTTCGGATGTACCATGGTACTTGGCTGTAGGTTTTTGAATCATTAATGGACATTTGTTAATGCGAAATGGCAATTTGGAGAAGATAAAACCCGTAAGGGGGAGTTTTTAGCTGACTTGTAGTGATCGATCGATTTACGCTGCCAGGATTTTGGCAATTTTTCTTAGGCTTTATTTTAATGGGTATTTTTGGTTTGGGGGTTAATTTAGGGTTGTCCTTCAGACTAAATTGACTCTTGTGAACATGATAATATGATAAATTATAGGATTCTAATTTTGAAATAATATTAGATGCGTAAACTTCAAAAATATAATTAATTGATAAATTCATAAGTTATATTAGATTTTCGTGATTTAGTAGGATTTATTCTCTTGGGTATGTGTGATATGCATACTATATGTGAGTGCTCATGACAAACATACTATGAGGGGATTCCATTAAGGGGACACATGTGACGTTGATCGCAATGGTGTCTCGGTAATAGTGATGAGTTTGCCAATTGTCATTTTTACCCCTAGGTCCTACGTCTAAGTATCTGTGTACCGAGATTGTTTCATTAAAATAGTGTATCTTGTGGTTTTAATTATGGTAAGTCACATGTATGACGTGTATGCGTAGTGATTTATCCCATGATTGTGAGAAGGTCTTAGGTTTGGCGAGGCCTAAGACTATACCTAATAAACATAAGTGATCCTCGAAGGCAATAGGGTTAGGCCTTCATGATTTGGCAGGCTTAAGTGAGAGCGAATTTATATTGAATGTGTCAGTAATCATGCCCATATGGACATTAAACATTGCTATTTAATTCCTTATTTTATACACTTGAATTTGTCTATTGTAATGATATCCTGAATCCATTAGTTATATTCAATTGTGTAGAATAAAATTTAATCATTGGTTCACTTGGGATTGGGATTTAGATGCAAGGGCTATTTAGGATTGTTGGGTGGGATAAATTCAAAAGAAATTAAAATACGAGAGGCAGATGCATAGTTATGATTTATCCCAACTTCAGTTATACTCTTATTCTTTATATACTTCTTAACGTTTTCATGGACTTAACATTTGAGGACCTAGGCCTACATTTCCACCTCAAATGTGATATTTCCATTCATACCTCATCCGTTCAGATGATATTAGGATGTAGTTGTCATTGGCATACGTGCAAATTCTATTTCTATCTCTGTTGATACCGCTTTAGATTTGAGGAATATGTGTAGTACATTACATTTTATGTGATTGGGAGTACTGGCATGTATAGTTTGGCTTAGATGTATAGATTTCATTTACATTTACGATGGTATCAGACTAACTCGGTATTCTACTTGGCTCATTCAGTGTTTCATTTAGTATATTTTTGTTTTACGCCTGCCTATAATGGTACTTACCTCCTATTTTGCTTAATTTAGACATGATTAATATATTATTAGATTTTACGAATTGTCACAGTTTGTATCTGAGCTTTCCAAGTTCTAGTGTCTTAAGGTATTTATTGTGTTTGGATTTTTTTCACGTTATATTCTTTGATACTTTATATCCTTACATTTAGTGTTTGTACTCTATTAACTTTATGATTAATAATTTTCCTTTGTTTACTGTCTTACGGATGTTGAACCCTCATAGATGATAGGGATGATAATGACCACTCGGGAGTGTTGAGTCGGAGGCTGATGTACCTCAGCCGCAACATAATCCACCACGAGCACCACCGTAGGGGCAGGAGACAGTTATAGTGCTAACGGATTTGGCTTCCATTATCGCTCAAATGGCAACAACGATGATAACCCTCCAATAGCAGCAACCACCACAGCCTCCACTAGTGGCTAAACCTATACTTACTCCGCGTTCTACTTCTTATTGGGAGTGTTCTAGGAGTACCTTTGGGGATTGATAGTTGGATTGGTGGGAGTTCGTTGCCACAACCATATAGTATGTGCGAGACTTCACTCACATGGTGCATTTTGCACTCGAGATAGAGAGGACCGAGGATCTAAGAAAGGGCTGTTTTGGTAGAGGTGGATCCCGACAAAGGCCGAAGATAAAGGAGGGTAGGGAGTCTTCCTGGGAACAAAGAGGCCCCAATCAGCATGAGAGAGGAAAAATACAGGGGGAGCAGCCCCCTAAAAGGTTATGTAGATATGACCGGTGGCGTTAGGGAAAATAGAGGTAGGGCCACCCGGGGTAGGGTTAGTATAGCCATTTAGGCTAGTAGCCATTGGGACAGTAGGGATAACCATTCCGTGGGATTTGATATTCTTGTAGAGAGAAGGGTCACTCCTTTAGGAGGCTACCTAAGGGGTTTCAGGCAAGACCGAGACAGATTCAATAGGGGCATCAACTGGCGTTTCTAACCTCACCCCAGTATCATGCTTCTCCACTTACACCCCAATATCTTGCCTACCCTCTTCCTAGAGACCTAGCGCCAGGGCAACCACACTCCCATCAGGGATGCATGTTCCACATCTATCAGTAGGACCAATGGACACAACCTCAGATGGTAGGAGATATGTTTTTATGTTTATGGCACTTATACTCGGGTAGACCTGTTAAAAAACATGATAACCCGTTAACACGACACGACCCAACACGAAATTATAAGTTAACAAGTTTACCTTTATTGGGTTTGGGTCACTAATGGGTTAATATGGTAGACCCGTTAACACTAACGTATCGGGTTTGGAAATTTACTTGTACCCATTTTTACCCGTTTCTACCTGTTAATATCCGTTAACACTAACGGGTACTATAGGGTCACCCAACCCATACCCTATAAGAATAACCATTAAAACCCATTATTTCTAAATCCTTTAAGACTAATGGGTACTATAACATCACCCAACCTATATCCAATAAGAATAACCATTAAAATCCATTATTTTTAAATTAATGAAAACTAACGGGTACTATAGGATCACCCAACCCATTACCCATTTAGACCCAAACTGATTTGTTAATATTAGCGGGTGTAAATGGTTCGGGTCATGTACCCGTTAATATTAATGGGTCGTGTTTGGATATTGTAATTAGACCCGTTAGTCTTAATGGTTCGTGTATGGGTTAATGATATTTTGTCCCGTTAATCCATTAATCGCTCCGTACACGACCCGACATGACCCATTGACAGGTTTATACTCGGGTACTTTTTGATACGGGAGTGTCACATTATTTTACCACTTATAGATTTTCTATTACGCCTGGTATGGTAAATATAACATCCGATGTGACTATGCATGTGGATACCACAGTAGGTGGGGACGCGAACTTACACCAGGTATGTAGAGGAGTGGTAGTCGAGATCGGTCGGTTGTGTTTCTTAACTGATTTATTATTATTGGATATGACTGTGTATGATGTTATGTTGGGTATGGATTGGTTAGTGACATATCATGACCATATCGACTGTAGCGAGAATGCTATCACGTTTTCCATTCCCGGGCATGACATGTTTCTTATAGTTATGCCTAGACCTGAGGTAGATTTTAGCACGTACTCTCACTACATTGATGCGAGTACATCTGAGGAGGTTATTGAATCGTTTGATTCCATTCCGATCGTTTAGGAGTTTGCGGACGTATTTAAGGAGCTATTAGGGTTATCACCAGCGACGAATATAAATTTTTGCATTACTTTGGCTCCATAACTTGATCCATAGCAAGAGAACCCTATATGATGGCCCCATCAGATATGAAAAAAATTGAAAGAGAAGATCCAACATTTTTTGAGTCAGAGGTTCATACAGAGGAGTAGGTCTCCATGGGGAGCTCCTATATTATTTGTGAAGGATGATGGTTCACTACGACTATGTGTGGATTAGAAAGAGTTGAACAAGGTCAAGATAAGTAACAAGTATCCGTTGCCTCGTATCGATGACCTATTTGATGAGTTGAGGGGAACATTATTTTTTCCCAAGATTGACTTGCACTCGGGGTATCATCAACTTCGGGTTCGGGAGGAGGACATCCCGAAAACATCTTTTTCTCTCATGTCACATATCATATGAATTCTGAGTCATGCCGTTTGGGCAGACTAATGCACCCACAATTTTCATGGACCTCATGGATCGAGTATTTCGACCATAGTTCGTGTAATACCCCACACTTTTAATGCATAATTAATTACATGTGTGTGCGTAATTAAATGATTTAGATAAATATTAATTAGCATGATAATATGGGTTAATGTTTATCTAAATATACATTTAGTATTGTGAAGAGTAAATATGAATGTATGAGTTTATGTTATGTCGTTAGTGACTTATAGCGAGTTTTGAGCATGACACTTAAGAGTCAGGTGCAAAAGTACATTTTAAGTAAAGTGACTCGGATGATCATTTTGAGTGCACCAATGATCTGAAATGGGTCAAAATAGTTGGAATTAAGTACCCGGGGGTTATATTCGGGTTCTGAGAGTTTTTAGACCATAAGTGACTCGAAAAAGGGTATCGCGGTCATTTTACACCCTAGGCTTTAATTAAATCTGAAAATTAGACATTTGGTATAAATATTAAGAGATAGGATTAGTCTTTTTCATTTTAGCCTTAAGAGAGGTAGAGAGAGAAAGAGAAAGAAGAAGAAAAAGAGAAGAGAAAGAAGAAGAAGAAAAAGAAGAAGAAGAAGAGGGAGATTTTTCGAGTAAAGCTTCGTGAGGTTTTCAAGAAGAGATCATCAAAATTTAATTCCTTAAGTCAAGTGTTTACTTGTTTTATGTTATTTTGTAGTTAATATTATTGATTGTTGAATTTATGGTTGAAAATATGAAATTTAGAGGATTTAGAGTATGAATCTTGCAAAAATAAATATTAAAAGTTTATTGTTAAAATCCATGTGTGTATAGGAATTATTAATAGATTGATTTGATTATAATGAGTATTAATTATGGAAATCATGTTCGCATATATTTTGGTTGGATAATGTTTGGGTATTTGTTTGGGAGCTCGAGGAAGCTTTAATGGAGGATTTGGAGGTTGAAACTCGAGAGGAAGAAAAACAAATATCTGAACTGATCGATCGATCGAGACCTTTCATTATTGTCAAAAATTAAATTGTATTTCTTTTTGTTACGGTTGCGTGGGCGCCGACCTCATATTTTTTTAATTTTTTGGAATAAGTTATGATTTTTCTACGAAAGGGTGAGTAAGACCGAAACCTTTAGTTGGTGCTTTTAGGATGGACTTTATCTTAGGCACGATTATGTTTAGAATGATTATAAAACCTTACGGAAATATCCGTGAGAGTAATACGAACCCAAGTGAGTATATGGGAGGTGGTCCATAGGAGCCTACATTTAATAAAAAATGGAGGATTGTCGTTATTTAATATTTGAGAATAATAAATGACTAGGATGTTAGAAGAAAGGGCTAGTCGAATGATAACATAGGAGGTCATGTTGGGCTTTGGGCTTTTAAAAATCATACGATGTGTGTAATGTGTACGGGTTCGGTGATATTTAGAATATATGTAAGTGTGACGATTATATATATATATATATATATATATATATATATATATATATATATATATGTATGTATGCATGCGTGCAGAATGAACACTGTATTAATTTGAACTTATTTGGGTATGCTATCTGGGAGGTTGCGAGTAGTGGGCGGTCCCAACCTGGCTGATGATGCTGTAAACACCACCACCAGATAAAGAGGTAGTACGGCTCAAACAGGCATAACAATGGCAACAAATAACAACACAAATATGTAGAAGGAGATGAGAAAAAGAGGAGAAACACATCATTATAAGTGGTTTGACAATTACCTACGTCCACTGTGCAAGTGAGTGTAAGTATCACTATCAGAAGAGGGATCTAATGGCCTTAAGAATACAATCACTCCACTTTCTCTCTCTACTATAAATGCACCAGAGTCTAGCTAGGGTTTGTAATTATCGATCCCTTTACAAGGTAGAGGAAGACCTCTATATATAGTGCTTGAGGGGTGTAATGTACCCCCAAAGCATGCAGTGAGCATGTGTATGAGAATCGTACCAGTATCCTAATGACACCTAGCTAATCATATACACATAATGATGATCACAATATTCCCTCATGTGAGGGGAATGATTCGGTTACAACTGATTTGCTTACGTGTTCCAAACCTTACATGTGCTCGCATATGCTCGGACTTTTGTCCTTGACTGATGTAACCTCGTCCTGGACGAGTACGAGGTTGGTGAAGTCCGACAATATTGCTTTGTCTTATCAATAGCCATGATTACCTCGACCGAAAAGACTGGCTGAGGTTAGGCACGAGGTGAGATAGAACGTCGGCTCAAGAAGAGTAGGATGTTGACAATAACCTATCCCCATGAGGCGCTACTGACCTCGGCTGCTACAGAGCCGAGGTTGGTAGTAGAGAGCCGACCTTTCAGAATATGACCTTTTTGATGGCAAGTGTGATCTTCTTGTCAACTCGACTGTGAGACAGGCCGAAGTTAGTGACTCTGAGTATGAGGGTGCACTTTGGGCATATCAATCACCCCTAGCCCTTAGTCTCCTATGTGAGTAGGTGATTGAGGGGTATTCTAGGCCGAGGCTAAGTTTCTTTTAGTGCCTTGGGGTGTGAAGTGATTCCTTGATACATGTCACTCACTGAAGTGACTAACGTATTCCCCAAGGTGTTGATATTTCTGGCAGCGTCTTTTAGGTTTCTAAGGGTAATGATGTGTGCATTGTAAATCGTGCCCCATCATTGAGAAGGTTTAAAACCTTATTCTTTTCCTCATTCTCAATTTTCTTCCGCTTAAGTTTTTTTTGCAACTACAATTTGCCTCAAACCTCCATTGCTGGCTATGATTGAAGGTTCTTCGCCTCTTAAGTCTCTTCCTTCTTTTATTGTACTCAGTCAGGTATTGATCCTAGACCCTTCATTTTCCATTTATGGTCATTACTTTACGTTTTTGATTTTTCGGTGATGTTTGCTTTTTTTTGGCGAATAAAACCTCCACTGTTTGGTGGTTATTAGGTCAGGTTTGGCGGGGTTAGGTATTTTTAGGACCATTCTAGGCTGCTCTGAGGTTATTCTAGATAATAACCCCTTCCTTTCTGGCTTTTGACGAACTGCCGATCACCTTCTCCAGTGACCTACCCATGAGCGTTCTTGGTGTTCTTGTTATAAACCATTCAACTTCCACCCTTTGATCTTTTAATTTGTGTTCCCTAAGTTGTGTACCTATTTGTAGTTTTGAGTCCTTCCCTCAAGTGTAATGTCACCTTCCTTATGCTCAGACCCTTGTACCAACTTATAGAAGGGTTACCATCTCTTCGTGAGAAGACCTTTGAGAAGATTAGGTATATAGAGCTAGACTAAGAGGAAGCTCGTAGGGCTGAGGCCTTTCCCCTTAGACTAATTTTCCTCCACCCTTGAAGATTATATACCCCGAGCCTGTTGAAGTCCCTGAGGTTCCTGAGATGATGTCTGAGTCATCTTCCTCAGATCCCATGTCTACTTCTGAGGCTACTGAGTTTGTAGACTCTTTCTAAGAGGCTACGGATTGCTCTCCCAAAGGGAGGGTTATCTCTGAGGGAGCAGATGTTTCTGGCCGTTCCTCTTCCCATCAAGAAGCTAAAACCTCTCGTAGGTCTTCGTCCATTGAAATCTTAGAGCCCAGTGTGGCAGTTCCACCTTCTATTAACTCTATTCCTCTGTCGACTGCTACTGGTGCTGAGTTTGCTCAGAGGTTTCCTGATGGTTCCCCATTTAAGCCTCAGACTCAGACTGTTGATGATAATGATGATGATGAAGGGAGTGAACTTGACACTTCCAAGGTTGATGGTCCTGAGACATTTGCCACTAAATATGACCTCCTCGTCTTCAGACGTCTATATGCCATTCCTTCCTCTATTACCTTAAGAAAACCTCTGAAGGACGAGAGGGCCTTCGACGGGCGAGAGGGAGAGCTCTGCGTTTACGAGAAGATGTTCAAACTCGGTTTCTATCTCCCAATTCTCCCCACTATCCGAGTTATTCTTTCTTTTATAAACCTTTCTCCTTCTCAGCTTTCCCCCAACGCCTTGAGGGTCTTGGTTGGGGACATTGTACTCTGGAAGGTGGTTCATCATAGTGACCTTACAGTTAGGGTATTCTTAGCTTGTTACATACCCTTATCCCTCATCTGCTAAAAATCACCCTAGCTACTATCACTTTGTAGCCAGGAAGTCTGAGAAGAAGATGTTGCTTATGACTCAGACTTCTAACCACAATTAGAAGCCCCAGTTCTTCTTTGCCTCAGGGGCTTGGGATTTTGGTCCTAATGAGGCTTGTGGAACATCTATTCCAAGGACACCCCTTAGGTGGGCTAAGGTCTTATTCTCGGCCAAAACCGACCCTTTATTGAGAATAGACAATCGTAAGCATGTTGAAGATCTTCGTAGTCAAGGAGAAGATGGTAAACTCGTCAAGTAAGAGCATCTGATGACCCCTTACTATTTGTCTCAGACGGGTCTTGGAAGTGGCCCTTTGGTCGACCTTCATAAGTATTCGAGAAAAAATAATTTTACAACAAGTCTAGTCTCATGAATTTCATGTGTCTGATTTTCTTCCTTCGATATTTTCTTTTTATAGAGAAGCCCGAAGGAGTTTCTGAAGATATCTAGAATATGTCTGCTCCCGGCATCACAAAAATACTACAGAAGCATGGTGGCAAGACTGTGACACCCCCTGCTCACACCAAAAAGGGAACAGCTCCTGCTGAGACATCAAAGAAGAGGAAGGCACCTACAGACCCTTCCCATATAAGGCCCAACAAAGATCAAAATACCGAGCGTACCAATCTCCTTCGATGACGCCTTATCATCTCGGCCTTCTTAGTGAAATATTGGTGACAGCCTCATAGGCAATAGTTCCCGAGCTTCTGATGCCCTCGGCCACGCAATGACCGAGGATGATAAGCACTTTCTTCACTCGATGGATGTCCCTTTGCTGGTAGAGTTTGTTATTCATAGGGCACTTCAGGTTCTTATTTGTAATTTTCTTAAGTGTTACCTCTGCTCTTAGCATTTCATTATTGCTAATGCTATTTTTTCTTTTTATAGAGTGCTCTCTCTCTTTATCGCCTGGCTAACTGTACCCTGATGAGGCTGCCTCTGATCCAGAAGGGCAGGGATGCTGAAAAGCTTGAGGAGAGTCTGAATAAGCAAATTGAAGATTTGAGCAGAATTTTGAAGGAGAAGTGCAACGAGATCTCCCAGATGAAAAGTGATCATGCCAATGCTCTAAAGGCAAAGGATAATAGACTCCATTTCAATGTTGATGCTGTCATTAAGGTTACCTTGGAGGATGCTTCAGAGACAATCATGAGGGAGTATTAAACCTCTGATGAATTTATTAGTTTTAGTCTTGAATACCTAATAAGGGGCATTAAGGCTTCCAGCAAATGGGCTGCCATAAAATAAGAAAGTTCTGGCTGTTTGTTGGCCGAGGACTTTATTAGCCTCGACTTTGCAAATGACTAACTTGCTAAGGCCCTATAGGAGGTTGAAAAGGGTGGCCCAACCGAGATGAGCCAGCTTGAGGTAACTAAGACTGAGGATGTTGGACATCAAGGTGAAGAGGCCTAAGTTACCAACCAAGTCCAAGAGCAAAACAACCCTACTTCTGGTAGGTCGGCTGAAGCCTGAGTGTCTCTTCTGCATGTCTGAAGTTTTGTGAAGCTTTTGTATAAACTCTTTTATTTGATGAACTGTAACCTCTTCTCTTAGAACAATGTAATGCTTTTTGGCTCGATTGAATGCAATTCCATTTCCTTCATTTGTGTTGCTTTTCTTTTCTTATTGCTTTGCTATTTCATGTCTATGATGTTTCCTTTATCCATCATACTATAAAATTTGAATAATGGGAATCAAAGTAAGTAATAGTAGACACACAAAGTGATGCTTTACCTCATATTTCACCATGTTAGTGATGTTTAAAGGTCTGAGGTCACCAAATTAATGATGTTTTACCTCATATTTTCACCAACTTAATGATGTTTAAGGTCTGAGGTCACCAAATTATGATGTTTCACCTCATATTTTCACCAACTTAATGATGTTTAAAGGTATGAGGTCACCGAACTAATGGTGTTTCACCTCATAATTCGCCAAATTAATGATGTTTAAAGGTCTGAGGTCAACAAATTATGATATTTCACCTCATATTTTCCCTAACTTAATGATGTTTAAAGCTCTGAGGTCACCAAATTATGATGTTTCACCTCATATTTTCACCAACTTAATGATGTTTAAGGTCGGAGGCCACCAAATTATGATGTTTCACCTCATATTTTCACCAACTTAATGATGTTTAAAGGTCCGAGGTCACCAAATTATTGGTGTTTCACCTCACAATTCACCAAATTAATGATGTTTAAAGGCTTGAGGTCACCAAATTATGATGTTTCACCTCATATTTTCACCAACTTAATGATGTTTAAAGGTCTGAGGTCACCAAATTAAAGATGTTTTACCTTATATTTTCACCAACTTAATGATGTTTAAGGTCTGAGGTCACCAAATTATGATGTTTCACCTCATATTTTCACCAACTTAATGATGTTTGAATGTCTGAGGTCACCAAATTAATGGTGTTTCACCTCATAATTCACCAAATTAATGATGTTTAAAGGTATGAGGTCACCAAATTATGATGTTTCACCTCTTAAACTTTCACCAAATAATGATGTTAAATACACACACATCGGAGCAAGAGCATTAACACAATGTTGCTACTTTTTCATTGACATCCTCTATTTAAGATGATACATATATTACAAAGAGAAGATCAATTGCAACATCATAAGTAATATATATTCTCCTTCTAGATTTTCTAGCCGGTAGGTACCAGGTATAACCTCATAAATTACCCTATAAGGACTATGCCAATTAGGACCGAGCTTATTTGTTTTTTGCCATGTCTTCTTCAGGACTAGGTCCCCAAAATAATCGACCTTGACTTTACCCTCTGATTATAGAATCTTGCCTGCTGATAGGCTGCCTATCTTATTTCTGCATCCTTTCTTCTTTCCTTGATTAAATCAAGATCAAGTCTGCTCTCTTCTCTATTCCTCTGAGGCTCATAGGTCTGAACTCTATAGGTGGGAAGTCCTACCTCTGTTGGGATGACAGCCTCTGAGCTATGGGCTAACGTAAATGGAGTTTCTCATGTTGGTGTCCTCGCTGTCATCCTGTAGGCCCAAAGCACAGCATATACCTCCTCTATCCATCTTCCTTTGGCCTCTTCCAACCTCTTTTTATCCCATAAAGGATTGGTCGATTGTGACCTCAGTCTGTCCATTTGCTTGGAGTCGGCCAGGAGAAGAGAAGAACTTCTTGATCCCCACTCTTTCGTAGTATTTTTCCAAGGATATGCTCTTGAATTAGGTTCCATTGTCTGAGATGAGGGTGTTTGGAAGACCATACCTGCATATGATGTTCTTCCAGATGAACTGGAAGGTCTTCTCCTCAGTGATTGTGATCATTGGCTCAGCCTCTACCCATTTGGAGAAATAATCAATTGCCACCATTAAGAACCGATAGTTATTTACATCTCTTGGCAGGGGTCCTACCAAATCAATGCCCCATAGTGCAAATGGCCAAGGGGAGCTGATTGAAGTCAGAGGTTGGTGAGGCTGATGAGGGATGGTGGAGAACCTTTGGCACTTATCACACTTCTTGACATACGCGGCTACATCTTTGGCCAAGGTCGGCCACCAGTACCCCTAAGTGATTATCCTCTTAGCCAATGACCCTCCTCCTATGTGACTGGAATAAGAGCCCTCATGCACATCATGAAAGATGTGTGGAACCTCTGAAGGGTGGACACATCTGAGGAGAGGGAGCAAAAATCCATTTTTATACAGGACTTCTCCTATAATTCAGAATTTAACAACTCTGAACCTCAGCTTTCTCCTTTATAACTTTGACTCTGGAAGCTCTCCCTCCCTGATGTATCTGATAAGAGGGTCCATCCACGAGGATCCCATACTCAGGTTTAGGCAAGGCCTAGCAACCTCTTCCTTTTCGATGGTCGGCTTGAGCAGAATCTCAACTGGTAATATTCTCCTTATATCTGTCCTTATTATTGAGGCCAACCTTGTGAGTGAATCAGATTGACTATTATCTAGCCGAGGTATCCTCTTCATCTTTACTTCCTTAAAGATTTCCAGTATCTATCTCACCCTCTTCAGATACCTGGACATCCTTTCATCTTTGGCTTCACATACACCTAGGATTTGGTTCATAACTAACCCAGAGTCACTGTAGACTAGGAGCTGGCCGACATTGAGGGATTTTGCTAAAGAGAGACCTCTATTAATTCCTTATACTCTGTCTTATTTTTGGAAGCTTTGAAGTTGAACCTCAGCGCATATTCAATATCTGTTCCATCCAGTGCATACATTATCAGCCCTGCTCCACTTCCACTTTCACATGACGACCCATTAATGAAGAGATTCCAAGTAGTTTCATTAGAGGAGAAGTTTCCCTCTGATAGGGTCCCTTGCTTGAAGAGGTATATCTCTTCCTCATTCTTAACTGCTCTTTATCTGTCAGCACTTATCTCGGCCTCGTCTGAAGTTCGACCGACGTTTCTCTCTTCTGGCACATCTACAGCATTTTGATTCTTTTCAACCTCGGCCTTATCCCAGGTAAACTCGGCCATAAAGTCCGTGAGTTCTTTTCCTTTGATGGCAACCCTGGGTTGATAAACTATATCGTATTCCCCCAACTCGATTGCCCAGGTCATTAACCTTCCTAACTTCTTAGGCTTATGGAGGACCTGTTTGAGTGGGGAATCAATGAGGACGACCATAGAGTGGGCTTTAAAGTATGGTTTTATTTTCTTAGAAGCATGTATTAAAGCATAGGCTAGCTTTTCAATCCAAGGGTACCTCTGCTCAGAGCCTTGGAGTGCCTTGCTATTGAAGTACACTGGTCTCTGCACTCCATCCTCTTATCTTACTATCGTAGCACTAATGGCTGACTCTGAGACAGCTAAGTACACATATAGATTCTCACCCTGAATTGGTCGGGATAGTAATAGGGGAGAAATGAGGTAGGACTTCATCTCTTTAAAAGCAATATCACAATCCTCATTCCATTTGAAGGCCTTTATAAGAACTTTGAAAAAAGGAAGACACTTATCTGTGGCTCTTGAGACGAACCTGTTAAGTGCAGCAACTCTTTCCGTTAGCCTCTAAACGTCTTTGATAGTTTTGGGAGTCTTCATTTCCAACAAAGCCTTGATCTTCTCAAGGTTAGCCTCTATTACCCTTTGGTTAACGATGAATCCCAAAAATTTTCCTACTCCTACCCTGAAGACACATTTGTCCAGTTTGAGCTTCATTCTATATTTGTCCATGGTGTCAAAAGTTCTTTCAAGGTCGGCCACATGAGTGTCGGCCTTCAGACTCTTCGTCAGCATGTCGTCCACATAAATTTCCATGGATTGGCCTATCTAATCTTCAAACATCTTATTTATAAGACGTTGGTAAGTATCCACTTCATTCTTCAGGCTAAAGGGCATGACCTTATAGCAGTAGGTCCCCTTATCTGTAATGAAGGTTGTCTTCTCTGAATATGTCGAGTCCATAAAGATGTGATTATACCCTGAATATGCATCCATAAAGCTCATGAGCTCATGTACTGCTGTGGCATCTACTATCTGATCTATTCAAGGCAGGGGGAAACTGTCTTTTGGGTAAGACTTATTTGAATTAGTGAAGTATACGTACATCCTCCATTTCCCATTACTCTTGGGGTACTATGACATCGTTAGATAACCACTCAGGGTATATGACCTCTCTGATGAACTTGGCCTTTTCAAGCTTTCTAACCTCATCTCTGATGACATCATACTTCTCTCTTCAGTATACTCTTATTCTCTTCTTGATGGGCCTAGCATCTTCTACAACATTGAGTTTATGGCACGTAATCTCAGGATCAATACCTGACATGTCTACATGGCTCCATGTAAAGATACTCTGCCTCTTCCTTAATAGCTTTACTAGTTCCTCCTTGATCTTAGGTCTTAGGGCCTTGCCGACTTGAATGATTTTTTTCGGCTCGTCCTCATGGAGGATGATGGATTCTACCTCCTCCGCGACCTCTCCCTTTTTGGGCTTTATTTCATCTCTAGGATCTAGTGTGTCGATGTTGTACGTAGTTGTTGCCCTTTTATGAGCCTCTTTATCTTCTACAGAGTTGAAGTAGCATTCTCTTGCCGATGTTCGGTCACCTTGCACTTCCCTTACTCCATAGGGAGTCGGGAATTTTAGCATTTGGTGGACCGTTGAAGGCACAGCCTCAAACTCCTTGAGTGCTACTCATCCCATGACAAGGTTATATAAGACCTTTTCATCCATCATAAAGAAATTGATTTTTCTAGTCAACCTCTTAGGCCATTCATCTCCCATTCTAACATCCATTTCATACATACCCAATGGATGAACCTTTTCATCGCTGAAACCAATCAAGGGATGATGATAAGGGACAAGCCTAGCTCTGCTGAGGCCCAGGCTCTTAAAATAGGGCCAAAACATAACGTCTGCATAACTACCCCCATCAATGAGGATCCTCTGAACTTTACACACATGCACCCTTATGGTGATGACTAAAGCGTCATCATAGGTAGATAAGATACCTTTGAAGTCAAGTCATGAGAAGACGACCATGAGGGTGTCTATATATACCTTCTTTCTCTTCTCACGCTTAACCTCTGTAGATGCCAAGTACACAACCTCGAATTTAGTCACTGCTTTGGCCTCTGCCACATGAGCCTTGCAATCAGCTACCTCTGAGCCACCCCTTGCTAGTCCTCCACAGATAATCTTTTGGTGGAAGGTCAGGGTCATCGTCATCATCATCTGATTCATCATCTATTCTGGCAGGGACATCTTCCCGGCATTTATCACTTCTTTTCTTTTTAGGGTCATGTTTCCCCCCCTTAAAAGCTATACCCTCCACATAGTTTCGGAGCTTTCCAGACTTCAACATCTTCTCAATATCGTCCTTCAGGGCAAAACACTTATCGGTTAGATGGCCGTGATCTTGATGGAACTCGCACCATAGATTTTTGTTTCTCTTATGTGGAGAATCCTTTAGCTTCTCCGGCCATCTCAGGGATCAATCATTCTTTATTTCATTGAGGATATGTTCACAGCTCACAGTTAAAGGAGTGTAGTGTGCAAACTTGTCGTGTATAGTTCTCTTCTTTCCATCCTTCTTCCTTTGTAACTTCCCACTGCTACTTCCATTCTCATCCTCATACTTCATAGCCATTGCTTCTTCTACGTTCATGACCTTTTTAGCTATTGCTAATAGCTCGGCCATAGACTTGGGTGGGTCTTTAACAAGATTCCAAAGTAACTTTTCCTTCTGAAGTCCTCCAATAAGGGCTGTCATGGCTATGCTCTCTTCATAAATTCTACCTCTAATTTTTCCTTGTTGAACCTTGCGATGTAGTCTCTAAGGCTTTCGTTCTTACCTTCCTTTACATAAAGTAAGTGAGTCATCTTCTTTTGAGGTCTTACCCCAAAATAAAAGTTATGAATAAACCGTTCGGCCAAACCTTTAAAATTTTCAACTGAATTTTTAGGAAGAGACGTGAACCAGATATGTACATCCCCAGTCAAAGTGCTTGAGAAAGCTCGGCACCTCATCTCATCAGAGATTGAATAAATGTATGTTGCAGATTGATACATTTTAATATGATGGACAAGGTTAGTACTTTGGAGACACCACTGAGGTTTAAATTTTGCAGGGGTTGGGAAGTTAATAATCCTTGCCACAAATACCCACTCTGTAATGGGTCTCGGATTTTGATGAGGTTCCCTATCTTCTCTTTCAACCTCTGAATAAAGTCATTCCATGGTTTGGCAACGTTGGCTTGGCCGAGGTTGTCCCTAGCCACTTCTAAAGGGTGAACTGAGGGTTCCCCAACTGTTGTGCAACGTCGACTGTTGACCTCCGCCTGACCATAGTCTCGGCCATGTGGGGGTCGGCCACGATGAGGCTGATGATCACCACCTTTCCTTTATGATCTAGCTATGCTTCTTGACCTGGATAGCCTCTGCCTCAGATTGTTAACTGGGCCGAGCCTTTCAAATTCTGACTCTCTACTTAAGCGATCAAAAGCTGACTCTCTCCATCGTGCATCACCATATCGCCTTTCACACTGACCTCGGCTCTGCTATATAGGACGTACAGTGTTGTTTGAGACCTCATACGGCTCCCAATAGTCTATCGAGGCATCCTATGCTTCAATATCATCATACCTATAATCAAGGCAAGGGTTTCCTTGCCTCCCTAGGCGTAAATGCCTAGGGTCAGCAATATCCCTCCTCCGTTGAGGAATGGGTTGGTCCTTTCGTGGTGCCTAGGGTGGTCCCCTGGCCTTATGCTGTGACTGAGCAACCGTCGGAGTAATCATTTTCGGTGAGACCCTAGGTGGTCTCATTATGTTTTGGATTATCTGGGCAAATTTCTCCTGCATCACTTGCTGGGTTACAACCAAGGACTTCAAGGCTGCCACCACCTCAGCCATCTCGGACTGGGGTGGTGCCTGGCTGGAACTGGGTCCTCCAGCACCAGATGGTGGAGGAGGTGGTGGTAACTCTGGTGCCATATGCTTGAGATTTTTATGAGAGGAATATAAATCTTGGAAAACTTAAGAGACCTTTTTCAATGGTGAAACAGCTCCACGCGAAGGGTGAGGCGTAGTTCACCACAGAGTCTCAGGTGAGGTTAAGCAGTAAAAGAGGAAGAGAGGAATATTCTCCTTCCCACAAACGATGCCAAAATGATGATGCTGTAAACATCACCACCAGATAAAGAGGTAGTAAAGCTCAAACAAGCATAACAATGGCAACAAATAACAACACGGATATGTAGAAGGAGACGAGGAGAAGAGAAAAAACACACCAATATAAGTGGTTCGGCAATTGCCTACGTCCGCTGTGCAAGTGAGTGTAAGTATCACTATTATAAGAGGGCTCTAATGGCCTTAAGAATACAATCACTCCACTTTCTCTCTCTACTGTAAATGCACCAAAGTCTGGCTAGGGTTTGTAATTATCGATTACTTACAAGGTAGAGGAAGACCTCTATATATAGTGCTTGGGGGGTGTAATGTACCCCCCAAGCATTCCATGAGCATGTGTATGAGAATCGCACCAGTATCCTGATGACACCTAGCTGATCATATGCAGATAATGATGACCACAATATTCCCTCACGTGAGGGGAAAGATTCGATTATAACTGATTTGCTCACGTGTTCCAAACCTTACATGTGCTTGCATATGCTCGGACTTTTGTCATTGACTGATGTAACCTCAGCCTGGATGATTATGAAGGTTGGTGAAGTTCGACAATATTACTTTATCTTGTCAATAGCCATGATGACCTCTGCCGAGAAGAATGGCCGAGGTTAGGCAGGAGGTGTGATGTAACGTCGGCTCAAGCAGAGTAGGATGTTAATAATAACTTGTCCCCATAAGGCCTTGTTGACCTCGGTTGCTACAAAGTCGAGGTTGGTAGTAGAGAGCCGACCTCTCAGAATACGACCTTTATGATGGCAGTTGTGAACTTCTTGTCAACTCAGCTGTGAGACAGGCAGAGGTTAGTGACTCTGAGTACGAGGGTGCACTTTGGTCATATCATTGGCGATTCCAACGGGGTCTGGAATGTGGCCCCAGGTCAAAGCATGGGGTTTATCTCCTACGCTGATGAGGTTTGGATGTCATGCAAGTCTTTGAGGATAATGCATTACAGTTTTATCCCTAAGACTTATGGTTATGACTACCTCCACTTTTGTTTACGATTTGGGTTTGGTGGTGAGATCCTGAATCGGCGACTAATTATGACATGTGGTGTGCCTAAAACCTGTGAGCATATTGAGAAATGCATCTATTAGGATGAGATATGGAGATGCGATATAAGTATAGTGAGTTATATATGTATCTATTTAGAGATATTGTGTGATTATCTCCTGGTAGCTCAGTTGTGCTTATGAGACACTCGGAGTACCATTATGATGTGATTATACCATATAGCATGTGTGTAGCTATTTGACGTGGTATGTAGTATATTAATATAGATGAGGGATATATATGTTCCACTAATTGTACGAGGGTACTTTATTCCTGAGAGGGTTATTAGAGGGATAGCTTAGATAGTTGTTGTAGTCCAGTTGGACTGGGTAGTAACTAAATGGAGTAAATGAATACGATAGGTGCGCACTATAGAAGAGAGCTGAGGCTATTATCAAGATAGTGCGATCGTGAAATCATTAATGAACACTATACACTATGCATTTCATTTATTGTAATTAAATGCTTGCTACTGTTTTTCAAATATTTTGGGCTCTGACCTATATCAAAAATATTTTCAAACATTTTAGGCGCTCAACCATAGGGATGCCATTGATAACCATTCTAAATAAGTTTGACGATGCTGTAGTAACTATGGATATTTGCAGGGCTTGATTAGGCAATCTCTCTCAGTTTTATTCCATATATATGACTGATATCCTCCTTCTTCTCGTTGGGTGTGTTGCCCATAGTTAATAGAGTTCCATTTTAGTTGCTTTTATTTATTTCTTTTTATGGTGTAATATTTATTTTGCTGATAGTGCAATTGGTTTACTTCAAATTGTTTGTAATAATTTATTCTTTTGGTGTGAGTATTTATTACTTGATGATTTTATTATTTAAACTGTATGCTCAAGATTAAAATTTGGTAAGTGGACAATTAGGTTATTAGTAATTAATTAGTTTTCAACAGTAATGCTAAGAATGAAATCGAATTCGATTCCCGTTTAATTTATTAAAGTCCTGATCAACCAGTATTAGAATAGGCGGGGTGTCACAGATGATATTAGAGCGTCAGGTTCTAGTGTCTGTATGATTTGCGCGGACTTACTACGTTTTCAGCTTTACGTATTTTCATATAGAGCCTTATGATTAGGACTATTGATTCTTATTGCGCATTTTATCGTTCCTCTGCTATTATGATTTCTGTGAAGTTTGATTTTAGATGCCGAGAGGACGACCATGAAAGAATACTGCGAGAGAGGCTCAATCGGAGCCGGAGGCAGCACCGGGATCTATGTCAGCTGCACAGGTAGCTGCAAATGTGGCATAGGTTGTAAATTATGCCTTGACTACTTTTGTATAGCATTTTTCACAAACATAGTCGCAGCCACTATTAGCGGCCCTAACACCCACACATGCTTTACCTTCAGTATGGGAGCAAGTTAGAGAGGCTTTCCAAAAAGGGCATCCATCGGAGTTTCATGGGAATGCCGATGTTGTTTATGCTAGCCAATGGAAGAAAGATATCCAGAGGCATCTACGTATGGTTGAGTGGAGAGACACTCAAAAATAGATTTTGGCTACCTTCAAGCTTGTGGGAATAAGTTTATAGTGGTGGGAGTCAGACACCACCTCTGAGGATAGGGATACAATGGGTATCCAAGAGTTCTAAGAGCGTTTTGACCACAAGTTCTTTCCTCCCGCTATCATCACTGAGATGTGGAGGAGATTCCTCAATCTTACATATGAGGGGTCAAACAATAGCCTAGTATGAGGAGGAATTCACCCGCATGGTGAATTTTGTGCCAGATGAGGTAGATACCGATGAGAAGAAAGTCATGCAATTCACAAATGGGCTTACTTGGAAGATTCGACAATACTTATTGGGTAATCTGACTTTGAGGGCCTACGTGGATGTTGTAAATACCGCGTTACTATATTATCAGGATCATTACTTCCATCTGAAGGATCAAAAAGGAGCGAAGAGTCCATCCATCAGGGCAGGATAGGGAGTAGCGGTGCTAGTGGGACACCACAACAACAACTCAGGTATTGTGAGCGGGGTGCCTAATAGGGGGATCCGACTAAGAGATTCAGTCTGGGTAATGGCAGCTTTAAGCAGGGCCAACCTCATTTCCATCAGGGTCAACAGGGTTAGGGGAACTAGGGGACCAGGGAGGCAACCATTCACGCTGAGGCCACCAGGGTCAGCGACCGATGCTTCCCACCAGGGTCAGAGATCGACAGACTTTACTGGGAGATGTTTGCTTGATGGTCCCTTTTAATTTCTTATGCGGAAAGTGTTTTAAGGATGACAAAACGAATTCTTAGTTTTGCGAAAAACCTTTTTCCAACTTTTTAATTCCCCCCTAGTTGTGAACAAATTCTAACTTAACCAAAATTTATCTTGATTAATTCTAAACATCCATTGAGTTATTAAAGCAAGTAAAATAAAGTAAAGAATACTCACAACGCCGGATGTATGAGGAAAACCACAAACGGGAAAAACCTCGGATGACCCAAGCTAGACGATCACTATGAATATGGTTTTAAAAAGATAGACGGTAGTCTAACTTAACGACTCGATCCACCCACGAGACTTGACGCTCTTATGATCTTCAACCACTCCTCTCACAGTTCCCACACAAAAAGTAACCTTCTTCCACGATGACTGTCCACAACACACATGTCTACGTATGTATCGGTGTCCACCGATATGGCTTGTAACGTCTACGATATTGAAACTGGACTCCACCGAATATTCACCACAAAACCAACAGTTGTTCTTCAATTGAAACCTTCTTACTTGGTGCAAATAATATCACATAACATATTCTAATGATACTCGGATCTTTTGAAAACTCTAAGAATGTGTTTTGATTTGTACAACCTTAGAAAACTATAACAGAAAAACATACTGGTTGTAAACTAAAATTCGTTCTGCACGCACTTCGAAATAAGAACAGAAACACGCCTTCAATAGGGGACTTAAGGCAACTGGTCATTCGAATGACATTGCCTGTCATTTGACCGACAGTGCATCTCGCGCGAATGACTGACATAGTCATTTGAGCGACGTGCTTAATTAGAGTTCAAAACTTTTCCAACTCTAATTCATCCTTTTCAGTGTTAAACGAAGTGTAAAGAGTTTCAAACACTTCAAACATTTTAGAAAACATTCATTTAATAAAAATAACATCCTTATTTTTTTAAAAAATAAATCCAAGTCCCATTAATATTATGCATTCATATCTGAGTGATCTCGAAATTTAATTAAACTTTGAAGACGAATAAATTGCACCCAATAAACTTCGGCATAATTAAATTCCTTGAAGCTTTGCCACAATGTCTTCAATTAAACTTCGACACGTCATAGTCTGTGTGGGATCGTGATAAATAAAAATAAACCTTTGACTTAAATGTGTTTTGTTCCGGGAATAAGTCAAAACTACATTAAGACTCAATCGTAAATTTTGTCCTTACATTACTTGTGGGGAGCAGGGCCACAAACAATGAAATTTCCTGAACCAGGTGATACGATAAAAATATTGCAGATTTTCGCCCTATATCTTTATGCATTCTAGCACTTTTACAGTTCTTAATGCCTATATTTATGCTCATTAACCAAACAACCATGGATTTGGATATATATAGGCTTTGCAGGGGTTAATTGTGCTTTTATAGGTATTGGAATGCTAAAAGTGAGGTTTGGTTGCATTTCGAAGAAGTTCCGCCGCTGGACGTTGCTTTAAGGGCATTTTACTCAATTAAAATTTCATCTCCAGCTCATGGAAATTCCACGGATACGTAGTTCATTGAGTTAGCGTTGTGTGGCCGCAAACGGCGCATCGTTTGGAGTCCGAGTCATGGAGTTATGGACATTTCCTTTTGCAACCCTTTCCCCCCTCTTTATGGACCAAGAAGGCCAAGAAATAGAGTGCCGGTCGACTGGCCTTAAGAGCCCGGTCGACCGCGGTTTGAAGTTTTGCTGTGGAAAGGAGACAAAAGGTTTGGACCTGCTCGATCGATCGATCGACAACTTTGGTTGTTCGATCGATCCTGCTCGATCGATCGATCGACGTTTTGGATCGATCGATCGATCCTGCCAGTTTCTCGGCAATTTTCTTTACTTTCTTTTCTTTTTTTTTCCCTTTAATTCTAATCCCTCTTACTATATAACCCATTTTTATGTAATAATCAGAGATATATACATATAATTAGTTTAACATAGTTTTAGGTTAGGGTTTGGGGGTTGAGTGCTCATTTCTTCTCCCTCATTTGGTTTGACACCCATTTGGGTTTGTAAGTTGATTTTCATCTTCCCTCTCCATTAATATAGTTTGTATTTCCTTAATTTCTTGCTTTCTAATTTAGTTTACATGATTTATTTACATGTTTTCATTTATTTCTTTCTAGTGTAGATTTATTGCATTTATTTACCGCATTTTTAATATGCTTTCTAGCTAATTTAGTCTAGGTTGTGTCGGATTGAACTCCCCTCGAGTTGACATGTTGCTTTGCTTTGGTGATGGAGTTTATGGGTCTATTTCGAGTGCGTTGTCCTAGTTATTGTGCCTAGGAGATTTGACGAGGTATATCATGTATGCTCCGTGCTTACGACCTTGCGTGCATAATTTTTGGGGTATTTGTTGACGCCAAAATCATATTAGGCTTTTATGAGAATTTAGGGGTGTGACAACCCTTGATTTAATTAACTGTCGAAACGAGATGCAGTCTTAATAACTTGTCGATCCATGTAACCATTTTATACTAATTAACTCGGGTGACGGATATTCGTCGCAACCTATAGTTTTTACCGCTTTTATTAGTCTAGTTTAAATACACGCCTAGATTAATATTTTCCCTTTTTGCATCTTTTCCTTTTTGTTGTAATTATCTTTTACACTTTTCTCTATAAAATGGCGTCGTTGCCGGTGACTTGTTTGTTTTAGAATTTATTTGATTTCTTAGTATTTTCTTTCTATTTGTATTATTTTCCAAACATTTTTGTAGGACTTCTACATTTAAGCACCAAGAAATGCTTGAATTTCCCGCCTGCATCTACTTTGTGGAATTCTCCACTCCGATCCATTTTTGGGGTAAGCATGTCTTATTCCAATTCTTTCGATAATCATTGTTATAATTCTCAAAATGCCCGTAATCCTATGACTTTTGGTCAATACTTAGAGTCCCAAAAAATTACAAATTCAAAAATGACTTGGGGCGAGTATAACGATAGTCAAAACTTGGGTTATTAGAATTTTGATGATGATGATAATGATTTTGGGCCTCTAATTCATTATAATAGGAATTTTGAAACAAATTCCAATAGTTTCAAAATTCTTATAATAATGAGTTTAAGTCCGATGGTAATTTTCAAAGTTCGCATTTTCAAGAATTCACGCCTCGACCTATGACTTTCGGTGAGGGCTTGCGCATGCTTGAAAATGAGAAACTTGAAAATCAACATCGAGAAGAAAATCGTTGTTGGGAGAATGAATTGGATTTATTATTTGAATCCGACGACGATTTTTCTTTCGAGACTTTTGAAATCGAGGAATGATTTGAACCAAATGAGGACTTTGTGCCTACTTTGGAACAAATCATTGTTGACTTTGCCCATTGAGTAATAGATATTAAAAGTGAGGATGAAATGGAAGTAATATCCATTTTCAATGCAATGGTTTATTCTTTGGCCTCCAAAGAAGAACATTTCATTGAAAATGATCTTATTTCCTTCGAAACTCAATCTTCAAGCGATGACGAATCATCTTTTGCGTTTAAATTTCTTTCCTCCCCATTTCATTCTCTATTATCTCACCATCACAAGTAACCGATGAATCAGTTTCAAACTTTAATGTGTTAAACCTTTTCGCCGATGAGGAGTACTGCTCGAGTCGCCTTCCATGACCTCATCTTTGCCTTCGTGTGCGCCACCTCCCATTCCAATTTCAAAATCCTTGGGAGGATATTCATCTTTTCTCGATCCCCACATGTTTTTGTCACCCATTCAATCTAAATCCCCCATCGTCCCTACAAAACTTTTAATTGGCGATGGTTCATTTCTTCCGCCTTACACCTGCCTTCCGTTGTTCAAACGGAATTCATATTTTTCGGAAAGCATGCTTGAGAGTGAGGGTAGACCGGTTATCCTCCAAAGTCAAATTGTTTTCATGGTGGACCCTGAACTATTTAGACTTCTAGTGTATAGTTAGTGTGAACCCTAAATAGTAGGTTTTTATATAGTTAGCTTTTTATTCTTTCTTTCTTTTTATTTTTTTTATTTCTTTTAATTTAGTCTCTTGTAATTAACTTTTTGTTATTTTTTTGCTATGATCGGTACTAACTTGTTTTGTAGATTCTTTGGACTCGTTCTCAGAGGATCGCTCCAATTTTGGGCAATATCGTTATTTTCCTCTCTTTAACTTGGTTCTTAATTCACATTGAGGATAATGTCAGGTTTTAAGTTAGGGGGTGTGGGATATTCTATCCACTTCTTTATTTAGTCCATGTTTTTGCTCACATGTTAGTTACCAAGTATGCTTTCTTAGAAAAATTAAAAAAAATTAAAAAATATTTTCTTTCTTTTTTCTCCTTTTTTGGGCATTTTGCCTTTGTTTCCGATGATAAATTTCAATAATTGCCCGATCCAATTGACAACCCAATGATGCATGTTCTCGATTTTAGAAGTTATTAGACTTTAGTCCTAATTATTGATGTTATGAATAACTTCATGAATTAAACATTAATCCCATGAGCACATGCGCTTTCTTATTTTATTGATTTGGTTTAAGATTTTTATAACTCGGTATTCTTTTGTTGCATTGTATATACTTACACCGAGTAATCTTTGTACCTTTCGTTGTTTGTGAGTGTTATACACTATTCTTTCCTCTTTGAAAACGTTGAATTCGTTGATAATCTCACTATTCTTTCATTTGATCGTTCATTAATTGAGTTCATATATGAAATGCATTTCTTGATCATGATTTTCATATATTGTTTTGACTGGATAATTGCCTAAACTTTATGAAATGATCATAGGCAATCTTTGTTATATCACCCATATTTACCTTGACCTCACCTTATATGTTTTCCCTCGTTAACCCCTTTAAGCCCAAATATAGTCCTTCGTTTCATAACCCAAATCCCATAACCAACTTTAAATTGGAGTTTTAGCCCATATATATACCTTCCATACCTTTGTTTGGAATGTTACTTGGGATTGAATGATGTTGTTGGGTCGCGGTTGCAATTTAGGCATATCAGAGTGTGAAAAGTAAAGAAAAGAGATGTGAAAAATAGATGAAAAAGAGAAGTGAAAAGCAAAAGAAAACAAAAAAAAAAAATGAGAAAAAGGAGATAAGAAAAGAAAGAGAAAGTTGTAAATGTTGTATATAGTTCAATAAGCTTTGATTACTCTCCCCATTTGTATATCTAATGCCTTTTTCGGACTGTATTTTAAAATTCTTGATATTTCCCATATTCTTCTCATTATTCTGAGTTTTCATTCCGAACACTTTGATTCCATACATATATATCCTTTATTTCGTACCCTAGCCAAACCTACATTATAACCCTATAAAATCCTATATGATCTTAGGGTTCATTTAATTTAAAAGTTGAAATAGTTTTGATAATCTGTGAAAATGCATTTCGCCTCTTTTATATGTGAGATATCTTTCATTGAGATTACAAATTTTCATTTCATATATAGCGTTCTTTATTTGTGACATGTGCGCGACCTAACTTCCATTTACATTTACTCTTTATGCCCGCATGTTCCGTGTGTTGACTCCCTATTTCGAGTGAATTGACTCGATGAGTGTAATGCCCGTGAGGAATTAATTTATGCTTGCTTTAATTTTTATCCAGTTTATTTAAGTTTTTTGCGAAGTCACACTTTGCATGTGCTCGCTCCCCTCCCACATTTTACCGTTTCAATTCTATGAGTTGCATTCTATAATGTTAATGATTTGGACTTTCTTTTGAATTTGTTCATTATGCTAATAATGCATATGAAATATTTTTCGTATTTTTGGGTGTGTCGCATGTGAGTGGGCATATTTTGAGGAAACCATATGATGTTTGTGGGTTTCATCCCTAAAAACCCTCACGAGACGACACTCGTCCACTAGGGTAACCTAGGGGTTTAACGACTTATTGCATATGCTAAATGCAATAGTGTTCCCGATGAAATTGGCATTTATATTTCGATGCATATATATGTGTTGTACTGCCTTCTATGGACTGGTTTTGTTTGTTTCATTACTAGGGACTAACAATGTCTAAGTTAGGGGGTGTGATACGACACAAATATTGCATATTTCCACCCTATATCGTTATGCATTCTAGCACTTTTACGGTCCTAAATGTCTATATTTATGCTCATTAACCAGACAACCTTGGATTTGGATATATACATGCTTTGCAGGGGTTAATTGTGCTTTTGTAGGTATTGGAACGCTAAAAGTGAGGTTCGGTTGCATTTCGAAGAAGTTTCATCACTGGATGCTACTTCAAGGGCATTTTAGTCAATTCATATTTCATCTACAGCTCATGGAAATTCTATGGATGCGTAGTTCGTTGATTTATCGTTGCGTGACTGTAAACGACGCGTCGTTTGGAGTCCGAATGATGGAGTTATGGCCATTTTCGTTTGCAATCCTTTCCTCCTCTTTATGGACCAAGAAGGCCAAGAAACAGTGTGCCTGTCGATCGGAATTGGGACCCCGATCGACTGTGGTTTGAAGTTTTGCCGTGGAAAGGATACAAAAGGTTTGGACCTGCTCGATCGATCGATCGATGGCTTTGGTCAATCGATCGATCGACGTTTTGGGTTGATCAATCGATCCTGCCAGTTTCTCGGCAATTTCCTTTACTTTCTTTTCTTTTGTTTTTTCTTTAATTCTAATCCCACTTACTATATAACCCATTTTTGTGTAATAATCAGAGATTTATACATATAATTAGTTTTAGGTTAGGGTTTGGGGGTTGAGAGCTCATTTCTTCTTCCTCACATGGTTTGATACCCATTTGGGTTTGTAAGTTGACTTTTCATGTTCCCTATCCATTAATATAGTTTGTATTTCCTTAATTTCTTGCTTTCTAATTTAGTTTACATGCTTTATTTATATGTTTTCATTTATTGATTTCTAGTGTAGATTTATTACGTTTATTTCCCTCGTTTTTAATATGTTTACTAGCTAATTTAGTCTAGGTTGTGTTTGATTGAACTCACCTCAGGTTGACATGTTGCTTTGCTTTGGTGATGGAGTTTATGGGTCTATTTCGAGTGCGTTGTCCTAGTTATTGCACCTAGGATATTCAACGGTACATATCATGTATATTCCATGCTTACGACCTTGCGTGCGTAATTTCTGGGGTATTTGTTAACGCCAAAAGCATACTAGGCTTTTATGAGAATTTAGGGGTGTGACAACCCTTGATTTAATAAACTGTCAAAACGAGACGCAGTCTTAATAACTCGTCGACCCATGTAAGCATTTTATACTAATTAACTCGGGTGAGGGATATTTGATGCAACCTATAGTTTTTACCGCTTTATTAATCTAGCTTTATTTTCCCTCGCCTAAATTAAACTTTCCCTTTCTGCATGTTTACCTTTTTGTGTATAATCATCGTTTACACTTTTATTTTAGAAGTACTAAACCTTATAAAATCTAGCAACTCGTCTCTATGGATTTTTGATACCCGAACTTGGCCTCTATACTCACCCGTTAAGCGTAGTCATAAGTTTAGATTTTTTTATAGTGTAGGTGAGCCGAATTCAAAATGACTGGTACGCAGGTGACGCTCACGCTGTGGCGAAGCCACTGCCTATCACCAGGCAAAGGGAGCATCAACAGGGTTCTCAGTAGAAGCCACCGTTGCTACACCCACCTCCCCAACTGTTCCTATAGCACAACCATAGCAGGAACCTCTTTAGTATGGGCATATGTATAACGTCGACTAGGCAGCAGTGCTATAGGCACCACCGTCCGTTGATGGTATGTTCCCTATTTATGATTTTTTTGGTCAAGTTTTATTCGACACGGAAGCATCACATTCATTTGTTAGTACTAAATTTGTGCGGGAGTCGTGTTTAGGGGACATCGCCTTTGATATTACAATGTGTGTTAATTCAGTGTTAGGCAGCGGGGCTCGTATCCATTCTGTGTGTAGAGGAGTGGGTATAGACATTAGGAGACGATTTTTAGTAGAGGACTTGCTAGTGTTAGATATGTCTGAGTTCAACGTCATCTTTGCAATGGACTAGTTAACAGGTTTTATGGCGGTAGTGGACTCTTACAGTAGGACAATTCTATTTGCTATTCCAGGCCAATAGATGTTTCTCGAAGCGATGCCTCATCCCGAGGGAGGATCGAGCACTCACCTGTATACTAGAATTCCCTCATCCCGATGGAGGATCGAGTACTCACCTGTATTATATCGGGGATGAGACTTCTGAAAGTGTTGTTATCTCATTAGATTCGATCCCAGTGCTTAGGGACTTTGCCAATATATTCCAGGAGATACCAGTTTTACCACCTAGTTGGGAGATAGAGTTTGTCATAGACTTAACATCGAGACCGATAGCATGTGCGACTTATTGTATAGATCCTCTAAAGATGCGTGAATTGAGGGATCAGATTCAATAACTTTTGGGATAGGGTTTTATACGACGGAGTACATCGTCGTGGGGTGCTCCAGTTTTATTTGTGAAAAAGAGGGATGGATCACTGAGGTTGTGTATTGATTACAGGAAATTGAACAAAGACACAATTCGAAAAAGTATCTGTTGTCGCGTATCGATGACTTATTCGATTATTTGATAGGAGCGACCTACTTCTCAAAGATTGATTTGAGGTCGAGCTACCATCAGTTGCGCATCAGGGAACAAGATGTTCTTAAGATCATATTTTTAATGATATACAGGTCTTATGAGTTCAAGGTTATGCTGTTTCGGCTAACCAACGCACTAACCATTTTCATGGATCTCATGAATAGTGTTTTCAAGGATTTCTTGGATCAGTTTGTTATTGTCTTTATAAATGACATTTTAGTTTATTCTCGGACAGAGGGTGAGCACGTGGAGCATTTGGGTAAGGTCTTACAGACTTTACGGGATCATCAGCTTTATGCTAAGTTCGAGAAGTGTGAATTTTGGTTGTGGGAAGTGCAATTCTTCGAGAAATGTGAATTTTGGTTATGGGAAGTGCAATTCTTAGGCCACATAAGTATTCGATAGAGGGATTTCTATGGATCCGAGTAAGGTTTCAGCGGCGAGGGAGTGGGGACAACCCACGACACCGATCAAAAATTCATAGTTTACTGGGTTTAACAGGTTACTATAGAAGATTTATTCGAGAATTCTTGAAGATTGCGGGTCCCTTGACAAATTTGACTCGTAAGGACGTGAATTTTGTGTAGGATGATTATTATTAGTTAGCTTTCGATGAGCTAAAGAACAAATTGACTTTGTCACTTGTACTCACACTGCCCAAGAGAGGGATGGAGTATTTTGTTTTTACTGATGTGTCCTTACATTGGCTTAGTGGAGTCCTGAAGCATGATGATCAGGCTATAGTGTATGCATCTCGCAAGCTGAAGCCCCATGAGAGGAACTATCCCACGCATGATTTAGAGCTTGCTGTAATTGTTTTTTCCTTGTGAATTTGGAGGCATTATATACTAGGGCAGAAATTTGGTCTGTTCATAAACCACAAGTCGCTACAATATCTATTCACATAGAAGGATTTGAACACGAGGTAGCACAGGTGGCTCGAATTCATGAAAGACTACCAGTTTGATATCCAGTACCACCCAGGTAAGGCTAACGTAGTAGCATATGCATTAAGCCGTCGACCAACGAGGGAGTTAGCAAAAGTCTGGAAAGCGAAGTGGGGTGATCTTCGCTAGGAGGATTCATTCGCCATAACATGTATGACGGTATTGACTATCACACCCGAGATTATTTTATGGGTCATGAAGGCATAGGATGAAGATCCTTTTTTTTAAGATAAGGTGTGCCAGTTGTTGGCTGAGGGAGAAGATTCCTACTCAGTCAGTTCAGAGGGTGGCCTATGTTTCAATCGGAGGCTGATAATCCCAAATGACCAACGCGATTATGTCAGAGTTGTATAGGATGTGATGAGCACCCAAAAGTGTACAATTTATACTCCGAATAGACGTATTTTAGTTGTTAATTCTCGGCAATTTGAGTCTTATATGCGTAAATGTTTAATATGCAGGCTTGATCGCCATTTACGGAGTTCAAATGCTTATTTCAAGGTAAATGTACGATTTATGGTGCTAATTCCCCAATCCCGTACCAATCTCTAGCCTAAACCTAGCCCAAACCTTCACCCGAGCCCCGTGTGTGTTTAGTTTGTGTTTTTAAATTTTTATTTTTCATTTTTTAGGTTTTATTTTTGATTTATTTAGAATTTTCTAGAATTTATTTTCTATTGCTTTTTATTTTTGCTTTTTATTAGTTTTTAATATAGTCTTTATTTTTAGTTTTGCTATATTTTATACTTTTAGGACTTTAGGTTTTATTTTTATTTAATTTGTAGTTTTTATTTTTATTATTTGAATTTTATTTTATAGATTAGGAATTTAATAGATTTTATTTTACTTATTTTTAGAATTTATACTTTTAGGATTTTTAGGATTTATTTGCATTTTTTTATATTTATTTTTTTAGTGTTATTTTGTTTTGATTTTTAGTTTTGACTTTATTTTACTAGGATTAGTTTTTTTTCGAAATTTTTTTTCTAGTTTTATTAGATTTTTTAAGGATTTTAGTTTTAATTTTATTAGGTTTTTATTTTTATTTTGTTAGGATTTAATTTTTAGTTAGATAGTTATTTTTAGGGTCACAAATTAAACACACACATAACTCACACATATTCTACATCCCTACATCCCTACCTCACCCAAACACTCTCATTAACTCATACCATACACTTACCCACACCCCTTACTCTACACCTAACAACACCTTATCCTCCCTCTCCAAATAAATTAGCCCATCTTCTTCCTCCCATACCCCTCACCGTCTCTCTCCTCCATTAACCAATTAAACCCACCACCAAACCAAACCTTTAACCACTTATCCTCTCACCCCCATTACCGATTTAAACCCCTTGATCCGAGTTCGGTTCCGCCCATCTCAATCAGACCTGCTCCCATCTCCTCAACCTGTCGGAGCTACCATAATCGGACGCCCCTCTGCTTCGGCCATCCATCCTAAACCCGTCACCAGCCAGCCCCCATATCCGAACCCGAAACCCATCTCGAACCCACTGTTACCCAACTCTTAATCCGCGACCCAACATTCCAAAACCACTTACCAAAACCCAAAATTCGGAACCTCAAACCCCGACCCTAACCATCCTACCTGCAGTACCCATTTCCACCAAACCCAAATGCCTTATCCGATTTTCTTACCTGCAAAGACCAAAAAATAAGACCAAAGGAACTAAAGTCAAATACACCCAAAACTAATAACCCATGTGTTTTAAAACCTCTTTCACCTTTATTCCAAAAATACCCCCAACCCCTTTTTAACAAAACAAATTTTTATTCCCTCTCCCATTACCTCATCAACCACATGCACCTCAATTTAATCATTCCCCAATTTACCCCTTAGCTCCATGTTGTAAGGACGCAAATTTCCAATTGAGTCCTTTGTAGTTTTGGCTCAATTCGAGACAAAAACGTTTGAGTCATAGGATAGAGTATGACGTGTTTGTTGAAGACGTAGCGACCAAGTGCATAAAGCTTCATCAAAATGCCGAGTTTAAGTGCCTCGTTTCTACGTTATCAATAGTGGTACCATTCTCCCAAGGTATGAATGCATTACATATATATATATATATAGGAGCTTGGAACTGTTAATATTCGGTGTTAGGTTTTTAAAACTGTGTTTTTGTTTTCAGAATGTTTCTATTAAAACTTATATAAAAATTATATAATGTTTATGGGCTTAAAAAGAATTTTTTTAACATTCTGTGAGTTTGTTCGAAGTGTCGTTCGAACGAGATTGTCGTTCGAACCACAAGTCATTCGAACGAGATTGCCAACGACTTCCCATTATGGCATACTGGAACTTCGTTCGAAATGTCGTTTGAATGAGATGGTCGTTCTAACGAGTTTTCCAACGAGCTTCTAACGAGTCCATACTGGAACTTCGTTAGAAGACTCGTTCGAACGAGAATGTCGTTCGAACGAAATATCGTTCGAACGAGATTTGGCGGGAACAGTTTTTTTGGCAGTTTTGAGCAGTTTTGCCCACTTTCCCACTTGTTTTACCCCACTATCTTTTTGCGGAATATCTATGTGCGGGAGTATTTTATTCTAACAAAAAACTTTTCATATCCTACCAACCTCTAGAGAGTGTTTTAGAGAGTAAAATTGTTGAAGAAAACGTTCATTGTTTTAAAGTGTCAATTTCCAAAGAAAAATGATTATACACTTTAGCTTACACCCATAGTTTAGTTTATCCAAGTTCATATATATATACATCTTGCTTGGAGTTTTGGCACCAGTTTTCTCTACACCATTGAAGAAGAGAAGTTTGGGTTTGCTTCTAAATCCCACAAAGAAGAAGAGGTTTTTCGTGATTTACCCACTTGGATAAAGGTTCCTAGTTCGGGTGACGGTGACCACATAAAGTTCGATCGGTGTATTCCGAGACTGCGGTGGAGCTCCGGGGTTATTTGCTAAGTGGTGGTGTTTGCAAGAAGGAGCGTCGAGGCTTGAGAGGGATCGAGTCGTGTGATGTAAGTCTTTTGTCTTGTAGTTGTAAATTCCATACTTAGTGGATTTGAGGCTAGGGCCGTCCGAGGTTGTTTCCCGTCTTGGGTTTTTCCTTGTACATCGCGGCGTAGTGTGATTGATTTATTTTTATATTGCATAATAACTTAGAACGCATGCTTAGTATAATTCAAGATAAAATTGGTTTTAAATGTTATACATAATTTAATTTGGTGCTAATTAAATTTGGGTAATTGTTTCGTTAATTCAGTTCAAGTCATTTAATTTTAATTTGATAAAATTTAGTTTGGCCTAACTTGATAACATTGCAAAACATGACTTAGGCAAATTCTAGGACTCAGATTAATTAACTTGGTTTAAGTGAAATTTGAATTGTATGTGTGTTATAACTTAATTTCACTTTGGTTGGATTTTAATTTTGAACTAAATTAAAATTTGTTGTTTTTTTGTTTAAGTTGTGAACCATCACCTCTTTACGTTTCCGCATCTATCTATAAAAGGAAATTGATTTTAAGAGACTTAAGGGATTACAAATTGGTATCAGAGCCAAAGCGATAAATTATTTCGTTAAGATCCTATAAATATTTTTAGCTAAAATGGAATTTTTTCCATTTTCAAAATTTCCTATTTTTGATGGTTCAAACTACGCGTATTGGAAAGCACGAATGAAATCGGCACTAAAATCTATTGACGAGAGAGTTTGGATGTCTGTTGTTAACGGGTGGTCCCCACCTACTCAGTTAGTAGATAATGAGCGTGTTCCCAAACCCACCGATAGATGGAGTGAGGGTGAATTTAAACTTTCAAACTTTAATTCCCGTGGTTTAAATGCCTTGTTTAGCGCTGTCACACCGGATGAATTTCGACTCATTATGACGTGTGAGATTGCTAAAAAAGCTTGGGATATTTTACAACTCACTCACGAAAGTACAAGTGTCGTTAAAGTTTCGAAACTTGAAAACCTCACCACTCAATTTGAAACTATCAAAATGAATGAAAAAGAAACTTTTGATGAATTTTATGCTAGACTTTCCGATATTGTTAATTCATCTTTTAACTTGGAAGAGAAAATACCCGACAACCGAGTAGTAAAGAAAATTTTAAGGTCCCTTCCCGATAGATTTATTCCAAAAGTGACCGTTTTAAATTCTTTATCAACTTTAGCCTCTATGAAATTAGAAGAGCTCGTAGGTGACTTACAAACCTATGAACTAGACATGTTTTCCTCTAAAACCGAAAAGAAAATTGAAAAGGACATTGCTTTAAAAGCCCAAAAAGAGGTCAAACAAGTAGTAGAGAGCGAGAGTGATAGTGACTCGGAAGACATGGCTTTGTTTGCTCGAAAATTTAGAAAATTTCATAAATTTAACAAAGATAAATTCAAAAATGATTTTAAGAAATTTGAAACTTCTAAGTATGACAAAACCGAGAAGATCCCTAAACCTATCAATGAACAATTAAATAGGGACGAGTCAAATAGGTGTTTTGGTTGTGAAGGTTATGGCCATAGGGCTTATGAGTGCCCCCACTAAACTAAGGAAAGAGGGTAAACGACCCATTTCATATAATGCGACCCTTAGTGATAGTGATAAGGAAGAGGGACCCGTTTCCCCCACTAAGCCAAATTTTATGGCTTTTATGGCTAGTCATGTGAGCACCGATAGTAAATTTTCTCATGAAGATATTCAAACACATGACCCTTCTGAGGTCAAAGTTTTTGATTCCCTTGTTTGTGATGATAGTGATAGTGGAGAAGAAAGAGAGAGTGAGAATGAAGAAGAGGTTAATGTGAGTGAACTTCAAAATGCTTTTCAAGAACTTTATAAAGAATCAATTAAGTTGAAAAGAGCGAATTTGAAGTTAGAAGCTAGTTTAAGAGAGCGCGTCAAGGTCGTTGATGATAGTATGTTGGTTAAAGACCTTAGGACACGAGAGAAAGCTCTTATAGAGAAGATTGAATATATAGAATGCGAGAGAGATAGCCTTAGGGGTTTAATGGAATCCTTGAAAAAGGAGCTTCTTGCTTTCGAAGAGCGAAATGTTTTATTAGAGTCTAACATTTTAGAATTGCAAAATAAATTAAAAGACTCTAGTAATGTCAAATTTGATTTGGAGTGTCGTTCGGAAAAATTAGATAAAATATTAGGAACGGTCCAAATTAAAAATGACACGTGTGGTTTAGGCTTCAATTCTTGTAATGAATATAATCATAAAGCCAAAACCAACATTTTAGGAAAATCTACTATGAATGCTTTTAGAGATCATTCCATAGGTAAATGTTTTCGACATGTTTTTACTTGAACACATTGTGGTCGAAAAGGTCATCTTAGGAAATTTTGTTTTGATCTTCAACGAATTTCTAGAAAATCCCAAACGTAAGTAACCAAGGTATTTAAAATTCCTACACCCCAAGATAGTCATTCTTCATTAATTTGGGTTAGGAAATCCGACTTGGTTGCCTTGCAAAATAGGGTTTTTGATTCTCATTTACTTTCACATGCTTCCTCCCTTGCTAAATCTAAAGGATGAATGTATTAGTGTTTGCATACTTTAGCGTTTGTACTTCATGCTATATTCACATGCTAAATGTATGCTTGTTTATCATTTTCTAGTCTATGATCCATGCTTATCACATGCTAGAATTATGATTTTTGTTTATCTTTCTGTATTATATCTATTTTGTTTGCATTAATTGAAAAATACATAAAGATTTTTGTTTATCATTTGTGGTTTACCTTTGAGTAATTTAAGCTTCTTGAAAAATACAAATGATTTTTGTTTGTCCTTTTGAGTATATATTTGTATTTTTGATTAAAAATTTCAAAAACTCAAAAAGATTTTATTTTGTGTGAATTTTGGTTTGACACACTTTAAGTGGCATATACTTGTGTTTGAATCCCTCGTTTAACGCTCCCACACGGCTAGAACTTTTGGTTTAGATTGTCAATCCTTAAAATGTTCTTTACCATATTTTTATGGAGTAATTGGATTTTATATTGATTAAATGGATTCTATTTTTATATGCCTCTATTCACACATGCATGAGCTCTTTTGAAATTTAACTTCATATCTATATTTGAGCTTTGTGAGATGTTCTCCTACCAATCGAGTCATCTGCATATTTATGACCTAGGAGGACTAGTGCATGTCAAAATCCATTGCACGTGAGATTTGTGTGAAATAACAATGATAAATAAATGTGCACGGGGAAGGGCTCCGAAATGATTTATTATCCTTTGCGATTGTAAGCCACCGTTTGAAATGGACCTAAAATAAATACGTGGTCCAAAGGCCTAAAAATAGAAAATATGGCATTAAAAAGAAAAATAATTTGCCAAGGCCTATGTTTGATTGATATATTCATTCAAAATTAATATATACTTATTGAGGGAGATTGGATGGTATATCAACGGTTTGCACAATGTCCGTTTATCCTAGTTGTGTATTTCATGTCATGACTCTATTGGTTTGTAGAATCATCAATATGCTAGGCTGGTATGCATTGTGTATGTTTGTTCATTGAGTTGAATCTTTATTGTCACATGAGATTATATTCAAATGTGATGAAGTTTGCAATCAAATGAGAACTCCGTGAACATGTTTTAAGTGATTGGGTCTAAATTTAATCGTTACTAGTTCACACCCCAACACTTACGTTTCCATATGACACATTTGCTCCATACGAGTGTGAAAGACTCCTATTATATTTTGTGTGTGTCATTTTTGTGTTTATATCTATATATGTGTACTTGAGTTTCTATGGTATGTATTATGTATACATATATTTGATATTTTTGTTTAGTCTTTGCCTTGATTTCTAATCCATATATGCTATAATTCATACTTAGTATCCATCTTATTGCATTCTCTGTTGATATCACATGCTTAATAATTTATATATCATATTGGTATCATTTTATTGCATCCTAGTTGGTATCCGATGGTATTTGTTGGATTCGTTGAATTTTTGTTGCCCGTATGCTTTAACGCTTTCATCACTATATGCACAATTACATTTTTTAGCTTGTTTTCCCATTCTATTTATCCCTTGCATAATTTAGAGGAAAGAATTAATTTAGGGAAAGTAGTTAATTTACTTGCATTAAATATTTTGATATACCCTATGCGTGTAATGTGTTTGCTTAAGTGTGCAGGAATTATTTTATATAGCGGCAACTTTCAACGACAAAGATTGTTGATCCTTTGGGTTGTTTGAGTCAAGCATTGTATTTTTATTTTGGGCGGGACTTTTTATTAGTCTAGTAGAGCTTGACGGCCCTTTAGTGTTTTTGTTGCTTTTTATCCCGGAATAGCCAAAGGGGGAGATTTGTAAGGATGCAAATTTCCAATTGAGTCCTTTGTAGTTTTGGCTCAATTCCGGACAAAAACGTTTGAGTCATAGGATAGAGTATGACGTGTTTGTTGAAGACATAGCAACCAAGTGCATAAAGCATCATCAAAATGCCAAGTTTAAGTGCCTCGTTTCTACGTTATCAATAGTGGTTCCATTCTCCCAAGGTATGAATGCATTACATATATATATATATAGGAGCTTGGAACGGTTAATATTGGGTGTTAGGTTTTTAAAACTGTGTTTTTGTTTTCAGAATGTTTCTATTAAAACTTATATAAAATGTATATAATGTTTCTGGGCTTAAAAAGAATTTTTTTAACATTCTATGAGTTTGTTCGAAGTGTCGTTCGAACGAGATTGTCGTTCGAACCATAAGTCGTTCGAACGAGATTGCCAACGACTTCCCATTATGGCATACTGGAACTTCGTTCGAAATGTCGTTCGAACGACCATCTCTCAGATTGATGGGCAGTTGGAGAGGGTCAATCAGATGTTGGAAGATATGCTAAGGATGTGACACCTGGATTTCAGGGGTAACTGAGAGCTTCCTTTGGTCAAATTCACGTATAATAACTCATACCAGTTTACCATTAGTAGGGCACCTTATGAAGAAATGTATGGGAGGCCTTGTTGTATGCCCACATGTTGGATAGAGGTTGGGGACAACAAATTACTTAGGCCAGCAATGATTCAGGGCACTTTGACAAAGAGGAGTGAGATTTTCTGAGTAAATCTTCATGAGATTTTCGGGAAGAGATCGTCGGAATTTAATTCCTCAAGGCAATTGTTTAATTGTTTTATGTGATTTTTTTGTTAATATTGTTGATTGTTGGATTTATGGTTGAAAATTTAGAGTATGAATCTTGCAAAAATAAGTATTGAAAATTTATTATTAAAATCCATGTGTGTATAGGAATTATTAATAGATTGATTTGATTATAATGAGTAGTAATTGTGTAAATCATGTTACCATACTTAGATTTTGGTTATATAATGTTTGGGTATTGATTTGGGAGCTTGGGGAAGCTTTGGTGGAGGATTTGGAGGTTGAAACCCGGGAGGAAGAAAAATAGATATCTGAACTAATCGATCGATCGACACCTTCAGTTATTGTCAAAAATTAAATAGTATATCTTTTTGTTATGGTGGCGTGGACGCCGACCTCGTATTTTTGTGACTTTTCTTGAATTAGTTATGATTTTTCTTTGAAAGGGTGCTTGAGACTGAAACCTTTAGTTAATGCTTTAGGGGAGGACTTCATCTTAGGCAGGATTATGTTTAAAATTATTATAAAACCTTATGGAAATGTTCGTGAGACTAATTCGAACCCAAGTGCGTATATGGGAGGTGGTCCATACGAGCCTATATTTAATTAAAAATGGCGTAGTATCGCTATTTAATATTTTAAAATAGTATATGACTAGGAAGTCAAAAGAAAGGGCTAGTCGAATGATAACATAGGAGGTTGTGTCGGGCTGGGGGTTAGAACGAATCGTACGACGTGTGTAATGTGTATGGGTTCGATGATATTTATAATATATATGTAAGTGTGACGATTATATATAATGCAAATTGTATTAATATGAACCTACTCGGCTATGCTATCTGGTAGGTTGTGCGTAGTGGGCGATCCCACCTTGGTGATTCCAGCGGGATTTGGAATGTGGCCCCATGTCATTGCTCGAGGTTCGTCTCCTACACTAATGAGGTTAGGATGTCATGCAAGTCTTTGAGGATGATGAACTACATTTTTAACCCTAAGACTTATGGCTATGACCGCCGCCACTTTTATTTACGATTTTGGTTCGCTGGTGAGAGCCTGACCCGGTGATCAGTTGTGACATGTGATGTGCCTAGCACCCGATAACATATTGAGAAATGCATTTGTTAGGATAAGCTACGGAGATGCCATATACATATAATGAGTGATATATGTATATGTTTAGAGATATTGTGCGACTATCTCTTGGTAGCTCAGTTGTGCTTATGAGACACTCGAAGTACCATTATGATATGATTATACCATATAGTGTGTGTGTAGCTATATGACGTGGTATGTAGTATATTCATATAAATGAGGGATATATATGTTATACTAATTGTACGAGGGTAATTTATTCGCTACAGGGTGATTAGCAGGCTAGCTTAGATCTAGTTGGACTAAGTACTAACTAGATGGATTCAATGAATGCGATATGTGCGAACTATAAAGAAGAGGTGAGGCTATTCTCAAGAGAGTGAAACCATGAAATCATTAATGAACACTATACACTACGCATTTCATTTATTGTAATTAAATGCTTGCAACTGTTTTTCAAATATTTTGGGCTCTGACCCATATCAAAAATATTTTCAAACCTTTTAGGTGCTCACCCAAATGGACGCCATTGATAGACGTTCCGAATAGGTTTGACGATGGTCCAGTAACTATGGATAGTTGCAGGGTTTGATTAGCCGATCTCTCTCAGTGTTATTCCATATATAGGACTCATATCAGTATTCTCTTGGTTGGGCGCGTGTTACTTGTAGTTGATAGACTTCCATTTCAACTGTTTTTATTTATTTCTTTTGGTGGTGTAATATTTCTTTTGTTGATAGTGCAATTGGTTTACTTAAATTGGTTTGTAATAATTTAGTATTTTGGTGTGAGTATTTATTACTTATTGAGTTTATTATTTAAACTGCATGTTCAAGATTAAAATTTGGTAACCGGATAATTAGGTTATTAGTAATTAATTGGTTTTCGATAGTGATTCTAAGAATGAAATCAAATTTAATTCCCGTTTAATTTAATAAAGGCCTGATCAACCGGTATTAGAATAGGTGGGGTGTCACACTTAGATCAGTTCTTCATTGTGTTTATTGAAGATATCCTTATGATGATAAAAGTTGGATCATACGTATCATTTGAGGATGGTTTTGTAGATGATTAGGGAGAAAAAGTTATACGCCAAGTTCCCAACTATGGGTTTTGTCTCCAAGAGGTGCTATTTTTAGGGCACATAGTCTGAGACTGGGATTTCAATGACTCCTAGTAAGGTATCTGCGGTTATGATTTAGGGACAACCCATGACACCTATAGAGATTAGGAGATTTCTGGGTTTAGTGGGATATTATTGAAGGTTTATTAAGGGGTTATAAAAGATTGCTGGAACACTAACTCACCTCACATGAAAGGGTGTCCCATTTGTTTGGAGTGCAAATTACCATCAAGCATTCAAAGAGCTCAATGAGATTCTCACTACCACACTTATTATGACTTTGACATGGGACGGTATTGAGTACATAATTTATACCGATGCATCAATACATGGACTGATAGGAGTTCGAATGCAAGATGGGAGGCCGATAGCTTATGACTCCTTTAAGCTTAAGCTGCATGAGGGAAATTACCTGACACATGATTTAAGTTGGAAGTGGTGGTATTCACCCTTCCTATTTAGAGGCACTACTTTCTAGGAGAAAGGTTCATGTTTTTTTCTGACTACAAAAGCCTTAAGCATTTGTTCACCCATAGAGACTTGAACATAAGACATAGGAGGTTGTTGGAGTTTGTGAAGCATAACTACTTGTTGATCCAATACCATATCGGGAAAACGAGCGTGGTAGCATGCACTTTATGTCGTAGTATGATAGTTACCTTGGATGATTTATGTGTAAAAAAAGGGGTTAATTTACCATATATTTGGGTAGAAAGGTTGTAGTCCTTACAAAAGATGGATTTAGCGAATGCCTTTATGACAGTAGTGACTGTTACATCGACTATCATATCATGGGTAGTTCATGCACAGGGGATGGATTCCTGTTGTTAGGGAAAGGTGAAGGGAATCATATCTAGTGGTATTCTTTTCTTTTTTATCAGATCAAATGGAGGTTTATAGTTTCATGGCTAACTAGTAGTGCTTGTGGACCCAGAAGTGTAGAAGGCAGTTTATCCAAGGCTCATGGCTCGCGCTATACGGTGTATCCCAAAAGGCATAAGATGTACCAGGATATGTGACGATCGTATTGGTGGGGAGGAATGAAAATAGATGTTGCAGAGTATGTATCAAAATGTTCCACATATTAGTTAGTAAAGGTGGAACACCAAAAAAATGACACGGGAGTTGTAACCATTGGAGGTCCCTCAGTGTAAATGGGAGAGTATCCCCATGGACTTTATTATTGAGTTATTGAGATCACATAGGGGTCACAATTAGATTTGGGTCATCATCGATAGATTAGTGAAGGGGCTTATTTCCTAATGGTTAGGACGAATTACACCGCAGAGCCATATGCTAAGATTTTTGTGGCAGAGATAATATGACTTTATTGGGTAACATTAGATATCATGTTTGACTGGGGAAACACCTTCATATCTTAATTCTGGAGAGGGCTTTAGTATGCGATGGGAGTACACTTGAGTATGGGTACGGACGTTCACCCTCAGTCAGACGGTCACAGTGAGCGGGTGAATCATATTTTGGGAAGATATGCTTCGTGCATGTGTGTTTAATCTCAATGAAAGTTGGGATACACATTTTCCACTTTTAGAGTTTCCTTACATCAGTAGTGACTAGAAGACTATTGGGAAGGCACCGTACGAGGATTTGTTAGGATGACCTTATCGTTTTCCCAATTATTGAGATGGGTCAGATGAGTATAGAATGTTTGGGTTGGACATCATTCGGGACACCTTATAGGAGGTGGAACTCATCTAGGCAGATGAAGGAAAATTAGTCCCCAAAAAAAAGCTACGGGGATAAGAGGAAGCATAAACAAGAGTTCCAAGAGGGGGATAAGGTATTGTTGAAGGTCTCCCCTATAAAGGGAGTGGTTAAATTCGGATCGAAGGGGAAGTTAGCCCCTCGATACGTAGGTCCCATTCAGATTCCAGATAAGGTGGAACTGGTGGCATATCATTTGGCTTTACCCGATCATCTTTGGTGGGTACACGACGTCTTTCATGTGTCTATGTTGAGAAAGTTTCTAAGGGACGAGGAGGCATATCAACACATCGATCTTTTGAGCTACATGATGACACTAGTTATGAGGATAGGCCACAACGTATTATTTAACGAAAAGAGAAAATCTTACGATCAAAGGTCATTCCCTTAGTGAGAGTCCAGTGGGGACATCGTAGTATGTACGAGTCCACCTCGGTGCGAGAGGAGGACATGCTAATGAGGCATCCAAAGTTATTCTAATGATGTAAAATTGGAATTTTGAGGACAGAATTCCTTGTTTAAGGAGGGAAATGTAACACCCTGTCTTTTTACGCCTTTAATTAAATGTGAAATTATTATTTTTACCTGCGTAACATGTGATGTCACTAGTTGAACTTTGCATGTGTTAATCTGAAATTGGACTTACTACATGATAAAACAATAATTAAATATTTTAACGTGACTATGGAATGGTCAGTGATTTGGTGTCGACGGCTTCCTCATTTGTTTTATCCTCTTGATATCAGGTTTTAACGATTTAAATGTAGTTGCCTATAATGTCAAGTTCCACCAAATTAACAAATAATTAAACAATTCATTTTAGATTCTTTATTTTGTGCATTTAATGAGAATGATGAATTAAATTTATAATAATTTATTATACGAGTTAGTTGTTTTCGAGCACTTATTTTTTTTTTATTAACTCAAAATGATGAATAATAGGCCTATTGGGTTAGTATAGGGCCTAAGTAGAGTTTTAAGCCATTTGGAGTTGAATTTCAACTCTTTTAAGTGAGGTCCATTTGAGCTCTAGTTCAATTTCAGAATTTAAAGGGGTTTAATAAACCATTAGGGATCTCATTATCCACATATCATATTTTTATAAGTACCAATAGTCTAAAGAGAAGAACTTTGAAGAGAAAAGTAAGAGTAGGAAAAATCTTGCCCTAGTTCTAACCAAATTAAAAAAGGCAAGTTTATTTAAAATGAAAGTATATGTTGATGTAAAAAAAGGGACTAGATTCAAATTTATAATCACTGATAAAGTATGATATACGATATAGACAAACACACGAGAGAAAAAGATTTTTAAAGTGGTTCGACTATGAAGAAAGCCTACGTCCACTGTTCGTATTATTTTTGGTGGTTACACTAGCACAGTTGGGTGTGCTTGAGAAATGGTTCAATTCGTCCTTTTGAGCTATGGGAGATCATGTATTTATAGTGGTTAGGAGTTTAAGAGAAGGAATGCCTTTATATATTCAGGCATTTACATCTGTATGGAATATAAATAACTACTGATATTCACAGGTACAATGATTGTTGGTGACTCCACACAAATGGGTTTTGATATTATTAATGGTTCATATTCTTTAGGTTGGTCGGCTGGTTGTCGACCAACGGTTAATATGCAACTATGCTAATTAAAATAAATACTGATGATAAATGGGCTCAAAGTTTAACTATGAGATGAGAACAAGAGGTTGGATTACAATCCCCCACACCCTAGCAATTCACTTCATAGTATACTAGATTCGGAATTAAGATTTTAAATGAACCCAGTCTTTATTAATCCTAAGCATTCCATATATGAGGTATCGTAGCCCGCACCATATGAAATCAAAGGCAAGAATAAATCGGTGTCGCATTAATTGATACGCGCATCACACTCTTAAGCATCCCGATTACCTAGGAAAAACGAGATCAAAAGTCCTATGACGATTGCAACAGTTACGCATCACGATTTATCTAAGATTTTTATTCAAAAGTCTATTTACCATTATCGTGAATTGCATCGGGTGGGGTTGATGCACCCCAACACTTAGAAAATTAGCTAGACATGGTTAAATTAAAAAAAAATAGGGATTGAAAAGAAGAAAACATCATGACTAATAGAAACTTAGAATAAAAGAGATGCATGATTAATAATTAACAAACCAAGGCAATTATGAAAGAAAGAATGGAAATAAATTACTTGTATTGAAGAATCAAACTTGAAATCCTTACAATAAAACTCTTATTGAAATCTAGGGTTTTTGACTACACTTTTCATACATAATTTTTTGGGGACCCATTTCGAACCCTTTTCTGGGCGGTCCGGACCTCCTGCCTGTGACACCCCGACTAATTAAAAATCGGGTAGCTACTCCTTTATTCAAATTAATACAAAATGTCAAGTTGGTTCAGTTCATAGCATTACTGTCGAAAGAATTTTATTTTATTTAAACAATTACTAGCCACCTAATATTTAAAAAGTGAGATGCCAAATTTTATTAAATTAAATGAACATGCAACCAATTAAATTATAAGCTAACTATACCACATCCACATCACAATTACAATAGAAATAATAATGGAATAATAAAATGAGTCTGGAGTAACACTCCCCTGAATAATCCAAGGACTGAATAAAACTCAATACAAAGTCTGAATAAATAAATAAATCCAAAACTGGAATGAAACTGGGAGTCTAAGAATGCTATCGCTAAATGAAAAGGGGGCGACATGCCCTAACTGGTAAATGACCCTAAATAAAATCAAATATAGAATGTGAAGGCGTCTACTACCGAGATCCTGTAACTTCCACAGCAGCTACAACACGTCAATGGAATGTAACTCCTATGCTTGGCATCCCTGTGGCTGGGCACCTAAAAGGTTTTACAAGAAAAATAGATTTGAAAGCAAGCAGGTCAGAGCCCGAGGTGAAAACAGTTTAAAAATATAACAAGTGTTTAATTGCATTAAACATTAAATATTATATACATGTTAGTTACGTGCTCTCACATGAGTTTCTCACCCATCAACTAATATGCACGCCTAACGTATAACCTTGACCCGTCCTAGTTATGCTGCTAACTAACTAGTCTGTACCACTTCCTGTCCTCACATATAATATAGGGGTCTATTCACATCGTTCTAACATATTCTGTGCGTAACTCACCTTTTCATCGATAAGATTTATTTATAACAATTACGATAGGAAATTCTCATTTTAAATCCCAATCAAAATGTCACAATTATTTATTTTCACACTTTAACAAAGAGTTCGTTATAATCACAAGTATATTATTCTCAACACTAATATACAAATAGGGCACCCCTAGGCTAAGCTGCGGTGCACACATACTCTGCTATCGAATCTTGATACATCACGTACATAAGGACTACGTGTTCCGAATCTCTCAGTAACTGTTACAACATACCAAATCACACATATTAGAGGCAAACATAGTTCACATACCCGTGGATCACGCACATACCTACGCTCCCATGGTGAGCTAACTTATTAACTCACAAATAAGCCATTCATAGCCCTATGTCCTTAAGGTACCAATCTAAATCCCCCCGTAGGCACACAAGGATTAGATGATCCTATACCGAAAGCTGACCTCCCGTGATAGCAAGTATGGTAGGTATGTCATACACATAATAATCCATATACTAAGCATTCACACAACTTAGATAACTTGTTATATTATTAAAGGTATATTCTCATCCTTATACCATTAGTCTAATTCACGCACTGTGATTATTCCGTATGATATATAGTATATTTCGCCGATACGTCTCACGTCGTATAGTTTCGAGTACTTAAAACCTAACCAAAGAGGTTACTAAGTCTCCTACTTTTCCCACATATTAATTCAGTACTCTTAAGTCCTTATTTACGTCCCAAATCCTAACTTATCACCCTTAAGAATTTATATCATGTTATCGCATCATAAAATAGGAAATTACTCGTCGAACCCTATATTCTAACCAAATTCTAATATGTTAAGGGCTTCAATTATATCCCTACTGGTCTCCCTCAAGTCCTAATGTATTCACATAATCCCCAACTACAACGTTCGATGGTCGGAAACACTAAAAATCAAAAAGGAAAAAAAATCAAAGTTTCTAGGGAAATTGATCGATCGATCTTGGGCATCAATCGATTGACCTATAAATGTCGGTCGATCGATCAAGCAGTTGCAGGCTACGGGTTTCTTCATTTTTCAGTCCTAATTTTGTACCAAATCTTCATTACATGATCTGAAATCCTAATGTAAGTATATGGGGTCATTATTCAACCTAATTACATGATTCTTAACGTTCCAAAACTTTTAAATCATCAACAATTAGACCGTCTTGGATAAAATCTTCCTATTAACATAAAAATCCTATTTTTCTATTTTCTTCAAGAACCATCATTCTTCTCTTCCTAAATCCGTTTTTAATTCATCAAGGGTTATGATTTTGGTACTGAGATACTTCCATAATTAAACTACATGCAAATCCTATCCAAAGTTTTGGTTTCTTCTTCAAATTTCATGAGTTTCAATCATTGTTCATGGCTATCATCAAATCCTACACTATCATGGATAAATTATTCGCTGACACTTAATGAAATCAAATCACTTGACTTGGAATTGATGTTCTGATCCGTTGGTGATGTTAAAGGCTGGTTCTCTCCCTCTCTCCGGTCACAATTCCGGCGAATTGTGGTGGTTGTGGGGTGGTTATGGCCTTGAGAACTTCTTGTCACTTCTCCTCTTTCTCACGTTGCCCACTCCTTGCTTTTTCACAGATAGTGGCCCTAATTTTGGCTGATAAATAAAGCCTTCGTGGGTCAAAATTCCTTAAAATATAAAATGACTATAATACCCTCCCGGGTTGCCGATTTGGCCTAAAAATGCCCCGGGACTCAAACTAAACCCCCGGCTAGTGTTTTCTGACTATTTCGACCCCCCCAGGACACGTTGGCGCACTCAAAATGACCATAAAGATGATAGAATTGTAATTTACTCTTAAATCCAATTAAATTGGTTCCTGACGTGACTGACACGCGTGTCTCAACTTAATTTACCGAATTGCCATATTTACGACTTGCGACAATTTTAATAAATTCAATAATCATATATTACCATATTTACCCAATAATATTCAACATAATCATCATAATCAAATACCAACTCACGTCTCGCTAGTATTTAAATCCAGATTAATTTCTAATTAATTCACATTTAATTTAATTAATCCCATTAAATAAAATCAATAAAATTACAGGGTGTTACACTGCCTTTTTCTTACAGGGATATTTTTTTGGACTTTTCTCATCTTTAATTGTTCGTAACTTCTTCACCGTAGCTCGAATTGAGGTGCCGTTTTTTCAACTGTTCTTGTAATTTAAATCTCTTCAACTTTCCAGTTTGCCCCACCTCCAGAATAAGGCTGAAAAATTACAAAATTACCCTTTGACTTTCCTTCTTTGACTTTTTTCAATGCTTTTCCAGTTTCTTTCTTCCTCAATGCTTTACATACATGCAAAACTCATGAGAAATACACGAAACAAGATGTACTTGTTAAAAGGAGTCAGTAGCAAGAAAATGCGATAATTACACTCGTTTTACATTATTCGAGATGATATAAGTCACTAAATTAAAGAGATAAATTCAGAAGGATTTGATCCTAATCAAACCCCCCTAACTTAGAACTTTGCGCGCCCCGAGTAATGTAAAATAATGGAACTATGGATCAAATTTAAAATTTTTGCTTTATTTGGATCGATTACCACTTTCGCGGGCAAGCGATTGCATTTAGCGTATGCAACAATCCTTTAAACCCCTAGGTCACCCTAGTAGGACGGGTTGTGTCTCTTGAGGGTTTGCAGTGAATATACCCATAAAATTTGACTCAAAGAAAATTCAAAATAATAAAAAATTGTATAATTCAAACTTTTCAAGAAAATAGTCATCACTAATTCATGTTCAAGAGTCTCAAATCATAGTGCGTGTGTGCGAAGCATGAAATTTAATTGCGAATTTTCATCGGTTGACAATTACGTTACTTATCCGAAAATTCATTTTGATTAAAATTCTCAATGGGTGCTCTCTCAAACAAATCACTCGAAAATGTGGCAAGTTCTCTCGGTGTGCGTGACTTATAAGAGTAAATGCAATGGAACACAAGTTCACGCACACTAAATTCAAAAGACGAAAATTTATGGGGTGAAAAGATCTCATCATTAGAATACGGTTACAAGGAAATGGGAAACACACCTCTACTTTACGCCTTTAATCTCTTTTGTTATCTTTTGTGACTGAGCTCTCCACGCGATAAGAAAATTTTCCATTTGGACTCGGTTAGGACTTTTCGGGTTTTAAAGGTGCATTGGGTAAAAGGAGATGGTTAGGTACTTTGGAATTGAAAAAGTTCCTTGAAATGTCCATGAGGATTTTCCGGGATTCTGCTCATTTTCTTTTCTTTTTTTTTTCTATTTTTTTTTTGTTTTCACATTTTTCTTATCTTGCTATTTTTGTTGAGCATGTTCTATTTTTCTTGCCCCTTTTTATTTTCACTAATTGGACTAAAATACTGGGGTTTCACTTTTCTAAATTTCGGGCCATTTAGGTTTTTTGGGTAGTCAAACGAAAAGGGAAAAATTTTAGTTGGCTCAAATTAGTTAGCAAAGGGAAATTTTTTTTCAACTTTTTCTGGCTAATATTTTTGGGTAAACAAACGAGGGCCTACTTCATCGTCCAACTTATTAATTGCTTTACCAGATGCGTCTCAAGGTGAATTTTAGTTTAGAGATTCATTTAACGTGTTTTTCAAGTCAACATGTCGCACGTTTCCCGTAAGCGATCAAATCAAAGGAATTGAGATCCTCAACGACTTTTGTAAATTCTAAATAGAGCTTTGAGCTAACCATTAACTCGAATTGATTTATAAACTCACAAAAAGGATAGGCTCGAATCTCACCGGGTTGGTTAATCTTCACACTTATTCGTTAAGTCGTCCATGTTCCCTCAATTCCCATCTTTGGTCAATTTCGCCTTTGTGCATTATGTTTTTACAATTTGATACTTTAAACCGAATTTTAATGATATTTTTAAAGAATTTAAATTCCAATTTTTATTTATATTGAAGAAAAATATTTTTGGTTTTTCTGAGTTTTACAATTTTTTTGGAAATTTTGAAGTTTTCTAATTTTTTAAAATTTTCTAATTTTTTTGGCATTTTGAAAATTTGTGAAGTTTTAGAAATACGCACTCGTCACCCCCCCTAACTTAGACTTTTGCATTGTCGTAAATAAAAAGGACTAAAATCTAAAAAAGGCAATGCAAGAAGTGCGAAAAATAAAACAAACAAATATTTAATATGCAAAATGATACAAACACATGACTCAATAATACAACAAAAATCACCCCATACGCGTGGGGGGGTGCGACGACCTCTCATCTCTCCATAAACTCACCCAACCCCATGAACGAGTTCCAATGCTCTCCTCGTCTCTCCCGTCTTTATATCGTAAACCAATAATCGGAACAAGTTGGGACCTCACCCATAGATAAGGGAAAGACCGGGAGACTCATCGTGACTACTCGGAAAGGGATCCTCGTGATGCTTACTCAAAGTGTGGCCTGCTTGCACTGACTCGGAGGGAACACCAAAGTTTCTTTTAATTTTTGGTATGCATGGGTTGGGCTCTAAGTCGGACGAAGCACACATTTTCTCCTCACTTGCCTCCGGGACATCAAGTGGTATGGGTGGATGGTCACAAAGAAGAAATTCATCAATTTTATTTTTCCATTCTCTTTCTTCTAAATGACTACAAGACCCTAATAAGGATTGGACTTCAATAGTAAGACTCTCATCCACCGACCCGAATTATTTTTCACACTCTTCAAGACTTATATCTCTTAATTCGCTCTCTCTCGAGAGTGTTTAGAACATTATATTTCTCTCTCTACTGAAGACTTCTTTGATGTGGAGGGATGGTCATTACGAAGTAATTCATCTATTGTATCTTGCCATTCGCTCTCATCCAAGTAACTAAACGAATTCAATAAGGGATGGATTTCTACATTCAGGCTCTCATCCACATACCCAAATTCTTTTTCAAAATCTACCATGCTCATGTCCCCTAACTTTCTCTCTCGAGTCCTCGCTTACTCGGTCGATATCTAACTCCACTATTTTTCTCTACTCTAACCTCTCTCTCTCTCTCTCTCTCTCTCTCAATGGCGGTTACTACACACACCTCCCCCACCTTTCTTTCATCATCATAAACTACCGCTCTCACTTGATAAAATAAGTCACACCCCTAACGGATCTCGATTGTGGGACCTCTCATGCTCGTGTGCTTCCTCGAGAAGATCCGTTTCTCGCGGTTCGCTTTCATCACCCTCGTTCTTAATGTTATTAAAGATATTGGTCTCGAGGATCATGCTCCCAAATGTTAATTGTATTCACCCACTTCGAATATTAATGAGTGCATTAGATGTAGCTAAGAATGGGCGACCCAGGATGACGGGAACATGATTGCTTGGGAGAATGGATGGCACCTCATCCCAAATAACAAAATCCACCGAGAAGTAGAAAGTGTTAATTTTGACTATCACATCTTTGACAATTCCCCAAGGCATCTTCATGGAGCGATCCGCGAGTTGGGGAGTCATATTTGTGGGCTTGAGGGCTCCCAAATCAAGTTGCTTATATATTGAATAGGGAAGAATGTTAACACTTACCCCTAAATCTATTAGTGCTCTTTTTATTTGATTCTTTCCCATGATGCACGAGATGGTGGGTGCACTCGGATCTTTATATTTTAGTGTAATATCACTCAGCAACATGAAGCTGACGTTCTGTGGTAGACACGCATTCTTTTTGACCTTTAGCCTTCGTTTCACCGTGAGTAAGTCCTTAATGACTTTTGTGTAAGCTAGAATTTGCTTGATGGCATAGAGGAAAGGTAAATTTAACTTAACTTGCTTAATAACGTCTAAGATATAATCCCGGGAGGTCTCTTTGGATTGAGGGATCAACCTTTGAGTATATGGGGCTACACTTGGAGGTTTCACCACCACTTCAGGCTCTCTTGTGTCATCATTACTACTCTTTTTCTTGGAGACATCTTCGGCCTCTTTCGTGCAGGGTGAAATCTCCTTTTCATTTTTGTCATTGTGTGGAAGAGGTGAAAGGTCAGCTACTCTCCCGTTACGCAGAGTGGTAATTGCACTACATGGCTCAAGATGTTCCTGGGATGTAGAGCTAACACTTGATTGATCTTGGGGTGGTCTTTGCCCTTGGGACGGGAACTTACCTTTCTATTGGATACTTAACGCCGATTGTAATTATTAGATGTTCGCATTCATGTCAGTGAGCATGCGATCATATCTAACATTGGTTGCACTCTGGGAGTTGATAAACTGGTTTATTATATCCTCGAGGTTCCTTCGCGGTGGAGTAATATATGGAGCTGGAGGAGGTGGTGCTTGCTGGAATTAAGGAGGGGGTGGAGGTGGGATAACTTGTGAATGTGGGTTCATCACAGCTTGTGGTTGTCCGTAGTTAAAACCAAGATGGTTTCTCCACGAAGGGTTATACGAGTTCCCATGTGGGGAGTTAAAGTTCCCTGGAACCCTCCTATAGAATCCACCTTCTCGGTCTGCATGACATTGTAGGCATAAATCGTCGGGCATGCCTTTTTGGAATGACCCACCTCATAGAGAGCACACACCTTTTCTTTCGTGACACGGTTGGATCCAGAGATATCTCTCAATCGGCTATCAAGCAAATCTTTCCTATCTCTCTGAAACTGATCGAATGGATGGTCCATTAAGGTATTATTATACAGATGGTATAGACCGGATGCAGTTGGAGCGATAGATGCTTGTCTAGGACGGACTTAGGTATTAGGATCAAATGTGTCCTATGCTTGAGTAGTCTCCGCAACATACTTAAGATGGGACTCAACATCACTAGTGTCTAATTCCCAAAATGGTCGTTCACACATAGTTTGCACAAGTTGTTTGGATGTCACTTGCATCCCATTATGGAAGAAAGAGATCAAGTGGTGTTTTTCAAAACCATGATGTGGGCATGCACTTACCAACTCTTGGAAACGTTACCAAAACTTGTCAAAAGGCTCATTATCTTGTTGTCGAAAACCTTGGATTTGAGTCTTGATAGAGTTGGTCTTGTGCGGTGGGTAGAATTTTGAGATAAATTTGGATTGCATATCCCTCCAGGAAATAATGGAGTTCTGGGGTAGAGACCATAGCCAGGTCTTGGTTTTATCCTTTAAGGAAAAGGGGAGGAAATTTAGGGGAACGACATCCTGCGTGCAAGCTTGGTCACTAAATGTGTCGCACGCCTATGCGAACTCTCTTATACGAAGGTATGGTTTCTCCGAATCCATGCCATGGAAAGTAGGGAGAATCTGTATCATCCCACTGCGAAGGTGGAACGGACTGGTATTATACGGGAGTAAAATGCAACCAGGGGTTATAGTTCGTTTGGAAAGAGTAAGTCTTTCATGGGGCGATAGGGTGGATTTTCCTCTCAAGTACCGAAGCTAGTTGCGTCAGACATCACTCTCTCTTCAAATGACTCAGAATACTCACTCGGTGTCCTAGATTTGTGACTCAAGGATTGACTCAGGGTGTAACTACCGATAGAGAGCTCAGGGGTAATAGGTGGAACCCAAAATTGTGGAACACGAGGCGTGTGGGGACTATCAGAATTATACTGAATAATTGGATTTTCGTGAATTCTGATTGGAGTATTTTGAGGAGTTTGAGTATGTTCAAGATTTTTCATTAAAGGCTCGTGAGAGATGATTTTTTTTTAAATTTTTTTAAATCTTTTTTTTGGGTCTAAGCTTTAGATTGACTTGATCTAACCTAAGTCTACCTAATTCCTCGACAACGGCGCCAAAAACTTGACGCGACCACAAATGTGTATCTAATGTTCATGCTGATATAGGCTCAATGGCAAGCCTATTGCATTGGTAATAAACCCGGTAAGTCGGGATCATCTCCAGAGGGAAATATTACGAATAAACGTAACGACGTTGAAAAGATTGAGAATCTGAACTTTGACTTTAAAAGAAATGAAAAGATGATTTGGGGGGGATGTAACAACGATGACTAGATGAAAATTTTAAAGTAACTGGTAATGAAACTAACAACTAACAATATGCAACTATGCTAATTAAACTAAATACTAATGATAAATGGGATCAAAGTTTAACTATGAAATGAGAACAAAAGGTTGGATTACAGTCCCCCACACCCTAGCAATTCACTTCATAGGATACTAGTTTTGGAATTAAGATTTTAAATGAACCCAGTATTTATTAATCCTAAGCATTCCATATATGAGGGCTCGTAGCCCACACCATATGAAATCAAAGTCAAGAACAAATAGGTGTCGCATTAATCGATACGCGCGTCACACTCTTAAGCATCCCGATTACCTAGGGCAAACGAGATCAAAAGTCCTACAACGGTTGCAACAGTTATGCAACACGATTCATCTAATATTTCAATTCAAAATTCTATTTCCTGTTATCGTGAATTTCATCGGGTGGGTTCATGCACCCAAACCCTTAGAAAATTAGCTAGACATGGTTAAATTAGAAGAAAACAGGGATTGAAAAGAAGAAAACATCATGACTAATAGAAACTTAGAATTAAAGAGATGCAGGATTAATAATTAACAAACCAAGGCAATTATGAAAGAAGGAATGGCAATAAATTACTTTTATTGAAGAATCAAACTTGAAATCCTTACAGCAAAACTCTATTTGAAATCCAGGGTTTTTGACTATAAAAACCCTCTACTCCTAATTAGATAACCTAAAAAATCCCACCTAATATTAGGGAACTAATATGAATAAATCGCCACGAAATTTACAAGAGTTTGACTCCATTATAATTCTGGGAAAGAACAAAAAATTTAATAAAAATCTAATGCGGTCCGGATCCATCGGGGGAGGCTGTCCGGATCGCCCCCAAAATGTTTACAGGGAATGTCAGGTCAAGGCGGTCCGGGCCCTTTTTGAATAAAAGGTCCGGATCCCCTTCAATTTATGAACAGGGAATTTTTTACCAGGGTAGTCCGGATCCCCTTCACTTTTCATACAAAACTTTTTGGGGACCCGGTCCGAGCCCTTTTCTGGGCGGTCCGGACCTCCTGCCTTTTTCATACAGGGATCTTTTTTTGGACTTTTCTCATCTTCAATTGTTCGTAACTTCTTCACCGTAGCTTGAATTGAGGTACCATTTTTTCCAGTGTTCTAGTAATTGAAAGCTCTTCAACTTTCAAGCTGGCCCCACATCCGGAATAAGGCTGTAGAATTATGAGATTTCCCTTTGACTTTCTTCCTTTGACTTTTTTCAATGCTTTTCCAGTTTCTTTCTTCCTCAATGTTTTAAATACCTGCAAAACTCATGAGAAATACATGAAACTAAATGTACTTGTTAGAAGGAGTCAGTAGCAAGGAAATGTGATAATTACACTCATTTTATGTTATTCGAGATGATATAAGTATTTAAATTAAGGGGATAAATTCGGAAGAATTTGACCATAATCAGTACTCTGGCACTCTGGTTTTTCTGCCCTTGTTGTTGATCTTGTTGGGATGGATAAGGCCGAAGGAAAATACCCCATGAAATGACTCCTAAGAGATTTGTTATTTCCTTGTAATGATTGTTTCTGCTTTTGTATTGTCTCGCCGAGGCCATTGGTGTTGGAATAATTAGTTGATCTTTATTTAAGCTTGTGATTAGTTTTTAATCAGCTTGCCGACTAGGTATTCTGTGTAGACTAGTTAGTTGGGCCAGTGATGATTGGAATGCCTTAGATTATACTAATATTGTTCTTAGATAAAACTGTAAATAGTTTTATTGATCTGAGTTTTAGCATTAGTTACCAGTGGCGACCAAGTGTATTAAAAATGTATAATTATCCCTGTATTTTAACTCAGTCGGGTAAAACTTCTTGTGTTTATACATGAAGTTTTGCGGACATTTTGTTCTTGACTTGTCAAAGACGAATTCATGCATGAAGTTAGGATCTGGTTTATGCGTTAGTCAATTATGGTCGGATCTTTTTGTTTATAAGACTGCAACGAATTTTCTAGATTTGACGAACTTTTTGTTCGTGATCTTTTTAGAGATGAGGTCATATAAGGAGTTTGATCTTTCTGCGAATTGTGTGCTCGTGTAAGGCCACTATCGTTGTTTTCGGTTCATCATCTCAATACAAAATTCACTTAAACTATGAGTACACTCGACAAATGGAGTATAGCATCCATTACGGGCATAAAAAATCCACAGGGAGTGTCGTACAAATTTTAACTAATTTATTACTTCTACAATAAAAGTGTAAAAGGTGATTGGTTTAAAACGAGAAAAAAGGGAAATAAATAAGTTAACTAAACAAGAATTAATAAAACAAGAGTCAGTATACCATCCCCACCATGGGCTACACAACACATAATTAGAATTTCGATTTGAAAACATTCAACCAAGCATATTCAATTAATTATAAACATCACGTATGAAGGAATCTAATAAAAAAATGCGAGATAAAACATTTAATAAAAAATGGTCACACGCGGATTACATTCGGAATATCGCTTTAAAACTAATGTTGCATGGCAAAGAAAGTTAAATGCATAATATTCCAACTTTAATACACGAGGTTTCAATTAAATGCGATTTTACACAAAACTTAACTTTCAGAGCTCAAGACCCATTAATGGCGGACACATGGTCCCAACCCGTAATCTAGCTACGAGACATAATGAAAGACAAGGAATAAATTAATTAACTAAATTAAACAACAAATAAACTAGCTAAAACTAATGAACAAAGCATGTAAATAAACTATAAAGCAAGAAAATAAGGAAAAACAACTATATTAATTGTAGGGATGATGAATAGTACAACTTACATGACCCATAAGGGTACACCCAAAGAGAGAGATGGAAGTTGAGCTCTTCACCACATCAAACCCTAAACTAATCTATTTAAAAAATAAAGATTTTTTTTCTTCAAAATGAAGAGAGAAGGTATTTATACAAAAAACTTAATGGCAAACTAGTATATAAAGAAAGCTGGAAAAACAGGGTCCAATCGATTCAATGCTAAACCGAATCGATTCGAAAATAAAATATTCGAAGCTGTGGCAAAGTGAATCGATTTGGACAGATTTTGAATCGATTCAAAATGGAGATCTGGGCACTGGTTCAAAGAAAATCGATTCAGTAATGGGCTGAATCGATTCGGACGTGCTTGTCATGTTTTCTTCCCGTGCTTTGGTTTACTTTTAGTTCCCTTTCGCTCAAAGTCCCGTAACTTCTTCGTTAGGACTAAGAATTGCGCACCATCAGTGGCCACACGAAAATGACTCCGAGGGATTCAACTTTCGTGAAGACATTAGTCCTGAAAACCAAATTATGAAATTTCTAAAATGCGCTTCTACGTGCGATTATCAACGGAACTTCCCCGGAATGCTACCGAACTTCACACTAAGCACCATAATACCTACAAAAGCTCAATTATAAATCTTAAAACATGTAAACATATAAAATAGAGGTTGTGTGATTAACAAGCATAAATATAGGAATTAAGGTACCCGAGGGGACTAAAAATGCATAAGAATAAAGGGTGAATAAATGGAATATTAGTGCTGAATCACACCCCGTAACTTACACATTGACAATCCCTAGCAATGAAATAGAAGGCAAGAAGAACTACAAGTAAACAACAAGACATAAGATATATACAAAAGAGATAAAATCCACTTTTGCGAGCGAGCGATTGCATTTAGCATATGCAATAAACTGTTAAACCCCTAGGTTACAGTGGTTGATGAGTGTCGTCTCGTGAGGGGTTTCAGGGATGAAAACCACAAACATCATATGGCTTCCTAAAAAATATTCTCAATCAACATGCGACAAGACCAACAATAACGAACAAGATTTCAAACACGTTATTAGCATAGTGAACGAATTCACAAAAAGTCCGTTGTTATTAACATTATAGAACAAACTTCATAGAATTAAAACCTTAAAAGTGTGTGTGTGGGGGGGGGGGGGGGGGGGGGGAGCGAGCACATGCACAGTGTAATTTGGAAAAAACTTATATAAATTGGATAATAAACATTAAAGCATGCATAAGTAGTCAATCCTCACATCATAGTACACTCAACAAATGAAATCACTCAGAACAAGAGGTAACACACGGGACATGCGGGCATAAAGAGTAAATATAAATGGAAACAAGTCCACACACATGTCACCACAGAAAAACGCTATATATAAAATGAAAAACGTGTAATCTCAATGAAAGATACCGCTCATTAAAGAAGACAAAATGTATTTTCACACTTTATCATAATTATTTAGACTTTCGAATAAAATTCACCCTTGGATATCATAGAATTTTATAGGGTTCTAATATAGGTTTGGGGTTAAGGTTATGAAAGGAAGGGAATGTGTATGAATTCAAAGATAATAAAAAACTTGGGAGAATGGAAAATTGTGGGCAATTTCAAAATTGGAATATGAATTCCACAACAAGCATTGTATATAACAATGGAGAGAGTAAACAAAGGTTATTGAACACTATATACAACATATAAAACATTCTCTTTCTTTTCTTTTCTTCTTTTTCTCTTCTTTTTCTTTTGTATTGTTTTGTTTTTGTTTTTCTTTTCTTTTTCACTACCCTTTTTTTTACTTTTTCACTCTCACATGCTTAATTGCAACCACGTAGCATGAACATCATTAAATCACAAGTATGATTCCAAACAAATATGATGAAGGTAATATATATGGTTTATAACTCCAAAGTGGAGTTGGTTATGGGATTTTGGGTAATGAAACGAAAGGCTATATTAAGGCTCAAAGGGTTTGACTAGGGAATTATGTAAGGTGAGGTCAAGGTTAATATGGGTTATATAACAAAGATGTCCTATGATCATTTCCTAAAGTTTATGCAATTATCGAGTCAAAACAACTTTGAAAATCATGCTCAAGTAACACATCTCATAAATGAACTCAATTAATGAACGATCAAATGAAAGAATAGTTAGATTACCGACGAATTTAAAGTTTTCAATGAGGAAAAAGTAGTGTATAAAACACTCACAAATGATAAAAAGCACAAGGCTCAATCGGTGTAAGTATATACATTGCAATAAAAGATTAACGAGTTATACAAATTTCAAACCAAATCAATAGAACTAGGGAAACACATGTTCTCATGGGTTAATGTTTAATTCATGAAGTTATTCATAATATCAATGATTTGAGGACTAAAGTCTAATAAATTCTAAAATTGAGAACATGCATCATTGAATTGTCTATTAGATTAGACATTTATTAAAATTTATCATTGGAAACAAAGGCAAAATGCCCAATAAAAGAGAAAGAAGAAAGAAAATATTTTTGAATTTTTTTAATTTTTCAACAAAAGCATGTTTAATAATTAACATGTGATCAAATCAATGGAACGAAACAAAATAATAGGAAAAATAACCCACACCCCCAACTCAAATGTTGCATTATCCTCAATGAAAATCAAGAACACAACATAAAGAGAAGAAAAGAAAGATATTACCCATAATTGGAGCGATCCCCGATAAGTAGGAGTCCATTGAATCTACAAAACATGTTAGTAAGAATCATAATGAAAATAATAATAAAATGTTAAACTAATTACACTAGACTACAATCAAAAAGAAAGAAAGAAAGAAAAAAACAATAATAATAAAAAAAACTAACTATTTACAACCTACAATTTTAACTTCTATCTAACTATACACTAGAAGTAGAAATTTTTGTGGGTCCACCCAAAATACGATTTGGCTTTGAAGGATCAACGGTGGATCCTCCCTTGTATGCATGCCTCCCGAAATATAAGAATTTCGTTTGAAAGACATAAGGTATGTGTAAGGTGTAAGAAATGACCCATCACCAACTAAAAATTTGAGAGGGGTGATGGGGGATTTTGATGCTAAGGGTGACAAGACCACATTGATCTCGGGAAAATTGAAATCACACCCCAAGGTTTTTCAATTGGGAGGGGAGGCATGGCAAGTGCAAGTGAATAGACCATGAGATGAAGCATCGCAAAATAACATTCCCGTTCAAGAATCGGGTCAAAGTCCTCAATACTTTCAACCGATTCTTGTGATAAATTTAATGGTTAAAAAATAATAGGGAATAAAGGAAAGGAAGGTTGATCAACCTCAATACAATTAAAATAATTAATAAGAGGTTGAAGTTTGAAAGTGCTTGGATCACTCTCGATTATTTTTCCCTCAAAAAGGGCAGAGGTGAAACACAAGTTTCAACCTCAATCGGGCTTTGTGAATAAGAAATAATCTCAATGAGTTGGAATTTTATTTCTAAAGGCCAAGCTTCAGAACTCTCGCATTTGTCATTCAATTACTTAAATGCTAACTATAATGCCCCGACCCGAATTTATGGGTTACCCGTGAGTCAACCCGATCGAATTAAGTAGTAGGTGTGAAGTGGAATGGAACAACCTATATAATGTTTATAATCTAGTTTTATTTTAACTACGTTTCACTTGTTTAGCGTACAATACTAGTTTCAAGGTAAACTACGTGAGGGACCCATGAGGAGCACCGTAAAATCCAATAAGTAAACAGAGCTAATAACATAAACATGAATAAAATATACTTACTTTTATAGCGCAATCAAAACACGAAATCGCTCTCAACCTGCCGTAACAAAGTGGGGATGTAAGCCTATGCCCAGTGGAATTTATGCGAATAGTATAGAAACGAACGAAAGAAATGAATACTCACACGCTACAACCACATGCATGCGAAAATATGTGTATATATCTACATACGTATACCTATGAAAAATACATATTCCAATGCATTAATCAATTTATTTCCGAAAACCTTACTTGTCCAAATTAATTTACCTTATTCCTATTTAAGGTTTTCTTTAATCGTACTTAGCATTCTTAATTTGTTTAACACACCCGGTTCAACACTTGAAACCTTTCCACTTAATTTATTAAGTCCATTCGTTCATCGAAATTTACCCTTTTGTTCCTTCCAATACCCTTTAGTATTTTCATTTAAAATCACCATTTCAACACACGCAATCCTCGTGTTAGAAAATACTTATTGAATCTTTGAAAATCCCTTTCACAATACATTTTTGTGTTAACGGCATATTTATTTACTCCCCTTAACTCCTTTTCTTTTCTTTATGGACATTAATAGATTTACGCATTTACTTGTCCAATTCACTTTTACTGAAACATTTATTACATTCATTCAAGTTAGGTTGTATTAACGCATCTTACCACACAACCCATTTCTTGATATGTTCCATATTCCTTTATCTTTTTTCATAATTTTACAATTTACCGTATACGTACACGGGCTCCACACCGACGGCTATGCGCACCATATGCTTTGGCCAGTGATTTAGGGCTTTTCACCCAAGGGCTCCGGGAACTTCTGGCTTTATCCCGATTTCAATCGAGTTCCTTTTATGTGTTTTAATATTTAACAAATGTTCACATTATTCCATTTTTACCGGCCGAAGCCAAAAGCCTGGACTTAACCGTCCATTTTTCTATTAACAGTTGGAAAATGATTTCTTTCTTCTTTAAGTACTTTATTCACCCACACGTTGATTTATTACCAAAATCATCGACGTTTTAGGACTTAATTCATTATTCAACCCACACTAGTGTAAAACCATTCTTTGATATTTTTATACCATAAAAATATCCCATTTTAAGTAAATTACCAATTTACCTTTCATTTGTCAAAACTTATAATTTTATCCTTTTCAAGTGTTATTTTTCCAAAATGGTTATTAAGTTCCCACTTAACATTTTAAACACTTTTAACCATTTTAACACATTTTAAATATCATAATTAATCCTACTTACATACGTACTACAATAACATCTTTAATACTTAACATTACACCTTTCTACGTATTAAAGCCTCATTTTGTCAACATTTGAAATACATACTTTATTCATGAAAATTGGCATCTTAACACCCACTTCACTACTATTCATACATTTAACCCTTTTAGCTTCCATTATCCACTTTTACACCACAAATTATGTAAGGCCATGTCTTCACACATTTCAACATTTAACCTACTTTACTTTCCACATGAGTTTCACACACTTTAAATATTCATCAAAGTGAGAGTTTCTCCTTCTCATATTCATCTTGATTTTTCAAGTAGAAAATCCCCTCTTTGTCTCATAAAAATTGTTCATAAAAGCCTAATGCATTTATTTGCATAAGATTATATCATTTATGCTTTAAACACCATTAGAACACATTTTATTACCTAAAATGTTAAGAGGGCATTTCTGAAAATTTATACATTTTAAAAGTCATTAAAAACCAGTCTTTTGGAACCCATTTTCATACAAATGTCAAGATGATCATTAATCAACACGTAGATTCAAACTAATAACAATCCTACATATATTTAGCCTAATATATGTAACTAAGCATGTTGAATTTATACTATATTAACCAAACATAAATCAAGTTAGTTTACCCACCTCAATAAGCTCTAACAATGGTGGAAATGGTGAAGAAGATGGAGGACTCCCGCCTCTTAAGGTGGCCTCAAGGGGGTCTCTAATAGTCCTCTTAAACTTATATCATTGATCCCATTATTCATTTTCATGGAAGCTCTCCTCAATCTACAACGAACCCTCTTTTAATACCCATCAAAATACACCAAGAATATCATCTTCATATTTACTCCAAGGTCACCTTGGGTTTCTATGTTTAAGTATGGCGTGGAATACCTCTAGAACTTGTGAATACAAGGGTTGGAAGTGGTGGGGTTGTGTGGGTTTCATCTAAAGTAGTAGGTTCTCTCCCATGGAAGCTCCAAGCGTGAGAGAAAAGAGCCTACAAAATCTGATGAGTTTGGTGTTTTGTGCTCCTCTTTACGGTTCTATCTCTAACTTATAACCAACCCACTTGTTTCCTAGGTGTAAATGGAAAGGTTTTTACTCCATAATACTTTTATATCGGGCCCTAGAGGTTCCCTAGATCGACTGCTCAACAAATCCATGGGTTGATATTAGGACAACACACCCGTACCTAGAACTGACTGCGAACTTCTTAGCACGGTCGACCGTGGCCGAGGGCCGGTCGACCGGGCCTAGTGTGAAAGACTTGTCTTTTTTTTTTGCAACTTTGACCCAATGGTATTCACATAAATATTTTTAACCCACAATAAATGTGTTCAGTATATTTTTATCACCAACATAGACTCCCCCAAAAGCCATGCAAAGTTCTAATTTACCGTGTCACGTACCTTTAAATGACACTTTATACTTACTCGCATTCGTAGCTCATCTGTTTCCCAATCAACTCATGTTACAATATAACAATTTATTTGTACCAACTAATTGAACACAAATGTTCATCCATACGGATCATACAATGTGAAGTTTTCTTTTTAATCCCAACGTGCAACATGTCACCTTTTGCATAATTTGTCCTATTTCCTTATGCATTTGTTTCTCAATAATTTCTCCGAATAAACTATTCAAATTATAATTAAAATATTTATTTCTAGGGAGGGGTATTACACTAACTCATGATCAAACCAACAAGACGACACGACATCTTCTTGAGAGGTTTGCTCATAGCAAGACGATTCCCCACTTCCCAAAGTTTCCTCACAAAGCGATGTGGGATTACCTACAAATTCTTGAATTTCACGCTCAATGCCCTCATTTTCAAGAATTTATAGGCATTATCGCATAGTCTTGAGAGTGTAACTTGGAAAACTATTCTCATAACAATTAAGGTTATCTAAAGAGTTATAGAGAGACATTTCAAATTAGACAATTCAACAAATACGACAAGCACCAAAATTACAATTTCTCGAAACAACCTAGCACAAATAAAAAAGAAAGGTGAAAATAAACAATACAAATATAACGAAAAGAATACTAAGAAATAATAAAAGAATTACAATCTATAACAAACAGTCCCCGACAACGACGCCATTTTGATCGAGCGCGAATCGTGTGCTCGTGTAAGGGCACTGTCGTTGTTTTCGGTTCACCGCCTCAATACCAAAATAACCTAAACTACGACTACACAAAAGAAAGGGTGTATAGCATCCAGTTCGGGTATCGAAAATCCACAGGGAGTGTCGTACATATTTAAACTGATTTATTACTTCTACAATAAAAGTGTAAAAGGTGATTGGTTTAAAACGGGAAAAAAGGGAAATAAGAAGAAGTTAAAACTAAACAACAATTAACAAAAAGCGAGTCAGGATCATATCCCCGCTCTTGGCTAAACAACGATAATTAGAATTTCGGTTTGAAAACATTTAACTGAGCATATTCAATGAATTATAAGCATCACTCATGAAGGAATCTAATCCACAAATGCGAGATAAAACATTTAATAAAAAATGGTCACAAGCGGATTAAATTCGGAATATCGATTTAAACACTAACGTTGCATGACAAAGAAAGTTAAACGCATAATATTCCAACTTTAATATACGAGGTTTCAATTAAATGCGATTTTACACCAACCTAACTTTCGGAGGTCAAGACCCATTATTGGCGGACACATGATCCCAACCCTTAAACTAGCAACGAGACATAATGAAAGAGAAGAAATAAACTAATTAACTAAATTAAAAACAAAATAAACTAGATAAAACTAATTAACAAAGCATGTAAATAAACTATAAAGCAAGAAAACAAGGAAAACAACTATATTAATGGTAGGGATGATGGATAGTACAACTTACAACACCTAAATGGGCACACCCAAAGAGAGAGATGGAAGATGAGCTCTCCACCACACCACACCAAACCCTAAACTAATCTATCTAAAAATTAAATATTCTTTTCTTCAAAATGAAGAGAAAATGTATTTATACAAAAATCCTAATGGAAAACTAGTAAATAAAGAAAGATGGAAAAATAGGGTTGAATCGATTCGGTGCTAAACCGAATCGATTCAGAAATAAAAATCTTCAAAGATGTGGCAAAGTGAATCGTTTCTCACAGATTCCGAATCAATTTGGAAATGGAGATCCAAGCACTGGTTCAAAGCGAATCAATTCGATAATGGGCCGAATCGATTCAGACATGCTTGTCCTATTTTCTTCCCCGATTTTGGTTTACTTTTAGTTCCCTTCTGATCAAATTCCCGTAACTTCAGAGTTAGTATTCGCGAAGACATTGCTAAAAACCCAAATTGTGAAATTACTAAAATGCCCTTATGCGTGCGATTATCGACGTAATTTCCCTAGAATGCTACTGAACTTCACACTAAGCACCATAATACCTACAAAAGATCAATTATACCTCGCAAAACATGTAAACATATAAAATAGAGGTTGTCTGGTTAACAAGCATAAATATAGGAATTAATGTACCCGAGGGGGCTAAAATGTATAAGAATAAAGGGTGAATAAATGCAATATTCGTGCCGAATCATGCTGTAGCATGCTCGATCATTCGTCAAAGTAATAATAAGAAAAATAGTGTCTGTCTACTCTATCGAGGATTATACAGTACCGATCATCAATAATATTTCCCAGAGCTTAAGATCGGGCCGAGCATTTGTCGGGACTGAATCTTGTACTTGTGGAAATTAATAAGTTGCCCGACCATCTGTTGAGACTAAATCAAATACAAATTATCATAAGATTGATTTATTCAGCCAAATAATATATGATACTTGTCTGCTCGAACATCGGGCAATAAAAATTTCAAAACATGAAATAATAAGTTTTATACGAATATGTGTCACATGAGCAGAATTGTGTCAAATATATATTAGATGCAAGACATAGGATTCAATTTTGAATTTTTGCAAAATTATTTGAGATACAAGAAAATACTCAAATAGGTTTTAATAATTTATTTCCACATGCATATGAGAAGTATATAGAGTTGGTATAAAAAACCAAAAGCTTTTAACAACAAAGGCGTTATTTTAATAAAGTACAATAGGACTGAAACCCAAGCGTACCAAATAAGTTTCTTGTGTGATTTATCTTCTGATGCCGACCGGTGATGATGGCTATGACGATCTGGGCACTAGTTGTTCGACCTTGATTATTGGCTTTTAATCCAAGTATTGGCTTCCTGAGGTAAGTCAAAGAGGAAATCCGAGGTGAATCGAGGAGAAAATGTAATACCCCGTATTTTTATGTTATATTAATTTGGGGATTTATTAAATTTAATGTGAGTTATTAATTTAATATAAATCCGGAAATTAATCACTTTATAATTATTAACGTGATGTGAGTTAGTAATTATAGTAAACTTGTTGTTGAATATTACTAATGAGTAAAGTAATATAATATTGGTTCTATTAAATGTCAAGAGTAAATCAAATGACAATTTTGGAAATTTGAGTCGGGATGCGCCCGTGTCGCGTCGGGACTAAATATTGATTAATAAAAGTGAATATATTATAAGTTGCTCATATGGTCGTTTTGAGTACGCCAAAGTGTCCGGAAGGGTTGAGATAGTCAGAAAAGTATACCCGGGGGTTTAGTTTGGGTCTCGGGGCAATTTTAGGCCTATTTAACACCCCGGGAGGGCATTTTGGACATTTTGCATTATTGGGTAATTAAACCCACGAAAATTATTAGGCTATATCAACCATTTAGAATGGTCCTTTAGGGTTATCAGACTCAAAACTTTAGAACGACCATATGAGAGGGAAGGAGAAAGCTTTCCAAGCAATCCAAGGCCAAAAAGTCACCCGATTGCATCGCCACGACCACCAACGCGTAGATCGCACGACGGGGAACGAAATCACACCAAAATCGTCCACAAATCGTAATTCTAAAATTTCCAGGCAAGTATTTATCCTGCTTATTTTGGTCAATGCATCGTTCATGTTAGTCTAGGGTGATTAGGATGAGTTTGGTAGGAGAAAATCCATGTTGGAGACAGGAAAATTGCATGTAGTAATGATTTGAATGATAATCTGGAAACCCCTTCACATATAGAGGCTTAACCATGAAATTATAATGAATTAGGAGTAGAAATTTCTGGAAAAATATTGATTAGAACCATATTAAAGAAAATCTAGGGTTCTTGAGATTAAAATGAGTTTTTGGCCTATTAATCCATGGTTGTTGATGAAAATCTGCATGCTTTACGTAGAAGATGTATAATATGGGTTTATACTATTAGTAGTAGAAATTTTTGGGCGATTGGGAATGAAAAATATGGATTTGGATGAGGTTGTGTGATAGAACCCGTAACTGGTTTCCTGCAGAATTCGCCATACCTGCTTGATCGATCGGTTGAGCCAAGAGCTTCGATCAATCAAAGGTTCGATCGATCGAGCCCCAACCCTCGATCGATCGACCCCTTCTGGCAGACTTATATTTTCCTCTTTTTAAATAGTTGAATTAATTCTAAATGAATAATAATCCTTAGAGAACCTTATTAAAATATTTTGGGAGATATAGATGACCAGTAGGACTTATTAATGATTATGAGACCTTTAATGTAAGGCGAGATTTGCATTTTTGGAGTGTTTATATATAAGAGACGATGGAATTTTGCATTAAAGGGAGAGATACGTAAAATAGTTACGATGGAAAATAGATGAATATCTACTGAATTTTACACTTGGGAGGATAGAGTCCACGAGTGTTACGTAGTAAGTTGGAATAATCCCTTAAATTAAAGTTAGAGATGAACCGTTATACGTGATAACTAATAATGGGAAAATAAGGATAAATGTTATAATTATGGGTTATGATATGAACCTAAATTGATATGATAAAAGTAGTATATTTATATGACTGTGTGAATGCATATATTATATACGTGTGAAAATCATACCCGCGCTACTTGCTATCCCTGAGGTTATCGCGCTGGGACAGTCTTATCTCGATGGAACCTTTACGGGGGATATTGACTTGTACCCAAGAAGATTGGAATCCTAGGTACAGGCTATCGAATCGATAGTCACGGTCCTAAGAGACGCGAGGGTATGTGCTGACCTCTTGGACTTGGAAACTATGCAACGCCTCAATATTGTTTGTGTATGTATTAATACAGTTCGAGAGTGATTCCGAACTTGTATTTCCTTTAGTACAAGTAATACGGGGATTGGATAGCAGAGTATGCCGCACCATAATTTTTATGTGGGGTGCTGTTAGAATATATATATATATATATATATATATATATATATGAATTTCTGAAATTTGGAACTCCCTATTGTGTTTATGGTAAGTAAGAAATGAATCATGACTTCAACTCAGAAATACTTGTTTTGAAAAGTATAATGGGACACTGGGAAACTTTATTAGCAAATAAGGTTTAAATGAGAACTTTGTGTTCAAATGAAATTATCCTCTTAAACAATTAAATAGTTCAGTTTTAAATCTTACGAGAAACCTAAGATAAGTTAAACAGTTGGGAAGACTAGTGCGATAGACGTGTACATTAAGAGAGAGGTGAGAATTTCTCAAGAGAGTGTCGCACTAATATGTTGTTGCATTGGCCTGTAAACATTTTAAATACTTGCTAAACAAATTTTAAATCATTTACACTATCGGGCTCTGACCCGTCTCCATTTATCCTCTCTCTCTTGTATATATATGTATATATTACAGGTGACCAGCCACATGGGCGTCTTGCATAGGATCCTTTGGAAGGAACGCGCTACAGCTTAGGTGGGTGTTGCTGGCCTCTTGCTTAGACGACTTCATTTATTTGATTCCACTCCTAGCATATTCATTTAGTTGGGCATGTGTCGCCTTTTGCATTTTTCAGCCGTTTTATTGGATATTATAATCCGTTTATTTCCAGTACTTGCACTTTGGGATTTATTATTGCCAGGATGTTTTCATTTAAAGTATTAAATGTTGGACTCAACTAGTTGAATGTTTGATTATTTGGATTGTATGTTCTTTAATAGTTGTGGTGTGACTACTAAATTGTGAATTGTGCAAAGTTTTAAATGTTGGTTTATATAAAATAAAATTTGAAAAGAACTGTCTAAAATGGTTTTGACACTTGCTTAATTAATTAGGGTGTTTAAATTGGAAAAGTTATTTTTACGACAGTGATGCTAAGAATGAACCAACTGTTCACCTTGATTTTAATTTAATAAAGGAGTGATCGCTCGGTATTTAATTAGGCGGAGTGCCACAGAAAATTTAAGGAAGTCTGAGGAGAAAGTACCATAAACATAAATGGTTTCCAATAGAAATTTTGTAACATTGTTTCTTCATAGTGATAAGTGGTCGCAACACCTGTCGCCGAACATCATAATCTTGATTGAACCAGGATGATGGTCGGGGGACCATAGCCATAGACATTTGGGTATTGCCTTGGTTTGAAAGCATCGACCAAAAATGGATGATAGCCACAGGTTGACTGGAAGACACCACCAGGTCGCCAGCAGATCGCTGGTCGGCGGGGTTGACTGGATGAGTGGATAAGGACAACCCCTTGATTGTAACTTGGATTTATCATTTTTACCTCTCTTTAATTAAGAAAAGATCACAGGTTAGTGTGGCCGTGTACTCGATTGAAAGGTGGCATGCCGATAAAGAAATAACAGGCTTTCAATATCTTTCTCTTCATAAATGTCACCAGTATTGAATAAAAATCACAATTATCCCTTCAATAAAATCTACGGGACCTTAGTTTCAGATATAAACATCACCTTCGTAATGGGATCTCCTATTGGATTTCGGCGGGATGAGGGGTTCTCCGGATTTAATTCTAAACCAAATTGTTTCTAAAGTGGATCTAATTCAAGCCAGTGTTATTGTGAAAACACCGAGAGGAAGTTTGAGAGATGATTCGCTGAACAAGAAAAACTCAGATGTTTGGATCTTTGTATCGATTTATCTCCACCTATATATATTTAAGAGGAAGCTCTATCGCCACCCATATATATTTGGTTTTCTGTTTCGATTTCCAAATTCGGTTTGAATTAGTGTTACCTTTTATGTAATGAATCGATTTGATGAGGGTTCCAAATCAAGGTCTGATGGCAAATATACATAAGAATAAAATATATATTCATGCCGAGAAGGTTTATGATGAGAGAGAAATTCGTTGATGTTTATCTCCTTCAAATATCACAAAGAGAATTAGATATGGAGAAATTAGATAGGTAATTGATATCAAGAAGTTTATGTCACCCCATTTCTAGTTTATCATGAGAGTCAAGATAAAGGAGTCATTCGAGACCTTTAATTATGAAATTCATCCACAATCAACAACGAAAATTAACTGAAATTGACACAGTTGTGCAAATTGATAGATGAATAAAAAATGAGTGTACAATTTATAAATGAATGAAATGATGTGGTCATAAAATACATGTTATCTACAAATAGAGATAAAGAACACTTAGCTCTTGATCAAATTTCACAAATCATCAGCTTGTAACATAAGTCTTTGTCTCTTATGCTAATGAAGGAAGACCTTTTGTGTTGTTTCCCATAGAAGTCTCCAATCTGTTAATGTCAAAAAATGGACTGGATCCATATTTATAATCAAAGATAAAGTATGATATGCGATATAGACAAACATACAAGTGATAAGGATTTTTAAAGTGGTTCGACTATGAAGAAAGCCTACGTCCACTGTTTGTATTATTTTTCATAATTACACAAGCATAGTTGGGTGTTCTTGAGAATGATTTAATTAGTTCCTTTGAGCTATAGGATATCATGTATGTATTGTGGCTAGGAGTTCAAGAGATGGAATGCCTTTATATATTAAGGCATTTACATCTATATACAATAAAAATAATTATTGATATTCACGGGAACTATGACTTTTGGTGACTCCACACAAATGGCTTTTGATATTCTTGATGGTTCATATTCTTTAGGTTGGTCAGCTGGTTGGCTGACCAACTGTCTAAGGAGCCGACCATGTAAGTAATTACTATGAACATCACCATATAGGAGAATGAGAGTCCGTTTCTCATTGGTTCACATAGGTTAGTAAATTTTACATACAACAATATGATATTTTTTGGTTTAGATTATGCCTATTAATGTGAATTTAAACCCAAATATGATTATAAATCTGAGTTTTGTGTGTTAATTTTCTAATTCTTAAGTTAATCCACTTAAGTTATTAATTAGTATCAATTTCTTATTATTTTGATTTAATTCACCCTAAATCTGATTAGATGTTGTTAGAACGTGATTATGATTTTTTTTATTAGTATGAATAATTCAAAAACCCTATTATTATATGCCTAAATCTGTCGAGATATGAATCTAATTGAAAGAAGTAGAAATTCTAGGGTTCTTGAGTAAGAAAGTGGCTTTTCAATTGAATTTTGTGGTAAAATTAAGATTTTGATGTTTGATTTATGATTCAATCGATTAGTATATATGGATTTGATGTTGGGATGTATTAGGGTTCTTAAACAAAGATTTTATAATCGTTAATCTAGGTTTGTGATGATAAATGACAATTTGAAGAAGATGAAACCCGTAAGGAGGAGTTTTCAGTCGACCTATAGCGATCGATCGATCGATGGTTGGTTTATCAATCAACACTGCCAGTTTTTTTATAATTTTTCTTAGGATTTATTTTAATGTTTTTTTGATTTGGGGGTTAATTTAGGGTTGGCCTTTGGATTAAATTGACTCTTATGAATATGCTAATATCATTAATGGTAGAATTCTAATTAATAAAAAAATATTATATGCCTAAACTTTATAAATATAATTAATCTATTAATTTATGATTTAGATTAGATTTTCGTGATTGAGTAGGATGTTTTCTCTTAGGTTATGTGTAATATGCATACCATGTGTGAGTGATCGTGACGAACGTATTAGGAGGGTATTCCATTATGGGGGCACATGCAATGTCGACCACGATGGTGCCCCAGTTATAGTGTTGAGTTTACCAGTGGGATTTTTACTCCTGCGTCCTATGTTTAGGTATCTGTGTACTAAGATGGTTTCAAGGAGAGAGTTCATCATGTGGTATTGGGTATGGTAGGCCATATGTATGACGTGTAGGCATAGTGATTTATCCCTTGATTATGATTTAAGTTTGGAGCTGCCTAAAACTATAACTAAGACACATGAGTGATCCCCGTAGGCAATAGGGTCAGGCCTTCATTATTTGTGCGTGTCGGGAGCAATACCCTTATGGACATTAATCTTGGAGATTTAATTCCTTGTTTTATACATTTGAATTGGTTTATTACAATGATATTATGAATCCCTTAGTTATACTAAATTGTGTAGAATAATATTTAATCATGGGTTCACCCGGGATTGGCATTTTAGATGAAAGTGATATTTAGGATTGTTGGGTGGGATAAATTCAACAGACATTAAAATACGAGAGGAAAATGCATAGTTATAATTTATTCCAACTTCAGTTTTAGTCTTATTCTTTATAGAATTTCTATTCATGTTTTTGCGGACTTAAAATTTCAGGAGATAGGCCTCCATTCCCACCTCAGTCATGGTTCTACCATTCATACCTCATATGTGTAGTTGATATTAGGATGTAGGTGTCTAGCCTTCGTGATAATTCTATTTATATTTCCATTATCATTATTTTAGAATTGAGTAATATGTGTAGTGCATTACATTTTTTGTTATTGAGAGTTTTGGCATGTATAGTTTGGTTTGGATGCATAGAATTCATTTGCATGTATAATGGTATCAGGCTAATTGGGTATTGTACTTGTCTTGTTCAGTATTTCATTTAGTATATATTTTTTACGTCTACTTAGAATGTACATAATTGTTTAAACTCCTATACTATATAATTTAGTCATGATATATATATATATATATATATATATACGGGGTGTAAATACTATATAAATATTTTAATTTTAAAGAACTGACCGATGGTAATTTTTTAATACCGATTTTGGTTGATCACGCTTAAGTAAGGATCATGTTCTTGAAATAATTTTCACATTTGATTGAATAAGGTATTCTCTGCATTAGAAATAAATGGGGAACCCAGATTCATTTCATGATCTGGCATTGAGCATCAACGGTAGCCAAGGGATGGTGTTCGTTATTGAAAAGAGCTTTACTTAATCCACTTAAGCGCCGTAGGAGGATAAGGCTAAGTCTCAAGTACAACAGGTTCGGTAAAAAATATTCATATTACTTTGTAGTAGTGAAAAAGTCAAAATATGGGTGCTTTCACTACAAGTAGTTAGAATTTTTATAACAATGATGTACGATTATTCTTTTCTTTATAAGGAAAAGCAAACGGTGATGGTTTTCTCTTAAAATTAAAATGCATGATTTATGGTCCAGTCTATGGAAACCTAGTGTGTAGACACAGGAACCATGAATCAAGATTGTAACTTATTACAGAGGTTCCAGGTAACCGAGCAATTACTTATAAGAGAGGTGTTTCTAATTATGGGCAATTAGAGTAAGTAAGAAGTATTAGTAGTAGGATATATTTATGGATTATGGTAAAGACATAAAGTTAATGTAAGTAAATTATTTAATATTCCTAGTTTAAAAAAAAGCTAGTTTTAGTTTCTAAATTGGTTTTGAACTGATATTGATTACTTTAATTAAATTGTTTTAGCAAAATTGGATATGTTTAATCTATTATGGTACATTAAAAAATAATTTATACATTATATGGTCTGTCACAACAGTACTACTAAATACTGAATTGAATAATTTTAGTGGTCAAAATCATTAAACAAAAACTTTCCTTCTGGAATAAACACAATCTTGACACTTTCTCTTAGGTTACTTTATGCTAAAAGTAATTCGAAGACTAGCTTAAAATGGACAGTTGAGTTCATTGGAAGTGGAAGTACATCTAGTCTGGAATCCCATTTAGAAGGTAATATAACCAAGGAGTCCTTTACAACCTAAAGATAAAGAACCAAAGATGTAATGTAAATGCTTTATTTCGATTGGTGTGGTTATTTGACTATCCAGTCAAGAGGTGGTTTTGAGTTCTCCATCAATTTCCTCGATAATTATTCAAACTTATGATATGCTTACCTTATGCATCACAAGTCTGAAGCGTTTCATTAGTTCAAAGTGTGCAAGACTAAGTGGAGCATACCTTTTTACGAGGTTAAGGAATCATTAATTGAAGGTGTGGGGTTCAATTCCAGTTGTTTACACCAGGTACTCTATTTAGGAATGGTGTAGAGGACATGATGGAATAAGGCACTTTTAGACATGATAAGGCTAATGGTTAGTAATTTAGGACTACAATATTAATATTGGTATTTTACATTGAAGATGACTATATACATTTTGAATTTAGTTTCTTCTTAATCGGTCTCTTTAACTACTATTGAACATTAGAGTGGGCACAATCTTATCCTTAAGCATGATCGAATTTGAGGGTGCTCTACACTCGCATTGTGAAATGAGCCAAGGAAGTTAAAATTAAGGACGAAGGTATGTCTCTTTGTTAGTTATCCCAAAGGTGACAAAAGCAGTTTATATCACATCCCTAAGCACAAGAATGTTATTGATTGCATCAATGCCCGATTCTTGGAAGATGATTATGTAATAAACCATGGGCCTAAGTGCAATCTAGACTTATAAGATAAAAGTAACATCATATTATCGATGTTGCTAGACCACCCATACATGATGAAATACAATATCATATCGATAATACACTGCTTAATGGCTATGGGAGTATTACCGATGGTCAGGATACACATATAACTTATACTGGATATCAATTGGTGCCACATTGTAATGGGAGCATAAGGACAAATACTAAATGATAAGTTATTTGGGTGATCATTTCAACGAGATCCCAAGAAAACACGAATCAACCTCGATAACCGAAACTAAGCATTCTAAGACAAGGAATTTTGGGTTGACTTATGACTATGATACCAAAAGGAGATTCAATATATTCAAATCAAGTTTTTGGACTTATAGACTTGCTGACAGGGGATGCAAGTGGATCTAACAAAAATTAAAAGATAGATGGATGGGAATGTTCAAACCTTCAAGGCAAGGCTTGAGAAAAAATTTACTCATAAAGAAAAGGGATTGACTATGATCATAACTTATTTCTAGTAGCAATGCTAAAGTCTGTCAGGATTCTTTCAATGTTAAGATCACATTCCTGGATGATTATCATAATAAGTACATCAAAAGAATTTGGGAAAGCAAAGTTATGTAAGATTCTGAGATCCATTTATAGATTTAAGCTAACACCAAAGTCTTAGAGCATTAGTTTTGATTAGGTAATCAAGTTTTTATTTTGATCAAAGTCTAAATAATACTTGTGTATGAGAAGCATGACGAAGACGTGGTGGTATTTCTAAGTATAATTTGTGAATAATATTTCATAATGGAGAATGATGTGGGAGTATTGTCTTACATAAGAGTGTGGTTGTCCAAGTATCTAGATATATGATGCTTAGAACAAGCGAGTCACATCCTTATGATTAAACTATTGCTAGATCAGATACAAGGATGTTGGGCATATTCCAAGTCACTTATATTATAAGGACAAATTTCACATTGAGTCAATTTGTATGTATATTATCTTTATTCCGTTTGGAAAAAACTGTTTAAGTTATAGGTTAGGATTTGTGTCAGTTTGTCCTTCAAGTCTATGATGCACGTTGAAGACCGTAGTGACCAAGTAAAGTGGCATTGGTATTGTTATGAGTTTCATGACGAGTTTCATCTTCAACTTCCATGGGATCTCGATGAGGTATGAATGCATATTATGTTTAATCCCTGGATACATTTTTGGGTGTTTAGTTTTTAAAAATATTTTTGAGGCTATTTTTTGTGAAAAGTTTTTTCAAAGAAGATAATCTTATTTTTTGTAAGTTATTTGAGCGAAGTGTAGTTTTTCGTTTAAACGAGTGAGTGTGTGTCATTCGAACAACATGCTTCAAACAAGGTATAGGGTTTCGTTCAAACGAGGTTTGAGTGAACTTAGAGTGAGATGTTTCTGCCTTGGAAAAATGTTTTCATTCAAAGGTCATTGGAATCTGGTTATAACGAGTTTCACAATGTCGTTCTAACGAGATTGTTTGGTTCAAATGAAATTTGTTATCTCGTTCAAACGACCTTTGTAATCTCATTCAAAAGAGTTTTCTTAAAAATCATGGCACCGATTTTTTGTGTTTTCTATAAATTAGAGGGCTGGGAAGGTAATTTTAGGAGAGGTCTTGTGAAAATGAATTTCAGAGTTAAATCTAAAGCCTCATAAACCCTAGTTTACACCCATAAGTTTGAAATCCAAGTTTCAACATAACATGTGTGTTTGAGATCTCATGTGTTCTGAACTAAGAGTGTTTACTCTTCATTGAATGATGTTTCGAGCGGTAGATATCTTGTTTGGCATTGTGTGACAGTTGGACCAGTCAAGAGGCAAGTGAGATCGAGGATACCAAAATGTGGGAAAGAGCCTGCGTTATGATTTCTTTTAGAAGGCATCCAATAATGACTGTGAAAAGGGTAAAAAAGAATGAGGAAGCGCGTCAAGGCTTGAAGAGGTCGGGTCATTGAGTAAGTCTAAATCGTCCTTGTATATAGACCTATAATATAGTGGTCTTTTAAGGTTGGTCCGTTCGAGGTTTTTATCATTGTGAATTTTACTTGTACACCTTCGTATTGTGGTTTTGTTTATTTGTTCTTGCTATATCACTTAGATGCATTATTTGGTTAAGATAAAATTGGTAAGTTGTTTACACCACGTTTGGTATAATTGGTGCAAATTTAAAATTAGCTCAATTTATTTATAAAATTATAAAATTGGTGTTTGATTGGCTATCCATATATCCCTATTAGCACCTGGGCACTTTCGAATTAGTATTAGAGCGAGTTACACTAGCTTATCATGTTTGATCCCTATTTTAGTGCACATTTAGGGCTTTGCTATGGATTTTAATTGAGAAGGAATTTCCATTACCTAACCTCCCATGTTTGATGGTTCAAACTATACCTATTGAAAAGCCCGAATGCAATTTTTCTTGAAATTAATTGATGAGAATGTTTCGAACTCCGTGGAGCAAGGGTGGCATCCTCATACCGATGGTGGTTTAGCGAAGGCGTATTCCCTTTAGACAACGATTAAAACTAATGAATCGACATGTAATTCTAAATATGTGAACTCTATCCTTTTTTTGTCATTATAGAAGAGTTTATATGTATCATTAATTGTGATAGTGCGAAAGATGCTTGGGAGATATTGAAATCCGCACATGAGGGAACTGACACTGTTGGGGTTTCTAAGTTAAAAATTTGACAACTAAATTTGAAAAAATAAAAATGTACAAGCATGTGTCTTTTGATGATTTTTATGCTAAGTTGTCGTTATTAAATCTTCGTTTAAATTATATGATCCTATCCCCGATTCGAGAGTGGTGAAAAAAATCTTAAGGTCATTGCCTGAAAGATTTAATGCCAAGGTCACGGTATTACATTCTCTTGGTGGTGTCGATACTATGCAGGTTCAAGAACTTATAGGTGATCTTCAAGCCTATGAGATGAAAATTTATCCTCCAAAGAAAAAAATCAAAAGAAAGATAAGGGCATAATTTGAAAGCCCAAAAGGAGGATGTGTCAGATTCTGATAGTGAGGGTGAGTTAGATTCCGAAGAGATAACAAGGTTTGATAGGAAAATAAGAAAGTTTCTTAATCTTAGAGAAGATAAGATTTTTTAATAAGAAATCAAAGAACTTTTTGAATGACCATGATAGGAAGAAAATGGATAATCCTTAGAGGTGGATGATCGTGACAAACATTTCGAATGACAAGGATTTGGGTATTAGTCGCATGAGTGTCCCACTAAACTAAGGAAGGAAAGCAAGAAGCCTAAGGTATACAATGCTACCTTTAGTAATAGTGAATTGTAAGTGGAACCTGAGGAGCGTAACTTTATCGCTTCCATGGCTAGTTACGTGGACTTAAATGAGAAGTCTTCCATAAATGAAGATGATCATGTGCATGACAATTTCGAGGTTCGGTCGTGTGAATCCAAAGTGAGTGATGAGGAAGAGGAAGAAGAGGAGGAGGATAATGAGCTTTAAGTGGACTTTTATGAGTTCTACCTCGAGTCAGTGAAGTTTATAAAAGTCCAACTTGAAGTTATAGGCAAAGTTAAAAGAGCGTTCCACAGGTAATGATGGTGCTAAATTGATTGAGGATTTGAGGGCATGTGAGAAGACTCTTGGGGAAAAGCTTGAGAACGTTGAGGGAGGGAGAGAGAGATAAACTTCATAAATTTTTTGAAAATTTAAAGAATGAGTCCTTAAAATTTGATGAGCCTCATCTTCTACTTGAGTCTAGGATTGTGGAGTTCTAAGAGAAATTGAGAGACGCGAGTCATGTAAAATTTGGTTTGGAATCTGGGTTGGAGAAGTTTTATAACATTTTAGGAACTATCCAAATAAAAATAACAAGTTTAGAATTGACTATGATGATCATAATTCTTTCTCTGCTAAAGCCAAGGACAAAATTTTAAGAGAGCCAACCGTAGCTAAGGACGTTAGAAAAGGTCAACTCAATGGTAACATTTCTCGTTGTTTCTACACTTGCATATATTGTGATAGGAAAGGTCACCTTAGGTATTTTTATTATGATATTAGAAAAGGACCTAGGAATTTGAAGTCTAGTGTGTAACTATAAATTTTCGAATCGAATCAATCTGTATGTACTGGCTTAATTTTGTGTTCAGAAAAAACTTATTTGATTCATAAGTTAGGATTTGAGTTGTGTGTTCTCCAAGCCTATGATGTGTTATTGAAGACCATGCAACAAATCTAAACTGACAACGAGGATACATTGGGTTACATCCTGAGTTTTCATCTTCAGCATCTAATAGATCTCAATGAAGGTATGAATATATATTTTTGTTTAATCCTTAGATTTAGTTTGGGTGTTGTTTTATAAATTGTTTGAGGTCTTTTCATAAAATGGATTCTAAAAAGAATGAGAACTCCCTACGGTGCTTAGGTAGGTATGGTCATAAACAAAAATTCTATTTTTATATTTTTCAAATATAAAGAATAAAACTTTAAACAAATAAAACCCAACAAACTTGTTCACCAAAATAAACTGTTTGTTGTGAAAAAAATGATTTACCCAATTTTATCATTTTAACCTAAAACATTCATCTAGGTGATAAGAAGATAAAGTACATAAAACATCTATATCGCGTCAATGTACGGGTAAAACCACAAAGGGAAAATTCTCGAACGGCCCACCCAAACAGATCAATATGATAAGGTTTTACAAAGACTAGACAATAGACTTACTCAATGACTCATCTTTCTTGCAAGCATTGACACTGTTCTATCTTCAACCTCTCCTCCACAATGCAACGTAGGAGTCCACCCATGTAAGTTTCCACAACGTACGGATCCCGTCACACCTCAATATCCACAGATGAGGCTCATCAATCGTTTACTGAATCGGAACAAGGAACACCGCTTCTTCACCGCAACACAACAAACCATAATTACGGAGTCCACCGCATGAGTAAGTTCTATTAAGATGAAGAGAAACAAGCTTTGGTGCCCAACAAAAAGATCCTAATGTATTTAGAATATGACCCTCAAAATTTATTTTGGGTGATTATTTTTAAATAAAATTGTTTAGAACTGGTTGTAAAAGGTAATTTAAAGAAAAATATTTTTTTGGTTTTAGTTCATTAGAACAAACTCTGAACTTGTTAGAACGGAAATCAGTTTCATTGGAACGAAGTGGAAATCAAATTTGAATGATTTGTATCCTCATTATAATGAACATCTAACAAACTTCAAACGAACACTCTCGATTTAGCAGAAGGCACCCATTGGAAGTTCATTGGAATATCGTTCGAATGACTTTGATTGTTCGTTCAAACGAACCTTGGTTTAGTTAGATCAAAGTAAGGAGTTCATTCAAACGAACCATATGATTTATTTGGAATGAACTCGCTGCCTTGAAATTCATTTTTCTCTATTTATGGCGTGTTGGACTCTCTAAGAGCAAAATTTTATAATTGCACATTGTTTAGATATATTGGCGTATCCCTTAACAAACTGAACACTACATCCGCATATGCTTCGATGATCTTTGAAGACATGTTAGTGACCGAGTAATGTTCTGAAGTTAAAGCTGTTGGAATCGCCACGAACACTTTATGGAGGTATAAGGTATTCAGGGTATTTGATTTTACTCAGTTAAATTTATTTCGAGATGTGAATTTTTTATTTGTGGCATTTTTCATAAAAACATTTTTCAAAATTATATATATATATATATATATATATATATTCTGGCTCATTGGAACGAGATTAACATCTTGTTCGAATGAGACCTTGTTCTCGTTTGAACGAGGTTGGATCTTCGTTGGAACGAATGTTTGAGTTTGTTAGAACGAACTTCAAATAAACTTAAAATGGGGCTTCTTTGTTTGACAGAACTGCACCGTTGGAAGCTTATTGTAAGCTCGTTAGAATGAACCTAGTAGTTCATTTGAATGAGACTTAACTTCGTTAGAAGGAAACATAGGTTTTTATTCGAACGGGGTGGATTTTTTTTTTCGAATGAAGTCTTCCGCCTTGAAAAACATGTTTTCTATAAATTGAACACTTTTCGATTGTTTAACACAACTCTTTTGACGAAAATCAATTCCCATACATGTGATAAAAGTTTTCTACTTTTTATTTCTTTAAAATAACACTTTGTTTTCCAAATCTCTTATCCCTAGAGTGATTTATTGAGTTTGTCAAATCCTGGTTCCATATACTACATCAAACCCTTGTAGAGTTTTCTTTACTACTAATTTGTGGAGTTGCGACTCTACTACTGAAGAAGAACGGATTTCGCAATTCCGAGGCTGATCGGTGGATACCGAGGAAAGAGATATTTCCTATGGGCAATGCTGGACTATGTCATTTTCTGTTGGAGATTTAAAGACACTACTGCATTAAACTTAGTGGAGATCTAAGTTGTTTGTAAGTCTGTCATGGTTTATTGAGTCTTTATAGTGCTGAATATAGATTTTGCCCGAAAGGAATTTTCCCCAATTCTTCTTCTGCTTGGTTTAACATATTTTTATATTGGATATTATCTTGGACAAACACCTAATTCTAAATAAGATAAAATTTGGATAAAAATTGAATCTTTATGTATGTGACCTAAGATACAAGTAATTCCATATAACCTTGCTTTTTCATAGAAAAAAATATTTTTTGATGTTTATTTCATTCGAATAAAGTTCCTCTATCGGTCAAACGAGATTCATGTTTCTTTCGCACAAGGTTCTTTCTTCGTTCACACGATTTTAGGCATCTTGTTCAAACGATCTTCAAACAGACTTCAAATGACATTTGAATGTTTACAAAAAATATCATTCAAATCTTATTCGATCATTGTTCAAATTAGAATAGCATTTCGTTCGAATGACCTTATTTTTAGTTCGAATGAGAAAACTAGTTTCCTTCAAATGAGCCTTGATTCTCGTTCAAACGAACTACATCAAAAAATGTTCCACCTTAAATAATGTGTTTTGTATAAATACTTAGGTCTGGCATTAGTTTTCCTAGAGGGTTTTACAAAAACATTTTTCCAGGTTATATTTTATGCCTCCCAAACCCTAGTTTAGATCCAAGAATCCTACATCTATATATCTGTTTGAGATATCTTTTTTATTGCACCATACTGGTTTTTTCTTTGTACTCTTAGGATTTCTAGAGGTAAAAACTGTGCTTGTATTGCTTGGTGGATGGACTAATGACAAGATAGGTAAGATCGATGGGATACCGAGATATGGGTATGTGCGTGCATTTTGTGGTTTCTAGAAGACATCCAATAGTGGTCATCGTGAAGGTTACAAGGAACAAGACAACACATTAAGGCTTGACGGCATCGAGTATTTGAGTAAGTCTAAGTTATTCTGTCTATATCATAGTGGACTTGTGTGGCTGGGCTATCCGAGTTTTTCCTATTATGGGGTTTCCCCGTACATCATCATGTTGTGGTTTGCTTATTTTATTCTTGCTTATACTCATCTAGATGCATGCTTAGGCTAAGACTAAAACTGGTAAAACTATTTAACATAACACTTGTGGTGGTTATTTTCGGTGCAAAGATTATTAAAACTATGAAAATTAAAAATTAGTGGTGTTACTCTACAAGCCTTAGGACGTACTAGCTTTCTCAAATTGGTATCAAAGTGGGTTACACTAGTTTGTTATGTTAGATTCCTATTTTGTGCTTGTTTAGGGTTTAGATGGATCTTAACCAAGAGGATAGTTCCGTTGGTTGGCCTCCATTATTGGACGGGTTAAACTATGACAATTGGAAGGCGCGAATGTAATTTTTTCTAAATTGATCGATGAGAATGTTTGGAACTCAGTTATATATGGGTGGACTCCTCCCACTAAAGGTGGTGCTCATAAAACGTATGCTTCTTGGACAACGGCTGGAAATAAAGCCTTGACTTTTAATTCCAGGAGTGTGAATGCTATTTTTTATGTTGTGATGGCTAAAGAGCTTAGATGCATTATGACTTTGGAGAGAGAGTATGGTGCTTATGATATTTTACGATCCACACATGAGGGAACATATACTGTTAAGGTTTAGTTACAAGATATAACGACAATGGTTGAGATGATTAAGATGTGTAAGGACATTTTTCACATGTCCGAAATGTTTCATTTATTTATGTCGTACGCCGCTACATTTGGCACCTCTCCTCACGATCTCACATGACGGCCTCTATCCGAATTCCGGGAATCAAGCATGCATTATCTCCACTAATATGTCCCACATCTGCCTCAATGACTTCACGTTCCAAGATTTTAGGGACTTAATGCAAGTGGTACGCAAGGGAAGTCAAAACAGTGAAAAAAAAGGCACAATAGGAGAGTTCAAGGGCATTTTCGTAATTTCACATCCATAGTTCGGAGGTCTGGTCAACTAGAAAGTTTAAGATCTCGCCGCAACGAAGATACTGGAAAAAACGGCACCTCAATCCGAGCTACGGTGAAGGAGTTATGACCTTTTGAAGATAGAGAAAATTCCTTAAAGAATGCTGTTTTTTTTGTACGCTGGATAGAATTTTAGAGTTTTAAGAACGTGGGACTCTTCATATTTTTTCCTATAAATACCAACTTCGGGGGAGTTGTTTTGCAAGACTTTAGGAGACGAATTTGAGAGTCCAAATACATCTAGTCTTCATATTTTTGAGTCCCAAGACTCATGTTTTGATTCACACATCATTGCCAAACCTTTGTGAATCCTTTTGCAACCCAAGAACACAACTTTGGTTTGTTCAACCCTTGTGGAGGAGACCATTCTTCTTCTTCATTGCAGCCCTACTGGAAAGGGATAATTCCAGCCGCGACTACAGAATCCGATACCCGAGGGTAATTCTTAGTCAACTTGTATTTTCATTGTAATCCGATTGTAAGCCATTTTCTTACAAATTATAGTGAAAATAAATGGTTTTGCCCCTGAGGGGGATTTTTCCTTAATTGCATGTGTTTGAATGTTCTTGCGTAGATTATCTATTTATTCAATCACATACTGCTGCATGTTTAGGGTTTGTTTGTGTTAAAAGGGTTTTATATATGGTTTGATCATTTGAACGCGAGCACACACGTTTATCAAATTGGTATCAGAGCAGGTTGCGCTAATTTATTGCGTATTCCTATTTTCCGCAAAATCGTGTGATATTGATTTTTTTTTAAATCAGTTTTTTTTAAAAAAAATCGTAATTTTTCAATGGAACGGCCATTTAATGAAGAGCCTATTTTTGAAAAATTTCACGACCATGCTGAAAAATTAAAAAGTTTGAATTTGAAACTTTGCAAAAGAATTAAAGTTTTGGAAAAAGAAAATTCTCTCTTTAAAAGTAAGATTGAATATTTGCAAGAATTTCAAACTCAAAGTGATATTTGTCGTGAGCACTTTGGTAATTTGTGTACTGATTTTGATTCTTTAAAAATTGCCAAAAAGAAGAGTGATGAGAGAGTCCTAGTTTTAGAGAAGGAATTGGAGGACTTAAAAAATTCTAGGGTTCCCGTTTGTGCCGTCGAGGATAAAAAATTAATCGATGATTTTACGGCACGTGAAAAGACTCTTAGGAATAAGTTTGTTTTAATTGAGGGGGAGCGTGATAAACTGTTAAGTTTAATTGATAATTTGAAGAAGGCGTCCCTTAATTTGGAAGAGTCTAATTCTTTGCTTGAGTAAAAAATTTTGAAGTTAAAAAATGATTTGACAGACTCAAGTAGGTTTGATAGTGATGGTAATGGTTCATCGTGTTCTCATGCTTCTAATGCTAAAGCCAAAACCATTATTTGTTTTCGAGGGTCAACTAATTCCAAGGACGCTAGAAAAGATCACACTTTCGGTGTCATCCCACCCATTTACACATGCTCATATTGTGGTAGGAATGGTCACCTTAGGCGATTTTGTTTTGATCTTGGAAGAGGCCCTAGGAATTCGAAGTCTAGTATTTTGTTGGTTCCCAAAACCCCTTGTCGACGTGTTTCATTCATTTGGGTTAGGAAATCACTTTTGGATACACTAGATTTTAGACAAGTTGATTGTCGTTTTCTTGCACATGATTCTTCTCTTGCCATATCATATAGATGATTGTGTTCGCATGTGTGTCATACGCTAGTTTTTTTTGGTTTCATGATATTTATGTTTACTAGCGTTGTGACATGTAATTTTTGTATGTTTTATTTTTTTGAAAAATACAAAAAGATTTTATTTTGATAAAATTTTGAAAAAAATCCAAAAAGATTTTTTTTTTGTTTGCACCGTTTATGGATAAAAACTTTGGATGACTAAGTCACAACATCATTCCATTATTTTCATGTGACTATTTGATAGTGTCTTGAGACAATAGGTCAATTCATCCTTGTGCTTTATAATGTTTGGAGTCATTAAGATGTAATTAAGTGTTACTTCCTACATGTTTGACTCACTTTATCCTTTATTGCACACATGCACGAATTTGTTTGAATATTGTGCTTGTCTTATCACATGTTGGTTGGGTGTTTTCACTTCAATCCTGTCCTTAAAACGAACAAAGTGCGATAAATTTTGATAAGGAAATTGTGCATATAAGAACCGTTTTGTGAGTTTGTGTGCTTTATTTAAAAACGGGGAGGGGCTGCGAAAGGTAATTATCTATCCTTTGCGCAAAAGCCACCGTTAAAAAGGACCTAAAAAATTGAGGAATTTTATTATCCGAGGTCCAAAGAGGTTAAAAGAGCCCGAAAAAATTTAATGGCAATAAAAAAAAATTCATGCCAATTAGGGGCCATTTAGGTTTTTGCACCAATTCGCCAAAGTTTGAGAATTTAGATTACCTCTAAAAGAAAATATATATGAGGGAGTTTGGTTGGAGAATTTAAAATGGGTTTGCACGTCCTTGAAATTCTTGAAAATGCGCTATATAGTTTTGGACGTTATTGGTGTGGAAATCATTTGACTTTGATTTGTTGATTTGCATAAGACGATGTCATCTAAATTCAACAAACTTTTACACCTAAGGATACCTTTGATGTTCATTCGTTAGGAGTACACGTATGCATCGTGCACATATGATTGATTGAGTTGATTTACCTATCGAATGTGTTCATACCCATTCATTCCGTTTCCATGACTTGGTTGTTTGAGTCTAAATCCATGGTGTGATTTTTGTATCATATTTGCTCAAATTGGTATCTTATTTTTGTAGGAAAAATTTGAAAAATTCAAAAATAGTTTGTGAAGATTTGTTTGAGCATCTCCTTGCAAGAGCACGTTTGCCATTTTATTTGATGCCCTGTTTTGTGTACCGTGACACCCCGTTTTTGCTTGTTTAATTCATTCTTCTTATTTGTCTATTTGGGGACATCATAAAAAGGGGGAGAAAGAATTATCATATTATGGGGGAGTTTGAATTCTGGGGGAGTTTTTGAGATGTTGCTTATATTTTTATCATATATTGATATCCATGTTATCTCATTTCAAACTCGATATGTCACGTGGTATTTGCTTTATCTCATGTGTGTAGGTATGAAGATTGCAGATCTATATGTTGCACACCCTGATGAGAAAAGTTTTGAGATTCCTGAAGAATTAAAGAACAAACGATGAAGACTATTCATTTGTACCTTTTCCAGTTTTGGGTTCATGGGAGGGTAGATTTGTATAGGCAATTTCATATTTGATAATTCGGATTTTTTATGTATGTACCGGCATAGACACAGGGGGAGATTTGTAAGGACATTTTTCACATGTCCGAAATGTTTCATTTATTTATGTCGTACGCCGCTACATTTGGCACGTCTCCTCACGATCTCACATGACGGCCTCTATCCGAATTCCAGGAATCAAGCATGCATTATCTCCACTAATATGTCCCACATCTGCCTCAATGACTTCACGTTCCAAGATTTTAGGGACTTAATGCAAGTGGTACGCAAGGGAAGTCAAAACAGTGAAAAAAAAGGCACAATAGGAGAGTTCAAGGGCATTTTCGTAATTTCACATCCATAGTTCGGAGGTCTGATCAACTAGAAAGTTTAAGAGCTCTCCGCAATGAAGATACTGGAAAAAATGGCACCTCAATCCGAGCTACGGTGAAGGAGTTATGACCTTTTGAAGATAGAGAAAATTCCTTAAACAATGCTGTTTTTTTTGTACGCTGGATAGAATTTTAGAGTTTTAAGAACGTGGGACTCTTCATATTTTTTCCTATAAATACCAACTTCGGGGGAGTTGTTTTGCAAGACTTTAGGAGATGAATTTGAGAGTCCAAATACATCTAGTCTTCATATTTTTGAGTCCCAAGACTCATGTTTTGATTCACACATCATTGCCAAACCTTTGTGAATCCTTTTGCAACCCAAGAACACAACTTTGGTTTGTTCAACCCTTGTGGAGGAGACCGTTCTTCTTCTTCATTGCAGCCCTACTGGAAAGGGATAATTCCAGCCGCGACTACAGAATCCGATACCCGAGGGTAATTCTTAGTCAACTTGTATTTTCATTGTAATCCGATTGTAAGCCGTTTTCTTACAAATTATAGTGAAAATAAATGGTTTTGCCCCTGAGGGGGATTTTTCCTTAATTGCATGTGTTTGAATGTTCTTGCGTAGATTATCTATTTATTCAATCACATACTGCTGCATGTTTAGGGTTTGTTTGTGTTAAAAGGGTTTTATATATGGTTTGATCATTTGAACGCGAGCACACACGTTTATCAAGATGTTAGAAAATGAGTCTTTTAATGAGTTCTATGTGAAGTTATTGAATATTGTCAACTCCTCGTTTAACTTAGATGAGATGATCCCCGAGTCTAAAGTGGTGTTAAAAATCTTAAGGTCATTACATTGCCTGGAAGATTTAATGCCAAAGTCACAGTCCTAGATTCCTTAGGTGGTGTATATGCTATGAGAGTCCAAGAACTTGCAGGTTACCTTAAGACCTATGAGATGGACAAATGTCCTCCGGAGAAAGAGAAGAGTGTTGATATGAAGGTCCCGAAAGAGGATGTGTTGGATTCTGATAGTGACGATGAGATTGATTTTGAAGAGATATTTAGGTTTGCTAGGAAGTTTAAGAAGTTTTTTTTAAGATTATAGATGATAAGAGCTTTGAAAATAAACCTAAGAACTTTAATGACCATGATAGGAAGAATATGGATCCTCCCAAGAAGGTGGAGGATCAGGACAAAAGTTTTGAATGCCAAGGTTTAGGGCATTATCTTCGTGAGTGTTCCGCTAGACTAAGGAAGGAGGGTAAGAAACTAAAGGTATACAATACCACCCTTAGTGATAGTGAGTCAAAAGAGGAAGGTGATTCCTCTACTGAGAAAAACTACACTGTGTTCACGACCGGTCATGTGGGCTTAAATGAATGTCTTCCCCCATTCAAAATATTCATAAACATGACAGTTTTGAGGTCCTATCGTTAGGTTCCCAAGATAGTGAGGAGAGGAGTGATGAAGAAGAATAAGATGATTAGGAGGAGAGTAATCTTCAAGTGTCCTTTTTGGAGTCATACAACGAGTCATTGAAGTTGAAAAAGGCCAACATGCATTTAAAAGCTAAGGTAAAAGAACATGCCACAGGAGATAAAAATGGATCGAGGATCTAAGGGCACGTGAGAGGGTTCTTAAGTACAATCTCGAGTATGTTGAGGGTGGGAGAGATAGGCTTTGTGCTTGATGTAGGTTTTGAGTAAGGAGGTTCTTTAGTTTGAAAAATCTAGGAATTTTCTTGAGTCTAGAATTATGGAGTTAGAAGAGAAGTTAAGAGACTCGAGTAATGTCGAATTTGATTTGGAGTCTAGGTCGAAGATATTGGATAAGATGTTTGGTAGCGTCCGATTCAAAGATGATAAGTTTGGGATTTTCTTTGATGATATAGATACTTTTACTGCTAAAGCCAAGGTCATGAATTTGAGAGAGCCAACCAAATCTAGGAGCTTTAAAAAAGGTCAACCTATAGGTAACATTCCTCGTGGCTTCACTTGCAGATATTGCGGTAGGAAATGTCATCTCAAGAGTTTATGTTATGATATTATAAAAAGTCCCATAAAGATTAAGGCTAGTGTCACCAAGGTTCCCCAAGCCCAAGTCCATCATGTTAGGAGATCCAATTTGGAGGCACTTAATGTTATATCTTAAGAATGATTGCTTACTTGTTTTTCATACATTGGTGTTTTTCTTCATGCTATATGTTATTGCTAGTGTTATGACGTGTTTATCTTTTGTATTTTCATTTTCCATTTATTGGTCTTAATAAGAAAAACACAAATTTATTTTTTGTTTTTTGAGTTGTTTTTTAAAATTAGTATCATTTTGAAAACTCAAAATAATTTTTATTTTTGTGTATTTTAGTTTTACACATATCGCGTGGCATATTGGTGTGTTTGAATTCCATTCCTTTCATATATCCTTGTGATTATGACACTTTATTTTGAGTTTTCAATGCTTGGATTGTTCTTCTTTATGCTTAATTGTAGTAGTTTGAAATTGATTTGCATGATGGATTCACTTTGAATATGCCTTTGCACACAGTTTATGTGAGCTCTTTTGGATTTTAACTTCATATGTCACATGATCCAAGTGAGGTGTTCTCCCAAAAATTTTGTGATATACATAATTTTTTTTGACTATGGGGGAGTTGTGAATGTAAAAACCATTGACTGTGAGTTCGTCTGATATTTTTGAAATATATGAATGTGCACGGGAAAGGGCTATGAAAGGAGAAATATCCTTTACGTGAAAGGCCACTGTTGTCAAGAGCCTAAAAGATTGAGAAGGCAATAAAAATAGAAAAAATGCTAAGGCCAATTTTTTTACATTTGCTTCAATTTTGAAAAGGAAAAAAAGAGAAAATTATTATATATTTTTTAGTTATTTTAGTTGAAGATCAATGGGTTTGCACAATGAGTCCTAGTTGTGCTTAATTATTTTGACGATATTGATTTGAGAATCACTAAAATTCTTGGCAAGTGTGCATTGTGTTTGTTTGTTCTTTTGAGTTATTTATTTGTCATATGAGGCTAAATCGAATATTGATAAATTATTGCAACCAAGTAAGATCTACTTGGACACTTTTGAGTGATTAGGTCATTTTCTCTTATTTCTAGTTCACGCCCTTCACATCATACCTCCATGTTTAGACACATTGATACTATGCGGGTGTGTAAAGCTTATGAGTTTGTGTCTTTTGTGGCCATTTTATACCTATATATAGTTTTGCTTTATTGTTAGATGTGTGATTATATATATTATATGTTTTGTGTTACAGGTCTTTGCATTTAAATTTAATCCATGTTTGCCTTTTTCTTAATCTTTGATTTATATTAGCATGCGTTATGATCATCTTGGTCTCTTATATTTAAATGCTTGTATCATAGTTGATATCATTTGTTCGTAGTTTGGATTTTTTGTGCTTGTGTTTCCGATCTATTTATCGTTGCATGACTTGCTTTGCACTATTGCATAATATACTTATTTTTTCCTTATAATTCCCATGATTCACTTAGGGGGAGATTTGGTTTTATTGGGGAGAAATGTTTTTTTTTTATTGTGCACCTTTTTCTTTCTCAATTCCTGAATAAAAAGGGGGATAAATAGTATCTAACTCTTTTTGTTTGGGGGAGATCTTTAACTTAGGGGGATACGTCCTTTATTAGGTAGAGATGGTTAGAAAGGGGGAGGTTTTTTCATAGGTAGTTTATATATGTTATATTTTCTCTATATTTGAAGGTGTTTAAATGTATAGGTTAGCAGCGATGTGATGAGGTTTACACAAAAGCAAATAATACTCAAGTTTGTGTTGGTCAAGCATTTGTAACTTTTTTCCTTTTACAGTTGGGAATTGAGTCTTAGTGAGCATAACGGATCAACATTTTTTCATTTTGAGTTTTGTCCCAGAATAGCCAAAGGGGGAGATTTGTGAGGACAAATTTTTGAATCAAGAAAATTTGTATGTATTAACTTAATTACTTGTGAAAGAGTGGTCCTACACGAGTGTGTTTCAAATCAAACCAATTTTCACCAAAAAATTATCCAACTTTTACTGAACCAAACCAAGTTATGAAAAACCAATTTTTACTTTAAACCAATTTTATCTTGATTAATCCTAAACATGAATCTAGTGATTAAAGAAAGTAAAGTAAAGTAAAGAATACTCACAACGCCGGATGTACGAGGAAAAACCCAAGATGGGAAAAAATCTCGGACGACCCAAGTCAGACAATCACTATGAATGTGGAATTACAACAAACAGAAAAAAGACTCACTCAACGAATCAATCCCCCTGGGTATGGACGATCTAATGATATTCAACCACTCCTCTCACAATGCCCACGCAGAAAGTCCTTCTTCCACGATACTTGCCCATAAGACACGCATCCACGTATGTCTTAGTGTCCACCGAATGGCTTTGATATGCCTACGATGTCGAATAAGAAGTCCTTCTCTTTTCTTCACCGCAAAACAGAGATGTTCAAGTATAGAATAAACCTTCCTGGTGCATCAAGATCACATAAACATACAATAATGATAACTCGGATCTTTGCAAACTCTAAGGATGTGTTTAATCTTTGAAACCTTAGAAAAACATGTGCAAAATTCGTACTGGATTGAAAACTGTTTTCCAGATTGCACCACACATTAATTCTGAAGAAACCATGCTTTAAATAGGATTTTAGGTCGGTGCCTCGAAAAACATGTTGCTCGAATGAGATTGACCTGTCGTTCGCGCGACATGGCTATCTCGCTCGAACGAGTAGAGATGTCGTTTGAACGACGCGCGTGTCAGTTTGACTTTTTCTTTAAAACGTTTCTTCCAAAAGAGATCCAATTAAGTCAAACTCTTTTTTCGAGCTTATCAGAATAAAACGTAGTGTAAACATTTAAAACACTTTTAAAAACATTTTAAAACATTTTCCTTATAAAAATTCATCCTTATCCTTTTATAAAAATAATTTCGAGCTTCATTAATTATACGCATTCATACCTGTGTGATATCGGAATGAAATTAACTTGAAGTCGAATAAACTTGCACCAATTAAACTTTGGCATGATTAATTCTTTGAAGCTTTGCCGCAACGTCTTCAATTTCTTCAATATGTCATAGACCAAGTGGGATCGTGACAAAATAAAATCTCCCAATGACATATTAAAAACATAGTTTTGTTCACGGAATTAAGTCAAAACAATACAGGGACTCAATTGGAAATTTATGTCTTTACAAATCTCCCCCTTTGACTATTTCGGGACAAAACTAAACCAGTGAAATGCCTAAGACGGGTCGTCAAGCCATATGACGACTAAATCCTATCCCATAAACCCAAAGTAAAAAATTATAGGACACGGACTAGTATATGAAGTATCGACAAGCATGAACTGTCTGAATGTGATGTAGACTTAAAATCTCGAATCTCTGAAGCATACCTACACACATGAAATAGACAAACAAATACCCAGTGAAGTATGAAGGAACAAATGAAACCAATTTATATATCCAAATGATACAAATTTTACAATAGATATCAATATGAATAAAATCTGAAAAATTATTTGTTAAACAATTAAGCTAGAAAATGATACCAATTTGTAAAATATGTAATAAAAAACATGCTCAACAAATCTCAAATCTCCCCCTACATCACATACATCTCTCCCCCTTTTTGTCTCGAATAGACAATCCGGTGAAAAGATAAACCAATCAAAAAGTATCTAGCATGGGAATATACCAATTAAAAAAACGCTAGATAATCATGAAATTACCAGCTAAATATGATCAATAGATGACAAATATGTAGCTAGTAAATCAAGGAATCATACAAAGAATATAGAAATCTAATCAGGTATGATAAACGGATCATATGCAAAATTCTAATATGAAACAATAAAACCTGCATATAAATAAGTTAGTCCAGAAAGCTTCTAGCAGTACCGAAAAAATTACAAAATAAACTAGTGGACTGCAAATAAAACGCAAAAATATTCCCAGACTGCCGTTCAAACGAGCCAGGGATATCGCTCAAACGAGATGAGGACGTCGCTTGAATGAGGCTTCTTACGACATGGTAATGTCGTTAGAATGACTTCTCGCGACATGCCAAATTTTCCCAGATTCCTAGAAATATCATATATTTTTTCCTAGTGAAAAAAATTCCAGAAAAAAATGCGAGGAAGGGGTTGACGGCAGCAAAACAGTGCTAAAACAGTTTTCTTTTTACCCAAAGCGCACAAACGTATAAAAACTAACAATGCGAGTTACATGCAAACATAGTACCGATGTGCTCAAACATGGACATGGAATGTATGAGCGTGAAGCTACAACAAATGAGTCACAATTCCAACACATCGAAAAGATCAATAAGCTCTAATTGATAGCGATAAATCCTCAAACTTAATCATAGCCATGTGATAATTAAAGAGTGAGCTTAATGAAATAAACATACCACATGCACACAAATCTTGAATTTTGACGATTCTACAAACAATAACGTCAAATTGCAATGTTTCAACATTAGGATTAGTTGTGCAAACCCGTTTAAATTTTCTCCAACCAAGCTCCCTCATAAATATATATTTTTCAAGTTCTTTTGAGGTTTCTATCATTCTCAACTTAGAGAAAATCTTATTGGCCCTTTTCTTAGCATTTTGCCTTTTCTTTTGGCCTCTTTTAAACGGTGGCTCTCACTAAGAGTTAATTTTGAACTCTCGCAGCCCTTTCCCGTGAATCACTCATCATTTTTAATTTTGATAACAATACAAATCCTCACGGTAAACGGTTCTTACATGAACACTTATCCTTAAGTCTACTTACGCATAGATGACAAGATTGAGATAAGAACGCCTCACCAAATTCAAATATGCAAGAGAAGTCAAACACCATATAAACTCGTGCATATACAAAGTCGAATCAAAACGCATATCAACTTCGAAACTATCCCATATAAACAATGGCTAAGATCATTCTATGTATTGATAATAATGACTAAATGTCCTACCCACATGGATAATGAAACGATGGGGGTTCCAAGCACACCAATATGCCACATCAAACATGTAAACTCAAAAAAAAAAAAATCTTTTTGGCTTTTCAAACACATTTTGACTCAAGTAAAAGAAAAATATTTTTGGTTTTTCAAAAGTTCTCTCAAAAACAAAATCTTTTTGTATTTTTTTTCAATAGGACTCAAACAAATGAAAAACTATACTACAAAATGATACACAAGTCATTACACTAGCAATGAATATATCATGAAGAAAACTAGCATATGATAAACATGGCAAAACTATCATCCTTTATATTTTGAATGGGAAGAATCAAGTGCACCCAAACGAGAATTATGAACTTTTATTCCTAAAGCCACTAAATCCGATTTCCTAACACAAGTAGGTGTAAAACGACGCATAGGGGTTTGGGGGAACCAGGGCAACTTTATTCCTAAACTTCCTTAGAGCTTGTCTAAGGTCATAACAATAATGCCTAAGGTGACCTTTCCTACCACAAAACGTGCAAGTGTAGTGACGGTGGGAATGATTACCTATATATGGACCTTTTCTAACCTTCCTATTGTTTCTCACACGTGCGGGGGGATTGGGAACAATTATTTCATCAAAACCTATACCTCCCCTATCTCCCTTAATTTGGATGGTGCCTAAGATATTATCTAACTTCCCCGACCTAGCCTCCAAATCAAATTTAACTCTAGATGAGTCTCTCAATCTCTCCTCCAACTCATGAATCCTAGACTTGAGCAAACGCCTAGACTCCTCAAACTAAAGATTCCTTTTTCAAAGACTCCATCAAACCACGGTCTTTCTCCACAAACTCTAGTTTCTCCCTAAACTTCTTCTCTCGTTCCCTAAGATCCTCTATCAACGCATCATTATTTTCTATGGCACGCTCATTCAACTTAGCTTGCAATTTTGAATTTTCCTTTTTCACCTTAACCGTCTCGGCGTAAAACTCATTAAATGCAACTTGAAATTATTTGACATCTACCTCCTCTTCATCACTCTCTTCTCCCTCACTAACATGGGATTTACTTAAAACCTCCTCGGAAGTGTCATTCACATGATAATCGTCGTCTCTCACATGACATTCCATAAATGTAACAAAGTTATGCTCAATGGGGGAACTCTCTCCCTCTTCCGGATCACTATCACATAAGGTGGCACTATATAGAATGGGTTTCTTGCCCTCTTTCTTAAGTCTAGTGGGACACTCTTTAACTTTGTGACCGTACTCCTCACACCCAAAACACTTATCCGACTCACCTCTCTTAGGCTTCTCAAACTTATCCTTAGAGGTGGGATCAACTTTGTTGTTAATGAATTTTTCAAACTTCTTGGCATCTTTCGATTTCTTTTGAAATTTAATAAATTTTTTAAATTTCTTTCCCAACAAAGCAACATCCTCAAAATCGAAATTGAAATCGAAATCGGAATCCGAAACTTTAATTTCCTCCTTTCGAGTTTTGAAAGCAATACCCTTTTCTTTCTCAGGCGTTTGCTTGGAGGTAATCATGTTGATTTCATAAGTTTGTAAGTCACCTACAATTTCTTCTAGTTTCGTCGACTCTAACTTACCCAAGGAGTTTAAAATAGTCACTTTCTCATCAAACCTACTAGGCAAAGGCCTAAGAATTTTCTTAATGACACGGTTGTCAAGAATTTTCTCACCTAGGTTATTCGATGAGTTGACAATATTGGACAACCTAGCATAAAACTCATCAAAAGTCTCACTCTCTAACATCCTAATGGTCTCAAACTGTGTAGTAAGATTTTGAAGTTTCGACGGCATAACCGTGATAGTGCCCTCGTGAGTGAGTGCCAAAATATCCCAAGCCTCTTTTGATGTTTCAAAAGTCATAATTCTATTATATTCTTCCAGTGTGACATGTGAAGAAATAACGTGCAAACCCTTAGAATTATATTGTGAAAGTCTATGTTCAGTTTCGATCGATGACTCGACAGGCTTTAAATTAGTGACCTCACCTAAAATACTGACATGGGGTGTCCAACCTTTCTCAACTGCTATCCTCACACACTCGTTAATAGATTTTAATGCACTTTTGATTCTCATCTTCTAATAGGTGTAATTAGTGCCACAAAAAATAGGAGTTCAAAAAAGTTCGTTATTTCCACAATTCATCTTTGAAAAGACACGGGATCACAAAATAAATAAATTATGTTTTCTAGCTCTGACACCAATTTGAAAGAGTGTTCCTACATGAGTGTGTTTCAAATCAAACTAATTTTCACCAAAAAATTATACAACTTTTAATATGCACCAAACCAAGTTGTGAAAAACCAATTTTTACTTTAAACAAATTTTATCTTGATTAATCCTAAACATGCATCTAGTGATTAAAGAAAGTAAAGTAAAGTAAATTAAAGTAAAGTAAAGAATACTCACAACACCGGATGTACGAGGAAAAACCCAAGATGGGAAAAATCCTCGAACAACCCAAGCCAGACAATCACTATGAATGTGGAATTACAACAAACAGACAAAAGACTCACTCAACGAATCGATCCCCACGGGTCTTCACGCTCTTCTAATATTCAACCACTCCTCTCATAGCGCCCACATAGAAAGTCCTTTTTCCACGATACCTGTCCACAACACACGCGCCCACGTATGTCTCGGTGTCCACTGAATGGCTTTGGTACGTCTACGATGTCGAACAAGAAGTCCTTTAATTTTCTTCACCGCAAAGCCCAGATGTTCAAGTATAGAACAAACCTTCTTGGTGCAACAATATCACATAAAAATATAATAATAATAACTTGGATCTTTGCAAAATCTATTTTAATCTTTGAAACCTTAGACAAACATGTGCAAAACTCGTACTGGATTGAAAACTGTTTTCCAGATTGCACCACACATTAATTTTGACAAAACCACACTTTAAATTGGTTTTTAAGTCGGTGCCTCAAAAAATGTTTTGCTCGAACGAGATTGACCTGTCATTCGTGCGACACGTCTATCTCGCTCGAATGAGCAGAGACGTTGTTTGAACGAAGCGCGTGTCAGTTTGACTTTTTTTAAAAATGTTTCTTCCAAAAGAGATCCAATTAAGTCAAACTCTTTTTCGAGTTTATCAGAATAAAACGTAGTGTAAACATTTAAAACACTTTTAAAAACATTTTAAAACATTTTCCTTATAAAAATTCATCCTTATCCTTTTATAAAAATGATTTCGAGCTCCATTAATTATATGCATTCATACCTGTGTGATCTCGGAATGCAATTAACTTGAAGACAAATAAACTTGCACCAATTAAACTTTGGTATGTGTTGATGTAAATAATTAGATTATCTCTAATTATTTAATCACAGATAAAAATAAATAAGACAACAGATTTTTAAAGTGGTTCAGCCTTGAGAGAAGGGCCTACATCCACTATTTTATTATTGCTGACTGTTTGGGAATTCTCGATTACAGTTTTTTACCAAGAAATTCCGAGTCTCCTTACAATGAGGATGATACAATGTATTTATAACCCTCAGGCTGTAAATGTGAAAGGGTAATACATAGCTATCCAATAGGCGTATACATCTGTATGATAATAACGAGCATGCTCTGTACGAGATGCAGTTCGAACCGCCTAAGCTGCTCGGACCGCCTAAGTAGCTCGGTATTCATGACTTGCTCGGTATAGTAAAGTTCCTCGGAGAGCACCTGTTGCTCGGAGTGCCTGAGTTGGTCGGGGAGGTTGAGTTCCTCGAAGTCAAGGTGTTGTTCAGAAATGTTTGTAAGTTCTATGTAGATTGACACGTGTCTTCACTTAACTGATCCACATCAACAGACTAAATTTGGTATCAACAGAAGCCCCCAATGTTTCAAAGTTCGAGGTTGAGGAGTGTGGAACATTCTTCTTGAAATATGACGGGATTAAATAGTCATCTGGAATTTTAGGAGTGTTTTCCTTGTATTTAATTTTCCTTTCGAATTTATAGAATCAGACTTTTTGAATTTTTCCCACTGCTTTGGTCTCCGTGCCTTTTTTTCCTTTTAGCCGCCGGTAGCGCAAATGTCTTTCTTTGTAATCATTATTTTTACCCCTTCCCAAGGTAAGGTATTTAAGCGTTGCAGAAAATCCTATCGTCTCTTACTTTTTCAAATCTGTATCTTTGATCTCTCCATTTCTTCTCCATCTTGTGCGTCCATTCCTTCCATCGTTCATTATCAACTGATTCTACCCTTCCTCTGTCAGATCTTCTTCCTTGTCTTTTATTTTCTTTGTTCATCATGATTTACCTTATTGAGTCGCTTGATAAATTTCGTTTTGATTTTTCTATTCCTTCCTAGGTCATTTTAGAAGAACTTTCTGGTCCTTCTGATTATTTTTGTTTGGCTGAGGGACATTGGTTCTCCAGTCTCTTTGTATCCGAATGTGGCTTTTCTTTCCCTCCAAACCCTTGTGTTTGGAGTTTTGTCAATATTTTGATGTAGTACCTGCAAAAATAGCCCCTAATACATGGAGAATAGTTAATGGAGTCCATAAGTTAAATCAGATTCATGGAACCCATTTAGGAATTCCAGAGATTATGTTTTGCTATAAATGGGCTGCCAGTGGTAGTACTTTTTATTTAAAAACTAGGTTTTTAAATAGGGCTTTAGTTGTCCGTCTCCCAGATGCCAACAGGGATTATTTCGAGCATGAGGTTGTTATGAAAAATTGGCAACATGCTCCATTAACTGAAAACGACGTATATCAGGGTCCTAGATGCCCTCCTTATGGCAATGGGATAGGTTTTTTTTATTTTATTTAGTTTTTGAAATCATGTTTTCTTTATATTCGATAAAATGCGTCACTGATATTTTGATTTTTATTTATTTGCAGTTGACAGTAAAAGAAGGTCTCCAAAGGAGACATAAGTTAATTTAAAGCATCTGAAACTTATCTGGGGTTTGCATCAAACTGTTGATAACGAACATATCAGATCAGCCTCGTACTTGTTGCAGTACAAGAGTTACACCTCGTCTTTCACTGCTCGTCCAGTGATAAGTAACATAGAACCAGCACCAGTTTCTGAAGGTTCTTCTCTTGAGTCGCATATTCCCCTTAGTGACAGAATGATGAGAAGAAGAGCTCCTGCCCTCTTCGATAAGTCTGCCTCTACTGCTGGAGAGGCAAAGAAAAGTAAGCAGGATGTCCCAGAAGAAGGGACAAGACAAGTTGAGGCACCTCTTCCAGCTTTTACTAAGAAGGTTGTCGAGAAGCCCCCTGTGGCTCCAAGCAAGATTGCATCTGTTTCCCCTCCAGGCGAGGTTATAGTTATATTACCGACCAAGATGACATCCTTGGTCAAAAATGTTCCTGCTCCCACGAGGAAGTTGAAGAAAAGCTCCTCGGATAAAGTGGCTGAATTCATTTCTCAGCCTCTAACTGCTGGAAGTGGTGTTCCCACTTTCGTTGCTCCGAGCTCTGCCATGAGCTCTGTAAAGTCCCGGATTATCCCCAAAATCCAAGGTCTTGAAGACACTCCTTCCCGGGATAGGGTTACCACCTTGGCAGCTCAATATATTACCTCAGTAAGTACTAATAATCTAAACTTTCACTTTTTAATATTATGTACTTGCACTGACTTACAATTGTTTTCTTTTTCCAGTTGGTAACTTGATTCAACACCATTTTGAAAAACGATGAAGCTATTAAATCTTGGAGCTCCTCGTCAGGTGTGGAGGAAGCTCTTGTAGGTCTGACACGGTCATTAAAGGATTCTCATCAGACGTATAATGAAGATAAAACTGCTTGGGAAAAGCAATTAAAAGCTATTGAGCAAGAGAAAGGGAAAGCTGTGGAGGCCTCTCAGGAGTTGGAGAGGAAAATTAAAGAATGTGAGAAGAAGAATACTGAGCTTGAGGAAAAGCTCAAAAATGCTGAAGAGCTTGAGACCAAGCTTAAAGCTGCTGAAGAGGAGTTAGGAAAACTCCGTGAAGTGGATCACCAGAGGGAAGAGGCAGAAAAGAAATTAAAAGCTACCGAGGAGCTCATGACTGAGAGGATTTCCTCAGAGAAGGCGAAGAGGAAACTTGCCGTTAAGAAGTCCTTCAGTACTGGCTGGGACAAGGGTTGGAATAAGGGTTTGGCTGCCATGATCTCACAAATGGAGTATGGCAGCCTTAAATATTTCAGGGATGGTTGGGTGGCTGCTTTGAAAGAGATGAATGTCGATGAGAACTCCGACCTATTTCAATGACACATTCCTGGCCCCCCTCCTTCTCCCGGGGAAGAAGAAGAAGATGAAGCTTCTTCCGAGGAATCCTCAATGGTGATCGGAGATCAGACTTCTCATCCTTCAGTTGTCCAGACCTCCTGTGAGCAACTTCAACAAACCATCATTTCAATCGAGAAATTTCTAACACCCTCCGAGCAACCTACCTCTTCGTCCCAGCCTCCCGAGAAAGTTTTAGGAGACAAGGAGAAGGTGTAGAGTTGTTCGGACTTTTTCTCTTTACTTTTTTGTTAAATGTAACTCTGGGCTATGTACTTCTGTTATGATATAATAAAATTTGAAGTTTTTGGTTGTGCAACTAAGCTCCCTTTTTCTTGCTCTGCTTTTATTCTTCTTGCTCTGTCTGCATTTTATTGATTCTTTCTATCTCTTTTCTTTACTAGTTTATGGCTAGAATGGAACTCTTGTCAGCCCATGATACAGAGCTGATGAAAAAATGTAATGACTACTTCAAGGCTAGCCATGCTAACTTGAATGAAGCTCAAATCGTTGATATCCTTAGTCCAGACACTTCTGAGCGAGCAGTAAAAGCCTACCAGTATTTGAAATGCTTGCTCGACCGTGCAGTAGCCAACAATGTAGCATATTATGAGATGATTGAAGACCTCCAGGGTACTCTTGAGGAATTTCAACAACAATACAAGGAGTCTACAACCCTTTTGCATCAGGGATATGAGAAGAAATATCAGCAACTCAGTGCTGATAAGGGATATGATAAGTTGTTTGCTGCTTACGATATAAAGGAAAGGACTTTGAAGACTGAGGTTGAAGAGCATAGGCAGATCGCCAAATTGTTAGAGCAGGAAAATAATAATTTACGAGGAGAGATATCTCAGCTGAAATCTACAGCCTCTACCTCAGGAGCCTTGGTTCCTGTCAACGATGAAGGTTTTTGTTTTTTGGAGGTTGAAAATGCCAATCTGAGAGACGAATTGGAAACCTTGAAGAGAACTGGTCCTTCTACCTCTACTCGCGAATGAGCAAGAGCTTCTCGGGGACGAGCAAGGGCTGCTCGAATTACTATTGAAGAAGACAGAACATAGGCAGCCTTGGAGAATCAAGCATTCCAGTTGATGGCGAAGAATCAAGCATTAGCTGAGATGTCCAAGAAGATTCTGAATCTGGATGAGCAGCTTTCTACACAAAAGTCTGCCTGGGAGAGTAAAGAACTTTTAACGAAGAACCTCCACGAGCAATTGGAGAGGTTAACCTATCAATTCCACAAGTAGCCTAGAGAGTTTTGTATGGATGGTTATAATGAATCCCTCTACCATCTAGATGATCGGATCCATAATGCAAATAATGAGGGCTACAAGCAAGGATGGCTGAATGCCTTGGGTGTACTGCAGTTGGAACATGGTTACTATTTGTGGGATTACTATGACCCTGGGTTTCTCGAGTTACCGGTGCCACCTTTCAAATTGAATATGAGCTGGAATCCTGCTCGGGACATTCCTCAATGTCTGATTTCAAAGTATCTCGGTGACTACAGTCTTCATTCCAATTTCAAGATATCTCGCCCTGAACACCTACTTGATCGACCCTCAGTAATGAATGTCAGGATGCTCAGAGACCTGAACTTCATAAATTCTCCCTATGCCTTAGATGATCCTCCTTCTGGAGTAGAGCCTGTTTCAAAGGTAGAAGGGAAGAAACCAATAGAATAGGATTTTTGATGTAATAATTTCTCATATAATATGTATTTCGTTTCTCAATGTATTTTGTTCTGGATTTAATGAAAAACTTCTAGTTTTCTTTGCAATCTTAATTGTTATTATCTTTGGAAATATTTTGTAAGACATTTCTAATGAATGTGCATGTATATCTGTTGAAAAGATAAAGATATTATTGCTAACTATCTGAATTGATGATAATAATCTGACGACCAAGCATAGTTAGTGATATTTTGTTTCTCGACCAAATTTGGTGGTAATCTAAAATGTCATAAGTATAAAAAATTTATCACTTTTTAATTTAAAGCTGATTCGTATCTAATATTGTATATTTCCGCCCGTTATCCTTATGCATTCTAGCTCTTTTACGGTCCTAAATGCTTATAATTATGCTCATTAACCAGACAACCTTGGAGTTGGATAGATACATGTTTTGCAGGGGTTATTTGTGCTTTTGTAGGTATTGGAACGCTAAAAGTGAGGATCCGTTGCATTTCGGAGAAGTTTCGTCGCTGGACGCTACTTCAAGGGCTTTTTAGTGAATTCATATTTCTTATTCGGCTCTTGGAAATTCCACGGATGCGTAGTTCATTGAGTTAGCATCGCGTGGCCGCAAACGGTGCGTCGTTTGGAGTTCGGACGAAGAAGCTAGGCTCGTTTCCGTAATGGACCTTTTCCCCCTCATCATGGACCAAATGCAGGCTGAAAACAGAGTACCGGTCGACCGCGTACAAGGGACCGGTCGACCGCGGTTTCACTTTTGCCGTAGGAAGGAGACAGTATGCTTTGGCTTAAGGGACCGTTCGACCGCGCTCCTGCGACCGGTCGACCGGTAGTGCCAGATATTTTGGGCTCTTTCCTCTTTCTTTCCTTTTTCCCTTTTCTTTTCCCACTTACTATATAAAGGTTTTTTGTTGTAATAATCAAAAATCCAGTAGATACACACGATTTTAGGTTAGTTTAGCTTAGGGTTTGGGGTTTTTGCTTGGTTCTTCTTCATTTCTCTTTGGTTTGACACCCCATTTGGATTGTAAGTTGACTATTCATCTCCCCTACCATTTTAATATAGTTTGTATTTCTTCATTTCTTGCTTTCTAGTTAATTTACAAGCTTTCTAATTTAGGTTTTCTTGCTGTATTTACATGCTTTGATTTACACGCTTTCTAGTATAGATTTACTGCGTTTATTTACCGCTTTCCATTTATCGCGTTTTTAACATGCTTTCTAGGTAATTTAAATTAGGTTGTGTTTGAATTGAACTCACTCGAGTTGACGCGTTACTTTGCTTTGGTGATGGAGTTTACGGGTCTATTTCGGGTGCGTTGTCCTAGTTATTACGCCTAGGAGATTTGACGGGGCATATCATGTATGTCCCGTGCTTACGACCTTTCGTGCGTAATTTCCGGTATATTTGTTGACGCCAAAATCTTATTAGGCTTTTATGACGATTTAGGGCGTAACAACCCTTGATTTAATTAACTGTCGAAACGAGATGCATTTGTAATAACTCGTCGACCCATGTGACCATTTTATACAAATTAACTCGGGTGAGGGATATTCGATGCAACCTATAGTCTTACTCGCTTTCATAATCTAGTTTCAATACCATTGCCTAGAATAATCTTTTCCTTTATGCATCTTTTCTTTTAGTTTGTAATCATCTTTTACACTTTTATTTCGGAGTATTAAATCACTTAAATTCTAACAACTTGTCCCTGTGGATTCTCGATACCCGACTTACCGCTCTACTTGCCCCGCAAGTGTAGTTGTAACTTAGGTTTTTGTATTGAGTTGGCGAAACGAAAACAACGATTAGCGTCTTTACACGCGCTACTTTTCGCACTCGATCAGAAGCCCTGAAATGACTTTCGTTTGTTTGACCAACTGTTTTTGACCAACCGAAGTTGGTGGTTTTTTATTCCCGACCAACCTTAGTTGGTAGATTTTTATTCCCGACTAACTTTAGTTGGTAAATTTTCTTCCCAACCAACCGTAGTTTGTATTTCTGGAAAATTTTTCATTCCCGACCAACTATTGTTGGTGGATTTTCTTCCCAACCAACCGTAGTTGGTATTTCTGGGAAATTTTTTATTCCCAACCAACTATAGTTGGTGTATTTTCTTCCCAACCAACCGTAGTTGGTATTTCTGGGAAATTTTTTATTCCCGACCAACTATAGTTGGTGGATTTTCTTCCCAACCAACCGTAGTTGGTATTTCTGGGAAATTTTTTATTCCCGACCAACTATAGTTGGTGGATTTTCTTCCCAACCAACCGTAGTTGGTATTTCAAGAAATTTTTTTATTCCCGACCAACTATAGTTGGTGGATTTTCTTCCCAACCAACCGTAGTTGGTATTTCTGGAAATTTTTTTATTCCCGACCAACTATAGTTGGTGGATTTTCTTCCCAACCAACCATAGTTGGTATTAGTTGGTATTTATGGGCTTGATGCATAGTGTGTAGCACTAATACTCCAAAAAATTTTCAACAAAAGGATAGAATTGGGCGAAATATCCAAAACTTTATTCATATCGAAGAAAACTGCATTACATAATTATTAAATTACTGATAATATTTGCGCAGATGCTCTGCGTTCCATGCATTCTTAAACTCCTCTCCTTCTAAGGTTTCGATTCTATACGTCCCTGGTCGAATAACCTCTGTTACTCTATAGGGCCCATGCCAATTAGCTTCCAATTTGTTGTGCTTTTGAATTACTTTCTTTAGCACATAGTCTCCTTCTTTCAGTTCATATTTCTTTACTCTCTTATTGTAGAACAGAGCTGTTCGTTGCTGGTATGCAGCGTTTTTGATTGCTGCCTCTTCTCTAACTTCCTCGAGCATATCCAAATCTAATCTTCTCATCAAGTCACTGATAGGAGAATTGAAATTCATCACCCTGTGTGTGGGGAGACCCAGCTCGGCAGGTATAACAGCTTCACTTCCAAATGCTAGCATATATGGAGATTCTCCTGTGGTTGCTCGTGGAGTAGTACGATAAGCCCATAGTATAGAATAAAGCTCGTTGATCCAATTTGCCTTTGCATCATTTAATCTTTTCTTCAAGACATTCAGCAGCGTTCTGTTTGTCACTTCAGTTTGTCCATTGCTTTGAGGGTGGCCTGGTGCAGAGTGGGTTTTCAATATGTTCGACTGATGACAATACGCAGTAAACTCCTCGTTGTCGAATTGGGTTCCATGGTCTGTGATGAATGCATGAGGAAGACCATATCTACAAATTATGTTCTTCCATATAAATTGATACACTTTGTCATATGTCATATCGATAAGGGGCTCAGCTTCCACCCACTTAGTAAAATAATCCACTACGATGACGAGATATTTAAACCTTCCTCTGGTCGTTGGAAGTGGCCCGACCAAGTCAATTCCCCACATGGCAAATGGCCAAGGGGAAGTAATGGGTGTCAATAATGCTTGGGGAGTTCTTCGGATAGTGGAGAAGCGTTGACATATGTCACATTTTTTAGCATAGGCTATGCAATCAACCCTCATTATCGGCCAATAATATCCCTGCGTCATTATCCTTTGCAGAAGTGTCCGACCTGCTACATGGGCTCCAAAAGACCCTTCATGGACTTCTTCGATCAAGTCTTTCACCTCGGTGGGATGTACACATCTCTGCAAGCCAGCTATAATTCCTCGTCTATATAGAACACTATTGGTCAATACATAACGAGCAGCTTTAAACTTCAGTTTCTTGGCTGCGAGTTTGTTAGTTGGTAATTTCCCTTCCTCAATATATGCCCTGATGGTATCCATCCAAGATGGCTCTAAATCAAGGGTAATAAAAGTCATCATCAGATCTTCATCTATGCTCCAACTAGCCAAGACTTCTATTGGGATTGTTCTTCATAGCTCGGTGCGTGTGGCTAAAGCTAATCGAGCTAAGGCATCTGCTCTGGCATTCTCCAATCTTGGTATTCTAATTATCTGCACTGCCATCAGACTTGATAAAATCTCCATCGCTTTTTCATGATACCTGATCATTAATTCTCCTTTGGCTGCATATACTCCCAACATTTGATTTACAATCAACTGTGAGTCACTGAATACAATAAGTTGCTCTGCCCCCATGGTTTTTGCCAAATTAAGACTTGTAATCATAGCTTCATATTCAGCCTCATTATTAGAAGCTTTAAATTGAAAGCGCAGAGAATACTCCACATCGACCTCATCCGGGCTGTTCAAAACAATCCCTGCCCCACAGTCTGTAGTGCAAGATGATCCATCCACATATAGATTCCATATAGGTACCTTGTCTTCAAATTTTTCATCGAATAGAGTTCCTCGGTGGAATATTTACTGCTTCCTTTTATCCTCCTCTAGCACTTCTTTCTGCTCGTCGACCATCTTCTCTTGCTCGTCGACCAACTTCTCTTGCTCATTGACCAATTTCTTTTGTTCGTCGACCAACGTAAGTTGATGGAGGTTTAAATTCGATGATCCTGTAACATCCACAGGTTGGTCGATATTCAGCTTTTGCTCCTCGTGCGTGTCAGGATAGGTGAAATCTGCTATAAAGTCTGCTACTGCTTGCCCTTTAAGTGACGATCTAGGCTCATAAATTATGTCATATTCACCAAGTTCTACTGCTCAGTACATCAATCATCCTGACTTTTCCGGTTTATGAAGAGCCTGCCTCAACGGCATATCCGTGTACACAACTATGGTATGAGCTTGGAAGTATGGCCTCATCCTTCTACTCTCTTCGATCAAAGCTAGCGCCAACTTTTCTAGTCTTTGATATCTTATCTCTGCTCCTCGGAAGGCTTTACTAGTGTAATAGATTGGTTTTTGTAATCCATCCTTCGTTCTTATCAATGTCGAGCTAACTGCATTCTCCGACACTGCCAAATACAAGTACAATCTTTCCCCCATCACTGGCCTAGATAACAGTGGAGGTGCTCCCAGATATTTCTTCAATTCTTGAAAAGTCTTCTCGCATTCGTCATTCCATTCAAATGTTTTTCGGAGTGTTTTGAAAAATGGGAGGCATCTATCTGTTGCTCGTGATATAAATCTATTAAGTGCTGTAACTCGACCAGTGAGACTTTGTACTTCCTTCTTCGTCGTTGGAGATTGTAGTCCCAATAGAGCCTTGATCTTTTCTGGGTTTGCTTCTATTCCTCGTTGGTTGACAATATACCCGAGGAACATGCCTTCTTGTACTCCGAATATGCACTTGGTGGGATTCAGCTTCATTTGATATTAATCTAGTTGATCAAAGGTCTGGCCTAAGTCAATTAGATGGTCAGTAGCTCTCTTGCTCTTCGTAAGCATATCATAAACATAAACTTCCATATTTCAACTGATTTGTTCTGCAAATACCTTGTTCATCAGCCATTGATGTGCTGCACCTGCATTTTTCAAACCAAAAGGCATAACATTATAACAATAAGTTCCCCTAGCGGTAATGAAAGAGGTACTCTCCCTGTCTTCAGGTTTCATTTTAATCTGGTTATAATTAGAATAAGCATCCATGAAGCTCAACAACTCGTGTCCCGAGGTAGCATCCACTAATTGATCAATTCGGGGCAAACAAAAATGATCCGTTGGGCATGCCTTGTTAAGGTCGGTAAAGTCTACACACATCCTCCACTTGTTGTTTTTCTTCTTTACCATTACTACATTTACCAAACAGTTTGGATATTTGACATCGTCAATAAAGCAAGCTTTCTGGAGCTTCTCGACCTCCTCTTGTATGGCTTGGTTCATCTCGGGGCTGAACACTCTTCGTCTCTGCTTCACTGGCTTGATCTCCTTATTCACATTGAGCTCGTGACATTAGAAATTTGGGTCTATTCCTGGCATATCCTCATGACTCCAAGAAAAAGTTTGTTTTCTGCTTTTTAGGAAAACTATCAATTCCTGTTTTAGTGAGGCATCTAACGACGAACCTATTTGAGTTTTTTGTTCCGGGTGCTCGTCGTCCAAAATGATATTTTCAGTAGCTTCCACCACTTGACCTTTCATGAGCTGCGATTAATCTCTAGGATCCAATGTTTCAATCTCTGTACCTTCATCCACTTGGTAGGTCGTAGTCTTTTTCCTAGATTCCTCCAGTTCTTCTTGCTCGGCAGATGAGTAATAACATTCCCGAGCAACTTTTTGGTCACCCTTTACAACTCCTACTCCAAAATTAGTTGGAAACTTCAGACATTGATGTAAAGTAGATGGTACTGCTTCGAACTTCTTCAAACCTACCCTTCCCATGATGATATTATAAGCTGACTGGACATTCTTATCCATCACAAAGAAACGTACTCTTTCTGTTTGACAAGGAGGCCATGTACCGATGAACATATCCAACTTGTTCGTCCCAAGTGGAAAGACTTTCTCGCCAGTAAACCCGAGGAGGGGCCTGTGATAAGGTTCCAACTGAGACAACTTTAGATTTAAACTATCGAAGCATGAGTAAAACATGATATCCGCCAAGCTACCATTATCCACCAGTACTCTTGAAATTATTACTTCCTTCATCCTCATTTTGATCACCAGTGGATCATCATGAGGATATAGTACACTTGCGTGGTAGTTCTTGGAGAAACCAATGACCAATTTTTCTTTGTTCACCTTCCTCGGGCGATCATCCTCTACTAGATTTATTCGCTGAATGTATGAACAAGCTTGATCTTCATTGAGGTAAGCTTTCCTTTCCGCATTAAGGTCCCCACCTCCTGCATCTCCACCTGTAATAACGTTACAATCAAATGATCCAAAACGAATTGAAAATACCTCACGTTCTGGCTGTCTTGGTCTCTTAGGGAGGTCGGGGTCGTCTTCTGGATCATCTTCATGATCTATTTTCTTGTTTTCTTCTGCTCGACGAGGAGATATAGACCTCTGTCTTACTCGGTCATTGCTTTTTCTTTCATTTCTTCGATCAACATACTTGGCCAGCTTTCCTCATCTGATAAGTGCTTCGATTTCATTCTGGAGAGCTATGCAATTTTTGGTCGTGTGACCATGGTCTTTATGGAACTCACAATATTTGGCCTTATTCCTCTTGTTAGGATCAGACTTCATTTTCTCAGGCCAGTTTAGTTCCTCGCTGTTCTTGATCTCTTCCAGGACATGGTTTATGTCTACTTTCAAAGGAGTACAATTTTCAAATTTCTTCAATATTTCCCATGATGGCTTTACTTTTGACTGCTTATCACCACCATTGTTCTTATGTTCTTTCTTTTTAGCCTTTCCAACCTCCACCTTGGTCTCTTTGGTGTCCATGTTCTTCTTCGCAGCCATAGCCTCCTCGGCATTCATGATCTTGGCCGCTTTTGCCATTAATTCTGACATGGTTCTGGGTGGGTCTTTGGCCAAAGAATATTACAATTTATTGGGCAACAGTCCACTCATCAAAGCAGTAATTGCTGTCTTTTCCTCGTAATCAATAACTTCGAGCATCTCATTATTGAAACGAGTTATGTAATCCCTGGTGCTCTCACCTGTTTTTTGTCTAACACTTAACAAATGTGCCACTCGTTTAACTGGTTTTTCTCTAAACTAGAAATTTCCAATGAAGAGCTCGGCCAGTTGAAAGAAAGTTGAAATCTTCCCCCGAGGAAGATTATTATGCCATATTTGTGCAGATCCGATAAGAGTTCCCGAAAATGCCCTGCATCTCATCTCATCTAGCACGACATAGATGTCAGCAGCAGCTTGGTATTGTTCTATATGAAGGACATGGTCAATTTTTCCATCATATTTAGGGGTCACAACAGGTGCTTGAATTTCGATGGTGTGGGAAAATCCACAATTGCCTGTATAAAAGGCGTCCTTTGGATAAAAGTTCTTTGTAGAGGATTCTTAGCCTTAACCATTTCCCCTAGTTTATCCTCTAACCTTTGAATAGAGCCTTTCCATGCATCCTTTCCCTCCTCGGGCCTATTGGTTCAAACAATTGATCGTGTTGAAGTCGCTTACTGGGATCTATCTTGTCGAGCAACTGGTTGTGATTGGGCAGAACCCTCTCTTAGACCAGATGGTCGTCGAAATTTTCTCGACACAGCCTTAGGAGGACTTTTATTCTTCCTAGGGCCCAATCGATAAAAAGGAGAGATCCTACTTAATCTCTCCAATTCACTAGTCCTTTCTGGAGAGAGAGTGATGTGTTGTTCAGTATCTGTGGCTCGTACTGACGAAGTTCGACCCGATTGATAAGAAAAATTAGCAGATTTCTCAATGCGATATGAATCGCTTTGCCTAATATGCGAAGAAACTAAACGGGTATTTCTTTGAACACTTCGTTGTCCTGAATGGGTCGGCGCTCCACCTTGGATAGTTTGCATGAGTTATCTCATAGTCTCTTGCATAGCCATCTGGCCTTGAGCCAAATTGTCCATAATTCTAGCCAGATCTTGGACATTTGGAGGAGCAGATGGATTCGGGGGGTTTCAACCGTTTCGATTACTGGATTCAGGATTATCAGCCATTGGTGATAAATTGTTTTGGTGAAAAACGAGAATTTCAGTCGTTTCCCACAGACGGCGCCAATCTGTTGATGTAAAAAATTAGATTATCTCTAATTATTTAATCACAGATAAAAAATAAATAAGATAAGAGATTTTTAAAGTGGTTCAACCTTGAGAGAAGGGCCTACGTCCACTATTTTATTATTGCTGACTGTTTGGGAATTCTCGATTACAGGTTTTTACCAAGAAATTCCGAGTCTCCTTACAATGAGGATGATACAATGTATTTATAGCCCTCAGGCAGTAAATGTGAAAGGGCAATACATAGCTGTCCAATAGGCATATACATCTGTATGATAGTAATGAGCATTTAATGCGCAGTCGATTTCTTGATTATCCGATCATTAATGCTCTATACGAGATGCAGCTCGGACCGCCTAAGTAGCTCGGTATTCATGAGTTGCTCGGTACAGTAATGTTCCTCGGAGAGCACCAGTTGCTCGGAGTGTCTAAGTTGGTCGGGGAGGTTGAGTTCCTCGAAGTCAAGGTGTTGTTCAGAAATGTTTGTAAGTGCCATGTAGATTGACACGTGTCTTCACTTAACTGATCCACGTCAGTAGACTAAATTTGGTATCAATAGTATGATTAATTCTTTGAAGCTTTGCCGCAACATCTTCAATTTCTTCAATACGTCATAAACCAAGTGGGATCGTGACAAAATAAAATCTCCCTATGATATATTACAAACACAGTTTTGTTCACGAAATTAATTCAAAATAATACAGGGACTCAATTGGAAATTTATGTCCTTACAACTTGTTCATACAAAACTCATTTGAGTTATAGGTTAAGTTATTTGCCCTTCAAACCTATGATGTATGATTGAAGATCAAATAAAAAAGCTAAAGTGAGATCGAGGATATATTGGGTTACATGTTGAGTTTTTATCTTTAACATTCGAGGGATCTCAATGAAGGTATGAATACATATATTTTTTTGATCTCTGGATTTAGTTTGGGTTTTGTTTTATAAATTGTCCGAGATTTTTTCGTAAAATGTAGTTTAAAAAGAAAAATATTTTTCTATATTTATTTCGTTCGAATGAATTTTGTAAGAGCAATTTTTCTGTCATTGTTCATAGCATAGCTTTTGGCTTGTTTGACGTATCCCGTTACAAATTGTTATGCACCGTTAAGACGAACTGAACTCAAGCATCTCCAAGTTTGAAGACTTGCCAACATCCCAAAAGGTATAAAATGATTTAGAGCTTGAATTAATTCTTGGAATCATATTTGGGATGTTTAATTTTTATCAAAACACCAACATGATTGTTTTACATAGTAAAAATATGTTTTTAGAAGACTTGTAGGTGGAGTTTTTATAAATGGGAAAGTTTCATTTATGTCGTTCAAACGACATCTCAATGTCATTCAAACAACATCCCAATGTCATTCAAACAACATGCCTTTGTCATTCTAACGATATGCAATGTCGCTTCTAACGACATCTCCGATCGCTTCTAACGACATGCAATATTGCTTCTAACGACATCTCCTATCGCTTCTAACGAATTTAGGATGTTGTTTGAACGACCCCACGGACTCAATTTTTTTATAAATACCTAATTACGAGCGTCATAGTTGTTCCTTAGAGATTTTTAAGGAATAGCGCGTTATCCTTGTGGGGGATCAAGTAGTTTGTAAGTCGACTCTCTTATAAATTTCTAGGTGAATAAAGGTTTTACCCGAAAGTTTTTTTTTCTTGAAACTTGGCTTTGTCGTATTTGTGTGGTTTGATCTATCTGTTTTATCACCATTGATGCATGCGTAGGATAATAAGATAAAATCAATTTAAAATTCGCTTCCGCATATTTAAAATTGGTATTGTAATCTTTGATAGAAACCACCCATTTCGATTATTTTTGCATTTACTAGTTGGTATTAGAGTGTCATTAAGAACCGTGTCATTAAGAAAATTCTTAGGCCTTTGCCTAGTAGGTTTGATGCGAAAGTGACTATTTTAAACTCCTTGGGTAAGTTAGAGTCGACGAAACTAGAAGAAATTGTAGGTGACTTACAAAATTATGAAATCAACATGATTACCTCCAAGCAAGTGTCTGAGAAAGAAAAGGGTATTGCTTTCAAAACTCGAAAGGAGGAAATTAAAGTTTTGGATTGCGATTTCGATTTTGAGGATGTTGCTTTGTTGGAAAAGAAATTAAAAAAATTTATTAAATTTCAAAAGAAATCAAAAGATGCCAAGAAGTTTGAAAAATTCAAGAACAACAAAGTTGATCCCACCTTTAAGGATATGTTTGAAAAGCCTAAGAGAGATGAGTCGGATAAGTGTTTTGGGTGTGAGGGGTACGGTCACAAAGTTAAGGAGTGTCCCACTAGACTTAAGAAAGAGGGCAAGAAACCCATTGTTTATAGTGCCACCTTAAGTGATAGTGATCCGAAAAATGGAGAGAGTTCCCCCATTGAGCGTAACTTTGTTGCGTTTATGGGATGTCATGTGAGCAATGATACTTCCGAGGAGGTTTTGATTGAATCCCATGTTATTGAGGGAGAAGAGAGTTACGATGAGGAGGTAGATGTGAAAGAATTTCAAGTTGCATTTAATGAGTTGTATGCCGAAACGGTTAAGGTGAAAAAGGAAAATGCAAAATTACAAGCTAAGTTGAATGAGCGTGCCATTGAAAATAATGATAGTTTGATTGAGGATATTAGGGCATGAGAGAATATTCTTAGGAAGAAATTAGAGTATGTCGAGGGTGAGAGAGATAATCTCCATGGTTTGATGGAGTCTTTGAAAAATGAAATTTTAGAGTTTGAGTCATCTAAGTGTCTACTTGAGTCTAGGATTCATGAGTTGAAGGAGAGATTGAGAGACTCATCCAGAGTTAAGTTTGATTTTGAGGCTAGGTCAGAGAAGTTAGATAAGATCTTAGGCACTGTCCAAATTAAAGGAGATAGGGGTGGTATAGGTTTTGATGAGAGAACTGTTCCCATTCCCCCCACACGTGTGAGAAACACTAGGAAGTTTAGAAAAGGTCCACATATAGGTAATCATTCCCACCATCGCTACACTTGCATGTTTTGTGGTAGGAAAGGTCACCTTAGGGGTTATTGTTACGACCTTAGATAAGCTCCTAGGAAGTTTAGAAATAAAGTTTCCCCTGTTCCCAAAACCCCCATGTGTCATTTTACACCTACTTGGGTTAGGAAATTTGGATTTAGTGGCTTTAGGAATAAAACTTCATAATTCTTGTCTGGGTGCACTTGATTCTTCCCATGCTAAATCTCTTGGATGATAGTGTTGCCTTGTTTGTCATATGCTAGTTTGCTTCATGATATATTCATTGCTAGTGTAATGACTTGTGTATCATTTTGTCTTATAGTTTTTCATTTGTTTGAGTCCTATTGAAAAAATACAAAAAGATTTTGGTTTTGAGAAAACTTTTGAAAGCCAAAAAAGATTTTTCTTTTATTTGAGTCAAAATATGTTTGAAATGCCAAAAAGATTTTCGATTTTTGTTTTTGAGTTTACATGTTTGATGTGGCATATTGGTGTGCTTGGACCCCCATCGTTTCATATCCATGTGGCTAGGACATTTGGTCATTATTATCGATGCTTAGAATGATCTTAACCATTATTTATATGGGGTAGTTTCGAAGTTGATATGCGTTTTGTTTTGACTTTGTAAATATTCCATCATTGCACACATGCACGAGTTTATATGGATGTTTGACTTCTCTTGCATATTTGAATTTGGTGAGGAGTTCTTATTTCAATCTTGTCATCTATGCGTAAGTAGACTTAAGGAGAAGTGTGCATGTAAGAACCGTTTACCGTGAGGATTAGAATTGGTACCTTATTGAAAAAATGATGAGTTATTCACGGGAAAGGGCTGCGAGAGTTAAAAATTAACTCGTCGTGAAAGCCACCGTTTAAAAGAGCCCAAAAGAAAAAGTCAAAATGCTAAGAAAAGGGCCAATAAGATTTTCTCTAATTTGAGAATGCTAGAAACCTCAAAAGAACTTGAAAAAATATATATTTATGAGGGAGTTTGGTTGGAGAAAATTAAATGGGTTTGTACAACTAATCCTAATGTTGAAACATTACAATTTGACACTATTGTTTGTAGAATCGTCAAAATTATGGATTTGTGTACATGTAGTATGTTTTGTTCATTAAGCTCACATTTTAATTGTCATATGGCTATGATAATGTTTGATGATTTATCGCTATCAATTAGAGCTTCTTGATCATTTTAATGTGTTGGAATTATGACTCATTTGTTGTAGTTTCACGCCCATACATTCCATATCCATGTTTGAGCACATCGGTACCATGTTTGCATGTAACTCGGATTGTTAGTTTTTATGTGTTTTTGCATTTTGGGTAAAAAACTTACTGTTTTAGCACTGTTTTGCTCTTGTCAACCTCTTCTTGGCATTTTTTTCTGGAAATTTTTTCACTGGGAAAAAATATATGATATTTTTGGGAATCTGGGAAAGTTTGGCTGTCGCGAGAAGTCGTTCAGAAGACATTACCATATCGCGAGAAGCCTCGTTCGAGCGACGTCCTCATCTCCTTTGAGCAACGTACCTAACTCGTTTGAACGACAGTCTGGAAATTTTTGCTTCTGATTTGTTTGCAGTCCACTGGTTTATTTTGTGATATTTTTTTTGGTACTGCTGGAAGCTTTATGGTCTAACTGATTTATATGCATGTTTTATTGTCTCATATTGGAATTTTGCATATGATTCCGTTTATCACACCTGATTTGTTTGCTATATTCTTTGTGTGATTCCTTGGTTTACTAGCTACAGATTTGTCATCTATTGCTCATATTTAGTTGGTTGTTTCATGATTATCTAGTGATTTTTAATTTGTATATTCTCATGCTAGATACTTGATTGATTCATTTATCTTTTCACCGGATTGTCAATTCGAGACAAAAAGGGGGAGATATGTATGTGATGTAGGGGGAGATTTGCTAAGCATGTTTATTGAGATTTGATTTAAATGCTGTTTGATTACATATTTTACAAATTGGTATCATATTGTTGCTCAATTGTTTAACAAATGATTTTTTAGAGTTTATTCATATTAGTATCTATTGTAAAATTGGTATTACTTGGAAATATATATTGGTTTCATTTGTTCCTCCATACTTCACTGGGTATTTGTTTGTCTGTTTCATGTGTGTAGGTATGCTTCAACGATTCGAGATTTCAAGTCTACATCACATTCAGAAAGTTCATGCCTACCGGTGCTACATATACTAGTCCGTGTCTTGTAATTTTTGACTTTGGGTCTATGGGAAAGGATTTAGGCGTCATACCTCTTGATGTCCGTGCTTAGGCATTTCAGTGGTTTAGTTTTGTCCCAAAATAGTCAAAGGGGGAGATTTGTAAGGACATAAATTTCCAATTGAGTCCCTGTATTGTTTTGACTTAATTCCGTGAATAAAACTGTGTTTGTAACATGTCATAGGGAGATTTTATTTTGTCACGATCCCACTTGGTCTATAACGTATGAAGAAATTGAAGACATTGCAACAAATCTTCAAAGAATTAATCATGCCAAAGTTTAATTGGTGCAAGTTTATTCGTCTTCAAGTTATTTGCATTCCGAGATCACAGAGGTATGAATGCGTATAATTAATGGAGTTCGGAATTATTTTTATAAAAGATAAGGATGTAAGTTTATAAGGAAAAATATTTTAAAAGTGTTTTACACTTCGTTTTATTCTGATAAGCTAGAAAAAAAGTTTGACTTAATTGGATCTCCTTTGGAAGAAACGTTTTAAAAAAAAGTCGAACTGATACGTGCGTCGTTCAAACGACAACTCGGCTTTTTCGAGCGAGATGGCTATATCGCAGGAACGACTGGCCAATCTCGTTTGAGCGACACGTTTTTTGAGGCTCCTACTTAAAATCCAATTAAAAATGTGGTTTCATCAGAATTAAAGTGTGGTGAAATCAGGAAAACAGTTTTCAATCCAGTACGAGTTTTACACATGTTTTTCTAAGGTTTCAAAGCTTAAACACATCCTTAGAGTTTGAAAAGATCCGAGTTATCATTACTTTATGTTTATGTTATCTTGCTGCACTAAGAAGGTTTGTTCTATACTTGAACATCTGGGTTTTGCGGTAAAGAAAAGAGAAGGACTTCTTGTTCGACATCGTAGACGTATCAAAGCCATTCGGTGGACACCGAGACATACATGGACACGTGTGTTGTGGACGTGTATCGTGGAAGGACTTTCTGCGTGGGCACTGTGAGAGAAGTGGTTGAAGATCATAAGAGCGTCAAGACCCGTGGGGATTGAGTCATTGAGTGAGTCTTTTGTCTGTTCATTGTAATTCCACATTCATAGTGATTGTCTGGCTTGGGTAGTCCGAGGTTTTTTTCCCGTCTTGGGTTTTTCCTCGTACATCCTACATTGTGAGTATTCTTTACTTTAATTTACTTGCTTTAATCACTAGATGAAGGTTTAGGATTAATCAAGATAAAAATGGTTTAAAGTAAAAATTGGTTTTTCACAACTTGGTTTGGTGCACATTAAAAGTTAGATAATTTTTTGGTGAAAATTGGTTTGATTTGAAACACACTCGTGTAGGGCCACTCTCACATGAATTAGTTTGGAACCCTAGAAAGTTTTGTGTCTCTTTCATACACCTTGGTGGATAGGTTCTCCCTTGCTAACTTGTTTATGATACCTGCGAGGATTCACTGCTGAAGACGAAGGCTAAGGATAATTTAGAGGACTGCGGTCATGTGACTCTTGCGAGCATTATAGTTGTTCATTAGATATTTTTGAAGAATAGCACGTTATGCTTGTAGGCGATCAAGTAGTCTGTAAGTCATCTCTCTTATAAATTTATAAGTGAATAAAGGTTTTACCCGAAAGGTTTTTTTTTCTTGAAACTTGACCTTATCGTATTTGCGTGGTTTTATTTATCTGTTTTATCACCATAGATGCATGCGTAGGATAATAAGATAAAATTAATTTGAAATTCAATTCCACATATTTAAAGTTGGTATTTTAATCTTTGATAGAAATCCCCTGTTGCGATTATTTTTGCATTTACAAATTTCCTCTATTATTCAAACGAGATTCATATTTCGTTCGAGTGAGGTTGATTCTTCATCCAAATGAGTTTAGGGATCTCGTTTAAATAAGGTTCAAATGAACTTCAATTAACATCTGATTGTTTACAGAAGAATATCGCTCAAAGCCCTTTCGATCATTGTTCAGATGATAATAGCATTTCGTTCGAATGGACCTGTTTTTGGTTTGAATGAGAATGATAGTTTCATTTGAATGGAACTTGATTTGGGTTTGAATGAACTGGCTCGAAAAACATGTTGCGTCAAGAAATCTGTTTTCTATAAGTACTTAGGTCTGGCATTAGTTTTCCAAGAGGGCTTTTGTGAAAATGTTTTTGTAACTAATATATCTTGTGCCTCGCAAACCCTAGTTTACACCCAAGTTTGAGATTCAACGTCCCAATGTTTGTTTGAGATATCTTTTTTGTTTCACCATACGGATTTACTCTTTATAGTGTGAGCATTTCGAGCGGTGGAGGCCGTGTCTGTGTTGAATAGTGGCTGGACTAGTCACGAGACAGGTAATATTGGTGTGATACTGAGATGTGGGAACATGCTTGCATTGTGTGGCCATTGGAAAGCATATAACAATGGATAAGAATAAGGTTACAAGTAATGAGGAGTCGTATCTAGTCTTGAAGTCGTTGAATCTGTAAGCCTAAGTTGTTCTCGTAAACTGCCTATATCATAGTGGATTTGTGTGGTTGGGCTGTTCGAGGTTTTTCCCGTTGTGGATTTTCTTCGTACATCATCGTGTTATGATTTGATTATTTTATTTTTACTTATACTCACCTAGATGTATGCTTTGGTCAATACTAAAATTGGTAAAACTGTTTAACACAACACTTATGGTTTGTTTTGGTGCAAAGTTTATTAAAACTCCAAAACTTAAAAATTGGCGGTGTTTCTCTACAAACCCTAGTTTGAACTAGCTTTCTCATAGTGTCATCAAGATTATCAAAATCATAGATTGTCATGTTACACCAATGTGGGGTTAGGAAATCCGATTTAGAAGTGCTAAATGTTAGACTTGTTTACTCTTCACTACAGGAATATTGATTTTTCCCAGCATAAATTAAATGCCGAAAAAATCACTAAAAATGCCGGTAACGCTTTTTGCGGCACTTTTTGCGACATTTCTACAAGTGCTTCCTGTATAAAAATAATTTCCCAACATGTTGAAGGTTACAAGTGGTCTGGGATAACATGTGATGCTGAGCTGCCAAGATAAGTTCATTTGATGACAAAGTAATGTTGGTAAAAAATGTTATTTTATTGTCAAGCCGATCCTTAGAACCGGAGGGGTGGGTTTGTATGAAGTTACCAATACTGTGTTACCATCAGATGTCAGTTGTTTTAACCCTATTTTCCAGACATTTTCGGTGCTTGGATGTTTGCATATCACCATATTCGGGCGTAAAACAAGAATATTTCATGATAACAGCCTATGAATTTTTAGGTCATTCTTATGTAAACCTTGAAGATAATTCAATGGCTATAAAATTAGAAAGTTCAGAAGAAATACGAGACTTGTTGAATTTGAGAAAACTTAATGGGTTTCCTGTGTTTTGTCAACTTGGCAGGGATTATATAAGCCTGGTTGACTCTATGTCTGCTGCTTTAAATAATAGCTCTGCCACATCCCTTGATGCGTATATGGGTGGATGGCTATCGCCAACATCTCTCTGAAAAAAAAAGTCAGGTTTGAAAACGGGCTACAAGAATACATACGTTCATTAGAACATATTTCATTGAGTATCTTTTATTCATCAAATCGAGTTTTTACAGGTGGAACTTTCCCAAGAGCCAATATCATGTTAACATCCTCAAATTATTTGATTAAACAGATTGAGACAATCTATCAAAAGATCTACCGTGCTGTGTTACTGCAAGAAGTTATGAAGTAAGATCAATTTTCCTTCAGTGAAACCTTTGATATTATAAGTAACTGAATGGTTAAACCCGCGACATATAGGGTGAAGAACTCTCCTATCCACATTAGAGTGAATGCCAGCCGATTCATCCGTTTATTTTCACATCATCTTTTTGAGATCTTGGGAAGTCTATATGACCAAACCTATCGTGATATTAAACTAATCACTGCTCTGTGTGGGATCCATCATATCGAATTTCATGGACTAGCCCACATACCTGAGGAAATTATTCCATCGGTCCCCCTGATCAGTCATCTCCAAAGGACAGATTATCGATTTAAGTGGATTAGAAGGGCGGTGGTCCACTCCCTTTTGGTAGTAGCATTTATGAATCCTGATATAAATGAAATAAACTGTATTAGCCAATATCCTTACGTTATAGACGAATTACGGACCATGTTGAAGAATGCGACTCTAAACCAACTGGTTGTGTCAGATTCAACCTTGACAGTATGTTGGATTGCTTCTGAAAATGAGCTGGATTCTGCATTGGAAAAGAATTTTGGAATATGTAGTTATTTTATCGTCCGTGTGAAATGGTTTCCCGATGTTCTCTGGAAACGTAATGTGTTTTCTATTATTCAGCTTCCATGGACAGGAAGGCTGTCGAACCTTGTGCTAGTAGGGTGTTCTCCAGGAAGAAAAGTTGTACTTCATATAACTAAACAGTATCCAAATATGAGAGAAAATACACTTTTAGTGTTCCCGCAAGGTGAGAATGTGGTAGGATGTCAGTGTTAAGACTATTTCATGGAAGAGAAACTTACACAACATTTTAATAACTACTGCCATGATCTTAATCGAATATGCTCAACATGGAGAATTAAATCTGTAAAAGATATCTACCATGGTTTCTAATTACTGGCTCAAAGACTTATACACTCTGCTGCTTAGAATTAGAAATATGTTTATCAGACTTATAGTCTAACAGACATAGTTGCCCCAACCAGCTATATTATTGTTCAAATTTTTTGATATTTTCTTATATGTCATGGTTGTACCAAGATGTATCGTATTTATAGATGGTCAATTGAGATCAGTCAGAAATATGTGGAGTATATAGAAGTTCACATTACTAAACTTCGTCTAACAGCTACTACCTCTACTAAGCCTTCAAAAGACATTACCATCTTCGAAATTAGAACATAAAAGTAATGGACCCTCCATATCAAATTTAGAGTCATGTTTTTTCTTTTCTTGTCCGTCCCAAATTAAAAGTCATGTTTGGCCTATTAAAAAATAGTATATAATAGTACGTAAGATTAACAGTATTTTTTCCTTAAAATGATTAACTTTCAGATAGAGACTCATAATTTGGGATATAGGGATACTTTATTCTTTTTCGTTAACACATAATAATAAGTGCGAACAATTTCAGTCCCAATCTCTCAATACTTCCTACTTTGTACCCACTAGGAATAAATAGGTTCACCAGTAGTCATTCAAGTCCCATGTAGCAGCTGCTTTATCTCGGGTAAGCAGAGTGTAGTTGCTTTACTCGATATAATTTCAAACTTATTCATATTTTAGAAAGGCTGTTAATATGGGATGAAGAGAGTAAATATCAATGATATAGATATCATCTTCTTTATTAGAAGGAAATACCATCTGCCCTATACGCACACACTTCCTTGAGACCACCTTACCCCTGCTACCTACTAATCCACAAACCTTCCAACCCAACATCACCTAAACCCCTCTACTACTACTCCCAAACCTCTCTCCTGGCCTTAGCCACTGCTGACCCCTGATATCCCAGCTGCCACAGCTACCCAGTGGCTGCCATACCCTCCTAAAACCATCCCAATCCCAATCCCAATCCCAACACCTAACAACCAACCTCACCAATATGTTAACACCCCACGCACACCCTCTGCCCTGTTCCTACCCCTTTGCCAAACTCACCACACATCCACACATGGGTTCACAAATACGCCAAGACTGAGCAAAATATTTTAAACAATCCTAACTATTGGTGTCTTTATTATCAAATAAGACCTGAAATTAAGTACTTTATTGCAAAAATCTTGAGAAGCCCATTATTTTCTTTACTTAGTCTTTTTCTCCAGTTCACATGCTTTCATATGTGCAACACATGGGGTAATGAAACTCTCTAATTACTTCTAGTACAATGGGAGCAGAGTGAAAAAGACGAATCTGTAAGAAATTTATATGCCCCGGAGAAAATCATCAGATGATTAAATTTCTATAGGCATCGACCTAAGCCTCGTTTGTAAAACTCGTCGTCTTAATTCAAACCAACTAATAAGAAAAAAAAGGGACAACACCCAACTTAATTCAAGCCAGATAATAAGGGATGAATATTATAAATCATAAAGACTCACAGTTTTAACGGTGTATTGCAGTATCCTCTCTTGTTCACGTTGAAAACACATAACATTGCGCTCAAATCAGCAGTGCATACACGCATTAAACAAGTAAATCAAATAATTAAGATAAACGAAGTACTAAAACGCACCTGATAGGTGAAAGGATAGAGAAACATCACAACAAGTACTGACTTGGGACATTTCCAATAGTTCTTCATCCAATCCATACATGCCATAACACTCTGCCACATTCTCTTGAAGCCCCAGACCCCAAAGAAACTGCTCAACCATAAATACTAGTTTGTTTATATATCTAATCATCATCTATTTTTCATACACTTATAAAAATTTCAATCCAAATTGCCATTTTCGCATTTTCAATACAATCTTAACTTAGTGTCTTATGAATCAATGAAGAAATTTAGTTATAAATTTATAACAGTAATGAGACAACTAGGCAAGTTTGTTTTCCATTGATTGTTAATCTTTAATCGAGATTTGAAATACGGTGCATCAAAGATATTATGAATCAAAGTTAAGAAGATTGGAGAGAGAGAGATTTAATACCTGATTTATAACTTCAGGGCGATGCCAAGTAAGATTTGTTCGGTGAATCCCTTGGGTGATTCCAAGTAAGAGTCCATTCCAAGGCAGAGTCCATTCCCTTGTGCAATGTTAAGTAAGATATGTTCACTGAATCATATCTTCAGTAGCACTCTCTATTTGACTCCAGATAGTGAATGTCATTTGGCTCCAGTAGCACTCAGCCATATATTTGAGTGGGATAAAAGTGATGATTAATTAAATGTAAAACAAATTATGAAGTACCCCAAAACACTCCATTTTTTTTTATCTAGGATACCACATTTTGTTAAAGATACATTACTAGTAGTAAGAAACTTAAAAGTTGTTAAAAACCTATTTTATAGACACGTAAGGGAGAAATCGCAAATAAAATAGATAGTTCATGGATTATTTTTAAAAATGAAATAGATTGGATATCCTTATGAGGAGCTAGAAATATGCCTCCTAAAATGAAGATTTGATATAAAACTGATTATCAAATTCGGTGGACTTTGGACAGATGAGACCAACTTTAATGAATGCTTTTGACAAGGACGATGGGACCTCCACCACAAAGTCATCTCATAGAAAATCATCAATATAAAAGTATTCTAGATTGGGGAAGTTGACCACAAGCTTGCGCCTTGGAACAAATTCATCATTGTTGTATGGATCATTAACTTAATCTCTTCTTACTTAAAACAAGTACTCATGCATTACTATGAAACTCTTCAATAAAGGTATAAAAGCATTCATAACTAGATGATCATCAAGTGTCGAATATCTATAAACAATGTTCAAATAATCGGGCAGCCAGTAATATGATCCTCTCAATTATATCACATTAATATAATCTGTTCAATTTTCTATGCTCAATATTTACTAACTAATTTATGGGTTATGTCTAACAAATGAATCTTTTTCCCTAATTTTTAAAATTTTCTATTGAAAATAAGAATTAAAAACATAAACAAAAACTGGAAAAAATTTCAAATTTCCTCAAAGTTTAGAAAATCTAAGATAAAATTAAAGTTTTTTGTATTATAGGGTCATCCATCTATTTGTGTGTATCTAATAGATTTATTCAACATTGATGTGAATCAGTTGATAAGAATATGAATAGATTAAATGATACATTTTCTCAAATACCTCTATGAATTAGTCACTATGAGCAGACAATCCAATACATAAGGCTCTTCAACCCAAGAGAACATCAAATAGACGATGAAAGGTCTATGCTCTACACACAAATCATATTTGCAGAGAGATAGAAAGTACTAATCAAACCACCTGAACACTTTTCAAGATAAGCACACAAAGCATTTCTTCCCATTTAGTTAGGATTACTTTAGTTTACACAAAGTAATAATGTAATATACATTCAAATCCAGATAAATAAAATTTTCAGTACAATGAAAAACACAAAGAAAATGAATCAAACATCAACTTTTTACTTGTTAATGTGGAGTGAACTATACTAAACGCTGAAAAAATGATAAATAAAAAAATTACCAAACCAAAACAGACACAAAAATGCAAACTTTGAAGATATTGATTTAGGTATTAAATAATCCCAAATGGGAAACCTTTAATAAAATTAATACAAAATAAAATAGTTTTCCATTAGGTTCACCAAACAGGTCACTAACTTTAATAGAATTAATCAAATAGAAATATATAGACGTTCGAACGTTTTTTGAATTTGAATTGAGAATAGAGTCAAAATTAAAGATTTTATCCCCAATTGATATTGAATCATCATAAACCTTTTTAACCAGTTCTCCTCTCTCATGGCCATTAGCAGGTTTAATTATTACCACAACCTATCCAATCAAACAAACCACAATTATTAATAGAAGTGTTGATAATAATAACTATAAAAATTGAATAAATCGAGTTAATTAGTGGTTAGTACCTTGATGGATGGATCAGGAGGTGCTAGTAAGTCAAATTGATCTTCAATTCTAGGTATTTATTTCTAGAAAATTTGTGATTTTGGAGGGTAATTGTTAAGGGATTGTGGGTAAAACTGAGAGTGTGTTAAGTCTTCTATTTGCAGGAGGAAACATATATGGGTATGAGATTTGAAATCCATAAACGGATATGTATATATACATATTTACACACACACACACACACACACACACACACACACACATATATATATATATATATATTAGAGAGATAGATGTATTACCTTGCTAGTCATCAGTGGCAAGAGTGAGAGAAACCAGACTACGACGGCAACTTCTCCTTGACATGGGATGAACCCGTTGATCGGAGTGCTACCAGTTGCGAGAAACAGAGACGGGTAAAAGTGAAGAGGAGTAAACCCTCTCAATAAAAATTTACCAAAAAAAAGAGCCCGCCAAAATTAAAAACAATGTTTGCGCCAGTTTTTTTTATAAAGTATCCACAATTTGTTCTAAAAATGCCATAAATATTTCGGCATTTTTTAAAGGGTCAATTATTAAATAGTCCCTACTATAAATATATATTTTTTAAAAAGGACACATATTTTTAGTTTAAACCATTTAGTCCCTCAAGCACTCAATATCCTCTTATTTTTAGAGGTCTGCGGCAGCGGCACTCCCTCTCCAAAATATGTGGCAAAGGACTTTTTGAGGCAAAATAAAAAAGTTTGGACTAAATGGGTATTAAAATATGTCCGAGGGACTATTTGGTATATGTTCCTTTTTTAAAAAGTGCCCTAAATTTCCTAAATTTATATACAAACCCCTTAAAATTTCTGCATTTAAAAATTAATGCCGGGAAAAGTTTTTTCTGGGCATATCTTATAAATGCCATGAAAAAAATGCCGCAAATAATCAGTTTTCTTGTAGTGCTTGCATGCTTTCACATGATTCTTCACATGATATACCTTATGAGTGATTGTATCTGCATGTTTTTCATACACTATTTTTGGTGATTCTTGATGTTTGCGTCTTTTGCATTTTAATATTTTATTTGTTGGGTGTATTTAAAAAAAACAAAAAAATTTTGTGTCATTTGAGTCATTTTGGAAAAATGTTGAAAATTTGAAAAAGATTTTGGTTTGTTCGCCTAGTTGGTTTTACAGATTTTTTGGCATATCAGTGTGTTTGAATCCCATCCATTCCATGTGGCTAGAACATTAGAATATAGTTTACAATGCTTTGGATTGTTTCTTAATCATACTTGGATGGAGTTTTGCAAATTAGGTTTGCTTAAATGATTCATTTTTGTATATGTACACACTTACACGAGATATTTTGGAATTTAACTACTTATATTGCATGACCCAATTGAGGTGTTGTCCTATGAATCTTATCATATACATATCTATTTGATTGGGAATTTTTGAATGTAAGAACTATTGTCCGTGAGTATGCTTTAGTATGAAAAAATATGACTATGCAATGGAAAAGGGCTACGAAGGGAGTAAATATGCTTTGCATGAAAGGCCACCATTAGCAAGAGCCTTAGAAAATAAAATATGTCCGAGCCCATGTTTTGAATTGATCATCAAGTGTGATATCATTCAAAGAAAAACAGAGAAAAAATATGAATATATTTGTAGTGAGGGTGTTATAAATTCAAGATCAATGGGTTTGCATAATGAATTCTAGTTCATTTTAAATGTTTAGTGCTATTAATTCGAGAATCATCAATATTTTCTTGGGTAGTGTGCATTGTGTATATTTGTCCATTTTTGAGTTCACATTTTTTTATCACATGAGGGTTGATAAGCACAAAAAACTGTACAATTTATACCCCAAATAGACGTGCTTTTGTTGCTTATTCTCGACAATATGGGTCTTATGTGCTTAATTATTCAATATGCAGGTTTAATTGCAGTTGCGGTGTCAAAAGCTATATTTCGGAGCAATTTGCAGTTAAAATGGAGCTAATTACCAATCTCGTAACCTTACCCGATCCTAAACCTACCCCAAAGCCTCTGTGTGTTTAGTTTGTGTCTTTTTATATTTTTTTATATTTTTAGTTTGAGTCATTTTTATTTTTAGGATTTTTTTTCCAATTTTTATATTTCTTTTTATTTAGTATTTTTATTGTATTAGTTTTTAGTTTTAGTTTTATTTTATTTTATTAGGATTAGAATTTTTAGGATTTCATGTATTTTTAGTTTTATTAGTTTTGCATTTTCTTTTTAGATTTTATTTTTATTTTTATTTTTATTCAATTTTTATTTCAGTCTTTATTTTATTTTAGAATAGGATTTTATTTTTTTAGGTTTTTATTTTATTTTATAATTTTATTTTTATTAGTTAGTTTTAGTTTTATTTTTAAGGGTTCAAACTAACACACACACACACAAATCCTATACACTAAACTACACCTAACTAAACCCTCACCCTTACCCAACATACCATACACTCACCCACACACTAACCATCCCTCTTCTTCTTCAACCTCTCACCTTCCCTCTCCTCTCTCCACTTCCACCACATCCTACACCCACTATCCTCCATTACCAAACACCATACCATACCAAACCTTCTCTCTCTCTCTCCACTCTCCTACACCCACTCAACCCAAACCTCCTTATACCCCAACCCCAAACCCAATTCAGCGACCCACCTCTGCCTAAACCTTATACCCTTGTACCCGAAACCCATTCCGTCAACCCCCATCTCCCATTAACCGAAATCCCCGCCGAGATAGTCCGACGACTCCCAGCTGCGCTATCCGCCCAGCCTAGCCCCCGGCCTGACCCACTCCCCTGTCAACTCCAAACCCGATGCCAGCGGAACCACTCCCTCAATCCGTTTTCGACCCGAGATAAACAAGAACCCACCTGCATAAACCCGACGACAAACCAACACCTGCTTTACCCTTGTACCCGAAACCCCAGGCAACCCTCCGATCGTGACCTGCCAAACCAACAAAACAAGCCATGTCCAAACCTATTTGCAAAACCCAATTGACCCACCCTCCAAAACCCATTTCTCCAAAGCTTTCCACGTTTTCTTCACCTGCATAAAAATAAAAGCCAAACAAACCAACAAATTCCCCATGTTCCATAAAACCCATTTTAATCCTTTGTCCCAACTTTACCCCCCAACTACCTACTTACCTAATACCCAAAAATACCCTTGTAACAAATCATATTTTTTTATTCCCTCTACCATCTATCCTCACACCTCACCATTCCCATGCACTCTCAAGTCCATTCCCAAAAGTACCCCATGCTTCATGTGCCTACTATAAATGAAGATGACGACCCCATTTGAGAGGGGATTTTTAGATAGGAATTCGTAGAGAGAGAAATATTATTCTAGTGTAGGCTTTTAGATTAGAATTTTTTTTAGATAGTGAGGAGAAAATAAATTATTGTGAAGATTAATTTGAGTTAAATTTTTATGTAATATTGTTTGGATCACTCAAGTTGATGGATTATGAGTTTCAACTCATGGATTGAAGATCAATTAAGCATCAAGATATTGGGGTTTGATTGTTCTTTTCTCATCTTATTTATTTTATGCCTTTGATTATTAATTTGTCATATTTCATATCATGTTAGGATAAATCCCCTTTCAAGGGGTGGGGGGAAACCCTTATTTAATGTTATTTTAGTTTAATTAGTTTGATTACTTGAAAATTCCCTTTGAATGTTATTTTTGATCCATCACCCTTAAATTTACGCCTCGAGAGAGGGTAAATGATTTTCGAGAGAAAATCGAAATTCTAGTTATAAAACCCATTTTAGATTCGAACTAGAGATAGGGGTTTCTTAAGTGGGGTATTATAACTTGAATTTCAACTCTAAATTTATTTTCTAAGAATGACATAAATTTTAATTGATCGATCCTAGCGGGTGATTAATTAAAAGGAGTATGGATCTATTTTCTAGAGTTGTGGGGTGTTAAACTTAATTTTCTAAAAGGTTACTATTAAAATTACATTTGCAAAAAAGAGTTGATTTGTAATTTTGATATTAATTTGGGAGAATTCAAATAATTAAATTAATTAATTAGAATAACTAAGATTTATGGTGTAATCCCATTCCTTGATTGTTCTCACAATTATTTACCTCACTTTATCTCTTATTTTAGTTTAGACTTTATTTTTCAATCTAGTAACTTTCTAGTTAGTTGTTATCATATCACATTTAGTTTAGTTTAGTTTAAATCATCACCTCACCCTATTTTTTTAATATTGAAAAAGCTAAAAAAATTAGAAAAGTGAAAAAGCACAAAAAGAAAATAAAAAGTGAATTACAATTGAATTTGTCTCTAGCTTACCCCCTTGGAAGTGGATTGATACCCTTAATTACCGCTACACTTGAGATTGGTATTATTTTGTAGGTATTTGAGGGTTTTGACTAACTTGGCTTTCAACAACGACTATACACAAAAATTCAAGTTATCAAATGGCGCCGTTGCCGGGGACGATGTTCTGTCCTCTTTATTAGCGGTTCATTCGGGTAATCTCCTTCCTACCGTATGCTCTCAATTTTAAAAATCATTTTACTTAACATCGAGGACGATGTTCCTTTTTGTTTGGGGGTGGGGAATTTTAACAAAATCGTACCTCTTTTGAAAAAAAATTGAGTTTTAAACCTGATTTTTAAAATTTTGTGCAGTTTCTTTCATCTCAATCATTGATGTGAATTTTCAATCATCCATTTTTTAAATCTAGCAATCAAGCTAGAGATTTTTTTTTTGAAATATCTTATATAATACGTAACAAGGCATGTTGCACCATGAATTGCCAGGCTCAACAAAATTTGCACACTTATCACGTCAATACAGTTTAGAGTTGAGGAGTACTACGATTCCCAAGAGAACCTTAAGGATCACTAGTGGAGACTTTAGCCCGTGAGATTCGTGCTTTTCCCCTTTTCAGAGTGTCTTATGCAATCTCCGAGTCGCAAGTTGATTCAACTTGCTTTGGGTCCGCATTAAATTATTGTATGATCTCATTATCATTCATTAAAATTTGGCTTGATCACTGAGAATGACATCTTTTTCGAGTTGTAAGAAACGCGTGTCTTGAAATTTGTCCCAAATACTAGATTTTCATCCATACACCTTCCACTTTTCCATATATCATCCCCATTACATTCCTATATTCTTCCATATTTCATATATATTCCCCTCACCATCCATATACATTCCCCACTCATTTCATATATCACCCATCATTTTGAGAAAAAGAGTGTTGATTCCAAATGTTAAATGTCTTCATTGTTGGTTTGAAAAGTGAGAGAAAAAAAAGAAAAAAAAAAGAAAAAAAAAAGAAAAAAGAGAAAAACATAAAAATAGCAAAAAGAAAAAAAAAGAAAACAAAGAAAAAGAAAAGAAAAATCGAAAAAAAGAGAGAAAAGAAAAGAAAGAGAGTTTGTAGTTAGTAATAAAGACATTTGTGCCTAAAGTGTATACACTCTTCTCAATCTTATCGCATCCATCACTCATCACTCATCCATTATCCATCAAATCACTATCCTACCTACCTCATCCCATCCATCCTACCTATCATATCCTTCTCATCCCATTTCATTTCTCCTCACCCATAAAAATCCATATTTTCCCCTAGGTGTTCGGGCAAATGAAAGTCGACGTGGTGAATAACTCGACATTCTCACTATAGTGATTAACATTCTTTCATGAGATCATTTTTCTTTCTAATTGTTCGTTCTTTCTTATTTGTGTGTGAGACGTTTGAACTTACTTACATTTACTCACCTCCTCACAAACAGGAGCGATACACAAACCCATATCTCGAGAGTTCGTTTGAGAGAGATATATCCGTGAGATTTGAAGTTGAAGCGTTGATTCCGACAAGGCAATCTAGGAGTTACTCTTATGATACTTGACCCGTTTTGACTGATTCACACCACACATGTTGAGTTCTAGGGAGGATGGGCCTTGAGTATTTACTTAGCTAAACTTTTTACACATTCTAGCTTGTATTTCTCAAATTATTTCTCATGTGATGGATTGTGCGACTATTCTATGTTTAATAAGAGATTGACTGCCTTTCAATAAATTTTTGCGAATAAGAATTTTGTGGGTATATTCCCTGCAAACCCTCACGAGACACAACTCGTCCTGTAGGGCAACCTATAGGTTTAAAGGCTTGTTGCACATGCTAAGTGCAATCGCAAGTGCCCACGAAAGTGGTCCACTTTTGGTTTCTTATCTTTCTCTTTCTCTCTATCTTATTTCTCGAGGACTACCAACGCTCTGTTTGGGAGTGGTGTGATAAGCACCCAAAACTGTACAATTTATACCCCAAATAGACGTGCTTTTGTTGCTAATTCTCGACAATATGGGTCTTATGTGCTTAATTATTCAATATGCAGGTTTAATTGCAGTTGCGGTATCAAAAGCTATATTTCGGAGAAATTTGCAGTTAAAACGGACCTAATTACCAACCCCATAACCTTACCCGAGCCTAAACCTACCCCAAAGCCTGTGTGTGTTTAGTTTGTGTCTTTTTATATTTTTTATATTTTTAATTTGAGTCATTTTTATTTTTAGTATTTATTTAGAACTTCTAGGATTTATTTTCCAATTTTTATATTTTTTTTATTTAGTATTTTTATTCTATTAGTTTTTAGTTTTAGTTTTATTTTATTTTATTAGGATTATAATTTTTAGGATTTCATGTATTTTTAGTTTTATTAGATTTTGCATTTTCTTTTTAGGATTTTAATTTTAAGTTTTATTAGATTTAATTTTAATTTTAATTTTAATTTTTATTTAGTTTCAATTTTTATTTGAGTCTTTGTTTTATTTAGAATAGGATTTTATTTTTTTAGGTTTTTATTTTATTTTATTTTATAATTTTATTTTTATTAGTTAGTTTTAGTTTTATTTTTAAGGGTTCAAACACACACACACACACACACAAATCCTATACACTAAACTACGCCTAACTAAACCCTCACCCTTACCCAACTTACCATACACTCACCCACACACTAACCATCCCTCTTCTTCTTCAACCTCTCACCTTCCCTCTCCTCTCTCCACTTCCACCACATCCTACACCCACTATCCTCCATTACCAAACACCATACCATACCACACCAAACCTTCTCTCTCTCTCTCTCTCTCCACTCTCCTACATCCATTCAACCCAAACCTCCTTATACCCCAAGTCAAAACCCATTTCGGCGACCCACCTCTACCTAAACCTTATACACTTGTACCTGAAACCCATTTCGGCAACCCCCATCTCCCATTAACTGAAATCCCCGCCGAGACAGTCTGACGACTCCCAGTAGCTCTATCCGCCCAACCTAGCCCCCGGCCTGACCCACTCCCTCGTCAACTCCAAACCCGATGCTAGCGGAACCACTCCCTCAACCCGCTTCTGACCCGAGATAAACCAAAACCCACTTGCATAAACTCGACGACAAACCAACACCTGCTTTACCCTTGTACCCTAAACCCCAGGCAACCATCCGATCGTGACCTGCCAAACCAACAAAACAAGCAATGTCCAAACCCATTTGCAAAACCCAATTGACCCACCTTCCAAAACCCATTTCTCCAAAGCTTGCCACGTTTTCTTCACCTGCATAAAATTAAATCCAAACAAACCAACTGTAGTGACAATTACTGTTGGTGACAATTATTGTGCAACACAAATAAATATGAGAGAAGTAATGACCAATAAAGAACAAATAAAACGCCAATCACACAACAACTGGTGTACGTGGTTCAGCAAAGATGTGCCTACGTCCACGGTGGTGCAGTCAGTATTATTTCTCTATATTCTGAAGAATAGATACAGAGAATACAACTTGTCCTTTGCCCCGGACCTAGGGTTTAATTTATATATGTGTATGCTAGTTAGTGGAGATGATGGGTTCCTTCATATTAGCCATCTTCCCTATCCCTTACCTTCATGGGATTGTTCTCCCCTATAACTTCTCTTCATGGGATCGTGGGGAGAGACCGGATCAATATGAAAGATAGAGGGCCTGGACTTTGGGCCGCCAGAACTGGGCTACTCGTCCAGGCCCATGGTTCTCAATTCTGGGTACCTACAATTGCCCCTAAATTTGTTGGGCCATGTTTATGGGTCTAATGAATTTAAATGATTAGCCATTATGGATGATTTGTGATTCTTCGAAAACTATGAAGTTACTTTGGCTGCACCCGCTTCGCTATCCGTGCGCTATGATTAGAATTGAAGGCTTGTTGGGATAGCCACTTTTTCATTCGTCGTTTCAACCTTTCCACTATTCTTCCTTCTTCTGAGAACTCTAGCGCCTCGTACCTTCCTCTCTGAATTCCCATTCCCATTGCTTCTTAGTCGTCTTGAGCTCGTGCTTCTTCATCACTCGAACCGATCTTCTGTTTGGTTTGTAGGATTTGAGTTTTTCAATGGCGAAGATTGGAAATAGGTCAATCTCTGAGTTTAGGAAGTTCTACAATATTCCTGAGTGGGTAGATATTGAATGTTGTGCCTCCCCTCCTAGGAACGTTAGGGATATAGAGGATGCTCACTGGATCCATGTTTTGTTGCTCTCCCGGGGGGGCTTACTTTTCCCCCCTAATGATCTATTTCTGCATTTTTTTGGTTATTTTGATATTGTTCCCGCACAGTGCTCGCCCAATGTGTGGAAGATAGTAAATGGCATCCATAGAATAAACCAGTTGTATGGTACTAGGTTAGGACTTGCTGAGATCTGTTTCTGCTATTCCTTCACTCGAACTAGCTCAGGTGTTTTATACCTCAAAGCTAGGAGTCCTGATAGGGTATTGGTAGTAAACCTACCTGATTCCCATAAGGACTACTGGCAAGAGGGTTTCCTCGTTAGGAATTGGCAGTTCCCTCCCCAGTTTGAAGGGTCGAGGTCTGAGAGGTTCACTGTCCCTTTTTATGGGGCAGAATATATAGGTAGACATTTGTACTGTTATTTCAACCTTTGCTGGCTTGTGATTTTTCTAACCTCTTTGATTTTTCTTTCACAGCGAGGATAAAGAATTTGGAGCCTGCGCTCAGCGAGGTTCGTATCTCGGAGTTGGTGAAAGCTTGGAATATTAGGGAGCCTCTGGGTGACGGCAAGCATCCCAGGTCTGCTGCCTTTTTGCTCGAGTATAAGAACACAGGCTCCAGCTTCATAGCTCGACCTGTGGAAAGTGTGCCAGAGTTTGATTGTTTGGGAGAGACTACTGCTGAGCCGATACCGTTGGACGAAGAGGAGAGCAGCTCTGAAAGTGAGCCTCCTGGTAATCTCGGTGAAGGGAATTCTGATAGTAGCAGCTCTTCTGATTCCAAGGAAAGTTCTGGTGAAGATATGCCTCCAAGGAAGAACCTGATCAGAGATGATGATGATGATGATGACCATGTGCTCCTTGCACAAAGGTCAAAGAAACAGAAGACTGTGTCTGGGGTTGTGGCTACAAGTTCTCGGCCTTCCTCTCAGGAGCAAGAGAGGAAGAGGAGAGAAGAAGCGCAGGTGAAAGAGAGGGAGAGAAAGAAGGAGGAGGAGAAGAAGAAGGTGGAAGAAAGGAAAAGGGTCGAGGAGAGGAGGAAGAGAGAGAGTGAGAGGGAGGAGGAGAAGAGGAGAGCTGAGTCAAGGACGAAGGTCGGGCAGGCCTTAGTTCCAGTGTCTGCTCTGCCAGAGGGAGCTTCCGTGGCAATCTCTCCTCAGCTAGCTCTGGCCCTGCTTGAGAGAGCTGTCCTCCCAGTTGATCGCCAAAGGGTAATAGGTTCGGAGCATCTGGCCCTTCAGGCTAGTCAGAGGCTTGATCTGGTAAGGTTTCTTTTCCTCTCGTGTTTTGATGACTTCTGTTGCTTTCCTTTTCTTATATCTCTTTCTTTTTCGTAGTTCGTTACCAACTTTGCTGTGCTGTATCGCTCACGCGACGAGCTAGTGAAGAAGAATAGTGAACTGGAGCAAGAAAACTCTGCCTTGAAGCTGAAGGGTAAGGAGCTTGAGGCCAGTTTCAAGGCTGTTTATGCTGCTAGGATTTCGTCTGATTTGGCCCTTGCCACTTCTGCTCGTGAGAGAGATGACGTGGTCAGGGAGCTGGGCGAGCTGAGGAAGGATTATGATCTGGTATGTACGAGCAAGTTGGACCTTGCAGAGAAGAGCAGAGTTCTGTCCGAACAACTGGAGGCAGAGAAAACCCAAGCAGCCACCATGCAGGAGGACTCATACAACTCTGGGTGGGCTGCTGCTTATGATGATGCTGAGGCTCAGATTGGCTACATCATCCGTCTGAATTTCAAGAAGGGCTGGAACAAAGCTCTTCTAGCTGCTGGTGTGGATGCTGAGTCTCCCTTGTTTGATGAGCACGACCCGAGTCCCAAGCCAACTGTTGATGAAGAAGCTCCTGCTCCAATTATCGAGGGTGCTGATCTTCCCTCGGATACAGTTCCTACTGAGGGGGATACTTCTGCTGCATCTGATCGCTGGGCAGTCTGAGGTTTCCAGTTAATCTATTTTTAGGATTTTCTTTTGTACTTTTTGCTTGTAATCTCTAAGTTTTTTCTGCTCGATGTACTTGGCCTTTATTAATGAATGATAAGATTCTCCATTTTGTTTACGCTGATCCCTTTTTGTCTTCTATCTTTCTTTTATCTGTAGTTGGTTTATGTGGATGACTATATTCCTGTTACTTCCCAACTGGGTAGGACTCTTGGTCCTAATGCAAGCCCTGCAGTTCGCCAGGCCTTTGCTAGACTTTGCAGGTTTGCTAAATCAAGGAACCAAAAATATAAGGATCAGTCTGAGCTAGTGGCCAAGTTGAAGGACAGGCTCCAGGAGATGGGAGAGATCTGTGATTTAGTGCAAGAAGAAGTCAGTGCACTGAGAGCAAGTTTGCTGGAGGCCACCGAGATTAACCAGGTCCGGGAGTTCCTGCAGCAGGAGAATGAAGACTTGAGGAGGGAAGTCCTAAGGCTTAAGGAGCATTCGCCGAGCATCGCTTCGGCAGTCCTACAAGGTTCTTCTTCATCGCGAGCTGCTCGGCCTTCCCTCCCGCGTGCTGGTAGGAGTGCCAGGGGTAGGAACAGGGAAGTCGAGGAACGGCGTGAGAGGGAGATGGAGGAGTTGCGCGGTGACGTTCGGCGAGCTTATGTGACTGCTGCTGGGCTCCAGAGGGATGTCACCTGACTACGGCATTTGTTTAAGAACGCTCCTCTACAAGTGTGGTCCGATGGCTACGATCAAGGTTGGCTGGATGCTCCGACGAGACTATCAGAGTTCGAGGAGCTCTCCTTCATCAGAGGGTGGTTGAGTGCCCTCAAAGAGCTGCAGGTCCCGAGGAACTCGACGTTGTGGTATCGACACGAGATGTCCTCCTCCACTCTGATGCCCAATCCATTCAGGCAGGATGATCGATGGATCCCCATTGATGCCATTCCCCGGAAACTATTGGAATTGGACGCAAATGAGGTCGTGGCGGAGCTCGCCCCTGCTCCTGATGATGGAAGGAGAGCTAAAGTTGCTGATTATCTTGCTCGGAGGCTTCCACCTCCTTGAGATTTTGTTACTCTTTTTCTTTTTGATAATTGTAAATGCTTTGGGCGAGCTTCGCCGACTAAACATGTATTATGATTATTTGTAAATATAAAAGATTAATGAAAAGTTCGAGTTTTGGGCAATTTTGCCGACTAAACATGTTCATCCAATCCTTTTATATTTTGCTGCTTCACAATCCTTTTTATTTTGTCATTTGAGTGTCCGCCCAGTCCAGTACAAGAATACCATTGTGCCCTCACTTTACCTTTTAGGTTGTGTCGTCACACTCCCTTAGGCCTAAGTAGGGCAATTGGCGAGGACACACCTGGTATTGGATGTCATCATCCGATCAGGATTTTGTTCAACCAAAGTAGGTTTGATGCCTAAGAATACTCTGTAGGGCTTCATATATTGCCAAGGGCAATGCTAAGAGGTCTGTTGTGCTTTATGACGATGACCTGAGGAGGGGTGTTCCCCTGCTATGTCGACCATTGTGCCTATGATTTGGAAAGGATGCGCAATAAAATATGACCGTTACTAATCAGAGAGTGATTAACTGAGAGATTTTCATTAGTGAAATGAGAAATGAACTGTCCTTTCTCATAACGAATACAATAAAAGATTTAACAACAGAATTCCTAAAAATAGAACTTCTTGAGATTAGCTGCGTTCCATGCTCGTGGTATCTCCCTACCCTCCATTGTTTCCAAATGATAGGCACCCTGCAGGTTGTCTCTAATTATCTTATAAGGTCCTTCCCAGTTTGGGCCCAGTTTACCGTCTGATGGCTTCACTGTGTTTCCCAGGACCTTTCTTAGGACATAGTCCCCAACTCTGAATCTCCTCGGGTTGACCCTCTTGCTGTAGTGCTTCGCGAGCTGTTGTTGATAGCTCGCAAGTTTCACTAGGGCAAGTTCCCTGCGCTCGTCGGCTAGGTCGAGTTCAGCGAGCAAAGGTTCATCGTTCTGGCCTTGTTCGATAAGGTCGGATCTCATTGTTGGCAATACCACCTCTAGTGGGATGATTGCCTCCATACCATATGTTAGTGAGAATGGCGTTTCTCCTGTTGCTCTCCTAGGAGTCGTTATGTATGCCTATAGGATATGCGGTAGCTCGGTTGCCCATGCGCCTTTGGCTCGCTCTAACTGTTTCTTTAATCCAGCGATCACTGTTTTGTTGGAAGCTTCTGCTTGTCCGTTGCTTTGAGGGTAAGCTACCGAGCTGAAATGGTGCCTGATCCCGTGTTCGTTGCAGAAGTCTTGAAAAGGGCCACTCTCGAACTGTGTTCCATTGTCAGTGATGATGGTCCTGGGGATTCCGAATCCAGTGATTATATTCCTCCATACGAACCTCATCATGTCAGCATCTCGGATGTTCGCCAGTGGTTCTGCCTCGATCCACTTGGTAAAGTAGTCAGTTGCAACCAACAGATATTTGCGGTTGTCGGTAGCGGTGGGCAGTGGTCCCACGATGTCCATCCCCCATTGGGCGAAAGGCCAGGGGCTGGTCAGGGATTTTAATTCGCTGGCGGGTTGGTGGACCATAGGAGCGTGAAGTTGGCATTTCAGGCATTTGCGGACATATACTGCGGAGTCCTTTTGCATGTAAGGCCACCAATAGCCTTCCTTAATTGCTCGGAAGGCTAGAGACCTTCCTCCAACATGACTTCCACAGATTCCTTCGTGAAGCTCGTGAAGCACTGCCTTGACATCGCCTGGGTGGACGCATCTAAGGTAGGGACCGGAGAAAGATCTTTTATACAAGTCGCCTCCTGTGGATAAGTGAAAGCGAGCAGCTTTGACTCTTATCTGGTGGGCAGTTCTCTTGTCCTCTGGAAGCGTTCCGTCCTTTAAATAGTCCTTCAAGGGATCTATCGAGTTGGGGGCTGATTCCAATTGGAGTATTGGTTTCGCGTTTGGAAGCTCGCAGTTGCTGTGAATGCTTGGGCCACTGCGGAAATCGATAGGGATAACCCTTTTAAGGCTAGAATCAACTGCCGAACTCAGGGCTGCTAGAGCATCAGCGTGGCTATTTTTCCCCCTGGGAAACTGTTGGGTGTTGATCTCTTCAAAGCTCGCCATTAAGTTTTTCACCAGGGAGAGGTAGGCTGCCAATCTTTCATCCTTTGCGTTATAGTCTCCACTTATCTGGTTGGAAACTAGTTGTGAATCGCCAAATACCCGGAAACGCTTTGCTCCCAAAGTTTGCGCTTTTTGGAGACCTGCTATTAGGGCTTCGTATTCTGCTTCGTTGTTGGAGGCTGCAAATCCCAGCCTGATTCCTTGCTCAAGGACTGTATTTTCTGGAGTGATGAGAACAATTCCTACACCTTCCCCCTTTGAGTTGGAGGCTCCATCAACGAATAGTTTCCATCTTTCCACTGTAGCTTGGTTGTTTTGTTCTGTTGGCTTAGGCTGGTCGAAGGGTTCTTCGCCAGTGAATTCAGCTATGAAATCAGCAAGGATTTGACCCTTGATAGCTGTCCTTGGTTGAAATTGGCTATCAAATCGGCCGAGCTCAACTGACCATTTAGACAGTCTGCCCGACAAATCCGCCTTCCTTAGGACAACCTTGAGGGGGTGTGATGTAAGGACGATGATCGTATGAGCTTCGAAGTAATGCTTCAGTTTCCTCGAGGCCATTACTAGGGCGAATGCGAGCTTTTCCAATGGTAGGTAGCGCTGCTCGGCATCTAATAAGGTTTTGCTCGCGTAATAGACTGGATGTTGGATTCCTGTAACTTCACACATTAGCGCTGAGCTGACAGTATGACTGGATACAGAGAGGTAGAGGTACAAAGAGTCCGTTTGCTGTGGTATGATAAGCAGTGGTGGAGAGCTTAGGTAGGACTTGAGCTCGTTTAATGCTCGCGAGCAATCTGGGGTCCATTCTACTGTTTTGCTGCCTTTTAAGAGTTGGAAGAAAGGTTTGCATCTCTCGGAGCATTTAGAAATGAAACGATTTAGAGCAGCGAGCATTCCAGTGAGCTTCTGTACATCTCGGACTGTGCGAGGAGGTTGCACTCTGTTGATTGCATCAATCTGGTCTGGATTAGCCTCTATGCCTCGCTTGCTGACCAAATACCCAAGAAACTTTCCTGACTGGACACCGAAGGAACACTTGCTCGCATTGAGTTTCATTCGGTATTTCTTGAGGATTTCGAAGGTACTTGACAGGTCCGAGAGGTGATTCTTCTTGTCCTTGCTCTTGACGAGCATGTCGTCGATGTATACCTCCATTGTGTCTCCCATTTGATTCTTGAACATTTTAGTAACTAGCCGCTGATAGGTTGCCCCTGCATTTTTGAGCCCAAAAGGCATGACCTTGTAACAGTATAAACCAACCGTCGTGATAAACGCCGTTTTGTCCTGATCTGGGGCATACAGGGGAATCTTGTGATATCCTGAGTACGCGTCCAGGAAACTCATTCGTTCGTGAGCTGCGGTGGTGTCTACTAGTTGGTCTATTTTTGGAAGAGGGAAGCTATCCTTGGGGCAGGCTTTGTTGAGGTCAGTGAAGTCTATGCAAACTCTCCACTTCCCGTTGCTTTTCGGAACTACCACTGGGTTGGATAACCATTTGGGGAATTGCACTTCCCGTATGGATCCTGCATCCAGCAGTTTCTCGACTTCTTTTTCTATTGCTCTGGCTTTCTCGGGAGCAGTTCGCTGTGCTTTCTGCGCTATTGGCTTGAATGTGGGATCGACGTGCAACTGATGGCAAACCATATTGGGATCGATTCCTGGCAGCTCATAGGGTTCCCAAGCGAAAACATCTATGTTGCTTCTGAGTAAGGTTGACAAATCCTTTTTCTCTCGGTCGGTGAGTGATGCTCCGATTAGGAAGACTCTGCTGTTGTCGCCTTCTTTAGCTGTCACTTCTATCAGGTCCTCGACGACACGCTCGGAGGGGAGGAGCCTGGTCTCTTCCACTCCAGGTCTTCCATATTTTAATTGCTATTTGGAAGGAATTTCACCTTCCTCCACTTTCTCGCTGGGTTGAACGGCTTTTTTCTCTGGCTTTGGTCAGATGGCCGCTATGAAGCACTTCCTTGCCATCGCCTGGTCGCCATGTATCTCCATTACTCCCCGCTCGGTGACATATTTAAGTTTCTGGTGGTAGGTCGAGGAGACTGCCTTCATTGCATGAAGCCATCCCCTGCCGAGGATGGCCTGATATGGTGAATCGATGTCGACCACCAATAATTCGATCATCTTGGAAACATTTCCAGCGCGCACTGGCAGTACTATTTTGCCCAGAGGCATGGTTATTTTTCCAGCGAAGCCAACCAGAGGGACAGTGGTTCCCTTTAGGTCGGCGATGTTCAACTTCAATTTCCGGAACAGGTCGATGTACATTACTTCGGATGAGCTTCCTTGATCGACGAGCAGCTTGTCGATGTCAAAGTTGGCTATCCTGAGTGTAATGACCAAGGCATCATGATGTGGGGTCCTTACTCCCACTAAGTCTTCATCCATGAAAATAATATGCTTGTTGTAGTCGACGTCCTCAGCTCGCCGACGTTTTCCTGACTGTGATTTTGCTGGATCAATCTGAAAAGCTTGTATTACCGCTGTCAGCTTATTTACCTCCATTCGAGCTGAGTTCCCTTATATTTGCTTGACGTCAGATACTCCGTGGATTACTGCGAATTCATGTCCGGCATCATCCTCCAACATGTTGTCGGGTTTTGCCTCTCTGTGGGCAGCCACTTTCTCTACCTTCTTTTCCACAAAGTTATTCAAATGCCCAAACTGGGCCAATTCCTCGAGGTGGGACTTAAGAGCCTTGTAGTGCTCGGTCTTATGCCCTCCCTCTTTGTGGAAAGCGCATCTTAATGCATTGTTTCTTTTCGTGGGGTCTCCTCCCATTTTCCGGGGCCATTTGATGAACGGCTCATCCTTGATCTTCGCGAGAATTTTGTAAATTGGCTCTTTGAAGACAGTGTTGACCGCCTGGAATGATTTTGTTACGTCAGGGTTCCCTCCGCTTTTGGAGCCATTCTTGCTCCCACTCTTTCCTCCTTTCTTCTGGTTTTCAACTTTCTCACTTCCCTTGGTAGTGAGCTTGGCTCGACCGTTCTCTCCTACAATAAGGCGGGTGACGTCTTCCACCTTTGCGTATTTCTCAATTCGGTCCATCAGGTCGTCAATGGTCATAGCTTCCTTCTTCGTCAAGGACTGGTAAAGGAGGGAAGAGCTAGGTAATCCGATTTTGAAGGAGGCCACTGCCACCTCTTCTGCGCAATCCTTAATCTCGTTGAATAACTCCCAGTATCTCTTCGCATAGTCTCGGAGTGTTTCTTGAGGCGTTTTCTTCATGGTTAACAAAGCATCCATCCTTTTGGGATGGGAGCTGCTGGTGATGAACCGAGCCGTAAAGAGCTCGGCCAGGGATTTGAAATTTCTGATGGATCAGTGAGGGAGTTTTTCGAACCATTTCTGAGCCACGTCATGGAGGCTCGAGGGGAAAATACGACACATCAGTGCATCCCGGTGATTCCAGAGGGTCATGGCTTGCCGGTACTGCCTGACATGATTAATGGGATCCGTCTTCCCGTCGTAAATCTTGAACCTTGGAATGGCAAATTTCTTGGGAGCCTCTTCCTCTTCAATTTCCTTCGTGAAGGGTGACTTTATCTGGGTCTTGAGAGCTCTCCTGGTGAGTTCTCTGGTCGACCTGGTACCGCAGTGAGCTGGATGCTGGTCCATTTCTCTGTGGACCAGTTTTCGTATATTTTCGTCGCTGCGAGCAGGGCTCTGGTAGCGGCGAGCTTTTCTTAGTTGTTCGCGGAGGTCGTCATCTGAGTCGCCACCTTCTACCCCTTGATATTCCCGCCTAGGGCTCCTTCCTCGGCTGCGAGATTTGCTCTCCTGAGGGCTAGGAGTGCGATAAGGGTGTCTCCTGGTATCAGGACGTAGTTCCTTATCCAGTCTTTCCAGTCTCCTTTTCAAGCGAGCATTCTCAGCCTCGTATCTGCGAGAAGACTCCCTCTGCTCGTGGAGCCTTGCCTCGTATGCATCAATCAATCTGGATATCTGCGTGGACCTGGCCGGTCCTTGACTTTCTTCTAAGGCTGGCCTTTCCAAACGAGCCCCATGATCTGAGCGTCGGACTTCAGACCTAATCCTACGAGGAGCAGGTGGCTCTTGAATGTCTCCTGCTTGAGGAGCGTTGCTGCTGTGACCAGACATCTTAGATTCTTTTCTTGGCGTGGGCTCTTCTCAGGGAAAGATGAACGTTTCCCACAGACGGCGCCAATTGTAGTGACAATTACTGTTGGTGACAATTATTGTGCAACACAAATAAATATGAGAGAAGTAATGACCAAGAAAGAACAAATAAAATGCCAATCACACAACAACAGGTGTACGTGGTTCAGCAAAGATGTGCCTACGTCCACGGTGGTGCAGCCAGTATTATTTCTCTATATTCTGAAGAATAGATACAGAGAATACAACTTGTCCTTTGCCCCGGACCTAGGGTTTAATTTATATATGTGTATGCTAGTTAGTGGAGATGATGGGTTCCTTCATATTAGCCATCTTCCCTATCCCTTCCCTTCATGGGATTGTGCTCCCCTATAACTTCTCTTCATGGGATCGTGGGGAGAGATCGGATCAATATGAAAGATAGAGGGCCTGGACTTTGGGCCGCCAGAACTGGGCTACTCGTCCAGGCCCATGGTTCTCAATTCTGGGTACCTAAAATTCTGGGTACCTACACCAACAAATTCCCCATGTGCCATAAAACCCCTTTTAACCATTTTTCCCAACTTTAACCCCCAACTACCTACTTACCCAATACCCAAAAATACCCTTGTAACAAATCAGATGTTTTATTCCCTCTACCATCTATCCTCACACCTCACCATTCCCATACACCCTCAAGTCCATTCCCAAAAATACCCCATGCTCCATGTGCCTACTATAAATGAAGGTGAAGACCCCATTTGAGAGGAAGCTATTTGAGATAGCGTTTTAGAAAGACTAGAGAGAGAAGGACTAGGCTAGAAAAATAGAGAAAATTAGAGAGAAAAAATATTGTAGAGAGGATAATTAAATTGTACTTCAATTTTGTTAGTGTTTGTACACAATTGAGAGAAGCTTGGATTTAATGCAAGTGCAATTTCTTTTCTCCCTCATTTTGGTTTGAATTTCTTCTCTCCATCCTTTTAATTTCATTTAGTAAATTTTATTAGAGTGTTATTAAGTGAATTATGACTATGGTTGGCTAATCACTCCATTCAAGGAGTGAAATGAAGCCCCATATATTCAATTGAATGTATTGATTAATCTAGGTTACTTTGTTCCATTTAGTTGATTTTTCTTTTCATTCCTAGTTGAGTTTATGCATTGAGAAGTGGTAAACGATCCTTGAGAAAGGATTAAAATCTAATATACTGTTAATTTGTGGATTCAAACTAGAGATAGAATGACCCACTAATTAGAGTATATTACATTTTATATTACTCATATATTAAAACTTTTTTGGATTTATGATTTATTATATGAATCTACTCTAGCGAGTGATTAATATAATTTTTCTAAATCAATTATTCAATTGAGTTGTGGGAATGAAAATTAGATTAACTAAATTTATATTAGTTTGCTTTGTCAAGTGATGAGAATTACTTGATAAGATAAAGTAATATTTGGAAAATTAGTAAACTAGAATAATCAACACATTTAATTGATATTGTGGTGGTGAAGTTTCATTCCTTGAATATTTCTCAAATTTAAGTTCATATCAATTTTATTACTTAGTTCTTATCTAGCATACTTTCTAGTTAGTTGTTTTTATCCCACATTTAATTTAGTTTAGTTTAAAATCATCACCTCACCATTTGTTTTGATATTTGAAAAAGCTAAAAAAAAAGTAGAAAAAGTAAAAAAAAATCCAAAAAGAAATAGAAAGTGAAATACAATTTTGTTCCCTTTGCTTTACAACCTTGAAAGTGGATTGATACCCTTATTTACCGCTACACTTGAGATTGTGTTATTTTGTAGGTATTATAAGGTTTTACTAACTTGGCTTGCTCCAACGACATTACAAAAAGATCAAGTTATCAAGGGTAAATATAAGTTTAATAAATTAATGAGATCAAATAAAACTCCTTGGATTATCTTTAGTGTTTCGGATATGTTTCTTTCGTTTACTACTTCATGCTCCTTCACCCCATACTACATTTGGTTTAAACACATTTATGCCATACGAGTGTGAAAAGATTATGTTTTTTAGTGTGTGTATATATATATATCCACTCGTGTTGCATAATATGTGGTTATTTATATATATGGTATTTGTTTCGAGTCTTTGCGTTGCATTTAATCCATGTTTGTCATGTGCTTCATATTTGTATCAAATTGACATCATATATGATCTTATTGGTATAATTTATTTCACTGTTTGGATTATTTGTGCTTGTGTTGCAGAGTGTATTTATCATTGTTGTTTCACTTCACCTCGCATGATATTGCTTATGTTCCTTTATGTTCACATGTGTTACATCTAAGGGGATAAGTTGTTTATATTGTGAACACTTACCTTTGTCGATTCCTGAACAAAAAGGTGGAGAAGTAACCTTAGGGCGTGCATACTATAACACCCCATGATTTTTAAATCTAAAAATCCTTGATAAATTGAAAATTTCGTAAAAATAATTTTAGTATTTAAAAATGTTAGTTTATATGTGTATATATATAAACTAAGGTTTTTAGTGAAATCTAAATCGTTGTTTAAATTTTGGGATTTCTAGTTTTTATATATAAACCATGGGGGATCTTGGAATAACAGGTCGACCAAACCCGTTCGGCCCTAGGGGCGAACTAGTTCGCACTGGACCAGTGCGGAATTTGGGTCTCTTTTTGTAGAGTTTGGTTATGACTCAAATTCTTTTCTTTTCCTAAAATATAAAGACTCGAATTTAGGCTTTTGAAAACACTTTTAACCCTTCTCAAAACTAGAAGCCTCCCAAAATATTATCTCCTCTCTTCTACAAAACCTAAACCCTATTAAACACAACTTTTAACCCAAGTTTCAAAGATCTAAATCAAGTTTTCTCAAGAACCACCAAGAACGTGTCTTTGCTATTTTCGCGAGAGGAACGCAATCGTGCAATCATATTTTCAATATGACTTCTATAAAGGAATGAATACTTCTATTTCCCCCTTAAGTGCTATGCATTTTAGATATTACCTAAACTTAAATTAATTATGTTTTTCTTAAAATAAATTAGGAAAATTAACTAGGGAAAGTGAAAGTAGTTAAAAGGATGATTTTATTAAATCTAAAAACATAATTAAGACTTGAAATAATTGCATGTTAGATTAGAGATTTGGATTTCGATAGAATAGTGGGACGTTTCGCGAATTAGAATTAAAAATATGAATTTGTAATAATGTTTTGACTCGAAAAGTAGATTGTAGAATGGATTTGTTATTGTGTAATATAGTGAATATGCATGTTAAAAAAGGAATCTTGTGTTAATCGAAAAAATAACACTTATATGGAAACAATGGAATATAATAACTTATGTGACTTTCCATAAGACTTGTTTAATTATATAATTAAGCGAACGTAATTTGGATGATAATGTGATTGGAGAATTAATCGGAAGAATTATAGCTATAAATTTAAAATATGATTTATCTTAATGTTGAGTGTGTTAATATTTTGACATTGCGGGGACGTTGGGATTTATAGGGTAGTTATGCTTTTACCCTTATTTCTTAGGTTGCTTTCTAGGTATGGGACTAGTAGATAGGACTCTCTGTTATTAACACTCTTTACGTATGGGACTAATGAGTGTAGGTTCATACGATTGTGTATTTCTTTGGTGGGGCTAGGTAGTACGATGTTCCGTTGTTCCATTAGCCTAGGTGCAAGACTATACGGTAATTATTGGTAGGATTTCCTCCTAAGTGATATGATAGGAAATACTTGTGGTTTTAGTGATCTCGAAGTATGGGACTAGGGATGGTTTAGGCTGGTTTACCTAAATAAAGGGTGGGTCTAATAAATAACTATGAGAGCTTGAATAAGAATTGATAATTAATGCCTAAGACAAAGAATGGGTGTTAAAATAAATTTGCATTGCGAGTATGTAAAGTGTTAACAATAATTGAGATGATTGGCTATATCGACATGGGTGTGTGTTGGCATCATGAGTATGTGCAGGGCTAACAATAATTGGGCTGGGTGGATATAGTGACGTGTCGTGTGTGGAACCTCACGAGTATGTACAGTGATAACGAAATTGGGCTGATTAGCTATAGTGAGGGGAATAGATATGATATGTTGAAACTTAAGCGAGCCAGGAGTATGTGCAGGACCAATAGAAAGGTTCTCTAACTATAGTGATATCTCACGTATGAGAATAATGAAATAATTAAATTGAGTAAGATAAAGATATAATATTTAATTTAATGTTGTAATAACATAATTGGACTTAAACGGTGGTGTGGATTAGTTATGTGGGTAGTTAGTGATGTTTTACTTTAGTCGCATGTCGTTATATCGTTTAATTTAAAATACTCTATTATTTGATTTATCATGTATAATGCTTATGTATAGGTTTATGGATCCTAATTAGGAGGAGTAGCTATTGTTCATATGGTGGGCTCTGACCCATTACGTCGACTAACATTTTAGGTATAGTTGCTGGAGTAGCTGCATAAGATGGATTGGAGATTTTTGAGTGCAACTGGGGATTTACATTTATTACTTTAATAGTTCAGATTATTTTTGTTCCATCATTTTATTTATGAGAATGTTATTAAGGATTTGGTGGGTCATTCAGTTCCACAGTTGTTTACGATTTTTAGTTGAATTATATATTGGATATTATTCTATCTTTTGGAGTTATATTTATTTTGGAGTTATCATGGTGATGGATTTTATTTGCGTGAATGTTTATATTCGTTGGATTTATTTAAATTCTATCTTGTGGAATTTTTTTTTTGAGTCTCATATATATGTCACATGCTAAGAATGGTATTTTATTTATGACGCCCGACGTAAGTTGGCGACGACGACTGACCACCCCCAAACCCAAAAATGCACGGGGTGTCACACATACTCTAAGGAGGAAATGCTTTAGAAAAGGGATTTTTTTTCATCTAAGGTTTACATATTGTTATTTTCTCTTTGCATTTGAAAGGTGTGTTAAGTGTGCAAGTTTTGCAAAACTGTGGAAGTTTAGCATCAATGCGGTAAAGTTTCACAAGAGCAAAGCTACTCAAAGTTTGTATTTGTCAATTGTTTATATTTTTTTGGTGGTTGGCATTGAGTCTTAGAGAGTTTGTTTTTAGATTTTGTCTCAGAATAGCCAATGGGGGAGATTTGTAAGGAACAATTTCACATCGAGTAGATCTGTATGTACGTTGTCTTTAATCCATTTGGATAAAACCGTTTGAGTCATAGTTTAAGATTTGAATCAGTTTGTCCTTTAAGCCTATGATGCACATTGAAGACCATTGTGGCCAAGTAAAGAGACATTGACATCGTTTTGATTTTCGTATCGAGTTTTATATTCAACGTCCATGCGATCTTGATGAGGTATGAATGCATATTATGCTTGATCCCTGGATACATTTTTGGGTGTTTAGTTTTTAAGATGTTTTTGAGGCTATTTTTCGTAAGAAGTTTTTTAAAGAAAATAATTTAATTTTTGCAGGTCATTCGAAAGAAATATATATTTTTTGTTTAAATGAGTGTGTATGTTATTCTAACAACATTCTTCAAACGAGGTATAGGGTTTCATTAAAATGAGGTTTGAGCGAGCTTCGAGCGAGTTATTTCTGCCTTGGTATACTGTCTTCATTTAAAGGTCATTGAAAGATCGTTATAATGAGTTTCACATTGTTGTTTGATTCAAACAAAATGTGTTACCTCATTCGAACGTTATTCATGCTCTTGTTCGAACGAGTTTCCTTGAAAATTGTTCCACCGAATTTTTACATTTTTTATAAATTAAAGGGTTAGCAAGGTTTTTATGAGGAGGGGTTTTACAAAAATGAATTTCAGAGTCATATATAAAGCCTCTTAAACCCTAATTTACACCCATAATTTTGAGATATGAGTTTTAACATAACATGTGTGTTTAAGATATCATGTGTTCTATACAAAAAAGGTTCACTCTTCATTGAGTGTTGTTTTGGGCGATGGATACATGCTTGGCGTTGTGTGACGACTGGACCAGTCAAAAGGCAAGTAAGATTGGGGATACCAAAATGTAGGAAAGCGCATGCATTGTGATACTATTGGAACTCATCCAATAATTACCATGAATAAAGTAGCATGGAGAGAGGAAGAACGTCAAGACTTGAAGGCGTCGAGTCATTGGGTAAGTCTAAATCGTCCTTGCATATCGACCTATAGCATTGTGGACTTGTGTGGCTGGGTCGTCCGAGATTTTTCCTGTTGTAGGTTTTCCTCGTACATCGTCGTTTTATGGTTTTCTTTATTTTATTCTTGCTATATCATCTAGATTCACGCTTAGGTCAAGATAAAATTGGAAAACAGTTTACACAACGTTTGGTATAATTGGTGTAAAGTTAAAAACTGGCTTAATTAATTTGGAAAATTAAAAAATGGTGTGTAACTTGCTATCCATATATCCCTATTAGCACTTGGAACTTTCGTATATCGATGTTGTGTCCGCAAAATTAACATCGAGATTCCATGAAAAGATTTTCCTTTCAAGTATGGAATCACTCTCTCGGGAGATCAGTGTCCTAAGACACTTGATTAAATATAAGAAATGAGGAACATACATAATTCTTCAGCGGTGGGCAACCTCATGTATGATATATTGTGTTTTAGCCCAAATATATTCTATCTCAATGGCATGGCCAACATATTTCAGCCTCATAGTCATATACCATTTGGATACAAGGACTAGTTTTTTTAGTTGGATAAGGATTTCATGTTTTCTACCTTGAAATGTGTGTTTATATAAAGAGTTTAAGTTGTAAGTTTGAGGAGTGTGAAACAATATTGGATTGCTGACTTTTCTTAAGTTATTTCCACCTTGTAGGTAACTAAAGATGCTGTATGACTCAGTTAATTCCTAAGTAATTGGGGTGTGGTTCCTTCAAGGGAAATTGGCTATTACCCTTTAACTGTATATCGAAATATAATTGCAAGTTTTAAAGAAACCATAAACCATAAAAGTAGAGTAGGTTTAACCTATGTCGATAGATCTAAAAGGGAGGTGATAAGTTTATGTCCAAGGTTGTTTCGGATAACACCCGATTAATCCTTCTGTATTTAGTTAGAAAATATCCCAGTGGATAGGTTGAGAGTTTGATTCATAGGTACATCGCAGGAAGAGTGGATGGGTTAGGAGCTATACATGCATGTATAATATTTCCTTTTCATTAAGGTGAGTCAGTTCATTTTAAAATAAGGATCATGGTTACGAGAATGTTTTATGTTTGTTTTAAAATATATTATACATAATTCGCTCAAGTGAACCTAGAAGGAATTTCAGAGAGTTCGGTTTGACTTGATCACTAGAGATCGAAATTCTAGTTCTGGTAAAATCGAACTAGTTTGTGGCCATTTTATTGGTATGGTTTTCTGTATAATTTTAGTGGTTTATCTCAAATTATGGGACCTATCTAATGATACGAGAACTTGTTTGATAGTTTCTAAAGAGGACAGTGACCGGTACATCCATGAATGAATGTATTGAATAAGATCACCCATGAGATTTAAGTCTAACGTTTCTCTTTATTAGACTTAAGTGACATCACACCATTTTTAAAAGGCACATAGATTCTTAATTTTGAGAGTTATGAAGATTGGGATGCTTTCACAATGATTGCTTTGATTTCTATCTGTGCTATTTAATTTTATGTTGGGTTAATAGTTCCGCGTAAGTTGTGCAATCGTTGTGTGATTAGGTCTGAGATCACAATTGGGAGGAATTTATATCCAGTAGATATCTTGGATTGTGATATCCCATTCATAGGCTCATATGTTTTATTTTCACTAGTAAAACACGACCGGTGGATTATTTTATAATCTAGTGGAGAAGAAAATAAGTTAAGTCCTATAATAAAGGAATTGATTAAATGTTGGTTTAATTAGCGACAAATTGATTTGACCAAGTGGGTATCGAGCACTTAAAGTGGGGAATAATATTTTGTACCACAATCAACTTTGCAAATGAAACGTCTTTATTCCGAATGATTTAGAGATAATTAAATCAGAGTGCCATCGTGATTATTTAGTGAAATTAATAACAATTGAATAAAGAAAGGAAATAATTATGGTAAATGTAATTGGGGTTTCCGACTATTTATTTGGAAGATAATTTAATTGTTGGTCTTGGTTACCTAGATAGTCCAATGCCCAAGTAGTAGACTTGAAACTCTATGGAATCCCAATTAAGGATAAGCCCATGACTTATACTATTTATATTGATATAAGCTATGTTTTTAGGTTACTGATCCATTATGGAGTGTTAGAGAGGGAGAGGAAAAACAATATTCATATTTTTGTGAAGGGGTAAGGAGAGAGAAAGTGATTTATCTCACATCTCCCCAAGTTTTCATCTCCAGGAGTGCCCACACATAAGGATTACTTTAGGTGGATCATATAGTAGAAGAATCGAGATGTTCAAAGCATTATAGCAAGTTTTCTTCAGACCTTATGAGGGGATGAAGATCTTCATCCTCTTCAACCTATTTTTCCTCATACAGATCACAACAAGATCCCTTATGGTATTATTTACTCACCGGGGTCAAGCAGTGATTAAAGAATGTAAAAGGAAGGTGGGTGGATGAGGTTCCATTTTTCTCTGGGAATATAAAACAACTCCCAGGAGGTCAATAAGGGTAACTCAATATTCTTTGGTATACGACATGGAAGCAGTAATTCTGTTGGAAACTATCCTCCTAAATCTGAGGATAAAGATATTTGAGGATGGAAATAATGATGATCGATTGGATCACGAGCTTGATTTAACAGAAGACCAAAGAAATCAGGGTCTCATACACCTCATCGCATATTGATAAGATCTTGCCAAACAGCATGACGGAAAGGTCAAGAACATGGAATTTCCAATCGACGATCTAGTTCTTAGAAAGCTCTTATTAATGTCAAAGAAGCCCTCTAGTGAAAAGTTGAAACCGAATTAGTATGAATCGTACGAAGTGGTGTCAAAGGGAGGATGCGAATCTAAGCATTTGAAAAAGTTTGATGGTACAGTGGTACCCATATCATGGAATGCTATGAACCTTAGAAAATTTTACCATTAAGAAGTTAGGTTACTTTATGAAAATGTTTTAATAAGGTGATTTATGTCAATACAAGTTTGTTCTATATGATTGTGCCTATAATTTTTACCCTCATAATTAAACCCACATGGAAATAGTGGTACCCAAGTTGGGTTAGTTGCCCTATAATAGGCATAAGTGATTAAGTGCGAAAAGTAGCGCGTGTCAAGACGCTAATCGTTGTTTTCGTTTCACCTCCTCAATACAAAAACCTAAACTTATGACTACACTCAAAAAGGGAGTATAGCGGCCAAGTCCGGGTATCGAGAATCCACAGAGACGAGTTGCTAGAATTTATAGGATTTAATACTCCTAAATTAAAAGTGTAAAAGGTGATAGGTTGGAAATAAAGAAAAGGGAAAAATTAAGAAGTTAAGTCTAAACTAGAATTAATAAAGCAAGAGTCGGGATCGTGTCCCCACCATGGGCTAAACAACTAATAATTAGAATTTCGGTTCGAAAACATTTAATCGAGCATTTTCAATTAAGTATAAACATCACACAATAAGGAATTTAACCCAAAGTTGCGAGATTAAACATTTAACAGAAAATGGTCACACGCATCTTAAATTCGGATTACCGCTATAAACACTAACGTTGCATGACAAAGAAAGTTAAACGCATAATAATCCGACTTTAATACGCGAGGTTTCAATTAAATGCAATTTTACACAAAACCTAATTTTCGGAGCTCAACGCCCATCAATGGCGGACACACGATCCAAACCCGTAAAACTACTCACTGCACATGATTAAACTAAGTAAAATAACTAATTACCAAAGAAAACAAGAATTAAACTACCAACAACTAATAAATCAAAGCAATAAATCAAGAAAACAAAGCTTAAACAAAGAATAGCAAATAATATAAATGGAGGGGAAGATGAATAGTGCACTTACAACCCATTAATGGGGAACACCCAAAGAAGAGGAAGAAATGAGCTCTCCATACCCAAAAACCCTAACTAAAAAATGAAAGATGTCTTCAAAGAAAAGCCCCAAACATTCATTTAATACCCCAAAATAAACCCCCAACAAAACCAACCCAAAAAACCCAAAATAAGCCAATTTTCGTCCATATCTGATGGGACCGGTCGACCTCTGTTTTGGGACCGGTCGACCGCACTTTTGGAATTTGCCTTGGGCTGGAGGCAGCCCACTTTTCCACTTTGAACCAATTTTGAGGCGTTGCACGGAAACGGCTATAACTCCCTCATACGGAATCGAAATGAGGCGTGGTCAGAACCGACGCGAAGCTAATTCAATTCTCTACATGATTCTGTTTTGAAACCCTCCAAATTATGCAGTATGAAATCACCAAAATGCCCTTGAAGTAGAAGAAAATACCAAAACCTTCCGGAAATGGGCATAACTTCCACATACGGAGTCAGAATGACGCACGGTCAGTGGCCACAGAAAGATAATTTGATGATCTACATGTTGGTAACTTCATTCCATAAAAAATAGTGAGTTTGAAAAGACCATATTGCCCTTGAAGTAGCATTCGACGACGGAACTTCTCCGAAATGCAACTGAACCTCACTTTTAGCGTTCCAATACCTACAAAAGCACAAATAGCCCCTGCAAAGTATGTATATATCCAAATCCAAGGTTGTCTGGTTAATGAGCATAATTATAGGCATTTAGGACCGTAAAAGTGCTAGAATGCATAAAGATAACGGGCGGAAATATGCAATATTCGATACGAATCACACCCCCTAACTTAAACATTGCTAGTCCCTAGTGATGAAACAAGCAAAACTAGTCCACAGAAGGAAATACAAAACGTATATATGCATCGAAATATAATTTCCACTTTCGTAGGGAACACGATTGCATTTAGCATATGCAATAAGCCGTTAAACCCCTAGGTTACCCTAGTGGACGAGTGTCGTCTCGTGAGGGTTTTCAGGGATGATACCCACAAACATCATATGGTTTCCTCAAAATATGCCCAAACCAATGTGCGACAAGCCCAACAATGGCGAAAAGGATTTCATATGCATTATTAGCAAAGTGAATGAATTCACACAAAAGTCCGAATCATTAACATTATAGAATTCACCTCATAGAATTGAAACCTTAAAATGTGGGAGGGGAGCGAGTACATGCAAAGTATGATTTGGCGAAAAACTTAAATAAACCGGATAAACATTAAAGCAAGCATATATTCAATCCTCACGGGCATTACGCTCATCAAGCGAATTCACTCGAAACAGGGAGGTAACACACGGGACATGCGGGCATTAGGAGTAAATGTAAATGGAAACTAGGCCGCACACATGTCACAAATGAAGAACGCTATATAAAAACTGAAAAATGTAATCTCAATGAAAGGATACCTCACACTAAAAGAGGCGAAATGCATTTTCACAGATTATCACAACTATTATGACTTTTAAATTACATCAACCTAAGATCACATAGGACTTGTATAGAGCTATAATGTAGGTTTGGCTAGGGTACGAAATGAAGGATATATATATGTACGGGTTCAAAGTGTTCGGAATGAAAACTAGGGATAATAGGACGACGTGGGCAATATCAAAATTGAAAAACAAGTTCCAAAAGGCATCAGATATATCATCGGGAAGAGTAATCAAAGCTTATTGAACTATATACACAACATTTACAAACTTATCTTTCCTTTTCTTTTCTTCTTTTTCTCATTTTGTCATTTGTTTTCTTTTGTTTTTTGCTTTCTCTTTTTCTTCACTTTTTTCACTACTTTCTTTTCTTTACTTGTCAAACTCTCATATGCCTAAATTGCAACCGACATCATAACAACAACATTCAATCCCAAGTAATATTCCAAACAAAGGTATGGAAAGTGTATGTATGGTATACAACTCCAATTTAGAGTTGGTTATGGGAATAGGGTTATGAAATGAAAGGCTATATTTAGGCTCAACGGGATTAACGAGGGTAAACATATAAGGGTGAGGTCAAGGCTAATATGGGTGATATAACAAAGAATGCCTATGATAATTTCACAAAGTTTACGCAATTCTCGAGTCAAAACAATATATGAAAATCATGATCAAGTAACACAATTCAAGTATGAACTCAATTAATGAACGATCAAATGAAAGAATAGAGAGATTACCAACGAATTCAACGTTTTCAATGAGAAAAGAATAGTGTATACACTCACAAATGACGAAAGGTACAAAGCTTACTCGGTGTAAGTATATACAATGCAACAAAAGATTACCGAGTTATAAAAATCTTAAACCAAATCAATATAACAATAAAAGTGCATGTGCTCATGGGATTAATGTTTAATTCATGAAGTTATTCATAATATCAATAATCGAGACTAAAGTCTAATAACTTCTAAAATCGAGAACATGCATCATTGGGTTGTCTATTGGATCGGGCAATTATTATAATTTATCATCGGAAACAAAGGCAAAATGCCCAAAAAAGGAGAAGAAAAAAAATAAAGAAAATCTTTTTGAAATTTTTGAATTTTTCTAAGAAAAGCATACTAAGTAACTAACATGTGAGCAAAAACATGGACTAAATAAAGAAATGGATAGAATATCCCACACCCCCTAACTTAAAACTTGACATTGTCCTCAATGTAAATTAAGAACCAAGTTAAAGAGAGGAAAAGATTGATATTACCCAAAAGTGGAGCGATCCCCATAAGAACAAGTCCAAAGAATCTACAAAACAAGTTAGTACCGAGCATAGCAAAAACAAATAATAAAAAGTTAACTAATTACATTAGACTAAATTAAAAAGGAAGGAAAAAAAATAAAAAGAAAAAATAAAAAGCTAACTATATACAACCTACTATTTAGACTTCACACTAACTGTACACTAGAAGTCTAAATAGCTGAGGGTCCACCATAAGAACGATTTGACTTTGGAGGATAACCGGTGTACCCTCACATACAAGCATGCCCTCCGAAAAATATGAATTCCGTTTTAACAACGGAAGGCATGTGTAAGGCGAAAGAAATGAACCATCGCCAATTAAAAGTTTTGGTGGGACGATGGGGGGTTTGGATTGAACGGGTGACAAAAACAAGTGGGGACCGAGAAAAGCCGAATATCCTCCCAAGGATTTTGAAGTTGGAATGGGAGGCGGCGCACACAAAGGCAAAGATGCGATCGTGGAGGGCGACTCGAGCAAGTACTCCTCATCGGTGATAGGGTTTAAAACATTAAAGTTTGAAACCGAATCATCGGGTACTTGTTCCGGTGGGGTAATAGAGAATGAAAATGGGGATGAAAGAAATTCAAACTCATGAGATGAATCATCATCGCATGAAGTTGGAATTTCAAAGGAAATAATATCATTTTCAATGAAATGTTCTTCTTTGGGGGCCAAAGAAGAAATCATTTCATTGCAAATAGATATTACGTCATTTTCATCCTCACTTTCAATATCTATTACGAGGTGGGCAAAGTCTAGAATGGATTGTTCCAAAGTAGGTACAAGTACCTCATTTGGTTCAAAACATTCCTCGACTTCAAAAGTCTCGGAAGCAAAATCGTCGTCGGACTCAAATAATAAATCCAACTCATGTTCCCACGAACGATTTTCTTCCCGATAGCGATTTTCAATTTTCTCATTTGCATACATACGCAAGCCCTCACCGAATGTTATGGGTCGAGGTGCGGATGCATGAAAATGGGAACTTTGAAAATTACCATCGGACTTAAACGAAAACTCATTATTATAGGAATTTTGAAAACTATTCGAATTCGTTTCAAAATTCCTATTATAAGGAGGTAAAGGCCCAAAATCATTATCATCATCATCAAAATTCCAATAACCTAAGTTTTGACTTTCGTTATACTCGCCCAAAGTCATATTCGAATTTGTAAATTTTTGGGATTCTAAGTATTCACCGAAAGTCATAGGTTTGCGAGAATTTTGAGAATTATAACAAGGATTACCGAAAGAATTGGAATAAGACATGCTTACCCCAAAAATGGCTCGAAGTGGCGGATTCCACAAAGTAAGTGTGCGCGGGAAAGATTCGAGCGTTTCTAAGTGCTCAAATGTGAAAGTCCAGCAAAATATTAGAAAATAATACAAATAGAAAGAAAATACTATGAAATATTAAATCAAATAAAGTCTAAAACAAACTAGTCCCCGGCAACGGCGCCATTTTGATTAAGTGCGAAAAGTAGCGCGTGTCAAGACGCTAATCGTTGTTTTCGTTTCACCTCCTCAATACAAAAACCTAAACTTATGACTACACTCAAAAAGGGAGTATAGCGGCCAAGTCCGGGTATCGAGAATCCACAGAGACGAGTTGCTAGAATTTATAGGATTTAATACTCCTAAATTAAAAGTGTAAAAGGTGATAGGTTGGAAATAAAGAAAAGGGAAAAATTAAGAAGTTAAGTCTAAACTAGAATTAATAAAGCAAGAGTCGGGATCGTGTCCCCACCATGGGCTAAACAACTAATAATTAGAATTTCGGTTCGAAAACATTTAATCGAGCATTTTCAATTAAGTATAAACATCACACAATAAGGAATTTAACCCAAAGTTGCGAGATTAAACATTTAACAGAAAATGGTCACACGCATCTTAAATTCGGATTACCGCTATAAACACTAACGTTGCATGACAAAGAAAGTTAAACGCATAATAATCCGACTTTAATACGCGAGGTTTCAATTAAATGCAATTTTACACAAAACCTAATTTTCGGAGCTCAACGCCCATCAATGGCGGACACACGATCCAAACCCGTAAAACTACTCACTGCACATGATTAAACTAAGTAAAATAACTAATTACCAAAGAAAACAAGAATTAAACTACCAACAACTAATAAATCAAAGCAATAAATCAAGAAAACAAAGCTTAAACAAAGAATAGCAAATAATATAAATGGAGGGGAAGATGAATAGTGCACTTACAACCCATTAATGGGGAACACCCAAAGAAGAGGAAGAAATGAGCTCTCCATACCCAAAAACCCTAACTAAAAAATGAAAGATGTCTTCAAAGAAAAGCCCCAAACATTCATTTAATACCCCAAAATAAACCCCCAACAAAACCAACCCAAAAAACCCAAAATAAGCCAATTTTCGTCCATATCTGATGGGACCGGTCGACCTCTGTTTTGGGACCGGTCGACCGCACTTTTGGAATTTGCCTTGGGCTGGAGGCAGCCCACTTTTCCACTTTGAACCAATTTTGAGGCGTTGCACGGAAACGGCTATAACTCCCTCATACGGAATCGAAATGAGGCGTGGTCAGAACCGACGCGAAGCTAATTCAATTATCTACATGATTCTGTTTTGAAACCCTCCAAATTATGCAGTATGAAATCACCAAAATGCCCTTGAAGTAGAAGAAAATACCAAAACCTTCCGGAAATGGGCATAACTTCCACATACGGAGTCAGAATGACGCACGGTCAGTGGCCACAGAAAGATAATTTGATGATCTACATGTTGGTTACTTCATTCCATAAAAAATAGTGAGTTTGAAAAGACCATATTGCCCTTGAAGTAGCATTCGACGACGGAACTTCTCCGAAATGCAACTGAACCTCACTTTTAGCGTTCCAATACCTACAAAAGCACAAATAGCCCCTGCAAAGTATGTATATATCCAAATCCAAGGTTGTCTGGTTAATGAGCATAATTATAGGCATTTAGGACCGTAAAAGTGTTAGAATGCATAAAGATAACGGGCGGAAATATGCAATATTCGATACGAATCAATAAGCCCACAATATAAGGCCTAACATGACTTAGAAATAAGTTGGTTGCCTAGGTTTGTCATTAAACCCACCTGAAATAGTGGCATAACCCAAGTTGGGGTTGTCGACCTAGAATGAGCCACACAAGAATGGGTTGTACAACCTAACACAATTGATTGATTAGTTAACTAGTTAATATTTTAAAAAAAATTACAAGTCAGTGTAATTGGTCAACATACCAGGACCTCATCGACTACTAGCTAAGTTAAATAAGAATGCTAACTTACAAGATTAAATTTAATCACACAATAATTTAAATAATAATTTGAACTTACAAACCTTTATTAATTAAATTAGTAATCATTTTTGGTTGATAATTTGATAATATCAGTAGAATCAGTTACATACCACAATTCCATCTATTATTAAGAATTGTTTTATGCAAACTAAAGAGCAAATGAAGTAAAGAAAAAGACAATAGTGGATGAAAAAGCATACCTTCATTAATATTGGAAAAAATGGATCAAGTCTTACAAAATAATGGCTAAACAATCTACATAAGTTAATTAAAAAAGATAAAGATAGTTAGGGGTGACTTCCCCTAATTCGCAATGGACCCATCACTAGGAACAACAATGGTGTTCTCTTCTTGGACGAATTCATCTGCTGTGGAACCAAGGCCAACAGTAACCTGATCGGCCTTAGGGTAAGCGAACAATGAGGCTTCACCTTACCTTACGCCAAGTTTCTCAAAGGGGGTGGGGGTGGGGATGGGGTGGAGTGCCCGACATATGCTGAGTTTCCCTCAGGGACATTTCCCCTTTAGAGACCAGGAATCTAGCATAGGTTAAATGCAATTAACTTATGGAAGTCCAATTACAAAGCAATCTCTTTCACCCCCACCTCAAAGTCTCCGTCACAGGCTTTCTCCAAGTCTGCCTCCATTTTCGCCTCAAGGAACCATTTTTTCCCTGTTAAAATTTTTTATTTCTAGGTTTTCAAGGCATATGATTTCCCGAGGGTAGTTAGGTGGGTGTCCACCTTGCTAAACTCCAGCTACATGTATTTATCTTCCTCCATATCCTTATCCTTCAAGACCATTTCTTTCTTTAGTTTTACTTCCATGTCGGTCATATGCTTGTTGTTCTCATTCAAAGTGTTCTTTATAGCATTGGACCTGTTAAGAAAAATATTGTTCCTCCTCGCCTGGTGATCATTCCTCCTAAACATATCTTGCATATCCGTCATGGGGTAGACACACCATATTAGTACCCTCCAAATACCTCCTTAGATCACTAACACCATTCCTTTAGCCCTCAGACCCCAAGTCCTACTCTAAACCCAAATTTAGAGGCTCCCAGGTGCTCTCGATCCCCGTTTAACTTTTCTCAACTCTTCAACCTGAGTGAAGCTCATTGCACCTTCGTAGGGCCTAGAATACTCTTCCTAACGGTTCATACTTGTGCGAATTGTCTTTATGGTTCGCGCGTACTTGCCTTTTTACTCTAAACCTTGATCTAGAGGCCACCGGGAACTCTCGAGCCCCATTCGACTGTGGTTAAACTCTCCTACCCGAGATAAGATCATTGCACCTTTATACAACCCCGAATTCCCTTTCTAACGGTCCATGCCGTGCATGAATCAGCCTTACGGTTCGCGCGTACTTGCTTTTTTACTCCGAGAACCTCTGTCTAGAGGCCATCGGGCGATTTTGAGTCCCATTTGACTTTATCCAACTATAATATCTGAGAGTTGCCTAATAGATTTTCATAGGGATCTGAATCCCCCTTCCAATGGTCCTAGTCGTGTGCAATTCCAACTTACGGTTAGCATTTTATGCCCATTTTTCTGACAAAGTCCTTTTCGAACTGCCTATAGGCACCCCGAATCTCCGCCTATAGGCAGAGATGTATTTTACATCGCCAATAAGCTCGGGGTATGCCGATAGGTAGGATTGGGGCTATGTCGATCATCAGACCCATGGATCCTAATTTTTACTATTTAAGGAGGTCATGAACCCCCTTTTCAACAATTAGAACATTCCTTGTCTCGAAATCAGTGTGCCATGCCACTCTAAAAAATTCAAGTTTTCAACATTCCTTTCACCTTTCTTACCTCACTTTTATACCAACTTTTTTCCACTTACTTCACCCCTACTCCACCCTTATCCCATCACCATAAAATCAACCTACTCTCCTTGAACAATTAGGTGCAAAATCTTCTAGGAGGTCTACTCCCACTATTTTCTAATTCATTTAATTAGTGTTATTTATTACTTATCATCCACTTTTGATATATTTTATTCTTACTCCATTATCACACATCAACTAATATCCTTTTTTATTACTATCATTCACATAATATACTTTCCTAAAACAAAAAAGATAAAATAGAGGGTATACTTATAAACCCCAAAGTAGGATTTCCTCACTTTTTCTACACTTTTACACTTGAGCACCTATTTCCTAACCAACTAAAGAGGAGTCCTAAATTTTGGTTTATGGGTTAAACCCCATCCTTGTTATATGTCGAATTATGTTGACTTTGATGCCTATTTTGGCTACATGGGCGTCCCGAGTCATTATCGGGATTCGATTAATATTTTACTGATTGTGCTACCTTTGTTTATATCTCTTATTTAGTAGTATTGTGCATATGCAAAAGACTACATATCAGTGTTCCCACCTGACATGCACATTCACATTCACTTTCTCATAGTGAATTGTGATTCAGTGGGCGCTAACATCATATTTTCTATTATTTTCTTTTTTATGTACTCCTTAGAATGTCTCCTCTCTATACTTCCCATGACGTGAGTAGGATGATTTCTCTTTCTCACTTAATTCCATATCACACATATCATACGCACGAGTCATATCTTACAGAAAAATGAGAACATTATTATAGCCCATGAGAGACTGAAAGGGAGGAAATGGTGCCTAACACTTCCAATTCCATAACTCAGTCCCCGGACCCTCAATTCGTTTAGTTTCATATGCATCAGTTTGTCTTTTGTTGCCTCTCTTTTTAGGATGACTACATTCCTTTGACTATTTTGAGAAAAATAGATCGATGACTCCATTTTCTACATTTTCCTCCCCTTTGACAATGACTGATTTATATCAATGGTAGCTCACGAAGATCGAGCGAGTGGCAGAAAGATGATTCCTACCCTCGAATCCCCACACACGCCGAGATATTTTCCCATTTTATTTCCTTTCGGAGCTAGCCCGTGCCAGAGGAATCATGGATGACCACAGTGGTGACTCCACTGGGACTTTATTTTCAGAGGACTATACCCTATTTCACCTAGGTTTTCTTCCCTTTCCTCCCCATTCTTTATATTTTTCTACATGCTTCTTACTCTCATACTTACATGTTGTATATATGTATTGTTCATATCACGATGTTTATATCCTTTTATTTACTATAATTTTTTCTCATCACATGTATATACCACCTTCCTATCACATGCTTCATGCTTTACTCATGTGCATATGGACGCAATGTTTCACTCCACTTACTCACACTCACATATGATTCACATTCCTTGTAGATATCCATGCTTTGACTCACTAGTGCACACTCTCACATTATTCTAACTTGAACATAGCCACATGTTGCGTGTATATTTCACATGCCACTTGTAGATATCCTTGTTTAGTCACACTAGCACACACTTCCACATTTCTTTATCTTATGTATATATCCACATATTTCTTCAATAACACATGTTCCCCATGCTACTCTCACTTTGAACATACTTTCCACTGACTTGTGTATATCCACATGCCTCACACTTTGTATATACCATATCCATGCTTCATGTACATACTTGTTAGTTTTCCTCAACAAGTTTATCCCCCTTATCCCATACTACTCTTGTATATTCTATGATCTCCCTTGAAGTAGTCGTGTTTCTCTCTCTTAGCATACGTAAGATTCTCCATTGAATAATAATTAAGACTCATGCATTCTTGAACACTACGTCTCTTGAGCATTATAGTATTGACCAAAATTTTGTCCTCTACTGAGGGGTCACTTTGTGATTAGTGTCGATCCAAAAGGGGAGGTTAACCTAAGCAATATGATTTCCAACTTCCATTGGCCTAGTACCTTTGACGTATATCAAATGGTTCCCCTTGCATCGTATCTCTTGAACGAACTCACGACGAGAGTATATGCCAGGGAGCTCGTTCACATACATTGAGTATATTGAATTTGCTGTCACACGTACCATCCTCATGAGTTATATCATGAGGCAACGTACACTCAGGTATATCAAATAGCTTTTCCATACGTACCGATGAATGATTGCGCTTATAGGCAAGAGGTATATCATGGATGTCATGCCAAATCATTTCCACTAAACCGACCAATGCATCAACCTCATATAGGCGTCTGCGATAGGACACTCATACCTAGTCTGTCAATTTTAACGCGAAACTCTGTCAAAATTTAGGATCGTCTTGCCTCATGAATTTTTGCGTTATTTCGCCCATTCCTAAAACATGATCATGTTTGTGAGTTCAGAAACAAATGAAACCATGTCTTACATTGCATACCCAATCTTTTCCCCAGACCCAAGTTTTGTTCGCCCTTTCACTTGCACCCTAGGCGGAACGTAACACAAGTTGAACCTAATAATAATAACTACATTGAGGACTTTCTTTTTTCTCCTTTTCAAATATACCAAAAATATTTTCTCCTTTTTTTTAAAAAAAGAAAAACAAATATTCCCCAAACATTCATGTTTTCATTAAAATAAAAATAAAAATCATTTGTGCTCTCAGGCACGATCGCATACCCCAATATTGGCTTGTCTACCTATTGGATTAGATCTTCCATCAACCCGAAAATCCACCACTTCCTCTGTTAATTTTACAAAATTCAAGCAATCCATTCAAAGAGTATTCATGGAGAACATTGACCAGAATTAAAATATCTAACCAGATCGGATGACGGTCCTTACTCAGCTCGGTCATAAGATTGGTAACCTCCAAGAAGAAAATCCATAGTTTGACCCTTCCACTAAAATTAAGCCCATCAAAACACCCGATTCATCCACCACTTCACTTAAAACCCTCAAGGCCTGTGATTCCTTTCTCCTACATCTGAAGAATCCAATTGATTGATCTATATGTCTCCTCACTAGAGCCTTCTTAGTCGTTTATACCCATTCATAAGGAGGAGGCATGGAACTGCCTACGGTCTTAGATTAGCTTCAAAAATTTAGGCTGAAATGACCCTCAGATAGGACAACTATGTAAATATAAGCACTATGTTCATAGAAACTCGAAAGTGGGCTCGAAATATGAAAAATGGTTCATTCCAGTGAAATAATTTTATTTAAACGACATTGTGCAGGTCTTATCTGATGTGTTTGTCAAAATCAAGAAATATACAGTCTCCGAGATGCTCACAGTTTTGAAGCTCTAAGGGCGTATAATCCCTTCCTTTCAACACTTCCCTTATAAGTGGAAAGACTTGTACAATAAAGACCTGGGGGTTATAAAAAGTATTGATTTCACATGGAGTGATGACATCATTGCCACTGGTTGGGGTGATGATTCAAATAACTCCAGCAAGAAAAAAGAGGGAGAGGATTTCCCCTTTTGTGGATTTATCAAACTATGGTATGCCCCCATAGAGAAAAAGATAAAATCGAAGGTGGAGATCTTCTTTAAAGATGAAGTCACTTGGGATGAAGACCATAAGCATGAGGTGGACCCTTTGACAATCAAATCTGTTGTAACACCCCATGATTTTTGGATCGAGAAATTCAAATTTTTGGGAAAATAAAATTTAATTGAATTGAAGCATTTTAAAATTTGGGAATTGAAGTCCAAAAATAGAGGACATTTCAAAGTATTTCGGATGATGATTTTGAGGGTACCATCGATCCCAAAAGGGTGGAGATAGTAAAAATGACTGTCATTGGGTTTTATTTCGGCTTCGAAATGTTTTTAAGTCAGTTTGACTCGAATTAGAGTAAACAAGTCATTTAAAGTGTGTATTAACATTTAAAATTGGGACTTATGTTTTAAGGGAGTTAAAGGCTTACAGATCAAGCCTTCTCATTTGAGAGAATGAGGGAAAAAGCCCTAGAGGGAGAAAGAAGAAAGAAAGGAAGAAGAAAGAAGAGAGAGAGGAAGAAAAGTTGGATATTTCGGCCCAAATGCGATATCGAGGACAATCCAACATCTACAAATCTGAGGAAAGTGTTTAATCTTTCTAAATAAGTCATTTGTGTATTTAATTTCATAATTTGTGTGTTAAAGAAATGATGTTGGGTATAAATATCAAAACCTATATTTTTGGGTTTAATCTTGAAATCAATGTTTAAATATGGGTTTAATGGTGTAGAAATGGTTGGGATCAACTTTGGGTTGATTTATTGGCTTAGAATTATGATTTGATGAAGGTTTGGGGGTTAAATAAGAAATTTTAGGGTTTAGAATTCATGTGTTTCTATGAAGAAGAACCCTTCAAATTTTGCAGACCCGAATCGATTCGCCCTTAAGCGAATCGATTCGGCCTAGGCAAATTGGCAGGTCTGCATTGACCCAATCGATTCGGACCCAAGGCAAATCGATTCGTCCTAAATCAGAAGCCCAGGTCTTTGGACCCGAATTGATTTGCCTTGGAGGCCGAATTGATTCGCTTGTTCGAATCGATTCGAAAACAGGGCTGTTTTATGGAGTTTTCCTAGGATGATTTCAAACCCTTTTTGGTTGGGTTTATTGAGTTGGGTCCTTCTCTTATGATTTAAGAGATATGTTTTTGGGGACATATAAGGGGTTTCTCACACATTGTGATTATGGGGACTTCTTGGGATAATTTGGGAAAGTATGTATACATGTATGCACTAGAGTTGTGTATAAAGATAGTCAGAAACCTCATTGGGGATGGAAATCCTAATATTAGATCAAGAGTGAGTCTAGATATGATGTGAAGTTGAGAACTCTTAAAGAGAGAGTTGCGAGGGCATGGCTTGTAATTGTAGGCCGAGGGTAGTGCCAAATCCTTATGGTAAATAGGCTTCTATTGAGATTAAGGTTTGGGGACCGAAGAGAGAGAGAGGGGTCACATATCCTTAGAAATGTTTAAATTAAGGAACAATCGGTAACCCAATAGGAGTAAGGGTTCATAAGATCAGGTGAATCATAGGTGAATTGGGAACGATTTGGAACGTACTATCAACTAGAATAAGCGGTAGCATAAATTCTAGTCAGGATAGTTTACACATAACTGTGTGGAAATAATCATTGGGATTCCAATACTTGAAATGAAGTTGGGATAAGTTGAGGTTTATATACTATTAGTCATGTATATGCCAATGGTCTAATAGTACTAGAGATAACTATGTACTTTTTGAATATAGAGGAGATGTGTAGTTATGGTTTCCTACACTAAACTTTGTGTGATAACCCAAATGTTGAATATAAACATATATGTTTGGGAGACTATTTATCATAGGAAAAATGGATGAATATGTTTCGAGTGAGGGATTGTATTTACATATCGTGGTAAATTAAATGAGTTTGGGTGACGACTAGTATATTGAGGATTATGTATACTTATAGCCGAGTTTATATATCTTATACATATGAACGAGATATAGTTTGTGTATATATATATATGTGGATATGTGGATATATATCTGTATGGATATGAATATATGGATATATTTATGTTGTGGATACACATGGTATGAATATCTAAACTGTATATGATGGTTTAATGTTTGATCATATATGATGGGATCATATGGATGTGTATATATTGTGCATGTGAACGATATATATACTTATGTGGTTAAGAATACCCCGCTCATGCTATCATTGTAAAGTTTTCGCGTAGAGGGTGAGAATCCTGACTCAAGGAGAAGGGTGTGGATAGTCCCCAAGTCATAGTCGTTCATTGTGTTATTATGTGATATGCATTTCTTTTGGGGTGGGACGTGGTGGGTATATCTCATCTCATTGACCGGTTAAGAGCTATGACCGCTTCACGGGACGTCGTGTGAGTGTGTTTGGCCCCGATGTCGGTGATATTGAGTCTCACCGTGGTCTTTGGGATGGTATGTGAGTAATTCCATGGAAGATGATAGCATGGTGCAGTTTATCGGTGATATATATAGCCGGGTGTATTATGTGCATGGCCATTGTACATCAGATGTGATATGTACACTTGGTCATGGGTATGGATGATGTTATATATATATATGGTTAGAATAAATGCCTATATATATATATTTATATATCCTATAGGTGATAGGATATGGAAATTTCATAGAGTACATCTTGGATGATTATGGTGTACTGGATTATTGGAGGTTGATGTATCGCATTTAAGGAATATTTCGATTTCATCATCCCAAGGATATTATTGGAGATTTTGGGTTGATCTTATGGTAATCTAAATTTAGTCGTTGTAGTAGTATAATATTGCATGTATGGCATAATGGATCTCTAGGATCGACATTGTCAAGGAGTAGTGTAACGGGGGGTTCCTTATTTGGATTTCGCTTAGCGAGACGCCCCACGCACGAAACGTAGTGCAATGTTGAGATTGGAGAGAAGTTTTATCAATAATGATTTTGTATGCATGTTATTTAGAAACTAAATCATATGATTTAAACCCAAATGTATATGGGTAACGTATTAAGAATTATAATTGTTTAAATTATAAACCGGAATCCATTAAGCCTAGTATGGCATACATGTTTGTAAAAATAATTAAGTGTGTTTAGAAAGAGTGGATTCTTGGGTTATGATAGGAAGACAGATCTCATGGGTATAGGCTGGGCCTATGGTAAGTTAGGTTGTCCTTATAATTGGGGTAATTTAACTAAAATCTTAGGACGCGAATAGGTGCGCGCCGTTAGATGAGAGGTGAGTTGGGGTTTCACGAGAGTGGGATTCCACTTCAATTATGAAAGAAGTTCATTGATATTTATTATACACGGTTAACACACTTGCTAAATATTTTTACAACTCGGGCTCTGACCCGTTTACTTTTCTCTCCTGCATGTATATATATATATATATATATATATATATATATATATATATATATATATATATATATATATATTCCTACATGTGTCCTACCGCATGGATGCCAGATGACCTTCCATCCAGAGTCTTGGGAGCCGTGACAGGTTCGGACTGTTGCGAGACTTAGATTGTAGTCACTTCATACTTCTTTAAAAATCTAGGTATGATTCATGTTGTATATCGGGTTTGTACCCAAGGGATATTTATAAATGTTTATATTTATTCCATTTTAGTTATTGTATTGTCTGTGACCCAACAACTTATTCGGGTTTACTTCTTTATGGTATATTCGGTTGTAGTTACTCATTTCATTTTATTCTAGCATTTTATTTATCATAGTTCTTGTATGCATCTTTCTTTCCTTTGTTAGTAGCTTATAGTGTTGGTTGTTGTCCGTTGCATATTTTATTTAAAATTTAGCATCTTGCTTATATGATATTGGGTAGTTAGTCCTATATATTTTAGTACTGCCAGTTGATGTTGAGACTGAGCCATCTGAGACTCCTAATTTAATGTAGTATAGGGCTGGACACCCGTTATTATTTTAAGAGGGGTGTTACAGATGGTATCAGAGCATCAGGTTCTAGAGTCTTCAGGATCTGTGCGGGTTTTCTGCGTTCTTCCGTTAACGTTCTTGATATAAAGCCCTACTATTAGGATTGTTGTGTTCACCGCGTTTATCTTTTTCTGTGAAGAGTATTCACTTGATCGACGTTCTGATAAAAGTTTCTCTCATTTCAGACGTCGCCTAGATTATGTCGTCTAGGAAAGGACAAGATTAGAGATACTATACCCATGATAGATTTTGGGTACGCTTTGATCGGGGGTATTTGTTTTTCCCGATTTTGGCAAAAATGTAGAAGAGAACTCTAGCAGTGGTTCATGGTGACCTATCGGTGGTTGAGTAAGAAAGGGAAATTTACTCGAATGGAGAATCTTGGACTTAGTAAGGTAAGTCTGAGGAGAGGTATGTAGTGTAGTCCTTGGGAGGTTTAGATTGAGAAACTCGTCAACCTTTGTTAGGAAACCTGGCGTTGGTGAATTTTATCGATGTGAGGTAGGTGGAGTTATCCCAATATCAGGAGTATTGCCTCCTGGGAAGAGGGAGAAAGAAATTGGAGACTCGGGTTTGTTGAGCAGGACTGAGGGAGTTTTCGATAGTTGCAATCGCACTTTGTCCTTCAAAGTGGTTAGGAAGGATTTTAAGGAAGATGTTTCTCTTGTGGAGAAATAGGTTTAGGAATAATGATTGTCTTGGAAGAAGTAGAGGACTTTAAGTAAGGGTCCATGGATAAAGTAAAGCAATTTGATTATGGAAGTATAAGGTAAAATACCTTTATTTGGGTTTCAGTCACGCTTAGTGCGATATTGGGAACGTCGCGCGTAAGGTATGATGAGCGGTTAGCCGCTACAACCCTAGGGTGTATAGAATTTCCTTGGAAGAAGGAGTGAGTAAGTATGGCCTTTGTATGGCATCTTTTGAGAAAATAGACCGTCTCATAAAGAGGTAGTAAAAAGTTGTATTTTGAATTCCGGAAGTGCGAAATGTTGAGGTTTATTGAGTAGTGACTATAAGGTTATCGTCTTATGGATAGGTTAGGGCATGTAATTGTAGTATTCCAATGAGGGAAGAACTTATTTTATGGAAAGGTGTTGATGTGATGTAGAGGAATTTTTATACTTGAGAGGTTCAAAGTTTGGTAAATTTATTTTGAGCGGAGAATTTGGCTCATAGTTGTGCTAGTTTTGAGAACTCGGTATTGGTTAGAGTGTTATATTGGTTGAGGCCTTATGTTCTAAACATAAGGTGTTTGTTTGGCGTGTCGAAAGACGCAGAATTGATTTATATTATATTATTGTATAGGCCTTCGGGCAATATCTAAAACATGAAAATCTTTTATAAAACCTTAACCCTGGTTCAACTAATCTCAATCCCCGACCTAGCTACACAGTAGTGTATTGGGAGGGTTCCTTGTTTGGATTTCTCTTGTGAGACCTCCCCCGCACGAAGGTGGCTAGCATCAGGAATTGAGGAGGGTTCAACCATTGGGAATTTTCAAATTTTTATATAGTTAATATGTTGTTATAGATTATATTGGTGATAGTTACATTATGATTTGTGGCTAATGGAGCCTGATTATAATTCTGCGAGTGGAGCTTTGGTACGGGGTGTATGGGCACCCTGGGTAGTAGTTTGATTTAAAATCTATATGGTTCGATGTGAGAACTAGAAAGGATCGGTATAGTGATCGTGAGAGTTGATGTAAGGACTAGATGAGATTGAGGTCCTAGGCATATCTTAAATTTTGCGGGCAAAATTTTTGTAAGGGGGAAGAGTGTAACACCCCATGATTTTGGGATCGAGAAATTTAAATTTTGGGGAAAATAAAATTTAATTGAATTGGAGAATTTTAAAATTTGGGAATTGAAGTCCAAAAATAGAGGACATTTCAAAGTATTCCGGATGATGATTTTGAGGGTACCATCGATCCCGAAAGGGTCGAGATAGTCAAAATGACTGTCATTGGGTTTTATTTCGGCTCCGGAATGTTTTTAAGTCAGTTTGACTCGAATTGGAGTAAACGAGTCATTTAAAGTGTGTATTAACATTTAAAATTGGGACTTATGTTTTAAGGGATTTAAAGGCTTACGGATCAAGCCTTCTCATTTGAGAGAATGAGGGAAAAAGCCCTAGAGGGAGAAAGAAGAAAGAAAGGAAGAAGAAAGAAGAGAGAGAGGAAGAAAAGATTGAAGATTCTGGCCCAAACGCGACATCGAGGACAATCCAACCTCTACAAATTTGAGGCAAGTGTTTAATCTTGCTAAATAAGTCATTTGTGTATTTGATTTCATAATTTGTGGGTTAAAGAAATGATTTTGGGTATAAATATCAAAACCTACATTTTTGGGTTTAATCTTGAAATCAATGTTTAAATATGGGTTTAATGGTGTAGAAATGGTTGGGATCAACTTTGAGTTGATTTATGTCTTAGAATCATGATTTGATGAAGGTTTGGGGGTTAAAACAGAAATTTTAGGGTTTAGAATTCGTGGGTTTCTATGAAGAAGAAGGACCCTTCAAATTCTGCAGACCCGAATCGATTCGCCCCTTAAGCGAATCGATTCGGCCTAGGCAAATTGGTAGGTTTGCCTTGACCGAATTGATTCGGACCCAAGGCGAATCGATTCGGACTAAGACAAAAGCCCAGGTCTTTGGACCCGAATCGATTCTCCTTGGAGGCCGAATCGATTCACTTGGCCGAATCGATTCGGAATAGGGCCGAATCGATTCGGAAACAGGGTTGTTTTATGGTGTTTTACTAGGATGATTTCAAACCCTTTTTGGTTGGGTTTATTGAGTTGGGGCCTTCTCTTATGATGTAAGAGATATGTTTTCGGATACATATAAGGGGTTTCTCACATGTTGTGATTATGGGGACTTCTTGTGATAATTTGGGAAAGTATGTATACATGTATGCACTAGAGTTGTGTACAGAGATAATGGAAACCTCATTAGAAATGTAAATCCTAATATTAGATCAAGAGTGAGTCTAGATATGATGTGAAGTTGAGAACTCTTAAAGAGAGAGTTGCGAGGGCATGGCTTGTAATTGTAGGCCGAGGGTAGTGCCAAATCCTTATGGTAAATAGGATTCTATTGAGATTAAGGTTTGGGGACCGAAGAGAGAGAGGGGTCACGTATCCTTAGAAATGTTTAAATTAAGGAACAATCGGTAACCCAATAGGAGTAAGGGTTCATAAGATCAGGTGAACCGTAGGTGAATTGGATACGATTTGGATCGTACTATCAACTAGAATAAGCGGTAGCATAAATTCTAGTCAGGATAGTTTACACATAATTGTGTGGAAATAATCATTGGGATTCCAATACTTGAAATGAAGTTGGGATAAGTTGAGGTTTATATACTATTAGTCATGTATATGCCAATGGTCAAATAGTACTAGAGATAATTATGTACTTTTTGAATATAGAGGAGATGTGTAATGATGGTTTCCTACACTAAACTTTGGGTGATAACCCAAATGTTGAATATAAACATATATTTTTTGGAGACTAATCATCATAGGAAAAATGGATGAATATGTTTCGAGTGATGGATTGTATTCACATATCGAGGTAAATTAAATGAGTTTGGGTGACGGCTAGTATATTGAGGATTATGTATACTTATAGCCGAGTTTATATATCTTATACATATGAATGAGATATAGTTTGTGTATATATATGTGGATATGTGGATATATATCTGTATGGATATGAATATATGGATATATTTATGTTGTGGATACACATGGTATGAATATCTAAACCGTATATGATGGTTTAATGTTTGATCATATGATGGGATCATATTGATGTGTATATATTGTGCATGTGAACGATATATATACTTATGTGGTTAAGAATACCCCGCTCATGCTATCATTGGGAAGTTTTCGCGCAGTGGGTGAGCATCCTGGCTCAAGGAGCAGGGTGTGGATAGTCCCCAGGTCATAGTCGTCCATTGTGTTATTATGTGATATGCATTTCTTTTGAGGTGGGACGTGGTGGGTATGTCTCGTCTCATTGACCGGTTAGGAGCTATGACCGCTTCCTGGGATGTCGCGTGTGTGTTTGGCCCCGATGTCGGTGATATTGAGTCCGACCATGGTCCCCTGGATGGTATATGAGTAATGCCCTGGAAGATGACAGCATGGTGTAGTTTATCGGCGATATATATAGCCGGGTGTATTATGTGCATGGCCATTGTACATCAGATTTGATATGTACACTTGGTCATGGGTGTGGATGATGGTATATATATATATGGTTAGAATAAATGCCTATATATATATTTATATATCCAATAGGTGATAGGATATGGAAATTTCATAGAGTACATCTTGGATGATTATGGTGTACTGGATTATTGGGGGTTGATATATCACATTTAAGGAATATTTCGGTTACATCATCCCAAGGATATTATTGGAGATTTTGGTTTGTTCTTATGGTCATCTAAATTTAGTAGTTGTAGTAGTATAATATTGTATGTATAGCATAATGGATCTCTAGGATCGACATTGTCAAGGAATACTGTAACGGGGGGGTTCCTTGTTTGGATTTCGCTTTGCGAGATGCCCCACGCACGAAACGGAGTGCAATGTTGACATTGGAGAGAAATTTTGTCAATAATGATTTTATATGCATGTTATTTAGAAACTAAATCATATGATTTAAATCGAAATGTATATGGGTAACGTATTAAGAATTATAATTGATTAAATTATAAACCGGAATCCATTAAGCCTAGTATGGCATACATGTTTGTAAAAATAATTAAGTGTGTTTAGAAAGAGTGGATTCTTGGGTTACGATAGGAAGGCAAATCTCGTGGGTATAGGATGGGCCTATGGTAAGTTAGGTTGTCCTTATAATTGGGGTAATTTAACTAAAATCTCAGGACGCGAATAGGTGCGCGCCGTTAGATGAGAGGTGAGTTGGGGTTTCACGAGAGTGCGATTCCACTTTAATTATGAAATAAGTGCATTGATATTTATTATGCACGGTTAACACACTTGCTAAATATTTTTACAACTCGGGCTCTGACCCGTTTACTTTTCTCTCCTGCATGTGTGTGTATATATATATATATATATATATATATATATATATATATATATATTATTATAGGTGTCCTACCGCATGGATGCCGGATGACCTTCCATCCAGAGTCTTGGGAGGCGTGACCGGTGCGGACTATTGCGGGACTTAGATTGTAGTCGCTCCCTACTTCTTTAAAAATCTAGGTAGGATTCATGTTATATATCAGGTTTGTACCCAAGGTATATTTATAAATGTTTATATTTATTACATTTCAGTTATTGTATTGTCTGTGACCCGACAACTTATTCGGGTTTATTTCTTTGTGGTATATTCGGTTGTAGTTACGCATTTCATTTTATTCTAGCATTTTATTTATCATAGTTCTTGTATGCATATTTCTTTTATTTGTTAGTAGCTTATAGTGTTGGTTGTTGTCTGTTGCATATTTTATTTAAATTTTAGCATCTTGCTTATATGATATCGGGTAGTTAGTCCTATATATTTTAGTACTGCCAGTTGATGTTGAGACTGAGCCATCTGAGACTCCTGATTTAATGTAGTATAGGGCTGGCCACCCGTTATTATTTTAAGAGGGGTGTTACAGATGGTATCAGAGCATCAAGTTATATAGTCTTTAGGATCTGTGCGGGTTTTCTGCGTTCTCCCGTTAACGTTCTTGATATAAAGCCCTACTATTAGGATTGTTGTGTTCACCGCGTTTATCTTTTTCTGTGAAGCGTATTCACTTGATCGACATTCTGATAACAGTTGCTCTCGTTTCAGACGTCGTCTAGATTATGTCGTCTAGGAAAGGACAAGATTAGAGATAATATACCCATGATAAATTTTGGGTACTCTTTGATCGGGGGTATTTGTTTTTCCCGATTCCTGCGGAATTGTAGAAGAGAACTCTAGAAGTGGTTCAGGGTGACCTATCGGTGGTTGAGTAAGAAAGGGAAATTTACTCGAATGGAGAATCTTGGGCTTAGTAAGGTAAGTCTTAGGAGAGGTATGTAGTGTAGTCCTTGGGAGGTTTGGATTGAGAAACTCGTCAACCTTTGTTAGGAAACCTGGCATTGGTGACTTTTATCGATGTGAGGTAGGTGGAGTTGTCCAAATATCAGGAGTATTGCCTTTTGGGAAGAGGGAGAAAGAAATTGGAGACTCAGGTTCGTTAAGTAGGACTGAGGGAGTTTCTGGTAGTTGCAATCGCGCTTTGTCCTTCAAAATGGTTAGGAAGGATTGACGAGGATGATTTAATAAATGAACAATTCTTAACGGATCTCAATAAGGAAAAAAACTAAATAACGTAACCACAATCAAATTAATGATGACGAGACTATCATTATCAATATCAATTCTGGTAGCCATCCGCATAAGATCAAGATATTATCCACCCTCAATGAGCATGAGTTGTCGCAATTCGAAGAGCTTCTCAAGGACTTTATGGTCCTATGATGACATGCCTGACATTAACCCAAAAATAGCACAACACGAGATCCTTACCTTCCCAGAAAGCAAGCCTATCAAATAAGAACTTAGAAATCTCCGGACAAAGTGTTCTCTCAAAGTCAAAAATGAAGTGGTGAAATAATTGAACGTATGCTTCATTCGTAAGGTTGAATATCCTATATGGCTTGCAAACATCGTGCCCGTGTCAAAATCAGGAAGAAAAGTCCGCATGTGCTTCGACTATCGAGATTTGAACAAGGCATCCCCAAAGGATGATTATCTTCCAACTTTGACATGATCATCAATAACACTGTAAGTCACTCCCTCAAGTCTTTTATTGACAGTTTCGTCGGGTATAATTAGATCAAGATGCATCCTGACCATGAGGAAAAAAAATTCCTTCAACACCCCATGAGGAACATTTTGTTACATAGTTAGGCCATTTGGTCTTAAGAATGCCACGGCTACCAACCAGAGGATTTTTATAACTATTATACATGACCTTATTCACAAGGAGGTTGAAATCTATGTCGACGACATGATCATCAAGTCCAAGACTCGGGAGGATCACATTTCTACCTTGAGAAAATTATTCGAGCGGCTATGACAATACTAGATGTGAATTGACCCATAGAAATACATCTTCGGTGTCACAAAGGGTAAACTCCTCAGCTTCATGGTCAGCGAAAAAGGGATCAAAATAAACCCTGCCAAGCTAAGAGCAATTCTTGAAATGCCACTGCACTGGACGGAGAAAGAAGTTTGCGATTTCCTAGGCAAACTCCAATACGTCAGTTGGTTCATCATCGAATTGACCTTTATCTATGATCCCATTTACAAGATTCTTCAGAAAGATTCAACTAAAGTTTGGAATGAGGCACGTCAAGAAGCCTAATTCGGCTCATATATTCACCCTCTTTACTTATGCATTTTAGCCTCATCGGGTACCTTAATTCATATACTTATGCTCGTTAACTATCCAACCTCTATTTTATATGTTTACATGTTTTACGAGGTATAATTGAGATTTTTTAGGTATTACGGTGTTTAGAGATAAGTTCGGTAGCGTTTTGAGGAAAATCCGTCGACAATCTCACATATAAGGGCATTGTAGTAATTTTACAATTTAGGTTTGTGCACTAATGTCATCACGAAAGTTGAAGCGCTCTGATTCATCTTCGCATGACCACTAACGGTGCATGATTTCTATCATTAATGAAGAACTTACAGGATTTCTTGCGGAGGAAGGACAACACCAAAACCACTTAAAACAAATCATTTCCTTTTCTTTTATCTTTATTTCTTTTACCACTTACTACATAAGTGAGTTTTGAGTATTTGAAGACACATCTTTCGTTTAGTTAGTTTATCATCTTTTTAGTTGTTAAGTTAGAGGAATAAGGGTTTTGGTGGGGATTTTGGATTTTGCTTCTCTATCTCCTAGGGTTTCACCAAAATGGGTTTGTAAGTTACTATTCATCACCTCTCTCTTTAAATCCAAGCTTCCATTTTTGTTTTTCTTTATTTGTTATTTGTTTACTTGCTTTGTGACCTAGATTTAATTTCTTTCATTTACTTGCATTCATTTAATTAATGCCATTTAACATGCTTTCTAGCTAATTTAGTTTAGGTTGTGATTGATTGAACTCACCTTGGGTTGATTTTGTTGCTTTGCTTTAGTGATGGATTTTATGAGTTCAATTTGATTGGGTTGTTCTTGATTTTATGCCTAGAAAATTTAATGGTATATATCATGTATGCCCCGTATTTATGACCTTATGCATGTAATTTTCGAGTTATTTGTTGACGCCAAAATCGTAGTAGGCTTTTATGACGATTTGGGGCGTGACAACTCTAGATTTAATTAATTGCTGAAATGAGATTCAATCTTGATAAACTCGTCTTCCCATGTAACCATTTATACCAATTAACTCGAGGTGAAGGATATTAGTCACAATCTATTATTTATATTCCTTTTGTTAATCTTAGTTTAAACACATGCCTAGTATTATCTTTTCTTTGGTTAACAGTTATTTTTTACACTTTTATTCCGAAAGTATTAATTCAATATAATTCTAACAATTAGTTTGTGACACCCCGCCTAATTAAATACCGAGTGATCAGCCCTTTATTAAATTATAATCAAGGTGACGGTCGGTTCATTCTTAGCATCACTGTCGTAAAAATAACATTTCCAATTTAAACACCCTAAATAATTAAGTTAAGTGTCAAAACCATTTTTAGACATTACTTTCCAAATTTTATTTTATAAACCAACATTTAAAACCTTACATAATTCACAGTTAAATAATCACACAACAACTATCCTGGAACATATAATCCAAAGAATTAAACATTCAACTAATTAATTCCGACATTTAAAACTTAAAGGAAAAACATCGTGACAATAATAAATCCCAAAGTGTAAATACTGGAAATAAACGAATCACAATATCTGATAAAACAACTGAATAATGGAAATGGGCGACACATGCCCAACTGGATAAAATAAATGCTAGAAGTGGAATCAAGAAATGAGGTCATCTAAGTAAGAGGCCTGCAACTCCCACCTAACCTGCAGCACGTTCCTTCCAAAGGATCCTATACAAGACGCCCCTGTGGCTGGGCACCTGTAATATATACATATATATACAAGAGAGATAAGAAAGTGGAAACGGGTCAGAGCCCGATTGTAAAAACGATTTAAAATTTGTTTAGCAAGTATTTAAAATGTTTACTAGCCAATGCAACAACATATTAGTACGACACTCCCTTGAGAAATTCTCACCTCTTTTCTGATGTGCACGCCTATCGCACTAACCTTCCCAACGGTTTTACATATCCTATCTTATGTCTCTCATAAGATTTAAAATGACAAATTCAACTGTTTAAGAGGTTCATTTCATTTAACGACATAGTTCTCATTTAACCTTATTTACTAATAAAGTCTCTCCGCAATATATTATACTTCTCAAACACTTATTCCCAAATTGAAATAATTATTCATATCTTACTTACCATAAACATAGTAGGTAGTTCCCAAATTCTAGAATTTAATATATATATCAAATACTCATATAATATATATATTCTAACGGCACCCCACATAATAATTATGGTGCGGGCATACTCTGCTATCCAGTCCTCGTGTCACTCGTACTAAGGGAAATACAAGCTCGGAATCACTCTCGAACTGTAATAACACAAACACAAACAATGTTGAGGCGAAGCATAGATTCCAGGTCTCTAAGAGGTTAGCACATGCCGTCACGTCTCTTAGGACTGTCTGAACTATCGATTCGATAGCCTGTACCGAAGGATTTCGATCTTCTAGGGTACGAGTCAATATCCCCTATAAAGGCTCATCAAGATAAGACTGTCCCAGCACAATAACCTCAGGGATAGCAAGTAGCGCGGGCATGATTTTCACATGTATATAGTATATGCATAAACAGAGTCATATAAATATACCACTATTACCATATCAAATTTAGGTACATCTCATAACCCATAATTATGGCATTTGTCCTTATTACTCGTTATTTAGTTATCACATATAACGTTTGCCTCTTATCTTAATTTGTGGGATTATTCCAACTTATCAAGCGACACTCGTGAATTTCTATACTCCCAAGTGTAATTTCAGTAGGTAATCATTTATTTTCCAATATAACTATCTTACACGTCTCCTTCTTTAATACATAGTTCCATCGTCCCTTATATGTAAACATCCTCGAAAATGTGAACCTCGTCTTACATTAAAGGTTTCATATTTTTAATAAGTCCTACTGGTCTTCTTTACCTCCCAAAATATTTTAATAAGGATGTCCAAAGATTATTAATCATTTAAATTTAATTCAACTATTTAGAAGGGAGATACGAGTCTGCCAGGAGGGGTCAATCGATCGATGACAGGAGCTCGATCGATCGATGCGTCGATCGATCGATACTCTTGGTTCGATCGATCGATCAAACAGGTATGACGAATTCTGCCGAAAACCAGTTCGGGTTCTATCATCCAACATCATTCAAATCCAAAGTTTTAACTCCCAAACTCCCAGAAATTTATACCACAAAGGTCCTAAACCCAAATGGACAATATTTAACGTAAAGCATGCGAGTTTTCATCAAGATTCATGGATTAAAAGTGCCCAAATTTATACAATTCTCATGAACCCTAAAAATTTTCTTTAACTTAATTCAAATCATTCTTTCTCCAGAAATTCTACTTCTAATTCATCATAAATCCGTGGTTAAACCTCTACATATGAAGGGGATTTCTAGATTATCATTTATATCACTAAAACATGAAATTTTCTAATCTCCAAAATGGGTTTTCTTTCATAGAACTCATCCTAATCAACCCTAAACTAACATGAATGAAGCATTAACGAAATTAAGAAAGATAAATACTTGCCTGGGGATTTTTGGTCTCTGATTTGTGCTGAAATCAGTGTGGTTATGATCCTTGAGACGTGATCTATCGTTTGGCGGCGACGGCGGCGCAAACGGAGGAGTTTTCGGCCTAGAACTCCTTGGCAAGCTCTCTCTTTCCCTCTCCTATGGCCGTCACATGTCTTTGGTTGTGTTAACCCTAGAAGACAACCCTAGGCATCTGATATAACCCTTTCAAATTCGTGGGTTTAATTACCCAAAATTACAAAATGTCCAAAATGCCCTCTCGAGGTACTAATTAAACCTAAAAACGCCCCGAGACCCAAACTAAACCCCTGGGTACACTTTTCGGACTATCTCGACCCTTCCGAACACTTTGGAGCACTCAAAACTACCATACAAGCAACTTATAATTTATTTACTTTTATTAATCGATATTTAGTCCCGATACAACACAGGCGCGTCCCGACTTAAATTTCCAAACTTGTCATTTTATTCACTCGTGACATTTAATAGAACCAATATCATATATTACTTTGCTCATTAGTAATATTCAACAAGTTTCCCATACTTACTAACTCACATCACGTTAGTAATTATAAAAATAATAATTAATTTTCGGATTTATATTAAATTAATATCGCACGTTAAATTTAATAAATCCCCAAATTTAGAAAGCATAAAAATACGGGGTATTACATAGTCTCTATGGATTTCGATACCCGGACTGGCCGCTATATTCCCTTAAAAGAGTGTAGTCAATAGTTTAGGTTTTTGAATAGCGGCAACATATTTCTTTATACACTTTCGCCACGATTTTCCATTGCTTGTCAAAATGGCGCCGTTGCTGGGGACTTGTTCGTTTTAGAATTTAATTGATTTAGTATTTTTTCTTTCCTTTTGTATTCTTTGTTAACTATTTTTGTAGGACTTCTACATTTGAGAGCCAAGAAATGCTTGAATTTTTTGGCCTCACATCACTTTGTGGAATTTTCCGTCTCGAGCCTTCTTTAGGGTATGCATGTCTTATTCCAATTTTTTTGGGAATCGTAATGATAGTTCTCAAAATCGCCACTACACCTATGACTTTTGGTTAATACTTACAAGCCCAAAAAATTAAAACATCTAAAATGACTCTGGGTGAGTATTATGAAAGTCAAGTTATGGATTACGGGAATTTTGGAAATGATCATTCCGATGTTGGGCCACAAAATCCTTGTAATAAGAATGGTGAAACTAAATGCATTATCTTTCAAAAGTCTTATAATAATAATTTTGATTGTAGTTCCGATGATAGTTTTCAAAGTTCTCATTTGCAAGAATTCGCGCCTCCGACTACGACTTTAAGTGAGGGCTTGCGTATTCTTGAAAATGAGAAACTTGAAAACCGTTATCGAGAAGAAAACCGTCATTAAGAGCATGAGTTGGATTTATTATTTGAATCCAATGACGATTTTTGTTTTGAGACTATTGAAGTCGAGGAATGTTTTGAATTAGATTAAGGATTTTTGCTTACTTTGGAACAAACCATTCCTCACTTGGCCCAGGGCACAATAGAGAATGAAAATGAAGAAGAAATGGATGTAGTATTCATTTGAAGTGAAATGGTTTCTTCCTTGATTCTTAAAGAAGAAAGTTTCATTGGAAATGATCCCATTTCCTTCGAAATTCCTTCTTCAAGCAATGATAACTTATCTCTTGAGATTGAATTTCTTTCCTCCCCATATTTATTCAATATTGTCGAATCGATACAAGTATCCAATGAATCGGTTCAAAATCTTAAAACGTTTAACCCTTTCACCAATAAGGATTACTATTTAAAATTGCTTTCCATGATTGCACTTTTGCCTCCATGTGCGCCAACTCCCATTCCAATTGCAAAATCTTTGGGAGGAAATTCTATTTTTTTTGGACCCCATGTGTTTTTATCACTCGCTTCATCCCAATCCCCCTTCATCCCCCCCTAAAATTTTAATTAATGATTGTTCATTTCTTCCACCTTAAACATACCTTCCACTGTTCGAACGGAATTCCTATTTTTCGTAAGGTATGCATGAAATTGAGGGACCACCAATTATCCCTCAAAGTCAAAACATTGTGTGGGCGGACCCTCAGAAATTTCAACTCCTTTTGTATAGTTAATTGAGTAATTAAAATTTAGGTTGTACATAGTTAATCCTTTTTTTTTATTATTTCCATATAGCTTTTAGTGTAATTAGTTAATTTTTTCTTTATTTTGCATACACTCATCTGCATTTCTATGCATATATATATATATATATATATATATTTTGTGTATGTATATGTGCGTGTGTCGCCCATTGTAAATTTCATCCTTTAATATTTGAGTGTACATACTCTTTTATAGTATTTTTTCATAAATATTTTTCATTTTTTTCTTTTATAGTTTTTCTTGGCTTTTGATTTTATTTTATTTATATCCCAACTCATTTTTCCCATTACAAAGTAGAAGGGTACGCTAAAAAAATATACCAAGCTTTCAAGGAAACAAAGGGTAGCTGGTCTTTGGCCATTAAACAACCATGTGGCCATTTGCTTGCAAAAACAATTCAGAGAAGGTCTTAAAAAAAAGGTACCAAGTTGTCTTAACCAAATTGGAAGCAGGTCTCGGCCTTAACAAATGTAAGTAGGTTTGAAATGCTAACTACATGAAATAAAAAAATAAATAAAAAGGACGTGCAAAATATAAGAATGTACTAGGACATCTCGGTTTAAAAAAAAATAAACATGGTCTTTGTTTTCCAAATAAAGCAAGTCTTGGAACCACGGTCGACCGACCCCAATCCCCCTCGACTCTGCCTCAGCCCCATGGTAAAAACAAAAACCAAGTCGATCGGTCCCTATGGCCAAAACCTTTTATTTCCAAACCAAGATAAATTCGCAAATCGTGGTCGACCGGGATCCCACCCGTGATCGACCGATGGCAACAGGTATAAACCCCTTTTGTTTTTAACCACGGTTCTCACCTCTTCTCACTTCACTCTACTACCTTACCCCCCCTTTCGTACCCTTGTTTTTTCCTCCATCCATTTCAACCCAAATTCATTATTTTTTTTCACTTCAAGGTATAAATTCATCCTAGTTATATTGTATATTTGGTGTGTTTGGTTGTTATTTCTCATGATTATAGGTTTTAACTATATATTAACATGTGAGAAGTTTTTGTTGGGTGTTCCATTTTTGTTGTTTCAACATTTTTTTATGCTCAATTATGTATAAATAACCATTCATGAACACAAATTATTATTGGATTATTGTATTTGTTCATGAATGGGGCTTGTATTGGTTCAAATGGAACTTGCGCACCCTTATACCACATTGTGCAGACCAAGTGTTTGTTAAAATTCCTAAACTAATTTTTTCGAGAGGTTTAACAAACACTTGCAAATTTTTCACTTGTTCTCGCACCCCAAAACTTTTTGTCACAATGTGGTATGTTTTTCCCCGATTTCACACACTTGGACATGCCATTTCGACTCGTTCATCGAATAGATTTAATTGTGCTTTACAATTTTTTTGTCTCGCCAATTTTTTTTGTAGGTTTAAATGGTCGCAATATCAAAAGTATGGTTCGACCAAGTGTGTTCCATCGAGGGGATTCGAGGGGTTCCATGGTGAAAGGGTGGCGTGAGTCATCTTGCATCGCCAAAATTGGGTGCATTTTCTCGCCACGAATGGTCACATCAATGAGGACTTGGTGCGTATTTTTTATGCTAGATTCGTGGTGGTGAAATGGAGACAATCAACATATGAGACTATTATGGGGGTGACGATATGCTTCGGGATCCTCTGGTGGTCTCGATTTCGTAGTATTGTTGTTTTAATGGACATATTCTTATTTTTTCTTTCTTTCTTTCTTTCTTTCTTTTTAGTATTCTATTGTAGTAAGTTGTTTTGTGGAATTATGGGATTTGAAATAATAATGTAGTTGTTGGAGATCTATTGGATTTTGATGTGTGTGATCCCAATTTTTATAAAATCAAATGTTCACCATCAATTTATCTAGTATTTTCACTTAAGCCCCTCTATATTATTGTGGCTTACGACATAATTTCGTTTAACTTAATTCTTGTGTACATATTTTTGTTTTTCTTTGGTGTGTATAGAGCTCACTTTGACTATCTTGGGGATTGCTCCAAATTTGGGTGTTTATATCTATCCCTCGCTTTTTCATAGTGTATTTAATTTCAATGAGGACAATGTGTGTTTCAAGTTAGGGAGGTGTGATTATTCATCTCAATTTTTATTTTATCATTGTGAGCCATGTTTATATTTATTAATTAATTAAAAAAATCAAAAATATTTTCTTTATTTCTTTTCTCTTTCTTGGGCTTTTTGCCTTTGTTTTCGAGGATAAATTTCAATAATAGCCCGACACAATCGACAATTCAATGATGCATGTTCTCGATTTTAGAAGTTATTAGACTTTAGTCCTCAAATCATTGATATTATAAATAACTTTATGAATTAAACTTTAATCTCATGAGCACATGAACTTTTCTAGATTTATTGATTTAGTTTAAGATTTTCATAACTCGGAAATCTTTTGTTGCTTTTTATATACTTACACAATTGAGATTCGAGACATACCTTCATTTGTGAGTGTTATACACTACTCTTTCCTCATTGAAAACGTTAAATTCGTTGGTAATCTCATTATTCTTTCATTTGATCATTCATTAATTGAGTTCATTTATGAAATGTGTTAGTTAAACATGATTTTCAAAGTTGTTTTGACTCGAGAATTGTGTAAAATGTAGGAAATGATCATAGGCCATCTTTGTTATATCACCCATATTAACCTTGACCTCACCTTAGATATTTTCCCTAGTCAACCCCTTTGAGCCTTAATATAGCCTTTCATTTTATAACCCCAAATCCCATAACCAACTACACATTGTAGTTATAAACCATACATATTAACTTCCATACCTTTGTTTAGAATGATACTTGGGATTGAATGACGTTCGTGTTACGTGGTTGTAATTAAGCACGTGAGAGGGAAAAAGTGTAGTGAAAAAAAACCCGAAAGAAAAACGAAAGAAAACAAAAGAAAAAGAAGAGAAAAAGAAGAAAAGAAAAGAAAAGAAAGGGAAAGTTGTATATGTTGTATATAGTGTTCAATAACCTTTGTCGCTTTCCATTGATATATCCAATGCTTTTTAAGGAAGTCATTCTTCGATTTTTGAAATTGCCCACAATTTTCCATTATCCCATGTTTTTCATCCCCGAACAACTTTAAATCTGTACATAATCCTTTCATTTCATAACCTCAAACCCAAACTTATATTACAACCCTATAGAGTCCTATATGATTCTAGGATGAATTCAATTCTAAAGTTTAAATAGTTGAGATAATATGTGAAATTACATTTTGCCTCCAATAATGACAGTATCTTTAACTGAGATTACATGTTTTTATTTTTATATATAGCGTTCTTCATTAGTGACATGTGAGCGGCCTTGTTTCCATTTCCATTTACTCTTTAAGCCCGCATGTCCCATGTATTACCTCCCATTCATAGTGATTTTATTTGTTGAGCGTAATGCCCGGGGAGGATTGAAATATATGCAGGCTTTAATGTTTATTATCCAGTTTATATAAGTTTTTGCAAAATCATACTTTGCATATGTTCTCTCCATCCCACTTTTAAGGTTTCAATTCTATGAAGTTCGTTCTATAATGTTAATAACTACGTACTTTTGAGTGAATTCGCTCACTATGCAAATAACGTGTTTGAAATATTTTTCGTTATTATTGGGCTTGTCGCATATGGTTGGGCATATTTTGTGGAAATTTGATGTTTGTGGGTTTCATCCCTGAAAACCCTCACGAGATAACCTTCATCCACTAGGGTAACCTAAGGGTTTAATTCCTTATTGCACATGCTAAATGCAATCGTTCGCCCACGAAAGTGGCATTTATCTCCTTTGTATATATCTCCTTTCTTGTGGTTTACTTATAGTTCTTCTTGCTTTGTATTTCATTGATAGGGACTAGTAATGTGTAAGATAGGGGTGTGATATGGCTCGAATATTGCACATATTCACCCTCTTTACTTATGCGTTTTAGCCTCCTTGGGTACCTTAATTCCTATATTTATGCTCGTTAATTAAACAATCGCTATTTTATATGTTTACATGTTTTGCGAGGTATAATTGATCTGTAAAATATGACGAAAGTGTGTGATACCGATTTAAATTAGTTCGCAAGTTTCCAATTAAACCTTATTTAATTAGAGTCTATATTTAAACCAAATTAATTCAGCTCCTAAACATACTATTAGGTGTGTGCGTGTGTCAAACCATAAATAAATAAAGCATGCGACACAAATTTCAGGAAAAATCCCCGAAGGGCAAACCTTTTATTTCTAGAACTCTGACAAGTTTACAAGACCATTGACTTACATACCATATTTCTTTCGCCCTCAAGAGTAACGCACAATGCCTTCGTCAAACCTTCAAAGTGATAGCTAGAAATCAGTAGTGGTTCACATGCAGCTATACCAAAAGGACATGCAGTCCAGACAAGCAGTCTTCACGGTGTAGGTTATCCTCTCCACAAGAGTAACTTCACAGAGACTCCCTCCACAATAGCACGCAGCTCTCCGGTTGTAGAGTTCTCCCCACAAAGAACAAAAGTAAAGTGTGTTCTTGAACACCAAAATAATTCACCAAAGCATATGGTATTTTTGTGAATTGAAAACAAAAGGGATGAAAACCCTAAGAGAAGAAGTCAAAAAGAATTCTGCAGATTCACAGTTTTCTATCTATCAAAACGCTGGGACTTCTTAATGAAAAATAAAACCATTTAATGAGTATTTATAAAAAATTGCACCACCTCGGTCGTTAGAACGAAAAGGGGATCTCGCTCAAACGAAGTACAATATCCACACCAATAACGTCATCAACAATATCCTTAGGTGTAAAAATTATTGAATTTAGATGACATCGTCTTATGCAAATCAATAAATAAGAGTCAAAATGATTTCCACACCAATAACGTCAAAAACTATGTAGCCCTTTTTCAAGACTTTCAAGGACGTGCAAACCCATTTTAAATTCCATCCAAACTCCCTCATGCACATTTTCTTTTAGAGGAAATCTAAATTCAGACATTGGAGAATTGGTGCAAAAACCTAATGGCCCCTTTTTGGCATGAATTTCTTTTTATTGCATTTAAATTTTTTTGGGATCTTTTAAACCTCTCTGAACTCCGGATAATAAAATTCCTCAATTTTTTATGTCCGATATAACGGTGGCTTAGTATTCGCAAAGGTCAAATGTGAACCTTTCGCAGCGCTTCCCCGTTTTCAAATAAAGCACACAAACTCACAAACGGTTCTTACATGCACAACTTTTTATCAAGTTTTATCTCGCTTGGTTCGTTTTAAGGACATGATTGAAGTGAAAACACCCAACCAACATGTGATAAGACAAGCACAATAATCAAACAAATATGTGCACGTGTGCATTAAAGGAAATTATGAGTCAAACATGTATGAAGTAACACTAATTTCATCTTAATGACTCCACACATTATAAATCACATGGATGAATTGATATACAGTCTCAAAACACTATCAAATAGTCACATGAAAAATGTAACGATGTTGTGAATCGGTTATCCTAAGTGTCCAGTGTAAACAAAATACAAACCTCTTTTTGGATTTTTCAAAAATTTTATCAAAATAAAATCTTTTTGCATTTTTCAAAATTTTTCTATAAAAAATGGAAAACATACAAAAATGATTCAAACTAGTAATAGGAAAATAATGTCATCATGGAAAACATCCTATGCTAGTAAACAAGTCAAACCTCAATCGTTAGGTGCTGAGGGGTTTTCCAAAGGTGGTGCCAACTTATGAAAAACCTCCATCAAATTTTGTGAAGTTTTGACCAAAAACTTAACTTGCTCACCTAGATGTACAAACTCTCACATGTAGTCTCCAGGAGCATGTTAGGTATCATAAGTGGGTGCATGTTTAGCAGAAACCCGTGTAGTAGTAAAACGTGACACATAACCTAACTTGAAATAAAATTTTCTAAGGTGTCCTCTCCTTTTACAATGGGAACAAACATATATAGGATTAGGAACACCTCTCTAAAAAACTCTAGGACGCTCTCTTCTAATAGGAATAAGACGCCTTGGTGGATTAGGGTGAGACACATGTGAATCTAATACTAAAGTGGGAACCATCTCGGGTACTACTTGGGAAGTAGAAGCACCGTTATGACTTATTCCTAAACTCTCACCACTACCCAAAATATTATTGAGAACTGATCGAGTGGAAAAACCGAGCGTCCGTGTAATACGCTAGTCGTTGTTATCGGCTTCCAACCTCAATACAAAAAAAAAACCTAAACTTTTAACTACACTTTTATGGAGTATAGTAGTAAGTCTGGGTATCGAATCCACAGGGAATGTTTTATAGAATTTAATTGATTTATTACTTCTAAAATAAAAATGAAAAAGATGATGATTGGGAAAATTTCTATTAAAAAATTACTTAAGAAAAACAAACTGAAAAAGTGCAAAAGAAATTAGATCTGACAAATGGGAGAAAATAGGGTAGGGTACAATCCCTCAATCCTTAACAAATTATCCTTTAGAATACTAGAATTATAAATCAAAATTCTTGATTAAATCCAGTCCTTATCATCACTAAGCATTACATATATGAGGTTCAAGCCCGCATCATATGAAATCAAAGATCAATATAAGGCGGTGAACGACAAATTATACATACAAAGCATTCTTAAACATCCCAAGTACCTAGGGCAAGAGAGATTAAAAGATATGACAATGCATATATGATTTTCATTCACGATTCAACCAATATTTTCATTTATTTTCTAATTTTCCATACAAATAATTTGCATTAGGATTGAGTTCATGTACCCCAACCCTTGAGAATTTAGCTACTCATGATTGGATTAAAAAAAACAAATTCATACACAACATTAAGGATCTACAAGACATTATAAATAAATTGCAAATAATAAAACAAGAGAATGGAAATGAGATTACTTGAATTCAGCAACAAGAACGGAATTGGGATTCAGAAATTCTTACAAAATAGGATTCATGAAAACTCTTGAAGGAATAGAAAATTTGCTCTCAAAATCTAACCCTAAAATTCAATCTAGCACTTCTAACCTACTCCTAACCTAGCCTCTCTCTAGCAACTCCCTTCAAATGATGTAGGTCATGGGCTTTTATAGCACAAAATCTCGAAATTGACAACCAATAGTGCTTGTGGAACAAGTTTTCCAAGAGTTGCACTGCATTAAATGCATAATTAATGACAGAAATCCGCACATCCAGACTCTTCATTATCCCGCAACTTCAAAACATCGTAACATCTTCACCGTAGCTCGGATTGAGGTGACGTTTTTTCCAGTATTATTGTAATTTAGAGATCTTGAACTTTCTAGTTGGCCCCACCTTCGGACTAAGGCTGAAAAATTACGAAAATGCCCTTCAACCCTCCATTTCTTGGTTTCTTTCATTGTTTTGAGTTCTCCTTCGCACTAACTTGCGTGAAATACCTGTAAAACACATGAGAAATACACAAAACACGAAATACTTGCCAAAATGGGTTAGTAGCATAAATAAGAGACAAATCCAAGATATTTACACTACACGGGATCATAAAAATACTGAAATTAAGGGGATAAATGTGAAGAATATGTGCCTAAACACACCCCCTAACTTAGAACTTTGCGCGTCCCGAGCAATGTAAATGAATCTAACCAAAAATACACTCTTGAAAATTCTTTTATTGGGATAGAATACCTTTTTCGCGGGCAAGCGATTGCATTTAGCGTATGCAACAAGCCTTTAAACCCCTAGGTTACCCTAGTAGGACGAGTTTTGTCTCGTGAGGGTTTGCAGTGAATATACCCACAAAATTCTTTATTGACTCAAATAAATATCAAAATACTTAAAATTGTACAATTTAAACTTTTCGAAAAAAATAATCACCATCAACTCATATTCAACTGTCTCAAACCATAGTGTGTGTGTGCAAAGCCAAAAATTAAACCTCAAATTTCCACCGTTTGAGCATTACGTTACTTTTCGAAAATTCGTTTTGATTCAAATTCTTACGGATGCACTCACAAACGAATCACTCGAATTGTGGCTATTTTCTCTCGGTATGCATGATATAAAGAGTAAATATAATGGACACAAATTCATGCATACAAAATTGAAAAGAAGGAAATTTATGGTGAAAAGATCTCATCATCGGATTACAATTATTAGGAAATGGGAACATCACCTCTAATTCACACCATTTAATCTCTCATATTATCTTTTCATGTCTTAGCTCTCCACGCAGTAATTAATTTTGCAATTTGGATTCGGTTACGACTTTTTCGGGTTAAAAGGTGTAAAGGGTAAAAATGGGAATAAACGGAATGTTCGAAATTGGAAAATGTCCTTATGACGTCCATTTGTGCTTTTTCGGCCATTTGCTCATTTTTCTCTTTCTCTTTTTTTTTTCTTTTTTTTTCATTTTTTTTTTCTTGCTATTTTTCTTTTTTGTTGAGCATTTCTATTTTTTTTCTTCTTGCCCCTTTTTATTGCACAATTTGGACTTTATTTGATGAATTTTCTCAATTTTCACAATTCCGGGCTATTTGGGTTTTTCGGGTTATCAAACGAAAGGATACATTTTTTATTAGGCTCAAATTGGGTTGCAAAAGGATAATTTTATTTTTCACAACTTTTTATGGCTAATATTTTTGGGTAACAAACGAGGGCCTACTTCATTGTCCGAATTTCTAATCACATTACTATATGCATCTCGAGATTAATTAAGTTTAGAGATATATTTAGCACGAATTTCGAGACAATAATTCACACATTTCCCATAACCGATCAAAATAAAGGATTGAGATCATCAACGACTTATTAAAACGCTGAAAAGAACTTTGAGTTAATCATAAACTCGGATTGATTTAAAAACTCAAAAAGATCGATAGGCTCGAAATCTCACCGGGTTGGACTAATCTCCACACTTATTCGTAAAGTCATCAATTTTCTTTCAATTTCCATCTTCGGTCAATTTTGGCTTAGTGCAATTGAGATTTAACAATTTGAGACTTTAAATAGAATAAAAGTGATATTTTTGAAAATTTTAATTTCCAATTTTTATTTATTTTGAAGAAAAATATTTTTGGTTTTTTTCAAAATTTTTCAATTTTTTTTTTCTTTTTCTAAAAAAAAACATACTTGGAAAGAACATGTGATCGAATCAATGAATCTAAACAATAAATGGGAAGAATATCCCACAATCCCTAACTTAAATGTTGCATTGTCCTCAATGCGAATCAAGAACACAACATAAAGAGAGGAAAAGAAAGATATTACCCAAATGGAGCGATCCTTGATGAGTACGAGTCCATTGAATCTACAAAACACGTTAGAACCAAGCATAGCAAAAAATAATAACAAAAACTTTAACTATCAAAACTAGACTATAATAAAAAAGAAAAAAACTAATTATTTACAACCTACAATTTGAACGGCTAATAAATCATACACTAGAAGTCGAAAAATTTGAGGGTCCACCCAAAATACAATTTTACTTTGAGGGATTAATGGTGTACCCTCACTATAAAGCATGCGTCCCGAAAAATAAGAAATCCGTTTGAAAAACGGAAGGCATGTGTGAGATGGAAAAAATGAACCATCACCAATTAAAAAATTTAGCGGGATGATGGGTGGTTTGGATGCTAGGTGGGACAAGTACAATTGAGATCCAAGAAAAATAGAATCACCTCCCAAAGATTTTTCAAGTAGTATGGGGAGAGGGGCACACAAAAAGGAACATTCCATATTAGAAAACAATTCTAGCAAAGTGTCTTTGTCGGTAAAAGGTGTAAACGTTTCAGAATTTTCAACCGACTCATAGGAATCTAGCGGTACTTCTAATGGTTCAATAACCGTGAACGAAAATGGTGATGAAATAAACTCAATCTCAAGTGATTCATCATCAATTGGAGATTGAATTTCAAGGGAGCAAGACTCACTTTCAATGACATGTTCTTCAAAAATTTGAGGTGACACACAAGTCTCAACCTCCTCTTTGTTTTCCAAAATAGAACGCACATCATCGCAAAGTGTGACCATTTCCTTCACAAGACCATAATCGATATTCTTTGTGCTTTGGGTGGAAAGAAAATCCAGTACTCTTTTGGTTAGAAAAAGCGTGTATTCTTCCAAAGTAGGATCCCTTGGCTCTAGAACCTCGGATTCCTCTTTTGGTTGAAAACCTTTTATAGTTTCACAAATATTGGAGAAAAAATCTTCATTGGATTCCCCAAAATGATTTTTTTTTCGATATTCGTTTTCAAGCTTTTCATACGCAAGACTTAAAAAGGCTTCACCCATGGTAATAGGTCGAGGCACGGAGTCTTGAGAATAAAAAGTTTGAAAACGATTACCATATGAACCATTATAATTACCGAACTCACCATGAAAAGACATTATTACCGAATAGTATGTAAATGGAAATTCGAGTACAAATGTGTGCGGTTGAGGATTCTACGTTTCTTGGCGCTCAATTGTGCAAGGCTACAAAAAAGGTTAAAAAAAATCCAAAGAAAAAAAAATCTTTCGAAATAGTAAATCAATTATAATCTATAACAAAACATTCCCCGGCAACGGCGCCATTTTGATCGAGTGGAAAAACCGAGCGTCCGTGTAATACGCTAGTCGTTGTTATCGGCTTCCAACCTCAATACAAAAAAAAAACCTAAACTTTTAACTACACTTTTATGGAGTATAGGAGTAAGTCTGGGTATCGAATCCACAGGGAATGTTTTATAGAATTTAATTGATTTATTACTTCTAAAATAAAAATGAAAAAGATGATGATTGGGAAAATTTCTATTAAAAAATTACTTAAGAAAAACAAACTGAAAAGTGCAAAAGAAATTAGATCTGACAAATGGGAGAAAATAGGGTAGGGTACAATCCCTCAATCCTTAACAAATTATCCTTTAGAATACTAGAATTATAAATCAAAATTCTTGATTAAATCCAGTCCTTATCATCACTAAGCATTACATATATGAGGTTCAAGCCCGCATCATATGAAATCAAAGATCAATATAAGGCGGTGAACGACAAATTATACATACAAAGCATTCTTAAACATCCCAAGTACCTAGGGCAAGAGAGATTAAAAGATATGACAATGCATATATGATTTTCATTCACGATTCAACCAATATTTTCATTTATTTTCTAATTTTCCATACAAATAATTTGTATTAGGATTGAGTTCATGTACCCCAACCCTTGAGAATTTAGCTACTCATGATTGGATTAAAAAAAACAAATTCATACACAACATTAAGGATCTACAAGACATTATAAATAAATTGCAAATAATAAAACAAGAGAATGGAAATGAGATTACTTGAATTCAGCAACAAGAACGGAATTGGGATTCAGAAATTCTTACAAAATAGGATTCATGAAAACTCTTGAAGGAATAGAAAATTTGCTCTCAAAATCTAATCCTAAAATTCAATCTAGCACTTCTAACCTACTCCTAACCTAGCCTCTCTCTAGCAACTCCCTTCAAATGATGTAGGTCATGGGCTTTTATAGCACAAAATCTCGAAATTGACAACCAATAGTGCTTGTGGAACAAGTTTTCCAAGAGTTGCACTGCATTAAATGCATAATTAATGACAGAAATCAGCACATCCAGACTCTTCATTATCCCGCAACTTCAAAACATCGTAACATCTTCACCGTAGCTCGGATTGAGGTGCCGTTTTTTCCAGTATTATTGTAATTTAGAGATCTTGAACTTTCTAGTTGGCCCCACCTTCGGACTAAGGCTGAAAAATTACGAAAATGCCCTTCAACCCTCCATTTCTTGGTTTCTTTCATTGTTTTGAGTTCTCCTTCGCACTAACTTGCGTGAAATACCTGTAAAACACATGAGAAATACACAAAACACGAAATACTTGCCAAAATGGGTTAGTAGCATAAATAAGAGACAAATCCAAGATATTTACACTACACGGAATCATAAAAATACTGAAATTAAGGGGATAAATGTGAAGAATATGTGCCTAAACAAGAACCATCTTTTAAACCTTCATAGATGCGTTCTCTAAAGGGACTTTGACCTCTCGAGCACGTTCGAGATCACTCTCGAGTTGGGATACACGTGTCGTCAGACTAGACATTGTGTCGGTCAAATCACATTTTTCCTTTCTTAAAACCTCCTTTTCTCTCTCCAAATCTAACACTCAACGACTTAAATCTGTATTATACTTATTTGTTTTTAAGGTATTGGTGTACAAATCTCTAAAGGCTTTTTGGAGCTCACCTTCATCTCCACTTTCAGACTCGCTTTCCCCCTCACTTGAAGTGCTCAAATCATCACCATCGCATTAGTGTGCACTATTATGGGAAAAAGTGGGTGTGCTCACACGACTTGCTAAATAAGCGACAAACTTCTCACCACTAGTCACATCACCCTCACCTTCACTACTATCAATAAGTGTGGCGGGCATGGGCACTTTCTTCCCTTTATTTCTAAGCCACGTAGGACACTCAAACGACTTATGCCCCTTACCCCCACATTCAAAACAAGTCACGTTCTCAAAATCCTCCTCACACTCCTCATATGAGTCATTCTCTTTTTCCCTCTCATCGATTTCTTTGGCCTTTCCTTTCTTTTTATTTTTCTCAAAAAATTTCTTTTCATTGGAAGAATTTTCTTTAAAATATTTGAGAAACCTTTTAATTTTTTTTGCAAATAAGGCCATATCATTAAAATCAAAATCTCCCTTAGAATCGGACTCACAAACGTTTTCTTTCTTTTTCTTAAAATGAGTCTTTAAAGCAACGCCTTTATCCTTAGACTTAATGGTTTGGGGAAACATGTCAATCTCATAGGTTTGAAGATCTCCAATAAGTTCTTCCAACTTAAGTGATTTCAAATTTCCCAAAGAGTTTAAAACAGTGACTTTAGGAATAAAGCGTTTTGGGAGAGATCTCAAAGTCTTTTTAACGACACACGTGTTATCAATTACCTCACCCAAATTAAAACTAGTGTTGACAATGTCTGACAAACGTGCATAAAATTCCTCAAAAGTTTTGGACTCTAACATAGTAATGGTCTCAAATTGGGTGGCAAGATTTTGCAATTTTGATTCTTTAACCGAATTTGTACCCTCATGTGTCAATTGGAGTACATCCCATGCCTCTTTAGACGTGGTGCACGTCCTAATTTGGCAGAACTTATCGGGAGTGATGGCTCCAGAAATAGCACTCAAACCACGTGAATTAAAATTAGACATTTTAAAATCAACTTCAGTCCAGGACGACACAGGTTTTAAAGAGGTGATATTTTCAACGGTGACAGTGGGAGGAGTCCACCCTCTTTTCCATAACAACCAAACACGTTCATCAATAGCCTTTAATTGTGATTTCATATGAGCTTTCCAATAGGCATAATTAGACCCATAAAAATAGGCATCATATTATATGAGTGCTCTATTGGAAACATTGCGATTTTCCACAAAACTGATTTTTCATAAAAATTCAATATCACACGATTTTGCAGAAAATAGGAATACGCGATAAATTAGCGCAACCAACTCTGATACCAATTTTTAAAATATGACGAAGGTGTGTGATACCGATTTAAATTAGTTCGCAAGTTTCCAATTAATCCTTATTTAATTAGAGTCTATTTTTAAACCAAATTAGTTCAGCTCCTAAACATGCAATTACGTGTGTGCGTGTATCAAACCATAAGTAAATAAAGCATGCGACACAAATTTCAGGAAAAATCCCCGAAGGGCAAACCTTTTATTTCTAGAATTATAACAACTTTACAAGACCATTGACTTCATACCATCTTTCTTTCGCCCACAAGAGTAACGCACAATGCCTTCGTCAAACCTTCAAAGTGACGGCTAGAAATCAGTAGTGGTTCACACGCAGCTATACCACAAGGACACGCAGTCCAGACAAGCAGTCTTCACGGTGTAGGTTATCCTCCCCACACGAGTAACTTCATAGAGACTCCCTCCATAATAGCACGCAACTCTCCGGTTGTAGAGTTCTCCCCACAAAGAACAAAAGTAAAGTGTGTTCTTGAACACCAAAACAATTCACCAAAGCATATGGGATTTTTGTGAATTGAAAACAAAAGGGATGAAAACCCTAAAATAAGAAGTAAAAAAGAATTCTGCAGATTCGCAGTTTTCTGTCTATCAAAACACTAGGATTTCTTAATGAAAAATAAAACCATTTAATGAGTATTTATAGAAAATCGTGCCGCCTCGGTCATTAGAACGAAAAGGGGATCTCGCTCAAATGAAGTACACGTGTCATTTGAACAACATAACGCAACATCTAATGTCGCTCGAACGAGATGGTGGTCTCGCTTGAATGACCCGAGCGTCAAAATTGAGGAACGCTACAAGACTTATAAAATTACTCATTCTCAAATTTTGATGAAAAAAGTCCTCTCCATCACTTAGCAAATATTTTGAAAAAATATCCCGAAGCTCTAAGTGCAAAGTTAAGGTATTTAAAACATAACCTTACTAGAGTAAACTTTGCAGAGGATTTTTGATGAAGAACCTTGATATATTCGGATCCGTCTTGATGTAGATTGATCTTGAACTTCTTCGACGGTTGTAATGGTATACGAAATAATTAATTATGATGGAAATTTATAAAAAAAATGTCCTTAGGTATTACAGTGCTTAATGTGAAGTTCGGTAGCGTTTTGAGGAAGTTCCGTCGATAGTCGCACGTACACGGGCATTTTAATAATTTCATAATTTGAGTTTCTGGCATAATGTCTTCACGGAAGTTGAAGCCCTCTGAGTCATCTTCGTGTGTCCACTTATGGTATATGATTCCGATCATTAATTAAGAAGTTACAGGATTTCTCACAGAGGAAGGAAAACACCAAAACCACTTAGGACAAATCATTTTGTTTTCTTTTATCTTTATTTCTTTTACCACTTTATACATAAGTGAGTTTTGTGTATTTGAAGACATCTCTTTCATTTAGTTAGTTTATCATGTTTTTAGTAGTTATGTTTAAGAAAGAAGGGTTTTGGAGGGGATTTTGGATTTTTCTTCTCTCTCTCCTAGGGTTTCACCAAAATGTGTTTGTAAGATACTATTCATCATCCCTCTCTTTAAATCCAAGCTTTCATTGTTTTTTTTCTTCCTTTGTTATTTGTTTACATTCTTTGTAACCTAGATTTAATTACTTTCATTTACTTTATTTCATTTAATTAATGCTATTTAACATGCTTTCTAGCTAACTTAGTTGATACGACGCAAATATTGCGTTTTTCATCCGTCGAACCTACGCATTTTAGCCCCCTCGGGTGCCTTAATCGCTATATTTAAGCCCGTTAACCAGACAACCTCGGTTTATACTGTTAACATGCTATATGAGGTATAATTGGGCTTTTGTAGGTATTTAGGTAGCAAGTATGGGATCCGGACGCATTCCGCGCAATTTCCGTACGCAACCGCACGTTCGAGGGCAATCCGGTCATTTCACAGCTTGGGCACTTGGCCTGACATCTACACGTAAGTTTTAACTCTCCTCGCTAGCTTCGCGTGGCCATGAATGGTGATTGATTCCGAGTCCGTATGACAAAGTTACGGCGATTTGATCGGAGTTGGAGAGTATGCCAAAACAGGGGAAATTGCAGGCTGCCACTGCTTGATCGATCGATCAAGCCTAAGGGTTGATCGATCGAGCCTTCTTATTTTTGCCATGATTTATAATGTCGATCGATCGACCACAGGGGTCGATTGATCGATCCCCTGTTTTTCCCCTGCAGATATTTTCTTTCTTTTCTTTCTTCTTTTCTTTTATTCCAACTTACTATATAAGATAGTTTTTGTTGTAATACTGAGACACTCATATTCTTAATTAGATAGTTTTAGTTAGGGTTTGGTTTGGAGAGTTCATTTTCTCTTCTTCTTGGATTGACAACCCATGTGGTTTTGCAAGATTGAGCTATTCACTTCCTCTCCATTAATATAGTTTATTCTTCATCTTTTCTTGCCTTGTAATTTAGTTTCCATGCTTGCTAACTAGTTTACATGCTTTAATTCTTGCTTTCCTAGTTTAATTAACATAATTTAGTTTTGTTCACTATGCACCCTTAGATAAATAGGGTCGGGATTTCATTTCCGCCATTTTCGGGCCCCGAGCTCCGAAAACTAGGTTTCGTGCAAAATCGCGTTTAATTGAAACCGCGTGTATTAAAGTTGGATTGTTATGCGTTTAAATTTATTTGTCACACAATTTTAGTGTTTATAGCGACAATCCGAATTTAATCCGCGTGCGACCATTTTCCATTAAATGTTTAATCTCGCAACTTTGGCTTAAATTCCTTATTGTGTGATGTTTATGCTTAATTGAAAATGATCGATTAAATTGCTTTTGAGCCTTAACTCTAGTTAGTAGTTGTTTCGATCCGTTTGGTAGGATGCGATCCCGATCCTCGCTTTACTTTTTTGTAGCATAACTTATTCTTTTCTTTTATCACCATTTCCAACCTATCATCTTTTACACTTTTATTCCTGAAGTAATTAAAACAATTAACATCTAAAATTCAATTACTCCCTGTGGATTTCTTACGGTACCCAACTTACCGCTGTACTTGCTTGTCAAGTGTAGTAGTAGCTTAGGTTTTATCTTTTGTATCGCGGCGGCGAAACACACAACGATTGTGCACTTTACACGCGCACACTTTTTCCGCCCGACCAAAATGGCGCCGTTGCCGAGGAGTATGTTTTAGATAGTAATTGTTTTATTATTTCATAGTATTTTTCCTTTTGTATTTGTATTCTTTGTTTTAACCTTTTTTGCAGGATAGCATATTTGAGCGCTAAGAAACTTTGATTCGCGGTTGCTCACTTTCTTGCTCGGATTCTCCATCTGCAAACAACGAGGTAATCATGTCCTACTATTATAGTTATTACGGTCATTCTAATGATTCTTACTTTGGGTATAGTTTTCAAGTTTTCCATTTTGAAGAGTTTCTTGAGTTTGAAAGACTTGAAAACATTTATCGGAATGAAAATCGTTATTGGGAGCTTGAGTTGGATTCATTATTCGAATCCCATGACGATTCTTATTTCATTACTTTCGAAGACGAGTTTCAACCAAATGAGGAGTTCGAGGCTCTTGAGCCGAGGAAGCCTACTTTGGAAGAAACTTTGCTTCTTTACTCCCAAGGTTTGGAAAGCCTAAATGATGCTGGAACGAGACTTGGTGCACTTTGCGATGAGATGAATTCTTATGCACAAAACAACGAGGAGGTGGAAACTTGTGTTTCACCTCAATTTTTCAAAGAATTTCTCATCGAGTGTGAATCTCTCTCCCCCGAAATTCAATTTCCTTCCGACGATGAGTCGATTGAGATTGAATTTGTTTCATCACCATATTCGTTTTCCATGATCGAACAATTAGAATTATCGGTTGATTCCTATGAGTCGGTAGAAATTAAAATTTCTACACTTTTTGCCGATGAGGACTCCTTGCCGGACTTGTTTTCGATGGATGGTATCCCGATGTGTGCACCATCTCCCATTCCGTTTGAAAAATCTTTGGGAGATGAGTTAACTTTTCTTGAACCTCAGGTGTACTTTTCCCCCTTATTATCCAAATCCCCCATCGTCCGCCCATAATTTCAAATTGGCGATGGTTCATTTCTTTTACCGCCCACATGCCTTCCGTTGTTCAAACGGAATTCCTATTTTCTGGGAGGCATGCATGTTCGGGAGGGTCCACCCTTGATCCGCCAAATCCAAATTGTGTTTTGGATGGACCCTCAAAAGTTTAAACTTTTGGTATATAGTTAATTGCACATCCTAAGTGTAGGATGTATATACTAACTTCTTCATTTTTGTTTTTCTTAATTTTAGCCTAGTGTAATTACTTAATCTCTTTTTATTTCTTTTTGTATGCTTGGTTCTAACTCTTTTGTAGGTTCAACAGACTTGAATTTGCAGAGACTATGCATCCCGGCACACATTTCTTAAGAAAACAATAAAAAAAGTCACAAAAACATTTTTTTTCCTTTGTTTTTCACACTCGCATTCTCACGCATTTGCATTTGTTTTTCTTTTTTATTTTTATTTTATTTTATTTTTCATTTTGTCGTGACCATGCGTGTGTGTTACCAATTGTACATATTTTAATTTTTTAGCATAGGCCTTTTTGTGTGTATATGTATGCCTATGTGTAATTTATTTTTATTTTATTTTTATTTTTATATTTTTATTTCATATTTTTATGTATATATATATATATATATATATATATATATATATATACTATATATATAGTTATTTTATATTTAGACCCCATAATTATCCCTGAATTGCAATTCCCCCCCCCCATTTAAAAAGGAATGTAGTGTGCCTGGCCCTGCTTGATCGATCGATCGAAGGCCAGGCTCGATCGATCGATCGAGCAGGTTTAAGCCGAGGGTTGCTACTTTAAACCCCTCTTTTCTCTTATTCTCTCCTCTCCTCTCATAACTGATTTCGTGCCCTAACTTCTTTCCACACCAATTTCTCTCTATTTCTTCCAAAATCTACATTGCAAAGGTATAATCCCCACTACTTTTACTTGTATTTGTAGTTTTTGTTAGAATTTTGTCACAAATTACATGTTTAAACCCTAGATTGACAATGTTTGAAAGTGTTGGTGTTTGCCCCTGATTTTGGTTGTTCCAACTGTTTTCCTCACGTTTCTTGTTGTAAATCCACTCATGAACAAGTATAAATTGCTGCATTGTTGTTTTGTTCATGAGTGGGGTGTTTTCGTTGGTTCAAATCGGTATTTTCAACCTTGACGCACATTGCGCACGCCAAGTGTTCGTCAAAATGCCTAAAATAGATTTCAATCCAATTTTTGATGCACACTTGGGTGATTTTCATGCCTTGTCGCATTCCGACATTCTTCATCGCAATGTTGCTTATTTTCACCTCGGTTTTGCGCACATGCACCACCATTCCAACTTGTACACTACTAACCTTAATTGTGCTTACACTTTGCTTTGTATTGTGTAATTTTTGTTTTGTAGGTTGAAATGGCTCCAAAGAAATACTCGTCTACTAGGTGTGTGCCCGCCGGGGACGTTGATGGTTTCCGCTCCGAGCAGGAGCGGGCTTGGTTCCGTGTGCACTTTCATACATCCGAGCGACCGCTTGGTCATCACTTTGCGTGGGTCCTTGAGGATATACCGAGGGAGGCGCGTATTCTGTTGCACCGTCAGGGGTGGGAGCCCTTTCTTGCTACTAACGGGCGTGTCAACGAGGAATTGGTCCGAATATTCTACGCCACGTTAGTGGAGGTAAAGGACAGCAGTGGGCCGACTTCATATGAGGCCATGGTTTGTGGGGTGAGGATTCCCTTCAGCTTATCAGATTTGGCAGATTTTATGGATGTTCCTCTCCCCGCGGATTCAGTCAGTTTTCTTGATGGGACTATTTTTGGCAGAGGGACATTGGTAGAGGCCCTTGCACCGGGCGAGGCATGGAAGAAGGGTGCTTTCCGCTCGGCTGCGATGGAGAACTTGCCTCGATTATTACACTACATCAATGTTCATTCCTTCATGGTGACGAACAACCGGTCTGAGGTTCGTCACAAACATGCTGCATTGATCTACACGATGATTAATGGATTGGGCAGTATCAGCTTGCCCAGTATTTTTCTAGACATGATGTGCGCTACTGCGAAGGAGATTGCTTGGAGATATTCCCTTCCTTTTCCTTCCCTCATCACGAGGATTTGTATTTCACACGGTTGCCCGGAGTTGGATGCTGACCGTAGGCATGACCCACTCGGGTTTCTCTCTAAGGATAACATCTCAAAAATGCTGAAGCACGAGTGGGGGCAACCGGCGGGTAAGAGACAGAGGGCAGAGATGGCTGACTTGCCGGACGACGAGGAGGATGAGATCAGGGAGATGGAGATGGGTGAGGGTTCTCACGCGCCACACACTGAGGATGATGCCCGCTTTGCGGTATTCCAGACCGTGCAGGTTCAGCTCTGGGAGGAGACCCAGCTCAGGTGGGCGACTTGGGAGTCCCGCCTAGATCAGCAGCAGGTTCAGCAGGAGCAGTTTTATGCCGAGCAGCGGCAGGAGTGGGCCGTGTAGAGGAAGTCGAGGGCACAGCACAGACAGGATTACCGGATGATGCAGCGAATGATGAGAGATCTTTATCTGCAGCGCAGTGATTCCGACACACCGTTGCCTCCTCATTTTCAGGACCCCTCTGATCCTAGTGGTTCCGGCCATTAGGCTGCTGTTGTACTGGGTTTTATTTTTGTATTCCGGGATCAGATATTATATTGTACTTTTTATTTTTATTTTTATTTTTATTTTTATTTTTATTTGTATTTCTTTTATTTCAGGAGTTGTAATGTATTAAGTAATTTTGTATTGAACTTATGAAATGAGAAATGAAAATGTAGTTTGTGGTTGTTTATTGGATTTTTATGTGTGTGACCTTCCATTTTATAAAATCAAAAAGTTCACCATCAATTTATCTAGTATTTGCACTTCAGCCCCTCTATATTATTGTGACTTGTGACATAGATTCTCTTAACTTAATACATCGATACATATTCTTCATATGCTTTGTACTAACTTGTTTTGCAACTTCATTTGGACTTGTACTTATGGAGATCGCTCCACATTTGGGTAATATCATTCTTTTCCTAGCTTTGTGTTGTGTTCTTTAATGGACGCATTGGGGACAATGCAACATTTAAGTTAGGGGGTGTAGGATATTCTATCCATTTTGCTGTTTAGTCCTTGGATTTGATTACAATTTAGATACAAAGCATGTTTTTGTTAAAAAATTGAAAAATTTCAAAAATATTTTCTTTCTTTTTTCTCTTTTATTGGGCATTTTGCCTTGTTTCCGATGATAAATTTTAATAATTGCCCGATCAAATTGACAATTCAACGATGCATGTTCTCGATTTTAGAAGTTATTAGATTTTAGTCCCTAAATCATTGATATTATGAATAACTTCATGAATTAAACTTTAATCCGTGAGCACATGCACCATTCTTGTTATATTGATTTGGTTTAAGATTTTTATAACTCGGTATGATTTTCTTGCATTGTATATACTTACACCGAGTGAGATTAGAGACTTATCTTCATTTGTGAGTGTATACACTATTCTTTCCTCTTTGAAAACGTTACAGTCATTGGTAATCTCTTTATTCTTTCATTGACCGTTCATTAATTGAGTTCATCCTGAAATGTGTTACTTGAGCATGATTTTCTTATATTGTTTTGACTCGAGAATTGCGTATACTTTGTGAAATGATCATAGGCCTTCTTTGTTTTATCACCCATATAACCTTGACCTCACCCTTTATATGTTCCCTAGTCAACCCACTTGAGCCTAAATACTAGCCTTTCTTTTCATTATCCAAAATCCCATAACCAACTCCAAATTGGAGTTTTATACCATATATATTACCTTACATACCCTTGTTTGGATTGTTGCTTGGAATTGAATGTTATTATTGTTGTGTGGTTGCAATTTGAGTATGAAAAGAGTAAGAAGTGAAAAGAAAAAGAAAGAAAAAGAGTGAAAAACAAAAGAAAAACAAAAGAAAACAAAAGAAAAAGTGAGAAAAAGGAAGAAAAGAAAAAGAAAAAGAAAGTTGTTTATATTGTTTGTAGTGTTTCAATAAGCTTTGATTACTCTCTCGATTGTTATATCTAATGCTCGTTTGGACATCTTTGTCCAACTTTTGATATTGCCCACTTTTTCACATTATTCCGAGTTTCATCCTCAAACACTTTGAATCCGTATATACATCCCTTTCATTTCATACCTTAACCTAGCCTACATTACAACCCTATACAAGTCCTATGTGATCTTAAGTAGATGTAATTCAAATGTTTAAATAGTTTTGATAATATGTGAAAATGCATTTCGCCTCTTTTATATGTGCGGTATCCTTTCACTGAGATTGCAATTTTTATTTCCTATATAGCATTATTCTTTTGTGACATGTGTGCGGCCTAGTTTTCCTTTACATTTACTCTTTATCCCGCATGTCCCGTATGTTACCTCCCTGTTTTGAGTGAATTCATTTAATGAGTGTGATTCCCGTGAGGATTGAATTTTATGCATGCTTTGATATTTAGTATCCGAGTTATTTAAGTTTTTTGCCAAATCATACTTTGCATATGCTCACTCCCCTCCACATGTTAGAGTTTCAATTCATTGAGGTGCATTCGATAATGTTAATGATTTGGACTTTTGTGTGAATTCATTCACTTTGCTAATAATGCGTATGAAATCCTTTTCGCCATTATTGGGCTTTTCGCATGTTTGATTGGGCATATTTTGAGGAAACTTTATGATGTTTGTGGGTTTCATCCCTGAAAACCCTCACGAGACGACACTCGTCCACTAGGGTAACCTAGGGGTTTAACGGCTTATTGCATACTCTAAATGCAATCGAATCGCCTGCGAAAGTGGCCTTAACTTTTTATTGCTTTTATACCATACTTTTGTACTATCTCCTATGTTGGTTTACTTGTTCTTCTTGTTGCATCCTATTTCACTGCTAGGGACTAGCAATGTGTAAGTTAGGGGGTGTGATACGATGCAAATATTGCGTTTTTCATCCGTCGAACCTATGAATTTTAGCCCCCTCGGGTGCCTTAATCTCTATATTTAAGCCCGTTAACCAGATAACCCCGGTTTATACTGTTAACATGCTATATGAGGTATAATTGGGCTTTTGTAGGTATTTAGGTATCAAGTATGGGATCCGGACGCATTCCGCGCAATTTCCGTACGCAACCGCACGTTCGAGGGCAATCCGGTCATTTCACAGCTTGGTCACCTGGCCCGACATCTACATGGAAGTTGTATCTCTCCTCGCTAGCTTCGCGTGGCCACGAACGGTGCTTGATTCCGAGTCCGTATGGGAAAGTTACGGCGATTTGAGCGGAGTTGGAGAGTATGCCAAAACAGGGGAAATTGCAGGCTGCCACTGCTTGATCGATCGATCAAGCCTAAGGGTTGATCGATCGAGCCTTCTTATTTTTGCCATGATTTACAATGTCGATCGATCGACCACAGGGGTCGATTGATCGATCCCCTATTTTTCCCCTGCAGATATTTTCTTTCTTTTCTTTCTTCTTTTCTTTTATTCCAACTTACTATATAAGATAGTTTTTGTTGTAATATTGAGACACTCATATTCTGAATTAGATAGTTTTAGTTAGGGTTTGGTTTGGAGAGTTCATTTTCTCTTCTTCTTGGATTGACAACCCATGTGGTTTTGCAAGATTGAGCTATTCACTTCCTCTCCATTAATATAGTTTGTTCTTCATCTTTTCTTGCCTTGTAATTTAGTTTCCCTGCTTGCTAACTAGTTTACATGCTTTAATTCTTACTTTCCTAGTTTAATTAACATAATTTAGTTTTGTTCACTATGAACCCTTAGATAAATAGGGTCGGGATATCATTTCCGCCATTTTCGGGCCCCGAGCTCCGAAAACTAGGTTTCCGGTAAAATCGCGTTTAATTGAAACCGCGTGTATTAAAGCTGGATTGTTATGCGTTTAACTTTATTTGTCACGCAACTTTAGTGTTTATAGCGACAATCCGAATTTAATCCGCGTGCGACCATTCTCCATTAAATGTTTAATCTCGCAACTTTGGCTTAAATTCCTTATTGTGTGATGTTTATGCTTAATTGAAAATGATCGATTAAATTGCTTTCGAGCCTTAACTCTAGTTAGTAGTTGTTTCGATTCGTTTGGTAGGATGCGATCCCGATCCTAGCTTTACTTTTGTGTAGCATAACTTATTCTTTTCTTTTATCACCATTTCCAACCTATCATCTTTTACACTTTTATTCCTGAAGTAATTAAAACAATTAACATCTAAAATTCAATTACTCCCTGTGGATTTCTTACGATACCCGACTTACCGCTGTACTTTCTTGTCAAGTGTAGTAGTAGCTTAGGTTTTATTTTTTGTATCGCTGCGGCGAAACACACAACGATTGTGCACTTTACACGCGCACACTTTTTTCGCCCGACCATTAGTGTAGGTTGTGATTGATTGAACTCAACTTAGTTTGATTTGGTTGCTTTGCTTTGGTGGTGGGTTTTATGAGTTTAATTCGATTAAGTTGTTCTTCATTTTATGCCTAGGAAATATGATGGTGTATATCGTGTATGCGTTGTATTTATGACCTTGTGCGTGTAATTTTTGGGTTTTTTTTTACGTCAAAATTATTGTAGACTTTTATGACGATTTAGGGGTGACAACTCTAGAATTAATTAATTGTTGAAATGAGATTCAATCTTATTAAAATTTTCTTCCCATGTAACCATTTATACCAATTAACTCGAGGTGAGGATATGAGTCGTAATGAATTATTTTTATTTCCTTTGTCAATCTTAGTTTAAACACATGCCTAGTATTATCTTTTCTTTTGTTAACAATTATCTTTTACACTTTTATTCCTGAAGTATTAAATCAATATAATTCTAACAACTAGTCTCTGTGGATTTTGATAACCGGACTGGCCGCTATACTCCCTTAAATGAGTGTAGTCAATAGTTTAGGTTTTTTCATAGCGGTGGGAGTCGAGCACAACGACCGGCGTATATCTTTATACACTTGTGCTGCGGTTTTCCCCTACTTATCAAAGCCTTCAATCAGATCAAGAAGTACCTTATCCGACCTCCGGTGCTCATGCCTCCACAAAAAGGTCTCCCCATCCTCCAGTATCTCACCGTTACAGACAATGCAACAGAGGCTATGATATCCCAATACATCAAAGAATCACATAAGGAGAGATCCCTTTACTATACTAGTCAAAAGTTAGCAGGGTATGAGGTGAGCTATACTATATTAGAGAATGTGTGTGTTGTCTTAGTCTACGTCCTGCAAACGCTCTGGCACTACATACTTTCATTCCCTATCAAATTAGTATCCCTAAAGGGTCCGATTAAATACTTATTAGAGAAGCCTACCTTGTCCAGTCATATGGCCTGATAGTTGATGTTACTAGCGGATTTGACATCACGTATCATGTAGAAAGACATGAAAGGAAGAGCCATTTTTTACCACCTTGCGGACAATCCCACAAGGGGATATGATGTTTGGATTTTTGAATTCCCAGATGACGACATTATCTACACCTTTCACGAGGATCTTACATGTAAGATGTTCTTCAATGAAACTGCTAATAAGAAAGGATACGATATTTGGATACTCCTGATCACTCTCGATGATTCTCATTCTCTTATCTCCATTCAATTAGAATTCCCTTGAACTAACTACATGACAAAATATGAGGCACGTACTGTAGGGATCAAGAATACCCTTGAAAGAGGAATAAAATGCATTGATGTGTATAGAGATTTAACCTTCACCGTAGGGAAAATCCTCCAAAAGTGGAAAGTTAAAGATGAGAAGCTACAAAATTTCTATGCTCATTTAGTAGAACTCCCCTCCAAATTTGAAGATATCATCTTCAATTACCTTTCTTGTAAGAAAAATAGCGTCGCCGACTCATTGGCGACCCTGACCTCTATGGTCAACATGCCCGAGGGGATAACAATGGCCCCCTTTCTTGTCCAGAATTAAGCAACACCCACTCACTGCTACCACATTGAACTCATTATAGAAGAAGATATAAACATATCAAGATTGTGGTATTATGACATTTAGTGACTCCTTAAGCATGATAGGTATCCTCAGGATGCTGATAAGAAAGACCATGTAACCTTTCACAGGTTGGCTGCTTAATACGTCATTTTTGATAAGGCACTCTTCAAAAGAAAATTTGATGAAACTCACTTGCATTGCATAGCAGGGACTGGGGTCAGAGATGAGATGCAGAAAAGACATAACGGGGAACATAGACCCCATATGAACTTTTATATGCTTGCTAAGAAGATCAGTCATTGGGGAAATTATTAGACCACCATGGCTCAAGACTGCGCTGCTTACGTCAGAAGATGCCTCAAATTCCAATAATTTTCCAACCTCTAATAATTGTCTCCTTGAGAGTTGTACAACATGAATTCTCCCTGTCCCTTCTCCACTTAGGACGTAGACGTTATCAAGAAAGTCACTCCCAAGGAATCAAATGGGAAAGAATACATCCTGGTTGTCATTGATTAGTTCACTAAATGGGATAAATCTGAGTCATAGAAAGTGTTGAATGCAAAGAAAGTATCTAAATTCACTAGGAAAACATCATCTGCCGTTACGGAGTTCCCCACGAGTTGGTATCTGATAATAGGCTCTATTTCGAAGCTGAAGTCACAGAACTAGTTGACAAATATGGAATCTAAAGTCACATGTCCTCTTCTTATCGACGCCAAACCAATGGGGATGTTGAATCCGCCAATAAAAGCCTCAAGACCATAATCAACAAGATGATCAAAAGTTGCAGAGACTAGGCTGAATGGATCCTATAAGCCCTCTAGGGCTATCGTACCTCCATCAGAAGTCCTACTACGGCTACTCATTACTCTTTGGTATATGTCATGGAGGCGATTCTACTTGTTAAACTCAAAATACCTTCCATAGGGGTTATGCTCAAATGTCAGGTCAGCAAAGAAGACTGACAACAAAGTCGTTATGATAAACTTATGCTCTTCGATGAAAGAAGATTGAAAGACCTATATCATATACAAGGGTACCATCACCGTGTCGCGCGATCATTCAATAAAAAGTTCAAGGATTGCGGTGTCCAAGAAGGAGACCTTGCCCTCAAGGAAATCATAGAATTCGTCCGGGATCCGAGAGGAAAGTTCAAGACTGACAGGAGTGGCTCCAACATCATAAAGAAGATCCTGTCAGGTGGCTCCGCTATGCTCATGGACCTTGATGGAGAGGAGATGGTGCGTCCAGTCAATTTGGATCGTCTTAAGAAATTTACCCCAAAGTCTGAACTCTAGTTGCGCTACGACTCTTCTCATTGTAACACCCCACCCGCCTGGGGAGAGTGAGCGGCGTGCTACTCTCGATAAAACTAGCCAAATACACAAATCACAAGGTATAGAGCATCTAAATCCCACAATACAAAGAGAACTATAAATCTCATCATCTTTAAATAAATACAGCCATTCTCTCAAAATAATTACAACAATCTAACTATCTCTAAAACAAATAAATCTCCAAATGCTCTATACATCAAAATAAATACAAGTCTTATCTCTTGTATTAAAATCTTCCTAAAAATAGTCCACGCTAAAATCCATCTCCAAAAATCCCAAGCGCCCAAAATTCGCGCTAACCTGCCACTAAAAGAAAATATGGGAAAGTGCACAATACGATAGGAAAGATGCTCAACAAATGTTAGCGGTAAATAAAACGTCACAACACGAATATGAATATTCAAATCAAAAGCGAATCTCATAAGAAATTATATCAATATAATTTCTCAACAACACATTAATTGGGTCACCAGGCCTTAGCATCATACCGCGCCTATGAATTTTTAAGCATATTCGAAAAAAAGGAATATTGGCGGCTGCCAAACTTCAGTGCCATATTAAAATCTCATGACAACATGCTCAACACCAAATACAATATTACATGAATCAAAATTAGATTCCAACAAATATTTTTCCAGAATTTCCAAATGAATTTATCAATTCAAATATGAGTCAATAATCACAAGAAAACAAAGAGAATAATACTCACGAGATTAAGGAGAATATTGTGTAAAACCCCATACCTTAAACCACCCAAAAGAACCAACATAATTCTGCCTAGAAATCACAGATTAAGCCACCAAAAACAGTCCTCAAAGATCACCAAGAACTCCTCCAAGAACAACCTCAAAAAATCCCCAAAAACACCTCTAAAAAACTAAGGTTGAATGCATAAATTAAAGGGCATGTTTGTGTATAAAAAGAGAGTAACTAAAAACATGTTTTCTGAGTATTTTTGTGCCCCAAGGCTGTTCCAAAACAATAGCCAACGATCCCTTTTTATAAATTAAAAATATAAGAGTTTGAATCAAACCACAACTCCTCAAAAATACTTGTTGTTAACATTACCTAGGACCATCGATCGATCTATGAAAATCATCGATCGATCGATCATGCCTAAAATCTGTCAATGTCCCTTAAAAATGCCATAAGGCAAAATATTAAAAAAATCATATAAAATCCGTTTTAACTCCGATTTCAATTCCGCTTGAAGTTTTATTCTTCTAAAATCATAACAAACATATTTGAGCAATAAAAATAATTTTATCTCAAAATTTATTTTTCCACTTTATTTTAAAAATACCCCAAAATTATGCGGGTTGTTACACTTCCCCACTAATAATATAATTTCGCCCTCAAAATTCGCCGAATGCCTAACTCTAAAAAATCAAGCCAACAATCTCTAAAAATAATCTCATCACCAAAAAATAAATTCCACACATCTAATCTATATGCCTAACACGAAATGATTCTCTAAAAAATTCTATCTCTAAAATACGTGCCACAAAAATGCAACAGACCCAAAACCCAAGATCCGAAGGTGGTCGTATACCTAAGCTCTGATACCATTCTATAATACTCCGCTCGCCCGGGGAGAGAGAGCGGTGCACTACTGTCGATAAAACTAACCAAATACACAAATCACAAGGTATAGAGCATCTAAATCCCACAATACGAAGAGAACTACAAATCTCATAATCTTCAAATAAATACAACCATTCTCTTTAAATAATTACAACAATCTAACTATCTCAAAAACAAATAAATCTCCAAATGCTCTATACATCAAAATAAATACAAGTCTTCTCTTTTGTATTAAAATCTTTCCAAAAATAATCCATGCTAAAATCCATCTCCAAAAATCCCAAGCGCCCAAAATCCGCGCTAACCTTCCACTAAAAGAAAATACGGGGAAGTACACAATAAGAAAAGAAAGACGCTCAACAAATATTAGCGGTGAATAAAACATCACAATACGAATAAAAATATTCAAATCAAAAGCGAATCTCATAAGCAATTATATCAATATAATTTCTCAACAACACATTAGCCGGGTCACCAGGCCTTACCACCATACCGTGCCTATGAATTTTTAAGCATATTCGAAAAAAGGAATATTGGCAAGTGCCCAACCTCAGTGCCAGATTAAAATCTCATGACAACATGCTCAACACCAAATATAACACCACAAAAATCGAAATTAGATTCCAACAAATATTTTTCCAGAATTTCCAAATGAATTTATCAATTCAAATATGAGTAAATAATCATAAAAAAATAACGAGAATAATACTCGCGAGATTAAGGAGAATATTGTGTAAAACCCCGTACCTTAAACCACCAAAAAGAACCAACATAATTCTGCCCAGAAATCACAGATTAAGCCACCAAAATTAGTCCTCAAAGATCACCAAGAACTCCTCCAAGAACAACCTCAAAACAGCCCCAAAAACACCTCCAAAAACCTAAGGTTGAATGCATAAATTAAAGGGACTTGTTGATGTAAAAAACTAGATTACTCTAATTATTTAATCACAGATAAATAAATGAGACAAAGAATTTTAAAGTGGTTCAGCCTTATATGAATGGCCTACGTCCACTGTTATGTTATTGCTGAGTGTTTGGGAATTCTCGATTACAAGTACTATCAAGAAATTCCGGTCCCTTTGAATGAGGGTGATACAAGGTATTTGTAGCCCTTAGGCTGTACATGAAAGGGTGATAAATTAAATTATATACATATGAAAAGGTAACTCATTTAATGCTCTTCAAGTGTGTGCATCAAGATGATAAGCATTCAATGAATAGTTGAACTGTTGATTATCTGGCAATCAATGCTGTGGTCGAGATGCAGCTCGAACCGCCTTAGTTGCTCATCGTCCAAGAGTTACTCGGAGCACTGGAGTTCCTCGGAGGGCTGGTGTTCCTCGGAAGACTGGTGTTCCTCGGAGTACACCTGTTGCTCGGAATGAGTATGTTGGTCGGAGGAATGATCTTCCTCGTTGCTATTATGCCACGTAGACTGACACGTGTCTTCTTATTATTCGTCCACATAAGCATATTAATTTTGGTATTAACAGAAGCCCCCAATGTTTCATATTTCGAACTTTGAGGAGTATGGAACATTCTTTCTCGATATATGGCAATATTAAATGACCATCCTGGGTTTTAGGAGCCTTTTCTTCGTATTTGAATTTCCTTCCAAATTAGCAGAATCAACCTTTTTACATTTTTATAAGTGCTTCGATTTTCGTGCACTTTTTGTCCTTTTAGCCGCCGGTAGCGTAATAGTTTCCTTTTTGTAATCATTTCTTTCGCCGTTTCCCAAGGCAAAGTATTTAAGCTTCAGAGGCAATCCCATCGTCTTCTACCTTTTTCAATTTCTGCTTTCGAGTTTTCTATAGCTTTTCTCTCTCCGGTGCGTTCATCCCTTTCTTCATTTGTTTGTCAACAGATCTCCTTTTTCCTGTAAGATTTTCTTCTTTCTCCTTCATTTCTTTTTATTCACCATGGTTTATATTATCGAATCTCTTGAGAAATTCCATTCTGACTTTTCTATTCCTTCTTGGGTAACTTTGGAGACTCTTTGTGAGCCTTCAAGTTATTTTGATTTGGCTGAGGGACATTGGTTCCCTAGCCTCTTTATTGCTGAATGTGGATTTTCTTTTCCACCAAACCCTTTGTGTTTAGAGTTCTGTCAGTATTTCGATGTTGTCCCTGCAAAAATAGCCCCCAACACATAGAGAATAGTTAATGGGGTGTATAGGTTAAATCAAACTCATGGAACTCGTATAGGAATTCCTGAGATTATGTACTGTTATAGATGGGCTGTTTTAGACAATATTTTTTATTTAAAAACTAGGTTTTTGAATAGGGCCTTAGTAGTCAACCTCCCTGATGCAAACAGGGATTATTTTGAACATGGGGTAGTTATAAAAAATTGGCAACATGCCCCTTTGGTTGGAGATGCAGTATATGAGGGTCCCAAATTCCCTCCATATGACAATAGGATAGGTTATTTTCATTTTATTTCATTTTTGAATTTATGATTTCATTGTGTTTGACAAAATGTATGACTGATATTTCACTATGTATTTGTTTGCAGTTGACAGTAAGAGAAAAACTCCTAAAGAATCAGAAGTTAATATAAAGCATTTGAAACATATCTGGAATTTGCATCGAAGAGTTGAAGATGAGCACATCAGGTCTGCTTCATATTTGTTGCAGTACAGGAGCTCCACATCATCCTTTACGGCTCGTCCTGTGGTCAGCATTAGTGACCCATTGCCAGCTTCTGAGGAATCTTCACCAGAATCTCACATTCCTTTAAGTCAGAAGATGGGCAAGAGAAGAGTTCCTGCTATCTTCGAGGAGTCTTCCTCTGCTGGAGATGGAAAGAGAAACAAGGTTGAGGTCCTAAAGGGGACAAAGAAAGTAGATGCTGCCCCTTCTGTTGCTCCTCAGAAGGCTGCCGAGAAGCCCCCACTGGCTTCGAGCAAGAAAAGTGCATCTGTGGAAGTGGTCCCAACCAAAAGTTCTTTGGTTGAAACTGCTGAAGTGCCATTGAGGAGATTGAAGAAATCCTCCTCGATCACTTTGACTGAAACCATTCCCCAGCTCCAAGCTAGTGGAGCTGGTGTCCCAACCATTATTCCCCCGAGTTCTTCAATGAGCTCGGTAAAGACTTGGACTATTCCTGAAGTCCAAGGAATTGAAGAAAACATGTCTAGGGATATGCTGACATCCCTAGCTACTCGTCACATTACTTCAGTAAGTTTCTCTTATCCTAAATTTTTCTTTCTTTCAGTCAATATATGTATCTCGGCACTGACTTATCATTATTTTCTTTTTCAGCTGGTGAGTTGCTTTAACACCGTGAAGAAAGATGAAGCAATCAAGGCTTCCAGCTCCTCGTCTGGAGTAGAGGATGCTTTCCAGGGCTTGGCCCAATCTTTGAAGGATTCTCGTCAAAAATATGACGAGGATAGGGGTGAATGGGAGAAGAAGATGGCTGCGTCTGAGGCAGAGAAGATACAGTTGGGAAATAAGGTGAAGGACTTGGAGAGAGAGAATAAAAAATATACCGAGAAGCTCAAAAGTTTTGGGGAGCTTGAGGATAAGTTGAAATCAGCTGAGGAAGAGCTGACCCATCTGCGAGAAGTAAATCGCCAGAAGGAGGAGGTGGAGGCTAAGTAGAAAGCCACCTAGGATCTTCTATCCGAGAAGCTCTCCTCGGAGAAAATGAAGAGGAAAATGGCTGTGAAAAAATCCTTTCGAACTGGTTGGGACAAAGGATGGGATAGGTGGGTAGCAGCAATGATGACCCAGGTGCAGTATGGGAGTTTGAAATACTTCCGAGATGGTTGGGTTGATGCCTTGCAAGAATTGAAAGTGAGCGAGGACTCTGAATTATTTCAACAACATCTTCCTAGCCCTCCTCCTGTAATTGAAGATGAGGATGAAGACGAAACTGCATCTGAAGAGTCTTTAATGACAGTGGGTGATCAAATCCTTGCTCCACAACCCAACCAGACAATCACCGAGGAATTTTCGTCCTTGCCTGCTCCTCCTGAACAAGTCCCAGCTTCTGCCAATGATATCATTGTTCCCACCGAGCAGCCAAGCTCCTCGTCCCAGCCTCCCGAGAAAGTCTTGGGAGACAAGGAAAATGTGTGAAGTTGTTCGGTATTCTCTTTCTGTTTTTCTTTTACTTATACTTTGTATTTTGAACGATGTACTCTTTTTGATGATGTAATAAAATCACCTCTTTTTGCTCCTCTATATTGTTAATGCTCTGTCTGCTTTTTATTAACTCTTGCCTTCTCTTCTTTACTAGTTTGTGGCTAGAATGAAATTATTATCTGCCAATGATACAAAGTTGATGCAGCAATGCCATGAATATTATAAGGCTGGTCACACAGAATTGAGTGTATCAGAAGTTGTTGACATCCTCGGTCATGATGCTTCAGAGCAGGAAGTAGAAGCTTATCAATACCTGAAGGGCTTACTTGATCGAGCTGTGGCCAATAACGTGGCTTACTATGACATGATCGAGGAGCTTCAATATACTCTAGAAGATCTTCAGACTCAGTACAAAGAATCAACTGCCCTTCTGCACGAGGGGTATGAAAAGAGGTATCAACATCTTTCTGCCGAGACAGGCCACAAAAAGATCCTTGCTGGGTACGATGTCAGGGAGAGAACCCTAAAGGGTGAAGTTGAAGCTTGTAGACAGATTGCCGAGCTGCTAGAGCAAGAAAATAACAATTTACAGAAAGAGCTGGCACAATATAAGTCTGCAGCATCTTCTTCAACAGCTGTAATCCCAGTGACTGACGAGGGATTTTCCTTTCTAGAGGTTGAGAATGCCAAATTAAGGCAAGAGTTGTATACCTTGAGAAGATCTGGTATTTCTTCTGCTACTCGGGGGCGAGGAAGGGGTTCTCGTGGACGAGGACGAGCTGCTCAGAATGTTGTCGAGGAACCAAGTTCCCGACCTGCTCGAGGAGGATCAAGAGCTCTTAGTCATAATGTTGAAGAAGCTTGTACTCTATCAACATTGGAAACTCAAGCGTTCCAATTTAATGCAAAAGATCGGGCTTTATCTGAAATGTCTAAGAAAATCCAAACTCTGGAGGATCAACTTGCTTCGACCAAGTCTGCTCTGAAGAACAAGGATGTTTTTTCCAGGAACCTTCATGAGCAGTTAGAGAGAATAACTTTCCAATTCCACAAACAACCTCGTGAGTTCTGGAATGCAGGCTATAATGAGGCCCTTTATCACTTGGATGCTCGCATTGAAAATGCCAACAATTAAGGTTATAAACAGGGATGGTTGAACGCCCTGGGTGTATTAAAACTAGAGCATGACCATTATTTATGGGATTATCATGCTCCTGGGCTACTAGACTTGCCTGTGCCACCTTATAAATTGGACATGGAATGGATCCCAGCTCGTGCCATTCCTCGGAGCTTAATTACAAAATACCTTGGTGACTACAATATTCATTCTCAGATCGAGGTATCTAGTCCCGAGCATCTACTGGATACACCTTCTGTGATGAACGTTAGGAGGCTGAAGGACTTGAACTTCATTAACTCTCCTCAGACTTTAAATGATCCGCCTGCTGGCGAGGAACCTATTTCAAAAGCGGAGGGAAAGAAACCAATAGAGTAGGGATCTCAATGTAATAGTTAGTACACATATGTAACTTGTAATTCGTTTTGAATTTTAATGAAAGACTTTCATTTTCTGTTTGCAAATCTGTATTGCTATTGTTTTGTGCTTGTCAAACACTTTATATTTGTGCTTGCATAACAATATTGTGTGGTTCCTCGACCAACTTAGTAATAAAAAATTACAAATATTAGTAATGTTGCTCGATCACTTAATAATAAAGTAATGAGTATAAAAATGTTTAAAATTTTTCCAACCAACCAAGGTTGTTAAATTGTGCTAATCGACCAATTATAGTTAGTGAGAGTTTTTATCCCCGACTAACCATACTTGGTAAATTTTGTCTTTTTCATAAAATGTACCCGACCAACCAAGGTCAAAGATTTTTCCTTGTCGACTAACTATAATTAGTGGGTTTTTATCCCCGACCAACTATACTTGGTTCAGTTTGGAATATTTGTTCTCCGATGAACTTTTATGTAATAAACTTACTTCCCGACCAACATAAGTTGGCATTTGAGAGCATGTCTTGTTTCCCGACCAACCGAGATTGGCCTTTCGCCGATCATCTTTTGTTCTCGCCCTTTTACCAACCGGAGTTGGTCGTGGGTTTGAACTATTATGTCCACTAGTTCTTTTACCAACCTGAGTTGGTCACACTAGTGTACGCCTCCTAACCAAAGGGGTATAGTTTGTTCTCGCCCTTTTACCAATCGGAGTTGGTCGTGGGTTTGAACTATCATGTCCACTAGTTCTTTTACCAACCTTAGTTGGTCACGCTAGTGTACGCCTCCTAACCAAAGGAATATAGTTTGTTCTCGCCCTTTTACCAACCGGAGTTGGTCGTGGGTTTAAACTATCATGTCCACTAGTTCTTTTACCAACCTTAGTTGGTCACGCTAGTGTACGCCTCCTAACCAAAGGAGTGTAGTTTGTTCTCGCCCTTTTACCAACCGGAGTTGGTCGTGGGTTTGAACTATCGTCTTCTTTTTTACTGCCGAGCAGCGTTGCGTACCGAGCAGCGTAGTGTTAAACACACTAGTATTCCCCGAAAAACTTTCAATAAAGGAGAGAAGATTGTGAAATATCATCATTTTATTCATATTGATGGAACTGCTTTACATTTTACATCACTGATAATACTTGCGTAGGTGTTCAGCATTCCATGCATTCTTAAATTCTTCTCCTTCTAGAGTTGCTATTCGGTAAGTTCCTGGTCGGACAACTGCAGTAACTCGGTAAGGTCCATGCCAGTTTGCTTCCAACTTATTGTGCTTCTGAATGACCTTCTTTAGCACGTAATCTCCTTCTTTTAAGTCGCATTTTTTCACCCTCTTGTTGTAGAACAGGGCTGTTCGTTGTTGATAAGCAGCATTCCTAATGGCTGCCTCTTCTCTAACTTCCTCGAGCATGTCTAAATCTAATCTCCTCATCAGTTCGCTGACTGGGGAATTGAAATTCAGCACTCTGTGTGTTGGAAGACCCAACTCGGCAGGTATTACAGCCTCACTTCCAAATGCCAGCATATATGGTGATTCTCTGGTCGCTGCTAGGGGAGTTGTTCGGTAAGCCCACAATACTGACTGTAGCTCATTAATCCAATTAGCTTTAGCCTCATTTAGCCTCTTCTTCAAACCATTTAATAATGTTCTGTTCATCACTTCAGTCTGCCCATTGCTTTGAGGATGGCCTGGTGCTGAATGAACCTTCAAAATGTTTGACTGATGACAATAGGCGGCAAACTCCTCGTTATCAAATTGTGTTCCATGGTCTGTGATGAAGGCATGAGGGAGACCATATCGACAGATGATGTTCTTCCAAATGAATTGGTACACCTTCTCGTATGTCATATCAATCAGAGGCTCAGCTTCCACCCACTTAGTAAAATAATCCACTGCGACGAAGAGGTACTTGAATCTTCCTCGGGTCGTTGGCAGTGGTCCAACCAAATCCATTCCCCACATGGAAAAAGGCCAAGGAGAAGTTATGGGTGTCAACAATGCTTGTGGAGTTCGTCGGATGGAGGAAAAACGTTGGCATTTATCACATCTCTTAGCATAGGCTATACAATCAGCCCTCATCGTTGGCCCGTAGTATCCTTGTGTCATCACCCTTTGCAAAAGTGTCCGACCTGCTACATGGGCGCCACAGGATCCTTCATGGATCTCTTCAATCAATTCTTTCACCTCGGAGGGATGCACACATCTTTGTAAACCTGCCATGATTCCTCGTCTATACAAAACACCATTAGTTAGTACATACCGAGCAGCTTTAAACTTCAATTTCTTTGCTGAGAGCTTATCCTCCGGCAATTCTCCCACCTCAATATATGCCCTGGTGGGATCCATCCAAGATGGTCCTAAATCAAGGGTAATAACATTCATCGTCAGGTCTTCATCTATGCTCCAAGCTTCTAATACTTCAATTGGTATCGTTCTTCGCAGCTCGGTACGAGTAGCTGATGCTAATCGGGCCAGTGCGTCTGCTTGTGCATTCTTCATTCTTGGTATTCTGATCAACTGATTGGCATCAAATTCTGCCAACAACTCCATTGCCTTTGCATGATACTTGACCATTAATTCTCCTTTAACTGCATATGTTCCCATCATCTGATTCACAATTAATTGAGAATCACTGAATACTATCACTTGTTGCACTTCCATAATCTTTGCTAAATTAAGACCTGCTATCAAGGCTTCATACTCAGCCTCATTATTGGAAGCTTTGAATTGGAATCGTAAGGCATATTCCATGTCAATCTCGTCTGGGGTTTTCAAAACAATCCCTGCCCCACAACCTGTTGTGCAAGATGACCCATCTACATATAATCTCCATGTAGGTAACTCGTCTTCAAATTTCTTATCTGACAGAGTTCCTCGGTGAAATATCTGCTGTTTCCTTTCATCCTCCCCTGGTATTTTTCGCTCCTCATCGACCATCTCTTCTCGCCCTTTTACCAACCGGAGTTGGTCTGGGTTTGAATTTGATGATCTTTCTACATCCACAAGTCCTTTCACCAACCGGAGTTGATCTGGACTTATGTCTGTTGATCCTGTAACATCCACAGGTTGGTCAGCGAGCAACTTTTGTTCCTCAGGGGTATCAGGATATGTAAATTCTGCTATAAAGTCTGCTACAGCCTGCCCTTTTAATGATGATCTGGGTTCATACACAATATCATATTCACCGAGCTCTATTGACCAATACATCAATCTCCCTGGTTTTTTTGGTTTATGAAGGGCTTGTCTCAATGGCATGTCGGTATACACGACGATGGTATGGGCCTGGAAATAAGGCCTCATTCTTCTACTTGCTTTAATTAATGCCAATGCCAATTTTTCCAGCTTTGGGTACCTGATCTCTGCACCTCGGAAAGCCTTACTTGTGTAATAAATTGGCTCTGGACTCCATTCTCCAATCTGATCAATGCCGAGCTGATTGCATTCTCTGATACTTCCAGGTACAAGTACAATTTCTCTCCCATTACTGGCCTGGATAACAATGGAGGTGCACCCAAATATTTCTTCAAGTCTTGAAAGGCTTTCTCACATTCATCATTCCAATCGAAAGTTTTTCGAAGCGTTTTGAAGAATGGTAGGCATCTATCAGTTGCGCGAGATACAAATCTGTTGAGCGCTGCAACTCGTCCTGTAAGACTCTGCACTTCTTTCTTCGTCGTTGGAGATCGCAACCCTAAAAGAGCTTTAATCTTTGCTGGATTTGCCTCAATGCCTCGCTGGTTGACGATGTACCCGAGGAACATTCCTTCTCGTACTCCAAAGGTGCACTTCGTCGGGTTGAGCTTCATTTGGTATTTATCCAGTTGATCAAAGGTCTGACCTAAGTCAACTAGATGATCAGCATCTTTTTTGCTCTTTGTCAGCATATCGTCGACATAGACTTCCATGTTGCAACTGATTTGTTCGGCAAAAACCTTGTTCATCAGCCGCTGATATGTCGCACCTGCATTTTTCAAACCAAAAAGGCATAACATTATAACAATAAGTTCCCCTAGGGGTAATAAAAGAAGTGCTTTCACTGTCTTCAGGTTTCATTTTGATCTGGTTGTAACCAGAATAAGCATCCATGAAGCTGAGCAGCTGGTGTCCCGAGGTAGCATCCACTAGTTGGTCAATTCTGGGCAATGGGAAATGATCCTTTGGGCAGGCCTTGTTGAGATCAGTGAAATCAACACACATTCTCCATTTATTGTTTTTCTTCTTTACCATCACCACATTTGCTAACCAGTTTGGATATTTCACATCTTCAATGAATTGGGCTTTCTGGAGCTTCTCGACCTCCTCTTGTATAGCCTGATTCTTCTCTGGACTAAATACTCTTCTTCTCTGCTTTACAGGCTTGATCTCCTTATTCGCATTGAGTTCATGGCAAAAGAAGTTTGGATCTATTCCTGGCATGTCTTTATGACTCCATGCAAAAGTTTTCTTTTTGTCTCTCAAGAAAGTTATCAACTCCTGTTTTATTGAAACATCCAACGATGAACCTATCTGGGTTACTCGTTCAGGGTGCTCGTCGTCCAGAATAACATTTTCTGTAGATTCCACCACCTGTACTTTTACCAGTTGAGATTCATCTCTGGGATCCAGTGTTTCAATTTCTGTACCTTCATCCACCTGGTAGGTAGTAGTCTTTTTCCTTGATTCTTCAAGCTCCTCTTGCTCGGCAGATGAATAATAGCATTCCCGAGCAACTTTCTTCTTGGATTTGTCGTCTTCCACCTTGGTTTCTTTATCCATATTCTTCTTCGCAGCCATAGCCTCCTCGGCATTCATGATTTTGGCTGCTTTTGCCATCAACTCTGACATGGTTATAGGTGGATCTTTAGCCAAAGTGTAATACAACTTATTAGGCAACAACCCACTCATTAAGGCGGTGATTGCTGTCTTTTCTTCATAATCTATGACTTCCAGCTTCTCGTTATTGAAACGAGTTATGTAATCTCTAGTACTCTCACCAGTTTTTTGTCTAACACTTAATAAGTGTGCTACTCTTTTTACTGGCTTTGCTCCAAAATAGAAATTGCCGATGAACAACTCGTCCAATTGAAAGAAAGTTGAAATCTTACCCCGAGGAAGATTGTTGTACCATATCTGGGCAGGTCCAGTAAGAGTTCCTGAGAATGCTCTACATCTCATCTCGTCGGGGATAACATAGATGTCGACGGCAGCTTGATATTGCTCTATATGAAGAACATGATCTGTCTTTCCATCATATTTGGGGGTCACCACAGGTGCTTTAAACTTTGACGGGGTAGGAAAACCCACAATGGCCTGGACAAAAGGTGTTCCTTGAACAAAAGTTCATTGTAAGGGATTCTTCGCCTTAGCCATTTCTCCCAATCTATCCTCCAACCGCTGAATGGAACCCTTCCACGCATCATTTCCTTCCTCGGGCTTATTAGTTCGAGCAATTGATTGTTCTGATGTGGCCTCCTGAGATATATCTTGATGAGCAACTGGTCGTGATTGTGCTGATCCTTCTCTTAGATCTGATGGTCATCGAAAACTCCTCGACATGGTCTTAGGTGGACTCCTATTCCTCCTAGGGCCTAATCGACGGAAAGGAGACACCCTACTCAGTCTTTCCAAGGCACTGGGTCTTTCTGGAGAGAGAGTGATATGTTGATCAGTATCTATAGCCCTTATTGACGAAGTTCGCCCAGGTTGATAAGAGAAATCATCAGATTCCTCATTACGATATGACTCAGTACGCCTGGATCGTGAAGAAAGTAAATAAGTTTACCTCTGACCACTTCGCTGTCCTGAACGTGCAGGTGCACCGCCATGAAGGGTCTGTATGAGTTGCCTCATTGTTTCCTGCATGGCGGTTTGTCCTTGAGCCAGATTCGTCATAATCCCAACCAGATCTGGAGGTGCAGAGGGATTTGGAGGATTTTCAGCATTTCCAGCGTTTCGATTGCTGGATTCCGGGTTATCTGCCATTGATGATGAATGATTTTTGGTGAAAAACGATAATAACAATCGTTCCTATAGACGGCGCCAATCTGTTGATGTAAAAAACTAGATTACTCTAATTATTTAATCACAGATAAATAAATGAGACAAAGAATTTTAAAGTGGTTCAGCCTTATATGAATGACCTACGTCCACTGTTATGTTATTGCTGAGTGTTTGGGAATTCTCGATTACAAGTACTATGAAGAAATTCCGGTCCCTTTGAATGAGGGTGATACAAGGTATTTATAGCCCTTAGGCTATACATGAAAGGGTGATACATTAAATGATATACATATGAAAAGGTAACTCATTTAATGCTCTTCAAGCGTGTGCGTCAAGATGATAAGCATTCAATGAATAGTTGAACTGTTGATTATCTGGCAATCAATGCTTTGGTCGAGATGCAGCTCGAACCGCCTTAGTTGCTCATCGTCCAAGAGTTCCTCGGAGCACTGGAGTTCCTCGGAGGGCAAGAGTTTCTCGGAGGGCTGGTGTTCCTCGGAAGACTGGTGTTCCTCGGAGTACACCTGTTGCTCGGAATGAGTATGTTGGTCGGAGGAATGATCTTCCTCGTTGTTATTGTGCCACGTAGATTGACACGTGTCTTCTTATTATTCGTCCACATCAGCATATTAATTTTGGTATTAACAGGACTGTTTGTGTATAAAAAAAGAAGAAATAAAAATATGTTTTCTGAGTATTTTTATGCCCCAAGGCTGTTCCAAAACAATAGCCAACGATCCCTTTTTATAAGGTAAAAATATAAGAGTTTGAATCAAACCACAACTACTAAAAAATACTTGCTGTTCACGATTTCAGGAACCATCGATCGATCTATGAAAATCATCGATCGATCGATCATGCCTAAAATCTATCAGTTTCCCTTCAAAACGCCATCAGGCAAAATATTAAAAAATTCATATAAAATTCGTTTTAACTCAGATTTCAATTCCGCTTGAAGTTTTATTCTTCTAAAATCATAACCAACATATTTGAGCAATAAAAATAACTTTATCTTAAAATTTATTTTTCCTCTTTATTTTGAAAATACCCCAAAAATTACGCGAGTTGTTACACTCACCTCCCTTATATTATGAAAAAGTCTTCTTTCTCCCTCTCTAGTCAAAACTACATGGGACCTGATCCTCTAAAAAATCACCTTTTCAAAAGAGTAACTCATAATTTCCAAACAAATAGATACGTAGGCAGCACATAAGACACTTTGGGCACGATACTTTTTCATTCACAAAATGCTATTCTATTCTCCCTCCGAGAACATTAGTCTTTCTCATCATTGAAGCGAAAAAAAGTATTATGTATGCATAACCGATCGATATAGATAGTTCAAATAAGATAAATTCATCAAAAGCGAAACAAAATACGTCAAAATCATCATCATCTATTATTGAAAAATGAAATATGGCAATTACATAACACATCAGCAACCAGAATGAAAAATAACTAACACTCTTACAAACTTAGTAAACCAAACACATTAAACTTAACCTACACAATAAACCAACATATTACCAACACCTTCCCCATATTCAAAACCTACTTCAACTACTATACGAGTCTGCCTCGTCATCATTCCCTATTCCCCGAGGGCTCCAGGAATCCCAATACTGATTACGCTTTTGTATCCGCTCTATGCGATGGCATGCCTTGATCAAGTTGGATGAAATAACGATGCCCTCCTCTAAAGTGTCAAACATCACCAGCCACCTCTGCCCCATCACTTCGGTATAAATCTTCATCACCATCTTCTTTCATAACCATTTCATAGTCCCTAGGCATAAACCCTGCCTCCTGAACAAATTAAGATGGATGGGTAGATGATCGGTGGTGCTGCCAAAAAGGCCTCCAAATCATTCTCACGATTCAATCAAATCCTCTATAAGAACAAAGTTGGTTATATGAGGAAGAATGATCTTCTCCTATAGCCCAATTATCGCTAAAGTTGCCATGGAAAATTGAAGGAAGTATGGCGAAGGACCAATAACTGAACATACCGATAGTCATCCAGTTGTAGAACAGGCTACAGGTTGACCCATCATAGCATGGACCAACAAACATTCCTAGCCCCATACTCTACAAAATAATTTACCCAGTTCTCTATAGATTGACCAAAGGTGAAACAAACCCGTCTAAAGAAATTAGGATCACCCACTAGAGGTTACTTAGGAGGAGCCACCAGGCAAAGTTGTAACACCTCGCCTAATTAAATACCGAGTGGACAATCCCATACCAAATTAAAATAGAATATACAATTGGCTCATTCTCAGCATCACTGTCGAAGACATTTACTACTCACCGAATACCCAATTAAGATGGTGTTAAAAACTTTCCAAATTTTAATTCAAAAAAATCCATTTTTAGTTTACGAATAACACTAGACATATTATTCTACAACACTAATAACCGAAAAGATAACACAAAAGAATTTAAATGCAATTGGAATAAACATTCCCAAATATTAATCCAATACAATAATCCCAATAATATTAAATGTATTAAAATGACACGAGTACAAGAGTACTTTGATTTAGATAGAAAGAGATAATTGAGTTCCTTTGGGCGACATGCCCTAACTAAGAGTATACTGTGAATCAAATGAAGATAGGCATCTAATCAATACTCCATAGTGCCGTAGCTCATCATAATCCGCTACGGTTAGCGTCCCTGTTGTTGGACACCTGATATAGAAGGTACAATAGAAAAGAGAATATGCAAGGAAACGGGTCAGAGCCCGATTGTAAAAATAATTTTGAAAACAACAAGTATTTAACAAGTGCAATAAAGAATTTATTATGTACATGTTAGTATCCAACTCTCACTTGCTATTCTCACCTCTCATCTAGAGTGCACACTTAACGTTTCCTATTAACCTCCTAGTTAATGGCTTCACTAAATTCCATAATATGATTTCATCCCATTTTATAACCCCGTATGTCCCATACCATACGTAATATAATCATTCATATACGTTTCTCATTAACATGAATCGTTTGTCATTAATATGAATTAAGCTTTTCAAATCTATAAGAATAAATATTCATTAACTTCATTCAATTCTTTTCTCAATTCATTGTTATCTACAATTATCACACAGTAGATCATTTAACCACAATATACACATACATTTAATTCATTATAAATATACATATGTAATACGGAACCCCGAGACACAGCTGTGGTGCATGCATTACTGTGCTATCACGTCCCAATATCGCAGGTCGCCGAATAGGGGACTAAAGGTTCGGTAAGGATTACTCGAACCACAAACAACAACATACGAATTGGAGGCGAATATAGTTCTCGTATCCATGGGTCATGTACATACCTACGTACCAACAGTCAACGAACTTATCAACTCCCCGATAAGTCTTTCATAGACCTATGTTCTCGAGTGACAAATCAAAGATCCCATGGATTCATTAGGATATGACTGCCCTCACGCGCAAAGCTCCCATCGATACCAAGTAAGCTAGGTATGTCATACACATAAATCATCAATCAATCAAATAGGAATTATCATCTACCTATAATATAATATCAATAAGGTAATTCCACTACCCTAAGATAATTCTCATACGTAGCATTATATCTCTTTAAATCCTACGTATTAAAATATTATGACTTTACTTCCTTAATTTAATTATCCCCGAGCCTCAGTCATTACTCAAGGTTCAAATAGGTTTTTCCTCAACATTTTATTCAGTAAGAAATCACTAATATCCTACTGGTTCATATCATCTTATCTCCCAAATTACCACGAATTAAACTCTCCTTTAATTAGGGTTATAACCGATTGTTTCTAATCTCTTATAAACACATCTTCTATTAACTAGGATTGAATACCATCATCACATGGCTCATAGTCTATAGTGTTTCATTCACACTATATGACTTATCAACAAAACCCAACATCCTCGCATCCTATAACATCTCTCCACTCCCGACGTCGTTAAGGTTCATGCACGGAGCGTCTCGCAAAGCGAAATCCAAATAAGGAACCCCTACTATACACTACTACTTAACTTTATCGATCGTTGAGGTCCGTCAACTTCAAATACACAACTGGGATAACCTGATCCCCTCTTTCAACCAAATGTGGTCTGAACTCCCATCTCTATCTAGGAGCCATACCACTAAGCGCTTGTACTATACTCAGTCCTTGTGCAATCAATAATGAAATTAAACTCAGTCCTTGATGCTCAAATTGTAACCCTAAGGCTACCCAGGTGTTATATTAAATCTCCCCTACTGGACCTATCCTTAATCCTCATGCATACAAATTAGAATCCAACACATGAATCTAGCAACCAAAATTTCTTTTAATTTAATTATCATAATTCTAATCAAATTAATTCGATTCTTATCTAGGGCTTACTGATCTTCCCTAAGTCACATAATATCCAATTAATAATCACCAAAGATTTAGAAATGGTTTGGAATATGAACAAGCATTAAAAAGAAACAACTTCAAGGATTCTGGGGAGGTCGATCGATTGAAGGCAGGGGGTCGATCGATCGATCGCCCAGATATCAACCCAGTTTTCTGCATTTCTTCTACTACGGGTTTCATCACTTTTGATCATACAATCCTTCATATTAACAACCCAAATTCCTTATAAACCTTACTACATGATATAGAAACATATGTGGATGATTTCTAATGCTCTAAACATCCTAGAATCATCAAGAGTTTGAATTAAAAGCATATGATTATCCTCTTTTTCCAGAAAATTATATATATGATATCTTCAAGAACACACCATTGATTCTCAAAATTTCTTCAACATATTTATGATTATTTCGTGGATTACTATCTACCTAAAACATGAGTTTGATTCCTATAAACTTCCATTTTTCAGAAATCCATTAACAACTCTTCATTATCTTCCAAACATGTAAAAATTTCATCTTTTTATAACTATCCTAACATGGAAAATATACAAACTTAGATTGTAATCATCAAATACTTGCCTATAATAAAGATCTGATCCTTTGGGGTTGTATAACACAGGTGGTTCTGCCTTTCTCCGACCAACTTCCGGTGGTGATGGGTGGTGGTGGCCTTTGACCTTTGGTTCTCATCCTTTCCAAGCAAGCTTTTCTTCTCCCAAGCAACCTTTAACTCTCTCTAGGAAGATGACTTCTCAATTTTGTGTAGAAGAGATGAAATGAACCTATGTACACTAATCTCCAAATAATTATAATAAGACAAAATTCGAAATCACTATTCATCCCCCTTGTAAAAATAACCAAAATGCCCTTTTAGGTTGTCTATTCATTTCCAAATGACCCGAGACTCAAAACCAACATCCAAATAGACTTTTCTGACTATTTCAACCCTTCCGGACGCAACGATGCAGTCGAAACGAATATAAGGTTGATGTAAAAATAAGTTTCCTTTTTAATTAACAAATTAGTCTCGACATGTCCCATACCGCGTTCGACTAAAAATTCAAATAACTGAATTAATATCACACTGTCATATTAATAACATCCCATTCATATATTACATAAATATCTTTAATTAATATACAATATCATACATTTTAATATCCACAATTCGGATAAAACCCAAATGAATTAATTTATAATAAAATCTAATTAATCCATTAATTTAAAATATAACCCATTTTACAAGTCATAAAGATTACGGGGTATTACATACTCCCCCCTTATAACAGAATTTTGTCCCGAAATTCGGAAAGATAAATCATACTGGTAAGGTCAACTCCGAGTATAAACCTCACATCGCAAATAATCTAATGTCGTACCACCCATACAGTACATTAACGAAAATCTCCATTGATGTTTTACGCCAAGCCTCACCATATAGTTTCAACTGAATCAAATTTAAACTTTACGCAATCTTCCCTATACCATCGTTATGACAAAGTTTGGGAAAAAGTGGTCCTTAATCATTAAGTAAATGAATCCTGAAGTCAAAACAACTTACTATTTCATAATTATGAAGAAATACTACAATCCAACCATCTAGGGCGCCCATACACCCTATCGTACATCTTTCATTATAATATTTATCGCAAAGGTTATAAACTCATATCCTAAAGACCTAACTTATTTCGACTCCCAACGGTTATTAGTTTCATTTGTGGGGTGTCTTGCAAGCGAAATCTAAACAAAGAACCCCCCAATACACTACTACCTAAAGTAGTCGGTCATCGAAACTCCTCAGGTCCTTAGTCAATAGTTTATAACCTCTCTATAGGTTTTATCGATTTCAAATAAAAGTCTACTCATCTACTCTCTTATTATAGACAAGATGTTGACTATACGCTCTCATATACCACAAGTCAATCCACGTCGATAGTCACATCATGTTCGGACATGCCGAAAGTAAGTAATTCCGTGATAAAAATCAGACCCACGTGATGACATGCAAATATAGGTGTCCCACAACCCCTCGGTGAGTCTACATAAATAAAGTGCCATAGGCTAAGTTTAATAACCCTTTTTCCCATACAATAGTAATCGCTACAAATATCAATATACGCCTCATAATTCCTTAGATAGAAAACATACCCTGATTCGCGGGTGGTGGTTGTGTGACACCCCGCCTAATTAAATACCGGGCGATCACTCCTTTATTAAATTAAATCAAGGTGAACAGTTGGTTCATTCTCAGCATCACTATCGATAAAAAATATTTTCCAATTTAACACCCTAAATAATTAAGCTAAGTGTTAAAACCATTTTCATACATACCTTCCAATTTTATTTAAAGAAAAAGATTTATTTATTTATTACCAACATTCAATAAGTACGAATCACACCACATTAAATTTTGCAACATACCAATTAATAGAATACATTCGTCAATCGAATGTCAACATACGAAAACTAAAGTCACAAATCCAAACTGAATAAATTCATAGAACAATACTGGAAATAACTGAAATATAAATGTTCAATAACAATGGAATAATGGAAAGGGCTACACATGCCCAACTAAATGAAAGTACTAAGAGTGGATCCGAATGAACGAAGTCATCTAATCAAGAGACCTGCAACTCCCACCTAAGCTGCAGCGCGTCCCTTCCAAGAGATCCTAAGCAAGACGCCCCTGTGGCTGGGCACCTGTAATACATACATATATATATACAAGAGAGAGAGAGAAAAAGAAATGGGTCAGAGCCCGAAAGTGTGTTTGATTTTTAAAATACGTTTAGCAAGTATTTAAATTGATACAGGCCAATGTAACAACATATTAGTGCGTCACTCTCTTGAGAAATACTCACCTCTCTTCTAATGTGCACACCTATCGCACTAACCTTCCCAACGGTTTATCTCATCATATAACACGCTATCCGTTCCCCAATGATTTAACTTATCTTAGGTATATCGCATGATTCAAAATTTAACGATACAATTGTTTGAAAAGAATATTTCAATTAATAACCAAAGTTCTCATTTTTAACTTTATTAGTCCATAAAGTTTTCCAGTGTCATATTATACTTTCTCAGAACAAGTATTTACAATTTGAGTCATCAGCCATATCCTACATATCAATTCACAGTAGGTAGTTCCAAATTTCAGAACTCCATATATATATATATATATATATTAACTACTCGAATAATATATATATTATAACAGCACCCCAAATAAACTATGGTGCGGGCATACTCTACTATCCAAAACCCCATATCACTCATATTAAGGGGAATACAATCGGAATCACTCTCGAATTGTATTAACATATACACAAACAAAATTGAGGCGAAGAATAGATTCCAAGTCTCTAAGAGGATGGCACATGCCTGTGTCTCTTAGGACTGTCTGAACTATCACGTCAATAGCCTGTACCAATGACATCTATCTTCTAGGGTACAAGTCAATATCCCCCATAAAGGTCCCATCGAGATAAGACTTGTCCCAGCGCGGTAACCTCAGGGATAGCAAGTAGTGTGGGCATGATTTTCACACATAGATAGTTTATGCACCCAAAATCATATAACTATACTAATATTACCATATCAATATTAGATAAATTCTCAATTCCCATAATTTCGACATTTCCATATTATCATATTATTAGTATCGCGTATAAGGGTTCGTCTCTAACCTTGATTCGAAGTATTCTTTCATCTATTACGTAGCTCACGTGGACTCTCTCTTCCCAAGTATAAAATTCAGTAGGTATACCTCTATTCACTATCGTAGCTATTCGCCGTAATCTCTCGCTTGAAATAAGTAGTTTCATCGTTCGTTATATAATTATCCCAAAAGTAAATTCTCGTCTTATAATAAAGTTCCCAACACTTATTCATATGCCCTACTGGTCTTTTCTATCTCCCAAAACATTTCATTAAGAATACCCAAGAATTATTTCACGATAAATTTAATTTAACTAATTAAACAATGGAAATAAGAGTCTGCCAGGAGGGGTCGATCGATCGAGGTCTGGGGCTCGATCGATCGAACCTTCGATCGATTGAAGCTCTAGGCTCGATCGATCGATCAAGCAGGTCTCCGAAAATTCTGCAGAATTGCAGTTACGGGTTCTACCAAATTTCTTCATCCAAAACCAGGTTTTTCCATTCCAATCATCCCAAAAATCCTACTACTATCAATATAACGTTATACCATATGTTTTCAACGTAAAGCATGTGTATATCTAACATTAAACATGGATAATTAACCCAAAATTCCATCTAATCATCAAGAACCCTAGAGTTTTTCTTAATCAAGGTTCTAATCTATTTTTACCAAAATTTCCTTCTAATCTATCATCAAAATTTCGTGGGTTATATTCCTCTACATGGCAAGGATTCCAGAATTTCATATAAATCATTTCTACATGCATTTTTCTAACACAAATTGGGTGTTCTTCCATATTTATCATCTCTAATCAATCCTAAAACAATATGAAGATTTCATTAAAGAAAATACGCAAGTTAAACAGTTGCATGGGATTTTTGGTATTCAGATTCACGGCTGATTTTGGTATGGCTGCGTTCCTCGTCTCGCGATCTACGCGGTGGCGGTGGCGGTGGCGGTGGCGGTGGTGCAAACCGGTGACTTTTTGGCCTTGAATTGCCTTGGAGCTCTCTCCTCTCTTCTCCAATGTCCGTCACTTGATTTGTGGATATTCTAACCCTAAAAGACTAACCTAGTTGGTTGATATAAGTTGCTGAAATTCGTGGGTTTAATTACCCAATTATGTAAAATGACTAAAATGCCCTCCCGGGGTACTAATTAGTCCTAAAAATACCCCGAGACCCAAACTACACCCCCGGGTACACTTTTATGACTATCTCGACCCTACCGGACGCGTTGGCTCACTCAAAACGACTATACGGGCAACTTATAAAATATTCGCTTTTTATTTAACAAAATTAGTCCCGACGTGACACGAGCACATTCCAACTTAAATTTTCGAAATCGTCCTTTACTTCACTCATGACATACAATATAATCAATATAATATATTACTTTGCTCATTAGTAATATTCAACCAATTTCCCATAATTACTAACTCTCGTCACGTTAATAATTATAATATAATTAATTTCCGGATTTTTATTAAATAAATCATTCACATTAAATTTAATAAATCCCCAAATTAATATAGCATAAAAATATGGGGTATTACAGGTTGTTGACTCCCACTATTATAACTTTGCTCCGATGAGTCAAGAAAAAAATTTCACCCCAAATTTTCAGTTCTAGTTCACCACACTCCACTATATGCCCAAGATTTTGAATATATTGCCTTCGTTAGGTAACACACACAATTCTCGCATTTCAAAAACTTCTACTAATGACTCTCCTCAATTTTCCATAATAGGTGTGACCTCGACTACGGTCATCATACTCAAACATACTTCATAACCTCCTAAGTACGATCTCCGCTATCCATCCAATGGCCCTCATCTGCCATACTTCTTGTACGAACCCGTCCGAGCGCGAATAAGATTCACAAATATATACGGAATCTTACCAAAGAAATCAACAATCCTAAACATAGGGCTCTACATCAAAGAACGCTAAGCTGAAAACACAGTAAGCCGTACAGATCCTAAAGGACACTAGAACCTGATGCTCTGATACCACCTGTAACACCCCGCTTAATTAAATACCGGGTGGCCAGTCCCATACCAAATTAAAACATAATATACAGTTGGATCATTCTCAGCATCACTGTCGAAGACATTTACAACTCACCCAATACCCAATTAAGCTGGTGTTAAAAACTTTCCAAATTTTAATTCAAAAAAAATCCATTTTTAGTTTACGAATAACACTAGACATATTATTCTACAACACTAATAACCGAACAGATAACATAAAAGAATTTAATGCAATTGGAATAAACATTCCCAAATATTAATCCAATACAGTAATCCCAACAATATTAAATGTATTAAAATGACACGAGTACAAGAGTACTTTGATTTAGATAGAAAGAGATAATTGAGTTCCGTTGGGCGACATGCCCTAACTAAGAGAATACTATGAATTAAATGAAGATAGGCGTCTAATTAATACTCCATAGCTCGTCATAATCCGCTAAGGTTAGCGTCCCTGTTGCTGGACACCTGATATAGAAGGTACAATAGAAAAGAGAATATGCAAGGAAACGGGTCAGAGCCCGATTGTAAAAATAATTTCGAAAACAACAAGTATTTAACAAATGCAATAAAGCATTTATTATGTACATGTTTGTATCCAACTCTCACTTGCTATTCTCACCTCTCATCTAGAGTGCACACTTAACGTTTCCTATTAACCTCCTAGTTAATGGCTCCTCTTCACTAAATTCCATAATATGATTTCATCCCATTTTATAACCCCGTATGTCCCATACCATACATAATATAATCATTCATATACGTTTCTCATTAACATGAATCGTTTCTCATTAATATGAATTAAGTTTTTCAAATCTATAAGAATAAATATTCATTAACTTCATTAAATTCTTTTCTCAATTCACGTTATCTACAATTATCACAGAGTAGATCATTTAACCACAATATACACATACATTTAATTCATTATATATATACATATATAATACGGCACCCCAAGACACAGCTGCGGTGCATGCATTACTCTGTTATCACGTCCGATATCGCAGGTCGTCGAATAGGGGACTAAAGGTTCGGTAAGGATTCCTCGAACCACAAACAACAACATACAAATTGGAGGAGAACATAGTTCTCGTATCCATGGGTCACGCAAATACCTACGTACCCACAGTCAACGGACTTATCAACTCCCCGATAAGTCTTTCATAGACCTATGTTCTCGAGCGACAAATCAAAGATCCCATGGATTCATCAGGATATGACTGCACTCACGTGCAAAACCTCCCATCGATAGCAAGTAAGCTAGGTATGTCATACACATAAATCATCAATCAATCAAATAGGTATTTTCATCTACCTATAATATAATATCAATAAGGTAATTCCACTACCCTAAGATAATTCCCGTACATAGCATTATATCTCTTTAAATCCTATGCATTAAAATATTATAATTTTACTTCCTTAATTTAATTATCCATGAGCCTCAGTCATTACTCAAGGTTCAAATAGGTTTTTCCTCAACATTTTATTCAGTAAGAAATCACTAATATCCTACTGGCCCATATCATCTTATCTCCCAAATTACCACGAATTAAACTCTCCTTTAATTAGGGTTATAACATATTATTTCAAATCTCTTATAAACACATCTTTTATCAACTAGGATTGCATACCATCATCACTTGGCTCATAGTCTATAGTGTTTCATTCACACTATATGACTTATCAACAAAACCATCATCCTCGCATCTTATAACATCTCTCCACTCCCGACGTCGTTAAGGTTCATGCGCGGAGCGTCTCGGAAAGCGAAATCCAAATAAGGAACCCATCCTATACACTACTACTTAACTTTGTCGGTCGTGGAGGTCTGTCAACATCAAATACACAACCGGGATTACCTCATCCCCTCTTTCAACCAAAAGTGGTCTGAACTCCCATCTCTATCCAGAAGCCATACCACTAAGCTCTTTTACTACACTCAGTCCTTGCGCAATCAATAATGAGCTTAAAGTCAATCCTTGATGCTCAAATTGTAACCCTAAGGCTACCCAGGTGTTATATTAAATCTCCCCTACTGGACCTATCCTTAATCCTCATGCATACAAATTAGAATCCAACACATGAATCTAGCAACCGAAATTTCTTTCAATTTAATTATCATAATTCTATCAAATTAATTCGATTCTAATCTAGGGCTTACTGATCTTCCCTAAGTACCATAATATCCAATTAATAATCACCAAAGATTTAGAAAAGGTTTGGAATACGAACAAGCATTAAGAAGAAACAACTTCAAGGATTCTGGGGAGGTCGATCGATCGAAGGCAGGGGGTCGATCGATCGATCGCCCAGATATCAACCCAGTTTTCTGCATTTCTTCTACTACGGGTTTCATCACTTTTGATCATACAATCCTTCATATTAACAACCCAAATTCCTTATAAACCTTACTACATGATATAGAAACATATGTGAATGATTTCTAATGCTCTAAACATCCTAGAATCATCAAGAGTTTGAATTAAAAGCATATGTTTATCCTCTTTTTCCAGAAAATTATATATATGATATCTTCAAGAACACACCATTGATTCTCAACATTTCTTCAACAGATTTATGATTATTTCATGGATTATTATCTACTTAAAACATGAGTTTGATTCCTATAAACTTCAATTTTTCAGAAATCCATTAACAACTCTTCATTATCTTCCAAACATGTAAAAATCTCATCTTTTTATAATTATCCTAACATGGACAATATAAAAACTTAGATGGTAATCATCAAATACTTGCCTATAATGAAGATCTGATCCTTTGGGGGTGTATAACACAAGTGGTTCTCCCTTTCTCCGGCCAACTTCCGGTGGTGATGGGTGGTGGTGACCTTTGACCTTTGGTTATCCTCCTTTCCAAGCAAGCTTTTCTTCTCCCAAGCAACCTTTGACTCTCTCTAGGAAGATGACTTCTCAATTTTGTGTAGAAGAGATGAAATGAACCTATGTACACTAATCTCCAAATACTTATAATAAGACAAAATCTGAAATCACTATTCATCCCCCTTGTAAAAATATCCAAAATGCCCTTTTAGGTTGTCTTTTCATTTCCAAATGACCCGAGACTCAAAACCAACATCCAAATAGACTTTTCTGACTATTTCAATCCTTCCGGACCCAACGACGCAGTCGAAACGACTATAAGGTTAATGTAAAAATAAGTTTCCTTTTTAATTTAACAAATTAGTCCCGACATGTCCTATACCGCGTCCGACTAAAAATTCAAATAACTGAATTAATATCACACTATCATATCAATAACATCCCATTCATATATTACCTAAATATCTTTTAATAATATACAGAATCATACATTTTAATATCTACAATTCGGATAAAACCCAAATGAATTAATTTATAATAAAATCCAATTAATCCATTAATTTAAAATATAACCTATTTTACAAGTCATAAAAATTAAAGGAAATATTTGCGTATAAAAAGAGAGGAAACAAAAATATGTTTTCTGAGTATTTTTATGCCCCAAGGCTGTTCCAAAACAATAGCCAATGATCCCTTTTTATAAGGTAAAAATATAAGAGTTTGAATCAAACCACAACTCCTAAAAAATACTTGCTGTTCACGATTTCTGGGACCATCGATCGATCATGCCTAAAATCTGTCAATTTCCCTTAAAAATGCCATAAGACAAAATATTAAAAAAAATCATATTAAATCCGTTTTAACTCCGATTTCAATTCCGCTTGAAGTTTTATTTTTCTAAAATCATAACCAACATATTTTAGTAATAAAAATAACTTTATCTCATAATTTATTTTTCTTCTTTATTTTGAAAATACACTAAAAATTACGCGGGTTGTTACACTCACCTCCCTTATATTATGAAAAAGTCTTCCTTCTCCCTCTCTAGTCAAAACTACATGGGACCTGATCCTCTAAAAAATCACCTTTTCAAAAGAGTAACTCATAATTTCCAAACAAAGAGATACGTAGGCAGCACATAAGACACTTTGGGCAGGATACTTTTTCATTCACAAAATGCTATTCTATTCTCCCTTCGAGAACATTAGTCTCTCTCATCATTGAAGCGAAAAAAAGTATTATGTATGCCTAACCGATTGATATAGATAGTTTAAATAAGATAAATTCATCAAAAGCAAAATAAAATACGTCAAAACCATCATCATCTTTTATTGAAAAATGAAATATGGCAGTTACATAACACATCAGCAACCAGAATGAAAAACAACTAACACTCTTACAAACTTAATAAACCAAACACATTAAACTTAACCTACAGAATAAACCCACATATTACCAACACCTTCCTCATATTCAAAACCTGCTTCAACTATTATACGAGTCTGCCTCGTCATCATTCCCTATTCCCCGAGGGCTCCAGGAATCCCAATACTGATTACGCTTTTGTATCCGCTCTATGCGATGGCATGCCTTGATCAAGTTGGATGAAATAACGATGCCCTACTATAAAGTGTCAAACATCACAAGCCACCTTTGCCCCATCACTTTGATATAGATCTTCATCACCATCTTCTTTCATAACCATTTCATAGTCCCTAGGCATAAACCCTGCCTCCTGAATAAATTAAGACAGACGGGTAGATGGTCGGTGGTGCTACCAAAAAGGCCTCCAAATCATTCTCACGATTCAATCAAATCCCCTATAAGAACAAAGTTGGTTATATGAGGAAGAATGATCTTCTCCTATAGCCCAATTGTCGCTGAAGCTGCCATGGAAAATTGAAGGAAGTATGGTGAAGGCCCAATAACTGAACATACCGATAGTCATTCAGTTGTAGAACAAGCTACAGGTTGACCCATCATAGCATGGACCAACAAACATTACTAGCCCCATACTCTACAAAACAATTTACCCAGTTCTCTATAGATTGACCAAAGGTGAAACAAACCCGTGCAAATAAATTAGGAACACCCACTAGAGGTTACTCAGGAGGAGCCACCAGGCAAAGTCTCTTTGATAACCACATGAACTACATCAGAGGGCTACCTTGTAAAGAAGTGGGCCAACCTTCTTTTCAGGCATTGAGTCTATTCAGAGTCTCCAACACTATGATAATGAAAGTATTACAATGATGGGACATCTAAATCACAATCGTGGCCACCCGAGGGTCCTCTATCATGTCACCAGTTACTAAAAGTAGCCTAGCACTAAACCCTAAGGCTACAACACTAGAAAAGTTGTTATAATAATAGTCTCTTTGGCACACTGAATTCAATATCTTCGGGAGAACAATACTTGCATGCACTAATGGTCGGGTAGCTGAAGGAAAACTGTGAAGTAACTCGGCTAATAACCCCCAGGGGGAACGGGACGGGTCTGATAAGGCTACTACAACACCTGGTTTGATGCCCAAAATTTCAGAAAACTACTCATAAGTAGGGCATACTTTATCCATGACAAAGAGAAATACATGTTCTTTGGGATAACAAAATTGCAATGCCTCTTTCCAGAAATTCTAATTCAGAGAACGGTTGTGCCACGAGTAGACGGGTGGCAAGTTAAAAGCCCCATAGTTGACATTATAGAGGCATATGGCCTCCAAACACTCAAGATAAGCCGCAAATGTTTTGGTTATAGAAAGCGCTATATTAAGAAGAGAAGAAGACTTGGAAAATATAAAGGAGATGCAAGTGTGGTGATGGAACCCCTCTCCAAGCCCCTTTTTATACCCAAAGGGACTTATAAGAAATATAAAGCTCTACTATTTGCCACGACTATTCTTACTAAGTATTCCTAATATAGAAGAAGTGCAATAAAATCTAGAAAATTGATTTAGACTTGATCGATATGCTAATAGGTAGGCCAAGGGGTCTGCGATCGGCATGCCCCATTTTTAAAAATCTTCTACCTTCCACTCTTGCATGCACCTTTCCAAAAAAGACCTTTTTTTGTCAAAAACAACTTGTTTGCAAAAATGTTTTTCGAGTATTTCTTTTATCTTTTCTACTTACCTTTGCAACAAATAAAACGTCAGCAAAAAATTAAAGTGCATGTAGAATAAGGCACTTAACCCAAGATAAATAAAAGACAATGAAAGTGCATCTTGTATATATTTTCCGGTATGCTTACATTTTTCAGGTACAAAGAGAAGAAGAAAAGAAAAAAAAAAGGAAAAATAAAAATAAAAATAAATTGGGATGCAACCCGGACTTTACAAAAACCCCATCAACTAAAAATTTCCACCTCAGGCACCTTTGCAAATGCACTTTCCCTAACGACGAGCGATAGATCCCCCACTCCTAGAACTGGAGCTCTCCTCAGAAGTGGAAGGTGGCACCATATAAGCCCTGACTGTTTCTCTCATAATCGGACACTAAAGCTATTCAGTCTCGAATGTCCCCCAACTAGGACATTGATACTAGAATAGTGTGCAAAAGAACCAGTCCACCAAAACCAAGCAAGTCAGCAATAAAGAAAAATAATAAAAATAGAAGTGCAAAACATAAAATGAAGTCATACCTCTCTCCATAGAACCTCTTTAGGAAGACATGAAAAACCATCTATATCTGCCGGAGGATGATAAGGCACCAAGATAACATCCCCACTAACCAGCCGAATATGATAGGAAGGAACTGAGATACTGAAAAAAAATATCCTCCGTTATCGTTGTGCTACCCCCCGAACTATGAGCTGAAGCCACCAGCGCACTAGTACCCCTCACTGATCTTGTTGCTTACATCGTAGATATATAAAGACATCAACCAACTTATCACGAAGTATAGATAATATAATCCCTCCATCGTGTCTGTTTAAAGTGTATAGGGTTCGCCCTCCATCGCTAGTGCTTTTTACTCGTTCGATATTTCCTTCACTCGCCTCATGAACTCAAGAGGTGCTGACAGTTGGACCTCCAACTCACCCTCAATCTCCTACCTCTACACCCTCTCCAATAGGTACCATACATGCCCGAACTCATGCGCTAGTGACCTTCGTATTTGGGCATACATGCTCGTAACCCCTATAGCCCTAGAGGATAGGCATCAGGAGTAGAACGTCACCTGTTCCCAAATAAAGGTCAGTTATACAAACTTTACGAAGTATAAAAAACATAAAATACAAAGAAAGGACAAAAACCAAAGCCTAACTTGATTTCTTGTCAAGGCATTCAATGTCTCCTACGCATCTTTCAAAACCAAGGACTATTTCAACTTCCTATTTGACTTCCTCGACCTATACATCCTCAACTCGTTAGGTTTTCAAAATTGACCTAGGTCTACATAATCGAGCTCGACCTTCTAAATTGGTCACCTCAACTCTTTACGTCTGTAGAGTTAAACTAGGTCCACATAATTCGACCTCAACCCTTGCATCGATCATCCTCACTCTCTTAAATCCCCAATAGAAGCCTTGACCCTCAAATACTCATGAGGTTTCTATCTTTCGATGACCTTCGCTTTTTGTAAGTTTTACTCTCAAGGGTATCTATAAGCACCCCATCCTAGTAACCTCCAGATACCCCCTTAGTTCCATAAAACCATTCCTTTCACCTTTAGACCCTATGTGCTGCTCTAAACCCTGTAACAGAGTCCCTCGATATCTCCCGAGCCTCGTTTGACTTTGATTAACTCTCAACATTGATAAAAACATATTGCACCTTCATAGGGTCCAGAATCCCATTTCCAACGATCCATACCCAACGCAAATTGGCCTTACGATATGTGTGTACTTGCTTTTTTACTATAAACCTCGATCTAGAGCCCATAGGGCGCTCCCAAGCTCCATTTGACCGTGGTCAGACTCTCCAAACCGAGCGAAGCTCATTTCACCTTCATAAGGTCCTAAATCCCCTTTTGAACGGTCCATACCATGATCAAATCTTCCTTACAGTTGGTGCATACTTATCTTTTTATTCTGAGAACCCCTGTTTAGAGGCAATCGGGTGCTTTCGAGCCCCTTTTGACTTTAGTCAACTCTCGATCCCGAGAGTGGACTAATAGATTTTCATAGATCTCTGAATCTCCTCCAACTACCCTGGTTATGCGTGTTTTAGACTTATAATTTTCATTTTATGCCTATTTTTATGAAAAAGTCATTTTCAAACTCCCTATAGGCACCCAAACCCTCTGCCTATAGGTACAGGTATACCTTACTTCGCCAATAAGCCAGAGGTATTCCGAAAGTCAATCTAAGGCATATGCCAATCAAAAGGCCCTTGAACCCTAATTTTTACTATTTAAGGACGTCATGACCTCATTCCCAAGGACGCTTTTCAGCAATCAGAACATTCCCTGTCTCAGTGCACTGCCACAGTAAAAAATCAAAGTTTCCAACATTCCTTTCACCTTTCTTACCTCACTTTCATACCACCATTTTTTCACTTCCCTCACCCCTACTCCAACATCATCCCATCACCATAAAATCATCCTACTCGCCTTCAAAAATTAGTAGCAAAATCGTTTAGGAGGTTTACTCCTAAACTTTATAAATTCATTTAATTAATGTTTTTATTTGATTTTATTCGACTTTTGATCTATTTTAGTCTTACTCCATCATCACACATCAACTAATATCTTTTTTTGTAACTATCCTCAAATCCTCACACACGCTGAGAGAGATTTCCCCATTTTCTCTCCTTTCAGGGCCTACCCGTGCTAGAAGAATCGTGACACATGGCCTGAAAAAAATAAGGAAAACATAATGATAGGTAGAACAATTATAATAATTCAAATATAGTAATAGTCACAGATGGATGAAACCAAAAATCTATGGCGGAGCCTTTCTTTGTGAAGGCAATCTAATGGAAAAGTTCTCGAATCCTCCATGTCGATCAATAACATAGCGGCCTGAGCAACTAAATAACCCACCTCAAGATCACAATAGGCTTTGAGTCTTCAGTCGTCAAGGTCTCCTTGCCATTCATAATATTAATCACACAGGGATGGCCCTAGACATTTTCAATGGTGGCATTAGTTGGTGACTCTGTTAGCATGAAGTAATAACCACTAAATGCTTACTATTCAAGGGGTCAGTGAGGAGGGTAGTTAAAGAATGAGGAGCAAACTTCTCTATACTCATTTTCTTATCCACTTCGATATGTCTCTCCTTATCTCTCTGCTTCTCCGACTCAAGGGCCTCATTATCTAGAAGGGACATTAATCCCTTCTTAGAAACAACTACTCCTTGAGCATCATGGTTGTCCTGATCCCTGTGCCTTTTCTGATAAGCATGGGTGACAACAAGGAAGGATTATCAATGAGGTTGTCCTATCATCTCTTTTAAGTTTTTTGGGATGGGCGAAAAGCAAAAATATTATATCTGCATAACTCCCTATTCCTTAACTTCTCGACTTGATATATCGACTTATTTGGAGGAGAATAGATGGGAATATCGTCAAAGTATATTATTCCTCCTCCCCCTCTTCTTTCTCTTGTTCTACCTCTTCCTAGTATTTCCTGAAATAGGTTGAAACAACATAAATTAGCAACAAAGATTCAGGATGGGGTTAGCTGTGGGTATTGAAGAATCACCAACCACTAAGTAATCAGCTAGAGAAACCTAGGGAACTATTGTAAAGTTCATGGCTGATGCAATAATTATTTTGCAGCTAAGGATAACTTGAGTGGTTATGTAGTGAGGTAGGACGTCGATTGGAGTTTGCATGTTCTAAAATTTTTACAGATCATTCAAGTTGACCTCGTAATCTCTCAATTTTTTCATTAAGTCTTTGCACAGAAAAAGAAGGCCAATTAGATACATAAATTAAATTTATTTATTCAGCTATAAAAATGGTGGACGACCTACTAAGAGATCTGATCTTGATAGGCACATGAAAACCTATGTATCCTTCACCATATAAATACCCAGAAAACACCACAACATCATTGTCGGTGTGTTTTGTGATATGGGGAACCATGTTAGCAAACTACGAAACTTATCTATAGCCTAAGAATGACAAATGTCATATCTAGAAGAAATCCGTAGGTCGTAACAATACCTTCTTTCATTTAGGCCCAGATTAGTCCCGCAAATCATTTATTTGTATTGGAAGTATCCCATAAAAATGGAGTACTTCCACCACTAATAGGTGAAGGGGAAACACCCCTTCAATTATTGCAATGGTCATAAAGGCGACCTCATTGTCACTATCATAGACATCTTCTTCTTTAAGTGAGATCCTGATATGGACGTTGGTGGGAATGAGTTATTTAACACCAAATCCTTAAAAAATATTTTTTGATGTCACTTCATACTTCCTTGAATGCATGGACATGGGAAAAAGGATGACGTAAGAAGAAAAGGAGAAATAAGAAACTTAGAACTTTGTATTTCAAGATTTTAAAGAGGGAGAGTATGAAAATGTGTCATACCTTTGAAAATAATCTGTAAGAAGAAGTTATAAAGGAAATCTAAAGCCATATACCTCCTGCCTTTAAAGCAACCAGAACAGAGGCTCTATTGGGTAGATAGCCACACATCAGTTATCCGATGAGTAACGCACTTCACGCGCCATAATTTCTTTGGTGGGAGGAGGAGGTAACTTATAACACACACAACCATAAACATAAGGATTACTTTCATTAGTCATAATGATTACGCTCCCACTATGCCAAGTGGGACACATGTCAGTTTGTGAATGATGGTTGAAGAAACCTATATGCTAGCACATGCACAATTAATGAGACAAAATTAAGCCGACCAAGTCTAAATAATGATCACTCCAATCTCGGGGAAATTGAAGGGACTTGAGGTCAAACATGCCACATGGAATACCACGTGGCAACTAGAATTCAAGTGAGCATAGTCGATCGAAGATCACCGTGACACTCCGTATATTTTCAATAATTAGGTTGATCAAGTCTAATTATTAAAATTTCAAAAGTTATCTAAATCATTAAATATCATCCTTAGCACGTAACAAGAACCAATTAATAAAGATAAATCAAGGTGAATAACGATATGAGAAATCCTCAAATATAGATGTATAATGGATGAAAAAACCTAATACTATATCCAACTTTCCTTTAATAAGTTTCACGACTCACTTATTTCATCTTCCCTTTAACTATATGCTCATGGAGTTTTGCAGAGTTTTAGTCCTTTTTATGTTGTTTTTCACATCCTTTCACATCTTGACAGTAAATTCTGTTGAGTTCCAAATTGGTGGCACTAATGGATGGGCTATTCCTTCACCCAAGAATGACCAACTCTATAACGAGTGGGCTTCCAAAAATAGGTTTAAGCCCAATGACACTCTATGCTTTGTGTACCATAAGGACTCAATTTTGGTCGTGACCCAAGAGGAGTATGAAAAATGCAGATCAACTCTTCCCTTATTCTTTTACAATGATGGAAACAACATCTACACACTTGAGCATCCTGGGCTTCACCATTTCATCAGTGGAATTTCTAGACACTGTGAGAGAGGTCTTAAAATGATCATTAAATTTTTGGAGCCTGATAACCCGCCTCAAATTGCAAACCAGACGACCAATTCATCCTAAACTACTACTAGTGGTAGCGGTGGTGCAGGGCTTGAAAGAGATGTTACTTCATCTTATCTCACTTTTATTGTGATGCTTACCGTCTTGCTCTTTTCTGCACTTCTCATTTGATTCTGGTGATGTAGTGGCTAGATATTATTGAATTCCGTTTTTTCTTTACTTTTAGTAGATTACCTGAGTACTACGATAACATCAAGGTTGAATTATTAGTATGTTTTGTTAAATGAACTGATATTTGGATTCCTAATTCAGTAGAGTTAATTACATCACCAAGTAAAATCTATACTAGCACACAACAATTGAAACCTACCAATTCTCTCACATTCAATTAATTTTTACAACGGAGTAAAATTACGAAGAACAAATTAAACCTTGCATATCTCAAAATAAATGAAGTAAATCTAAAAGTACGTATAACCCCTACATCTTCATATCTCGGTGATGAATGGAATCGAAGACAATGTGCACTACTAAGAAAATAGGCCAGGTTCGAGGTAAAACCTGCAACAATGTGATGGGTCAGGCCCACAACAACAAAATAATATCTACACACTCGAGTAGTAAAATTATCAATCATGAAAGTAAATAATAAACTCTACATTTATTAGATTGACTGTTATCCATATGGATCTAGTATTTATACATATAACTGTACATCCTTCTTCTTATCTACATCGAGTATTTCAAACCCATGTCTCAGAGTCGAACCATGTAAAGTTATTTTTCAATTCATAATAGGCCCATAATGTGTAGCTTAATGGAATCCAAACATCTTCTTTAATCCGTTAATCATTACACTTACCCCTTTTGCATAAGGTTAATAATGCATATACTATACATAATCTCTAACTCAATATTTTGTTTATGTTTAAAACGTTTACAACATTACTATTTTCAATCACTATGTTACAATACCCCACCATTTACCATATAAGCAGAGTTCAACGAGTAAATGAACATTTATAAAGTTATCATTCGGGTCTTTAAAATTTAACTAAATTATAAAACTTCACTACGCACAATACAAAATCTTTCTTGAATGAAGTTATATGCCCCAATACCTCCAAATGTGGCCTAGGATAGTTATTACAGTCCATCCTTATTTAGAAATACTACTTTACCATATTCACTAATGAAATTTCAGCATATATTTCCAGGCCCATTTACTACATTAATATTTGAAGGGATATATCTATATACATGTCAAAGAGTATCCTACCACAAGATTCCCTTTAAGTAGAAATATGAAAAAGGAATATATAATTCTCTAACTCAATTCAATAGACTCATATAAACTAAACATACAATTTCAAGAATTGGGTTCATTCATTTATGTACAAAAACCACAATTTAGGTTCTTATATTAATTCCTTAAACCTAGCTTTCTCTCCAAGTTTTCTTAAAACTATCTTTATTTCAAGGTATATTTCAATTACCTCATTAACCTCATATAATCAGCTAATTACTTTACTTAGTTTCTAAATAATAATTTAAAAATCTTCATTTAAATTAAATCATGATTAAACTATTTAAATTTTATTCTTTTCTCAAATAAAATCCATATTCCAATTAACTCCCAAATCAATTTCAAAGTTTCTTATATAACTTTATTTTCTATTTAAATAATTATGAACATTCATTTTTTCACTTAAAATACTCCCATTTTTTTTTGAAAATTCAATAAAATCCTAAAAATCTGAATTAAATAATTATTTTAATTAATTAAATTCTTTTAAATTCACAGGGTATTACAATCACACAGTTGCTAACAGAGAATTAAGTAGAACGACAACCAAACATGATCGAATACAAGTCAACCATAACTCTTCCATTATAGAGATAAAGATCAAGGAGGATATACGATAAATAAATGAGAGATTTAGATTTATAGGACACTTGTTTGGTGTACGATCAATTTCACTCTTGTATTTATGGATTGAACTCTCAGATAGAGGCCCTATTATCCAGTCCTCCTCTCTTATTCTTAATTTTTAAATAACTCCGTCCTTTCCCCATGGTCATAGGCAGGGCGATCTACCAAACCACGTAATTTTTCGTGTCCTTCCATATATTGTATTCATATCATGGGTTTTATTAATGATATTGCAATTATTATGGGTTTGATGTCCTCTACATTTTTTTTAAAAATTATTTATGCGTTGATTTGCATAATGTACTAGCTTTATATAAGCCCAATATTTACAAGTTCTTTTTATTTTATACATTAATTATTTTTCCAAAAAATATTATTTTCTTATATAAAAGTTTTTAATAGTTTTCTGAGGTACATTTCACCTCCATGTTTATTAAAACTTTTCTTTTTATAATTTTTTCCTTTTTATCATTTTAACAACCCTAATTATTTGGGTTTTGCCAACAATTCATGCATTATTTTTTTCTTTTATTTTTCATCTTTGTTTGATTTTTAGACATTCTTACTCAATCCCTTATCTTGGCGCCTAATAGGTATTTTCTTAGCCTGTTTAATGCTTTTAGACATTTTTCATATTTCGCCTCTATATTTTCATTTATTGGGTAAGGTATTTTATGGGAAAACATTATGATAATAGTTTTGATATATCATAGTCTATAAAAGTTAAAATATTAAATACACATATATTCTTTTAAAAATTTCTTATTAAAAATTTCTATATTATTTAGCCTTTTTGCCATATTCTCATCTACTTATGTTCATCATATTAATTTTTAATGAATTCGTCTTCTATGTTTTTTACAAATATATTTAGTAATGACTCTAGAGTAGTTTCCTTATTTAGAGTCGTCGAATTGATTTCTCCCAAATTATCATACGAGAGTGCTATAATTCTTGGTAGACTGTGCTCAATATAATGCATAAAGCTTTCCACTCTCTAATTTCTACTATTAAGATTTAGAACACGATGCATTACTCTCTTCCATAGTCTTAGTACTTCTCCTTTGTTTGTGGCATAATCTATATTTAATATGTAGCATGTACTATTAATTATTTTTAACAAGACTTTGTTTAAAAAGACTTCTTTTATTGGTGCAAAATCTCCACTCTTAGGTGTTGCTATGCTCAGTGGGTTTCCACCATTTACAAAATTATACTCTCCAGTTATTTTTCTATAATAATAATAATCTTTTGTTGAATTTTTCATTTGATCGACAATGAAACTTTTAGGGGTTTTTTCGTATCTATGACTAGGTTTAACTTCATCTTCAACTAATGTCATTATGATGTCCATTTTTATTTATTTTTCTTTGTTAAAATTACACTCTTATACTTTTTTTAAGTTTTTGAGAAGAACGTACTCCATTTACTTAAAAAACCTCAATTGCAATTGTTTATAAAAATCTCCTTCAATTTCTAATCTAACATTATTTATTTCTACTATTTTAGTTTCATCCATTTTATCTAATTTTTCGGTTATATCTAATATTATTTTTTGCTTAATATTAGGGTTAGTTTCTTTTTCAATCATATATTCTAATTGTTCGAAAGTGTTGTTATTAGAATCCACTTTATTTTCTTTTTTTTAGTAGAATAGGTTCAAAAGGAAATTGGGGTCCCTTTCTTTTGTAGGCATATGAGCAAGAATTCAAATGTTCTTGTTCTTCCTCCCTCGTTACTAATACCTTTTCCTTATCTTTTTCTTTTATATTATTTTATAAATGTCTTACTTCGTTGATTACTTCTAATTGGCGACTCTTAAATTTGTCTACAATGTCTGTTAATAACCTTATTAGGGATTTATTTTGTTGTATAATTATTCGTAGCAACTTAGAAATTGTTTAAATTGCCTGAGTGGATTTTTGTGTATCTTCTACTCATATATTTTTTTTTCTAATGTTATGCAAAAACATGGCTTTGATATCAACTTAAAAATAAATTTTCATAACACCAAAATGTAGGTATTATATGTGCAAATATTTAAAATTATAAGATAATCTAGAGTAATGTGAGTACACAAAACTTACTGGTTCAATTAATTTGATTACACCAGCCTAACACAACTCAATAGCAAAGATTTTCAAGCACAAATAAATAAAGAACACAAAAATATACATGGTTCGATGACAATTACCTACGCCCACGAAGGGGGATAGCTTTTATTAATTGAGAATGTAATTTGGAAGGGTTTCTAGGTTCGCTCTAATCGTGTCCCTTTAATGGAATGGTTATAGTTATTTATAATGCTAAATATTGGTGTCCTTAAAATATTTGGTTATCTCCTTACCACTAATCAACTTGTGATGATAAGTACTATTTAAGTATCCATATCTTAATGATTCATCATGTGTGAGTTGGGGAGTTCATTAAAATGAAATTTTCCTTATATATTCCCTCCTTTAATAGGAATGGGTCCCAATTTGGGTGGACCCCACATACCTTTATGAGCTTATAAGATTTTGGATCTCACAATTTACCCCAATACTTGCGGTGTAAGGCATTACTTTGGTTGAAGGATAAAATGGGTTTTTCATATTGCAATTGACGAGACATTTTTTTTGGCAGTGGGGAAGCCATCAGGCAGGATACCGCACTTAATAATGGCTTAAGTTTTGGGAATAGTATCTTAGATAGTTACCTTCAAAATAGCCCAAAATCACTTTGGTGTCCGTTCATTGTCATTTGTTAAGCGTATTCAAAAACTTCAAAGATCCTCTGGCAACCTTCATCTATATCATCTCTTTAAGTGAAGGGTTTTCTTATATTTTTATTACAAATATGGTTTATGTTACCAATGATTCCACTAGTGAAGAGTTCAAAAGAAAGTATATCCCCAATTGGGCTACTGCGGAGATCCTAGAGAGGCTTATAAACAACTACGACATGCCAGGGGGCCATTGGATTTTTTTTCAATCATGGTGGTTGGGCTGGCATTACGTTTCCTCTAAAATAACTTTTCCTCAAGTTTTGATTGTTCTTAAGGCTAGTACCAACCTAGTGTGCCCCCAACATTTAGAGAATATTTAATGATATCAATATCCTTAACGAACTTTATGGCACTAACCAGGGCATTTATGGAATTAGATATCATTATTAATGGTTTATGTTGACAGGGAATGCCTATTATTTGAAGGCCAGGATGGTTGAACGTGACTTGATTTTGAATCTTCTTGATTCAAATATGGATTACCTAGACCATGGCTTATTAGATAAGAACTAGGAGAATTTTCCAATTTCTAAGGGCTAACCACCTTATAATGGTCCCAAATGTCCTAAAATTGGCATCAGGACAGGTCGGATGTTTTTTATGTTTTCTTGACCTTGTTTTGATGTGTGTTGTTGGCCTATCTTTAATATTATTGTGAACTTATTTTTTTCCGTTAATCTGAAGTTAATCCTAAGAATAAAGAGAATAGTCTAGGTGAAGCTAATTTTGTTGACTTAAAGAAGATTTGGTCGATAAAACAAATGCATAGGTAATAAGATCATCCTTGATCATTATATTTTCTGCTCGACTATCTATCCAGCATCACATCCATCATTGTTCTACCAATTTATGGGTCTCCGAAGATACTCAAAGGTTATCATAGTCAGATTCTTACATCCATATCCCTCTTCGTATTTAGTCCACTTGTCTCCTATTCGGGCTAGATCTTCAGTTCTTTCAAACCACTTAATATTACGGTGATAGCCTAAGTTCACAAGACTTCTTCTGCTGATGACATGTCACCCAAATGTCAAATTCCTGACCTTATAGGGAATGCTTTAGAAAATCTCGCAAGTGCCTTCAGGTGGAAATATAAAAAAATGAGGAGTACATTCACTTTAGTGAACGTGGACACTCCCTAGTTAAGGACTATAGGAAAAATGCTTCCAAAATGAGCAAAAACGTTTATGCTCCCGAACAAAACTTTTCCCATATAAGGAACTACAAAGAGACTGTTAAGGAGTTAATGGTTTCTTGGGATGACCTAACCATAGATCTAATTTCAAGGGGGATTTTTCCCCATATTTAGACTGAAAAATGTGTTACATCTGAGTTTGATGAGTCCATGTAGGCCTTGTAAAAGTCTCTAGATGACACCAAACTCCATATGATCTACATGGTTAGGGAGTCTAGGGACAACCTGAATAAATCTTTCAAAGAGGTGAAATGATTGAACGTGAATCTAGCCATTGATACTGAAAAATTGAAGGTGGCTAAGAATAAAGGCTAGGATGTATAAAGAGCATCATATTGAGGGTTGGATGTTTACCTTAAAAGGGCAAATGTCCCTCCTTCCTTTGAACAATTTGTTGAGAACTATCCTGGCACTCCTCCAATATTCGATCAAGAAGAAGAGGTTGCTGATGAGAAGATTACCAAGGATCCAGTTAAACCTTAAGGTTATTTTATTTATTCTTACTTTGTATATTCCCTTATTGTTTCACAAATGTAAGGTTATCAACCCAATTTTCATATTTGAATGAAATAAAATAAATATATTTTTCTTTTTTAATTTTTGTTGTCGACCTTTTTCCCTTTTCCATTTTTAGGGATGTTTGATGGAACTGTCTTTTTAACTAGTCTTTTGGGTTTTAATCTCGGATCAAGGTGAACATGATCTAGATGATGATGATGTTTACCATATATTAGGGAAACATGATTTCGTTTGACTAAGTTAGCGTATGTGATTTTTCACATGAGCTTCCATATGACTTGCTTTGTCAATTCTAGTATCGTTAAAGAGTTGGGCGATTATAAGTCCGAGATAGAGAAACCGTGGGGGTGGTGTTCTTATGACAAAAGGAGAATGACGATTTGTGTGTGGTGGTGGAGAAACTTCAGTTTGACCTAGTGAAGGAGCAGGTGATAAGCCATGGTCCTAATGTCCAGTACCAGGATGGTTATGATGGTTATGATTAGGATGTACTCAATTACCCATTCAATTCGAGGAAGTGGTAAGTCGTTGATGATGCCCATTTTATGTCTTGCCATCTTTCTGGAGTGAGGATTATTGGGTGTCTAGGGATGCTGTCCCCGAATAAATAGGTTCACAGGCAACCCCAACTCTTGAAGAGGTGTGTTTTTCTGCCCAACCTATCCCCTTGAGAAGTGAGACAGACACTATCCCATCCAATAACCTAGAGGATCTTGGCTCATCCATCTTGGGATGTATATTAATTTATTTTATTGTATGTGCATTCTATGTAATGACGACTTGTTGATTAATTAATAAATTTTTATTAACTTACTTCTTTTGTGTATATCCTTCACTATTTATGATTTTGTGGGATAATGTGTTTACTTTTTGAGATTGTTGTCACACACAAATGTGACACCCCGCCTAATAAAATATTGGGCGCTCACTCCTGTACTAAATTAAATCAAGAGTCGCATATGGATCATTCTTAGCATCACCGTCGAAAATCCATTTTAATTACTAATAACCTGTTAGGATTGTGTCAAAATTTTACTTAACCACTCTATTTAAACAACTACAATAAAAACATTCACACAGTTTATGTAAATGAAACTGAAATGAAATAAAATAAGATAACCGAACACTCGGTCAAAATAAACAACCATATCGAATGCCGCACAAAAAAGGCAGAAAAGAATAAATAAATGTTGTTGGGTTATTAGCCCGAATGTTTATACAATACCTCCTATCTATAGTATAATGATAGAAGCGTCTATCGAGAACCTGCATGCATTCACAGCTGTTGCAACTGATGTCTGACTCGAAAGAAGTGCCATCCAGGTGTCCCTGTGTCTGGACACCTATATATATACATAGAATATAGCAAGAAAGGGAAAATATAAACGGGTCAATGACCGAGTTGTAAAAATATTTAGCGAGTGCATAAATGATTTATTTTTATAAATATATTTTATCTCATATTTAAATTGGTATCGCACTCCCATGCGATACCCCTCACCTCTCTTCTAATAGTGCACACCTAGCGCATCTATCTAGAACATTCTAGTTAAGCTATCCCGCCTAACTAAACTAATTCAACCGAGTACTAAGGGTTAAACTTCTCTCCATTCTCAACACTGCGCTAAGTTCGTGCGTGGGGTGTCTCGCGAAGCAAAATCCAAACAAGGAACCCCCCCCCCCCCCCCCCCCCCCCGACACACTACTACTTGGCAGGGTTAATGGTAGAGATCCATTAGGCCCATAGTACAAAACTAATGTATAAATACATATTATACAACGACACACATAACATACTTACTCTAATATACGTAATTCAATATACCTCCGGATAATATCTCCCGGACTGAGGTTCATTCTATTTTCAAAAAGTTTACCAATTCATTTTCATTTCAAAACTTTCTATTTCCCTTCTTCTATCTAGAAAATATATTTAAAAGACAATTCATTATCATGAATTGCTTTAACATAGCATATAACTTTTTAAAAGCCAGTTTTATTATCATAAAAATTCTTTTCCGTTTTATAACATCCCATTTCCCTTCTTCCATCCAGGAAATGTATTCAAAAGCCATTTTTATTATCATAAAAATGCTCATGCTTCCATTTCCCTTCTTCCATTCGGGAAATGTATTCGAAGTCAAATCGTTTATCCAATTTCCCTTCTTCCATCCAGGAAATGTATTTAAAGCCAATTCATTATCATGAATTGCTTTAACATATCAAATACCATCCCTTCGGGTTTCCCCACTGGACGCGCCCCTAAATGGCTATCATCTTCCAGGACCTATCAAACAAGATAACTTGGTAACCTACCGAAATGTCGGGAAGCGGCCATATGACCGCTGGAGAGTCATAACCACACCCAGAATTACCTCACCATCATAGTAAAACATATAATAATCGCTCATATGGCCTAGGACTATATCCACCCTGCATTCATTAGTCAGGGGGCTTCACTTCATGCGCACAACTTCCCTTATGATAGCGATTTAGAGAGGTGTGTATCCATAAATTATCATTTATGAAAATCATTTCTTTTTCATTTTGAAATCATTCATATTTTACATTCTCAAAATCATTTATTCTTAATGATTAAGTACCAACTTTATACGGTACATTTCTTATTCACATAGTCATATTTTATATATACTTTAATAACATAGTATACTATATATTCCTCCTCGAATATATAAATGGCCATAATTGCCAATCACATCTAGCGATGACCAATAATCCCAAAGTATTTCCTCACTTGTATAACTAATAAATACCTTAATCATCTCTAAGGATTTATTGGATATCTCCAATTATACCAATTCACTCTAAGTGAATATATATATTTATATTCCCAAATTTATCCTAATTATCTCGTAGGATTTACTCAACCAATATCGATATAATTATGTTTTCTCTACACATAATTATATAGGCCTAAATTCCCTACTGAAATATTCTAGGGATTATTCTTTCCCGGATAACTTTAAATTTAATAAGTCATGGATTCCATTTCCATAATTACAAGGACTATACCTTGTCCATATAATCAATTAGAGGTTCCCACCCTATATTAGGAACCCCAACACTCTAAATCCTCAACTTATCTAATTTCCTCAAAAATATAAATTAAGGCTTACACATTAAAACCCTCACCTTGCCCTCCTGAATCTCCTCAATTGGAGGACTATATACCCCTAAAGGGTTACTTATATTAACCCATAATTAACCTCAAATCCATTAGAATTGGAATTCATCCCATCCAATTCATCCTAAGAAAAATTGTCTACCTTCAGAAGGGGTCGATGGATCGACCCATGGCCGTCGATCGATCGATGGCTCGATCGATCGAGTCCCCATGATCGATCGATCGATCATGTCGGGCAGCTTCTTCTCCGAGAAGCTGTTTCGGCCATTAAAGCTTCTCCCAAGCTTTTGTCACCTCACCTAACATCCTACTACCTCAACCAACAACTAATACACATATAATAAGGATTCTAAACTTCCTAGAACCCTAAATCACCAATTTATTTCAATTAAATCCTAAGTTTCTCTAATTAGGAAAATATTGGGGTTTATTCGTTTTAACTCCCGAAAACTCGTTTTATCCACGAAAACCCAACCCAAAATATTTAGAGTTTGTTTATACCAACAATGATATGAGATTTTTATTCTCAAAATAAATAAATCAAGTAAACACTTGCCTCGTGGATATAATCAAACGATCCTGAGTTGAATCCCACGGAGGTTGGCTGGAATCTCCCCTTTTCTCCTCTTTTCTTTCCTCCTCTCTCACCTCTCTCTCTTCTCTCTCTTTTCTTTCTTTTCTTTCTTTTCTTTGTATTCTCTCCCTCTCTCCCTCTTTATATAGAATGAAAAAGGGTTTTAACCCTTAAAACCCAAAAACGACTCATTTTCTCAATTATGAGTTACTTTTACTCCAAAATTACCCGAAACTCGGTTTCGACAATCGGACACTCTTTTTCGACTATCCCAACCATTTCAATAGACACGGCGCAGTCGAAATTCCCATTCGGGGTACTTGACCGCAACCCCCTATTTTAACCCAATACAAATAAATGCGATAATCCCTTTAAAATACTATCTTCTGTCGCTTTACTCAACGAAGACATATAATTAAAATACTTCGACATATTTACTTAATCCCAACAGTAAATATTTCACCCATCGACAATCAATCTATCCTTGAAAATCCCAAAAATTACTATTTCGGGAAATTCTTCAAATTCCAATTTATATTCAATTATGGAATTTAATTGTGTCCAAAAGTACAGGTTGTTACATACTCCCCCCCCTTACAATGGAATTTCGTCCTCGAAATTCAGATACAACCTACACCGCCAATCCTAGAATCGCTCCAAATTCTAATACCTCAAGGGGAACGATACTAACCCAATGGTTCCCAACCATACACCAAATTCATCCGTGAATGCCCCATGATAGAAAATTCAACTTTATATACCAAGCCTTTTCTATTTCAGGAAGTATGTAAAACCAACTCACTAAGGTGCCCATACACCTTTCTAACCCGTGCACATCTGCACAACCATTGTAAACGCTCGACATGCAACACTCTCTCTAAATGAGGGTCTCCTTTCCTCGGTGTAATACTCACACATGGGTCCTCCCAAACCCCGAAATTCACTCTTCTCAAGGTTTCCCAACCAACATTTCTATATTGGCGCCACTAATTCCACTGTCACCACTGCCTAAAATTCCAAAGATTCGAAACATTCTTACCTACACAAAAGAGCACTATCCTAAGTATGTCCCTAGTGCCCAAGGCCTCTCTCAACTTCCAACATTTGCTCGATTTCATGCGTGGGACGTCTCGCAAAGTGAAATCCAGATAAGGAACCCTCCCATTACACTACTCCCTCGTGTCGTTGGTCATCGAGATATAACGTCCTAAGGCACCCCAACGGGACGTCCTAACTCCTACCTCGCATATCTACTAACGCATTTCTACTATCCTATCCTCCCACCTGAGCGAAAAGGAAAATCTAACTAATCGAAGTGCCCACTCTCTGCAAATGCATCACGAACATCATAACCAAAACATATCTCCTCAAAATTTTCCTTTTCATTAAGGCCTGGATATAATCTTCAAATCAATTTATCTAAGTTCTACTTCACCCACCCACTTATGGTGAGAGGACCACTTTAGTGCTTTTCCATAGCACACATTTCCATAAACACACCATCATCACATGGCTCATAGCTTATAGTGTTTCATCCACACTATATGACTTATCAACAAAACCCACATCCTTGCATCCTATAACATCTCTCCACTCCCGACGCCGTTAAGGTTCATGCGTGGAGCATCTCGCAAAGCAAAATCCAAACAAGGAACCCCTCTACACACTACTACTTAACTTTGTCGGTCATGGGGGTTCTTTATTTTCGAATATGCAACCGGGATAATCCTATCCCCTTCTTTAACCCAATGTGGTCTGAACTCCCATCTTTATCTAGGAGCCATACCACCAAGCGCTCGTACTAACTCTAAGTCCTTGCGCAATTAATAATGAGCTTAAACTCACAGCTCAATAATTTACTCGACACACCTGAAATCACATCTATGAGGTCGCCACAAACTCACATCATAAAAATGAAACATCTGCTCATCAAAGTTCCATTTAACCATAATAATAAAGATGAACTCAACCTGTATCCAGGTGAGATATCACAACAACAACCTATTCCACCCTGGAACCATGAACACGATAGTCTTTCCATCCTTAGCCTTCTATCGCTCCGATAATACCATAAGATATTATACTCTCAATATTACCATACTCGTATAACACATATATATACAAAATATAAACACCTGTCTTTATAGAGAATGTAGAAAATAAAACTCCGCTACCGCGAAAAACACACAGGCATATGTTATATAATGTTATCGAGACCGTCACAAAACTCAAATTACACACACGAGTCTAGGCTTACGAACACCAAAACTTATATAAGAATTCCACTTACCAAAATTTCTTAACTCTATGCCTAATCTAGGCACCCTAATCTTGTCCTTTATTCCTACTGGGAAAAGACTAACCATGTGGCTCCGCACTTCACATCACTATTTTCGTCACTGGCCTTCTCGACCATGATAAAGTTATCAACACCATCTGACTCTATAAACTCGCTCCTTATAATCATCTTACTAGTCCTCTTAACTTCTGTGTTAAAAGGAAACTCCACTACCGATTTTAACGACCCTATTTTAACAAATCTCCCCGCATGGATGTCCACCCATGGGGCACATGAACACACCCTCATTCTCCGTAAGTGTTAGCAACACTATTCTAATGAGCTCGTCATTTATCTGAAGGACTCTCTCTTCATTGTACCTACCTTACCTCGGTACAGGGTTCTCTTCTCCCTATCACCCTTTATCCACTGTTAGTTTCTGGCCGATCCTTATGTGAATAATTCAGAACTGCATTCTCTTCCTATTCCTGCTGAATCATGGGGACTCATAGTTAAAACTATCCGTAAGATCCCTTTCAAACCCTTAGCTTCACAGGGTAATTCAACTTGAGTACCACTTTCTACTATAGCAGTTCTTGGATGTTCCTAACTACTATACTTTAGTAGTCGTTGCAACTATCCTTAACAATTGCCATAAGGGGAGTGACCTCTACAACGGTCCTAATCCCCCAACTTCTACCAGCTGCTCCAGCTAAGCCCTGCCTCCTGCTGCCATTATCACGACCCTCCTTCGTCTCCCTTCCTCGCTCGACACACGAACATAGAACGAGCACGCAAAATATTTCTATAATCTCATACTATGGCAGGAGAACGAAATCTCACTAGAGAAATCAACAATCCTAATCCTGAGGATCTATATCAAATCGAGAGCAACGCTGAAAGCGTAGTATGTCAGTACAGATTCCAAAGGACACTAGAACCTGATGCTCTGATACCATCTATGACACCCCGCTTAATAAAATACCGGGCGATCACTCCTGTACGAAATTAAAACAGGATTCGCATATGGATCATTCTTAGCATCAAAGTCGAAAATCCATTTTAATTACTAATAACCTGTTAGGCTGGCGTCAAAATTTAACTTAACCACTCTTTTTAAACAACTACAATAAAAACATTCACACAGTTTATGTAAATGAAACTGAAATGAAATAAAATAAGATAACCGAACACTCTGTCAAAATATACTACCATATCGAACGCCACACAAAAAAGGCAAAAATAAATAAATAAATGTTGTTGGGTTATTAGCCCGAATGTTTGTACAGTACCTCCTATCTAGAGTACAATGATAGAAGCGTCTATCGAGAACCTGCATGCATCCACAACTGCTGCAGCTGACGTCTGACTCGAAAGAAGTGCCATCCAGGCATCCCTGTGTCTGGAAACCTATATATATAAATAAAATGTAACAAGAAAGGGAAAATATAGACGAGTCAGTGCCCGAGTTGTAAAAATATTTAGCGAGTGCATAAATGCTTTATTTTTATAAATATATTTTATCTCATATTTAAATTGGTATCGCACTCCCATGAGATACTCCTCACCTCTCTTCTAATAGTGCACACCTAGCGCATCTATCTAGAACATTCTAGTTAAGCTATCCCGCCTAACTAAACTAATTCACCCGAGTACTAAGTGTTAAACTTCTCTCCATTCTCAACACTGCGCTACGTTCGTGTGTGGGGTGTCTCGCGAAGCAAAATCCAAACAAGGAACCCCCCCGACACACTACTACTTGGCAGGGTTAATGGTAGAGATCCATTAGGCCCATAGTACAAAACTAATGTATAAATACATATTATACAACGACACACATAATATACTTACTCTAATATACGTAATTCAATATACCTCTGGATAATATCTCCCGGACTGAGGTTCATTCTATTTTTAAAAAGTTTACCAATTCATTTTCATTTCAAAACTTTCTATTTCCCTTCTTCTATCCAGAAAATATATTTAAAAGCCAATTCATTATCATGAATTGCTTTAACATATCATATATCTTTTTAAAAGCCAGTTTTATTATCATAAAAATTATTTTCCATTTTATAACATCCCATTTCCCTTCTTCCATCCAGGAAATGTATTCAAAAGCCATTTTTATTATCATAAAAATGCGCATGCTTCCATTTCCCTTCTTCCATCCGGGAAATGTATTTGAAGTCAAATCGTTTATCCAATTTCCCTTCTTCCATCCAGGAAATGTATTTAAAGACAATACATTATCATGAATTGCTTTAACATATCTAAGACCGTCCCTTTGGGCTTCCCCACTGGACGCGCCCCTAAATGGCTATTATCTTCCAGGGCCTATCAAACAAGATAACCTCGGAAACTACCGAAATGTCGAGAAACGACCATATGCCTGCGGGAGTGTCATAACCACACCCAGAATTACCTCACCATCGTTGTAAAACATATAATAATCGCTCATATGGCCTAGGACTATATCCACCCTGCATTCATTAGTCAGGGGGCTTCACCTCACGCACGCAACTTCCCTTATGATAGCGATTTAGAGAGGTGTGTATCCACAAATTATCATTTATGAAAATCATTTCTTTTTCATTTTGAAATCATTCATATTTTACATTCTCAAAATCATTTATTCTCAATGATTAAGTACCAACTTTATAAGGTACATTTCTTATTCACATAGTCATATTTTATATATACTTTAATCACATAGTATAATTTCCAATCACATCTAGCGATGACCAATAATCCCAAAGTATTTCCTCACTTTTATAACTAATAAATACCTTAATCATCTCTAAGGATTTATTGGATATCTCCAATTATACCAATTCACTCTAAGTGAATATATATATCTATATTCCCAATTTTATCCTAATTATCTCGTAGGATTTACTCAACCAATATCGATATAATTATGTTTTCTCTACACATAATTATATAGGCCTAAATGTCCTACTGAAATATTCGAGGGATTATTCTTTCCCGGATAAGTTTAAATTTAATAACTCCTGGATTCCATTTCCACAATTCCAAGGACTATACCTTGTCCATATAATCAATTAGAGGTTCCCACCCTATATTAGGAACCCCAACACTCTAAATCCTCAACTTATCTAATTTCCTCGAAAATATAAATTAAGGCTTACACATTAAAACCCTCACCTTGCCCTACTGAATCTCCTCAATTGGAGGACTATATACCCTTAAAGGGTTACTTATATTAACCCATAATTAACCTCAAATCCATTAGAATTGGAATTCATCCCATCCAATTCATCCTAAGAAAAATTGTCTACCTTCAGAAGGGGTCGATGGATCGACCCATGGCCGTCGATCGATCGATGGATCGATCGATCGAGTACTCATGATCGATCGATCGATCATGTCGGGCAGCTTCTTCTCCGAGAAGCTGTTTCGGCCATTAAAGCTTCTCCCAAGATTTTGTCACCTCACCTAACATCCTAATACCTCAACCAACAACTAATACACATATAATAAGGATTCTAAACGTCCTAGAACCCTAAATCACCAATTTATTTCAATTAAATCCTAAGTTTCTCCAATTAGGAAAATATTGGGGTTTATTCGTTTTAACTCCCGAAAACCCATTTTATCCACGAAAACACAACCCAAAATCTTTAGAGTTTGTTTATACCAACAATGATATGAGATTTTTATTCTCAAAATAAATAAAGCAAGTAAACACTTGCCTCGTGGATATAATCCGACGATCCCGAGTTGAATCCCACGGAGGTTGGCTGGAATCTCCCCTTTTCTCCTCTTTTCTCTCCTCCTCTATCTCTTCTCTCTATTTTCTTTCTTTTCTTTCTATTCTCTCCCCCTCTCTCTCTCTCTCTCTCTCTCTCTCTCTCTCTCTCTCTCTCTCTCTCTTCATATAGAAAGAAAAAGGGTTTTAACCCTTAAAATCCCAAAATGACTCGTTTACTCAATTACGAGTTACTTTTACTCCAAAATTACCCGAAACTCAATTTTGATAATCAGACACTCTTTTTCGACTATCCCACCATTCCGATACACTCGGCGCAGTCGAAATTCCCATCTGGGGTACTTGACCACAACCCCCTATTTTAACCCAATACAAATAAATGCGGTAATCCCATTAAAATACTATCTTCTGTCGCTTTACTCAACGACGACATATAATTAAATACACCAACAGATTTACTTAATCCCAACAGTAAATATTTCACCCATCGACAATCATCCAATCCTTGAAAATCCCAAAAATTACTATTCCGGGAAATTCTCCAAATTCCAATTTATATTCAATTATATAATTTAATCTTGTCCAAAAGGACGGGTTGTTACAACAAATTTAGGCCTAGCCACATTTAGTGAGAATGAGCTTTCACTTGGTCTCCCCTCCATAAATGATTTTTTCCATATCAGTGTGGTTGGCTACTCTTATGCCTAGGAATCCTTTACACATCTTTTTAGTTTCGATTAGATGACCTTTCCATTTTATGTAAGCAAAATTATCCAATCACATTTGTTGTTTGAACAAATGGATCGTGATATAACTCCTTAAAGCACAAACTTAAAGAATAAAAATTTAATGGGTGCTCGGGTACGGACAATCAATTCCACTTGGAACATCCTACGCAAAATAATTTAGATAAATAAAAACTTAAACTTCCTAGAATGGGGAAACTAGTAGTAAAATTTCTTTAGTTGGTTGTATACCAAGATCGAGGGATCTTAGTTCCCTTAATTGTTTCCAATTGGTAACCACTGTTGACCTCGTCTCTTATTAATTTTTGAATGGTCCCTCCCAATTTGATCCGCCTGAGGGGTTCTTTGCAGAACCCACTATCTTTCCCAACACATAGTCACCGACCTGGAACTTTCTTGGTTTTACATTACAATTGTAATGCCAAGAAAGTTATCTTTGATATGATGCCAGTCGGATGAGTGCCAAATCTCTTCTTTCTTTAGTGAGGTCTAACTATGTTCTAATTCTTGAATTTTTTGCATCTTCCTCTATCAGTGTCGGCCTCATGGTAAAAAATAGGACCTCTAATGAAATAAATTCTTCAATTCCATAGGACAGTGAGAAAGTCATTTCCTTGTTGGATCTCCTTGGGGTTGTATGATAAGACCATAGTACATGTGGGAGTTAATCTACCCAAGCACCTATGGATTCGCTCAATCTCTTTCAAATTCCATCCAAGACTGTCTTATTAGAGGTTTTTCTTACCCATTACTTTGAGAGTATGCCAACAAGATGCGTGAGTCTTAATTCCATAGTCATTACAGAAGTCCTAGAAGGGTTCACTTTCTAACTGCATTTCATTATTGGTGATAGTGACCCGTGGGTTTCCAAGCATTGTTAATATGTTGCTCTAGATGAAACTGATCATATACAAGGTTCTGATGTTTGATAGGGGTTTGACTTCTATCCATTTGGTGAAGTATTATGTCCTTACCAACAAGTATTTTTGATTCAGATATTCTACTACCATAGGTCCAATGATGTCTAGTCCCTATTGAGAAAATGTCCATTGAATGGTGAGTGGGTTTAGGTTTTTGGTTGGTTCGTGTATATTCGAGGATTTTTTTTCACATTTCTTGCATTTTATTACATACTTGATGTAAACATACTATAATAGGTCCACGAATACCCCTCCTTTATTTCTCTAAAATCTAATGATCTACTTCCAGCATGACTTCCAAATGTTCCTTCATGGAGTTTGAATATAAATTTTTCACGTTATCTGGATGGACGTAATGCAAGTAAGGTCCTCTAGATGATCTTTGTTAGAAATTTCACTTAGGGTATATGCGAAATGGCGTTGCCTTAATTATGATCTTGTGAGCCACCTTGAAATCTTCATGTATTATTTCATCCATAAGGAATTTGAATATGGGATCCATCCAACTTGGCATTTCATCGATGAATAAGACCTTAATTTCCTTAGTCGTATAGGATATACTAGGGCGTTGTAATAATTCCACCCGAATCCTTTGCTTGAGATCATAATCAACGGTAGAGGCTAAGGTTGCCAAAGAGTTTCCCTGGATGTTATTTCCTTAAGGAAACTAATATATGTGTACCTCATGAAATGTGCAATCACCTCATTTTCTTTCTCCAGATAGGTCGATATGTGCTCGTATCTTGCATTGTACTCCCATAATATTTTGTTAGAGACTAGCTTTGAATCATATAACCTTCTAGTGTGTGGCTTCGATCAAAAGTGCTTTCCTTAGTCCTCTAAGAAGTTCTTCATACTCTTCTTCATTATTTTGACACTTCAAATTCAAGTCTTATCGCTTGCTCTATTATTGCTCCATTTAAGGTGATTGATATTAATCCTATTCCTGATCATTTGGAATTATATGCCGCATCCACAAAAAACGTCCAAATATGATTATTAAACTACCCCCCTTCAAACAGTTCAATAATGGATTTATTCATTTCTCTAAGCTCAAAGATTTGGGGCTAAATTTTACAACAAAATATACTAATATTTTCCCCTTCACCTTTGTTCTAAGTTTTTAGTGAATTTAAAAACTCACGAATTGCACAACCACAAGGGCATTCATATTTATAGATATTCTTTTCAGAGGACAACCTTTACTGGGGAATACATCAAAATCGTAATAGAATACCATTTGAAATAGTGATTTAGCTTCTGATATGTATTGACCTGTGCATAGAATTTTTTTTTAGAGGAAGATGCCTTTGTTCTGCTTCGATCAAGGTTTTACCGATGTAATATATGGGGTCCTTCCCTTTTGCTTCCTCACAGACCAAAATAAAACTAAATACATGTAATACGATGGATTGTATGAGCACAAGTGTTCTCCTTAGTCGAGAACCACTAAAATTGGTGGGGCCCTCAAGAATATTTTGATTTATTCCAGTGCCATGGCACACTCATCATTCCAGACCACATTTACTCCTACTTTAGCATGTGAAATAATGGTTTACATTTCTTAGATGGTTTGGAGATGAACCATTTGAGGCTGATGGAATTCTAGTAAACTTTTGGACCTCTTGGACCGTAGTTGGTGGTTTAGTGGTCGATAGGGATTTGATGTGGTAGGGATTGTCATTGATGCCCCTTTGGCTGACAAAATACTCATGGAATTTATCTGACCATACACCAGAATAACATTTTGCAACATTGAATTTCATTTTTTACAACCTAAGTATTTCAAAAGATTTTATATGGTCGCTTTCCTTTTTGCTTTTAACTTACATATCATCCAAGTAAACAAGCATGGTATCTCCCTCTTAGTGACTACATGTTAGTGGGTGAGTCATACGTTCTTCAACTCGAGGGGAATCACTGTATAACAATAAAGACCAAGAGCAGTGATAAATGATGTTTTTCTTTGATTGGGGATGAATAGGGGGATCATATGGTATACTTAATATGCATCCATGAAGCTCATTCGTTATTGGTTTGCAATGGTGTTGACTATATGGTTGATCTTGGGGAATGGAAAACTATATTTTGGGAAACATTTGTTCAAGTCAGTGAATTCGATACACACTCCCCACTTCCAGCTACTTTTCTTAGCCATGACCGGGTTTGACAACTATTTAGGGAATTGAACCTCCTTAATGGACCCTGCCTCCAGAAGTTTTCCCACTTCCTTTTCAATTGACCTAGATTTTTTAGGGGCTGTTTGGTGAGTTTTTTGGGCAATAGGTGTTTAATAAAAATCAATATAAAATTTAAGGCATATTTTCTCGGACTAATGTCTTTCATCTTGTATGAATTCCATGGAAATACATATTGATTTTCATCAAGAAATCTGCTAGTTTCCACTTCTTCGTGTTGGTAAAAAAACTGTCGATATATAATTCTTCTCCAAATGGTTGGGATCAGTGACTACGTACGCTAAAAGTTCTATGACTTGATCTGTCAAAGCGACTCAGGTATCCCTCACCCCAAGCCGCCCATGCTTTAATTTCTACTTAGTGGGAAGACTTCCTCTTAGAGCAAACACCTTTTCTTATTTTGTTCTTTTGGTTTCTATGATAAATGTTATCCCAAAAATATACCCAAGTGGGGTGGGGGTGAAATGGATATATGGGTTTAATGGAAATTTTCAAACCTTCTTAACTTTATTGTAAATATTAATTTCAATATGATAAATCAATTCAAAGAGTAAACAATTAATCAACAATAAGCATATGTAGTTATGAAAAAAAGATTAAAGGAATGTTGTAAACTGAGGTTTTAACGTGGTTCGTCCCCTTCCTACGTCCACTATCGAGATGGTACTTGAGAAGTTCAATAGATCCGGTTAACTTAAAGTGGAATCAAAATCCTTACAATGAGTAACACCTTGCAAACTGCAACAAACAAGACACTAAACTCGTTCTTGCCCAGGCGGTATCCACCCAAGAGCCCGAGGTCTTTTAATGCCTTGAATCCCCAAAAAAATGACACTACATCCTAGGAAAATATAATGTAGTTTACCATAAGTAAAAATAATGAGATCCGTAACCAAAATATACAGAAAAATAGCTATATTAAAAATAATGATGAAATGGGTTTACTTTCTTTTCTTAGAAAAGTAAACAAACAAGAATCATAAGTATGATGTACAAATGGGTTTATGGTTAAAGCTTTAGCACAAGTGGTTATTGGGTTGATAAATTTTGTAAAGAGTGATTAATTATGTTTATTGAAACACTAATTGGTTTTGTGGAAAATTAGCTTCAATGGAGTTTCTGGGTTGAAATGGATTTAGGATTTGGTTTGTCTTTCATAGAGACTTTGGGACATTGACAAAATCTTAGATTTGAACTTTACTTAATGGGACTATTATTGTATGCTTGTGTGTTTGAAGAAGGAACCCAAGGTGTCCTTTTATAGACTTCAAATAAGAAACTAGCCATTGTAGGGTACCAAGGTAATTAAGGGTTCATTTGGAATTCAAATTTGAAAACTAGTTGGGGCCATCCGTAATCTTCCTACATAGGGCTTGAAAGAGAGATTCAGCGCGTTGTGCGATTTTTGCGGGCTCCCACATACATAAATTGGCCGACATAAAAGGGGGTGAAAATACAGAGAATGGAGTCGCCAACCTATTTTGCTCAAAATAGGAAAAATATGTAGACATCAAAGATAAACTAATGCATACAAAACCAAGTAGATTGCGGGTCCGGGGACTAATTTATGGAATAGAAGTGTGTTAGGCACCCGTTCCTCTCTTTTGGTCTCTCATAGGGTATGGTAATATTCTCCCTTTGCTCTAAAAATTTAATTTGTGTGTACAATGCGTGCGGAGTGAAATAAATGAGAAAAGAAATCATCATACACACGTAATCGAAAAGATGGAGACGAGTCATTCTGAGGAGTATAAAAAGAAACAAAACAAACTTAAATGTATCTAAAATTATAGCAACATGACAGATCAAAGTCCATCACGAGGAACATAATACACATGTTTGACGGGGCTGCTAAAAACAAGGAGGAAAGGCTACACTATACGCTATACGCTGGATCGTAATCCACTATAAGAAAGTGGATATGAATGTCTGACGGGATTGCGAAAAGGAAAAAGAATAGAAAATACAAAAGTATAATGTAATGTGAGCAACCATTGGATCATGATTCGCTATGAGGAAGTGAAGATGCATGGCTGACGGGGTTGCTAAGAACATACAAATTAGTATACTATATACATACGTACAATACTAATAAATGTGAGAATAAATAAAATAGTGAGATAAGAAAATAGGACTAGAATCCCAAGGAAGACTTGAGATGCCTATGTAGCCGAAAATGAGATCAAAGTCCATGTAGTTTGATAACACACAAGGGTGGAATAGAACCCATGAACCCAAAAAATATAATTTCCTATAGTTTGTTAGAAAATGTGTACAATGGAGAAAGTGTGGAATAAGAGGAGGGAAATTCTAATTTGAGGTTTAAAGATTAAGCCCTCTTTTTGATTTTTTTAGATTTATAAAACTATGTTTTGTGCATCTAAGTAATAAAAAAAGAGTATTTAGAGTGAAAAAGTGAGAATAGAGCAAAAAATATGATAAGAACAAGGAGAGTGTGATAAATGACACTAATTAAATTAACTTTCGAAGGATAAAGGTAAAGCATTAATGAAACTTTGCTACTGATTTTTGAGGTGAAGTATACTGGTTTTTATGGTGGTGGAGTAATGATGAAGTGGTGGTAAAATGGGTGGAAAAAGGTGGTGGGAAGGTAATGTAAGGAAAGGTGAAGAGAATGATTGGAAAATGATATTTTTTGGAAAGAAGGCGCATTGATTTCGAGGCAGAGGCTCTTCAGATCTCGAAAAAGTAGTCCTTGGGAATGAAGTCATGGCCTCCTTAAATAACAAAAATATAGGGGGTTTATCGATCAGAATAGGTCATGGTCTACCTATCATCATACCATTATCTTTCTGGCGAAGTAAAATTCTCCTTTGTCGATAGGTAAAGCGTCAGGGGGTGCCTATAAGCAGTCCAAAAGGGAGTTATTAAAAAAAAATGGGTTGTAACAACCCAAAAAATTTAAATTGAATTTTTTTATATAAATTCGAATTTCGGGAAAATAAAATATTTGAAATTTATTTATAGTTAGTAATTTAAAATGTTGGATTTTATTTATGAGAAATGGGATTTTAATCGAAATTAAAATCGGTAATTAATTTAATTAATTCAGAATTTGAAAAGCTAGCTTAAAAGACTCCTAATATAAGTATATATATGCCTAGGGTCATTTAGAAGAGTCTTTATAACATAAAACTCTCTAGAAAGAGTCCTTATAACATCAAACTCTCTATACAAAAAACATTTGTCATGGTTCTGGACCGTAACTAACGAGCGAACTGTTTTAGTTTTAATAGAATTCTAATGCCATTTAAATTCTCTAAAATTCCTCGAGTTATATATATATATATATATTTCGGGCCTTGGACTTTTAAAACTCATTCTTAAACATCTTAAGAGCAGTAGTTCTCTATTTTATTCATTCTTCTTCCTTCTAAAAACCCTAGTCCTAAAGTTATCAAGTTTTAACTCAAGATTTGAAGGCTCAAATTGGTGTTTTCTCAAGTTGGTTCAAGAAGAAATCTCTTATAATTTTTTGAGAGGATTTTAACTATCAACTCAGATTTTTCTAAACGACTAATCTCATGCATGGATACTCTATTCTCTTCCTTTAGTATTATGCACTTTGAGTGTCGCCTAAACAATTAATCACATGTTTTCTTAAAACAAATTAGAAACTTTAATTAGAAAGAGTGAGAACTAATTTGGTACTATTTTGATGAGAAGTTTTAATATAAAATAAGACTTAAAACCCTTGGGTGCATAGGATAGATTATTAGGTTTTGGTTATCATGGGTGTAGGATCGCATGTAGAATTTTATAGATGTTATTTAAATGAAGAAGGAACGCGTACACACTCGAATAATTATGTAGTTAATAAAAGTGGGTTATTATTATGCGTTTCATAAACTTGCATGTTGATTAATCTAAAATTATTAGTTGGAAATGATTGTGTTAAGAACAACGAAGTTGTTATTAATTAAATTAAATTAACTTGTGCCATCATGAGTAAGTTGCAGTATGGTTCACCGATGTTGTTGGATTGTGTGATTTATTGATAATTATATTTGTCATTGCGGGTACGATGGGATTTTTGGTAGTATGCTCTCACCTATATTTTAGGATGATTGCTAGGTATGAGACTACTAGGTAGGCCTTAGCTGCTATTTACACTTTCTAGGTATGGGACTAGTTCGTGCATATTTTTACGGATGGGTGATTCCGGGGTGGGGCTTATCTTTATGTCATGCCGTCGATTTGCTAGCCTAGGCATAATGCTAAGAAAAAATTATTGATAGAAATCTATATTATAACTCTAAAATAATAGAAATAGAGTTTAATGATGATCATTTATTGCATGGTAAATGCTTAGACCCATTATCATTTTTTCCAATCGATTTTCTTACAATTCCCTTTTATCTCCCATTCTTGGAAATATGAAAAAGTTAAAAAAAAGAAACAAGCACGCTCAAATTTCGCAACCCTAAAACACCCTTCTTCTCTCTCTCTCTCTCTCTCTCTAAAACTGTCGACCTTCCATATTCTTCTTGTCCTAATTAATTCAACCTACAAATCACATTCTTATCCAACAAGTAATCATTCTTCTTTTTTATTCTAAAGCAATTTGTTTTTGTAATATTCAACAGGTAATCATTCTTGGGTTTGTAGTATTCAACAGGTACACAAATCGTTCTTGGGTTTGTAGTATTCTAAAGTAATTTGGGGTTTCTGTTGTAGACATCTATTCATTTGGGCATAGTTTAATGAACAGTGGAAAACTTTTGTGAGGTGAGAAGAGACATAAGAAGATGAGGCCTTTCTCCAAATTTTAGCCCGTTCAGTTAAGGCAGCGTCCATCCTTTTCTTTTTCTTCGAATATATATTGTATTTCTTACTCTAAGATGATCTCCATGTGTTATATTTAATAATTTAAACTATGGTTAATGTTCAAGGCCTTTTACTTTCCATGAAACTTGCATTTGATAGCCTCGAACAATTTTATTATTTACCTCTCTATTTTAATAATTACTTTATTAATTTGTTTATATTGATAATTATTTTAACCATACTTTAGTTCATAATAAAGCCAGTGACTTGAGCAGTGGTATTTATTAGTATAAAAAATAGAATTTCAGAATGTATGTGTGAAGTTGCTTCTACATGTTTGAGCTACCCTGTAAAAACGTTAGTGATATTATGTGTGTTTTCCTTTTGGTGTTTTTTTAAGCAGTATGATACGGGACTGGAAACCAATTACCAACTCTTTTTTAAATTATTCATGTTTTCTTTTCAGGCCTTATTTTATCATTTCAATCAATCAGATCTATGGCTCATGGGATTCAAGAAAACTTATTGATGTTGAAAAGGTTGTACATCTATTATGATGTTGTATAATAGTTTTTTGTATTTTTCTTTGATAAATTTATTGTTTATATTTGTTATCTAATTGACTTTATAAATGTATAATTGTTTGTATTATTCATTTGATACTTTTATGTTGCTTGGTCTACTTCAAGTAATGAAAAATAATTTTATTTGATGGTTCTCTAAATTAGGCTTAATTATTTTGAAATAAGTTTTTAAGAATGTACAATTTCTTCTTAAGAAAAAAGAGTTTTCACCAATTCTGATTCCATATTCAAAAAATGAAATTTATATTTTCTGATTATTTAGTTATTTCATTTAAATATTAGTAATTACAAGATTATTAAATTATTCATTACATTAGTTATTTGATTTAAACATTAATACTTACAAGATAAATAAATTATTCATCACATACCAACCTTTTACCTTTGACAATATTTTTAATGGAATATAAATTTAATAATATTTAAAAATTGAATGCGCCCGTGCATCACGTGGGTTACATGTTAGTTCATCCTATAATTAAGGTAGGACGTATTTATGGGTTGGGGTAACCCTTAGGTATTGGACTAAGAAAGTTTTTGAGGATCTCACATCGATAATAAGGGTGGGGTAAATAAATATTTGAAGAGGAGAAAAATGAGAAATTGAGAATTAATGCCTAAGATAATAAAATGGGTATTAAAATATATTGGCGTCGTTAATAAGTGCAGGACTAACAGTTAAACGGGTTGGTTGGCTATTACTACGTGTGGGTGAGTGACGACATAATAAGTGCAGGGCTGATAGTTAAACGAACTGGCTAGCTATTATGATGTGTCGTGTGTGGAACCTCGGAAATAAGTGCAGGGTTGACAGAATACTTATTGGCTAGCTATTATAAGGGAATGTGTGTGGTGTAGTACATGTGGGAGTCCCACAACCAAACAACGAAAGACTTTAAGCTGGAGTCCCGCACTAACATAATGGGAATTGGTGGGAGTCCCACTACTAATATGGTGTAAGATTTATATGCGGGAGCACCGCAACTGATGATAATAAAATGAGCAAAAATAATAAAGTTGAGTAATTTAAATAAAGGATGTTAATGGAAATTAAATAATTGAACTTGGACTTTGGGCAACAGTTTCATGCGTTAGCATATGTCGTTTATTTTACTCGCATCGTTATTAATTATCTCGTCTTAATTTAAAATATTCTGTTGTGATATTTATCATGTATAGTGCTATTGTCTGGGTTCACGGACCCTAATTGGAGGGTGTATCAAGTATTCATGCTTGGGGCTCTGACCCTATGCGTTGACTAATATTTTTCAGGTATTAGTGCAGAAGTAGCTGCATATGAGTGTTTGGATATGTATCTTGGAGGTGAAGCTGGAGTTTATTTATTTTATGCTTAGTAGTTTAGTTTATTTTCCATTCCTTCAAAATTATATTGCGACTCAGTTATTGAATTTGATGGGCCATTCGGTTCCACAGTTGTTATGGTTTTTATTTAGATATTTCATTATGGATTCAGATTTATATTATTAGAGTTTATATTCAAGAGATTGGATTAAATTGGAGATTAGAATGGTAATGGATTTTATATTGCATTGATGGTTATTATTTATTGGGATTGATTTAATTATTATCTTGTGGAATAAATTTTATTTGTCTCATATATGTCACATGATAAGGATGATATTTTATTTAGTGATGCTTGGCGTAATTTGACGGCGGTGGCTGGCCACCCCATTGTCTAGATTGAACGGGGTGTTACATGGGCATATAATGCAAACTGTAAGTCCGAATAGTGCATGACCATTACCATTGAAAATGGTATTCAAATCCCTATGGAAGTGCATCAAGCCACTCCTGGGTTCGAGAGTTTACCAATGTCAAACGGAGCTCGAAAGCTCCCGATGGCCTCTAGGACGGGGTTCTTGGAGAAAAAAGGCAAGTACGCACGAACTGTGAGACCGATTCATGCATGGTATGGATCATTCGAAAGGTTATTCAGATCCCTATTAAAGTACATAGATCCATTCCCCGGTCTGAGAGTTGACCAAAGTCAAAATAGATCTCGAAAGTTCTTAGTGGCCTCTGGGTTAGGTTTTGTGGGTAAAAGGCAAGTATTCATGAATCGTAAGTTGATTGACACATGGTATGTACTGTTGAAATGGGAATTTAGAGCCTTATGAAAGTATATTGATCCACTCTCAGGTTTGAGCAATGACCAAAGTAAAAAAGGAGATCGAAAGAGCCCGGTGGCCTATGGGTTAGGTTTTGGGGTAGGACCCTTGAAGGGTACCAGGATGGGGTGTCTATAGATCCTCTGAAGGGATGAGATTGGAACAAGCGAAGCTCATCGAAAGATAAACACCACATCTAAAGTTACAAGTTTTGAGGGTAAAGGCCCGATTCAAAGGACCTAAGGAGCATAGTCCTTAATTCAGCGGGTCAAGGCCTCTATTTGGGATTAAGAGTGGTAACGACCTAATTTAGAGGGTTTAATCTAATTATGCAGACCTAAAGAGTGAAAGAGACCTAATTTAATAGGGTCAAGGTCAATTATGCGGACCTAAAGAGTGGTAGTGACCTAATTTAGAAGGTTGAGGCCAAATCTATTGACCTAGGTAAATTCTGTAGAGCTAGAGAGGGAAAAAGACCTAATTCAGAGTGTGGAGGCCAATTATGCGGGCCTAGGTCAATTCTGCAGACCTAAAGCGTGAAAGCGAACTAATTCATAAAGAGTGAAAGCGACCTAATTTCAAGGGTTGAGGTTAATTTTTACGGACCTAGGTCAATTCTACAGACCTAAAGAGTGAAAACGACCTAATTTAGAGGGTTAAAGCCAATCTTGTAGGTCTAGGTCAATTTTACGGACCTAAGGAGTTAAAGAGACCTATATCAGAGGGTCGATGCCAATTCTGTGGGCCTAGGTCAATTCTTTGGACCTAAAGAGTGAAAATGACCTAATTCAGAGAGTCGAGGCCAATTATGTGGACTTGTTACCTAAAGAGATGGAAAGTTTTATTAATGAAACTAACAATTAGTGGTTGCGACAATTGGTGCACTTTTTATTCTGTTCATGTTGGGGAGTACACAGGTGCGTGATGAGAATTCTAAAGTTTCATAAATGCTGGCCTATTTTGATTAGATTTTTTTTTTATATTTTCCTGAAAATTTTATGTTTTTCGAAAAAAGAGTTTTTGTTGCTGAATTCTGAGGTTCTTGACTTTTTGGAGTTTTTGGGATTTTGTTTGTAATTTATTGGGTAAATTTTGGAATTTTTGTAATGAAAATTATTGGGGGGAGGGGGGGGGGGGGGGACTGTTAATAGGCATAGGTAGGGGTGTGCCTACCGGTACATGGCACGGACTCCTAGGCCTCTTGAGTAATGTGAATGGTCACTGTCGATGGATATGACCAGGGGACTGTCGATTAGCATACCACCTGGTCCTTTATAAAAAGGGGGTGCGAGATCTTCATTTCTTACACCTCCAAAAAGTGAACTATCTTCTTTCTCTCTCTAGCAGTTAGTTTTAGATATTTTTGCTTAAAAGAACTCATGGAAGGCATGGCGAACAAACCTTTTATGACTACCAATAACTTGGGTGGACTAGAGTGGCATGATGCTGAGGCGCTGGTAGTTGAGAGTGAGAACACATATGACAACTTTTAGACCTTTATTGACAAGAGGGTCTTGCTATGGGAGCCTGGGAATTATTTCTTTTCAATGATGAAGAAATCGAAGGGTTACGTGAGTGTTTTCACTTTATATAATTTACCATCTTATATATTTTTTTGGATTTTTAAAGAATTTATGCTTGTGTGTAGTGGACGTTTCTTCATTAGGCATCCGCTCTCAGGGTTTGACGGGGATTAGGAAGGTGTGAGAGAAGCTCCCTGAGGTGGCGAGGTTGATGGTAGAGGCTACCAGGATTGGTCCTCTAATGGGGGTCTTAGATCAAATGTTATGCTCATTAGCAGTGTTGCGCACTTTGGGTGAAAAGTGGTTGGACACCAACCATACATTCCACTTAGGCATGGGGGAGATGACGGTCATCCTGATGAATGTGCATCAATTGATAGGGTTCGAGTGAGAGGGTCAGTTGATCATAGTGTCCCAGAAGCTAGGCAATTATGACGTTACGATTCAGGCTGCCCTGGGGATATCAGGCAAATTATTTCTAGGGAGTCGATCAGGATATCGGTGTTAAAGAACACCTTGATAGCTAAATATATTGATATGTCTGTCAAGAGGCAGGTGAGGCAGACAACTCGTTTATTTATTTTGGTTTTGATGGGGGTATTTGTAGTGGCGAAGAGCGGTGAAGTCATTCATTTATTGTTTCTTCCTTTTTCGCAGGTTATTTATGAGATTCATTTGTATGACTGGGGGAGATTTACTATGGAATCCCTCTATTCTACTCTGATTCCTTCAGTCGATGTTGGCGACGGACCTTTACATGATGCACATAACTTCTAGAGGTAACCTTTAGATGCAAATTTTAATTTTCTTACTTTTCTTCTTGTTCTTTGACATTTTGTGTTGCCTTCTACAGACGTAGTTTTATGAGGTGATCGATCACAACATGGGGTAGTGTCTTTGCAGGTGAGTGAGCCGGTTATTTATCAAGGATTTACTAGTGGAGGAGGTTGAAGGAGTTCCTAGCTTTGAAAGATGTGAGGGCAGTGTTGAATGCCTTGACGAGAGATCAGGTTAGGCTCTGGTCTTATATTTTCTTTTTGGATTTTTTATATTGTATTTTTTTTTGCATTCTTAATAGATTTTGATGACTAACTTTTATTTGAGGAGAGTTGACGTTATATCCTTAGTGTCTGGCCTCAGGGGCTGTAGGGATTACATGCGTTCATGCCCAGATGCAGAGGTTGATGGCGCACGGGTTTGTGTACATCTGGTACATAAGAGAGAGGGTGGTGAGGTAGGTGATGGAGGGTGAGGTGGAGGTTCCACCATCAGCACCCCCTAAGTATATGAGGAGGGTGAAGGAGATGTCTTATGAGGTGAAGGAGATAACGATAGTTGGTGATCCCTATATGCTCTATACATATATGACAACGAGGTACAATTATTTAGACTTTTTAACCAGTTGGTTGATGCCGCCTTCCATTTATGATATGGAGGGTATGCCCTCACCACTAGTAGGATCGAGGAGGGGCAATAACTTTCCAGTATCTTTGACATATAGCTCGAGTGTGGCGCAACAACGACGACGGAGGATATTCCCATCCATCACCATTCCATTCCTTCTTACCACATTCAGTTGGATGGTGGACATGTCGTCTCGGTGACTCATCATCCTCAAGCATTGATAGATGGTTTCACTCCCCTCTCTAAGGATTTTCTTAAGAGGGAGGTACGATTTTACCTTTCAGTCTTGCTCTTTGTTTATGATCTTTTTTTTATTTCTGACTTGATTACAATTGCTTGATCCATCTTTTACAGACTCTTCATGTATTGACATCTTGGTTGTGTGATATCTGATCACGTGAGGAAGGTGGCCGAATCTTGTATGGTGCTGCTGATAACTTTTGAGAAGAGCTCTAGTTTTGGGAGTGGAGGTTCCACTGCTCGTTATTTGGGGAAGCATGTTCACCACGGTGTTTGAGGAAGTGGTCTTAGTTAGAAGGCTTTTTGGAAAGTTCGGGCTGGTCCCGACAATCTTGATCTTTTTGATTTTTCCTTTTTTTCATTCTTGAAAAATGTAAATGCAATGTCAAATATGTATACATGATACATTTTTATTTTCTCGATATATCTTGAATTAAATAACCTAGTCTACATGCAATTTATTCATTGAGGAAGTAGAAAATAATTTTAAAATATGTATTATTTTTGCAAAAAATTCTTTATTAGGAAGGGGTACTCGGAAAACCTTTGTAAATAGGTTATTTTGACAAAGAAGGATTTATTTAAAAGATCAACAAAAATAGAAAGATTGAAAAATTCCCAAAATAGGGGGTGTGTCGATCGGCATACCCCTTGATTTGCCTATCAACATACTAGTTAGGTCCAAATTATGTTTTACTGCTACATTGTCCTCCTTCTGCAGTTATGTGTACTTGAGAATAGTTGTTGCAGTAGCAGGCCGATCCCTTTGTCCTTTGTGGGTATTTTAAGCATAAAAGGGGACCTTGGGGTGGAGTTTTAGACCACACATCAACTTTTTTATTTCCCTCTCTTCCACAAATTTTCTCGCTCCTTTGGGATGGCTGCTTCCGTGATTGAAGATTTTGCATCTTACCTCAAGGGGTTGGAAGCCGTGTTTTTGTAGAATGTCAACTACAAGTCATTAAACTTACATCGAATACCCTTTGACGTAACCGTTCCATTGATTGAAATCTCTTAGATATGGATTTACGGTTCTAGTATCCCAAAGAACATATGTTTCTCTTGGTCCTCGATGAAGTGTGCCCCACCTACGAGGCATTTTCTAAAATGTTAGGTGTCAACCCCAGTGTTTTTATGACTATGCCTGACTTGTCCCGTTCTCCTCGGGTGTCGCTAGCCTAATTACTACACGTCTATCCTTCGACTGCCCGATCGCTGGCATATAAGGGAAGTATTATTCTTTCGATAATACTGAATTTGGTGTGTTATAGAGACTATACTGAAAATGTTTTTGCTGGCACCTTAGACTTTGGACTGACAGTCAGGCTTCTCTTGATAATCGGTGATATGATGGTGGACCCTTAGGTGGCCACGATCATGCTGTGGATGTCCCATGATCGTAATCTAGTTGCTACTATTTTGGCGAAGACATTGAATGGCTTGGATGATTGGAAGTAAGGACGGACCAACTTTTTATGAGGCAACCCTATGATGTTGTTTATACAGTTATCGGAGAGACTTCACTTGGTGTCTCCCCCTAATTACCCTTTGACTGGTGTCCCCAACTTATTTATGCGGTCCTTTTATAGCTTCAGCCCTTCCATGGAGAATTGGGTTAACTGGCTTGTGGGACACGGGGCTAGACTTCTTCGTTGGTCAGTGCCATAGTGGGGTGAACTATAACCTGTATAGCAACTGGGCGATTACCATTATATTCGACCAATATGCCTTCACTAGTCTTCATTCTATTTTCCTTGGCAACTTCTTCATCAAGCGGGATGGGAGCAGATTGTTCCTCCTAGCATAACTAATTTCTTTCTTGTGGAGGATTTAGTTGAGCCCCTGAGGATATTTTGGGTCTTTGTGGAAGTGTTGTCGACAAGATACCCATCCATTCCAATTCACTGGGGAGGTTGGGTTTGTACTTAAGGAATTAGGTGGTTAAGGGGGAAGGTGGCCACGAACGTTTGTGCTGAAAAGACTGGGTAGAGGTGTCTTGTGATGTATGATGATCTAGAGGAGGGCATTGCTATTTCTTCCAAGCTGATTAAGGAATACCATTGTATGGAGCACATAAGGAAGTGAAATAAAGATTAGAATTATTAGGGTCCTCCGAAGACTATAATAAAGATGAGGCAGTCTCATCTGGTAGTTGAGGTAGGTTTTGTGGGGGCATGTTTGGTAATAGGTACATCTATGTGTAGGTAGGATAAACCATTGGCTTGGTTATGTTAGGAAGGTATTTTTTAATTTTATTTTCAGTGATATCTAATGTAACATAGATGAACGAAATGATGTTTTTAACATATTTTATTGTGCCTTTTGAAGAATCTTCTTTTTTTGCTTGAATTATCTATACTAATCTCTAGGGCATATATAATTCTTTTGCTCATTTAAATAATGAGAGAGAGAACAATGTTCTCGACATGAGAAGAGAATAACATTTTATGAAAGAGAAAGAACTGCTCCCAAAGTGACTTTATGGGCTTCTTACGTACCTCTATAAGGTTTAAAAAATGTTTTATAAGTTTTTCTTTTTGAAAAGGCAATTTTGAGAGGATCATGTCCCACGTAGTTCTGAAAAGAGAGGAGAGGAGAGGATTTTTTTTTAAAATGGAAAGGAGGTGATAGGTGTCATAGTGCAATGAGAGTTGGACTAAGGGTAGATTTTCTTGAGACGGTACAAATTAACTGGACACATCATCTTCTCTCTGTCGAGGCCTGTGAGCATAGCGATGCCTCGTAACAAAATTTTGATCACAATGTAGGGCATACTACAGTTAGGTTTGAATTTTCCTCTCAGATTCGAGATGAGTTCTATGATTTCTTTGAGATTGAGATCTCCTTCTTGCACATTGATATCTTTGACTTTTTTTTGAATGACTGTGCAATACGACAATGGTAACCTTGTATATATTATAAAGCCTTTACTCTTCTTTCATCCAAGAGTACGAGTTCATCATTATGACCTTGGTGCCAATCGACTTTGCTAATCTAAATTTTGAGCATGACTTGTAAAGAGGGTATATCGAGTTTAATAGGTAGGACTGCCTTCATATCGTATACTAGGGAGCAGGGGTAGCTTCAGTGGCTATTTCGATGGAGGTTTGGTAGCCTGAGAGGGCATATGGGATCTGGTCTGCCCAATCTTTATAACTTTTAGTCATTTTACTAATTATAGATCTGAGGCTTTTGTTAGAAGCTTTGACCACCCCATTGGTTTGTGCATTATGATCCCATATTCATCGACTACTTTCGTCACTTTATCTTTAAAATGGAGACCATTATCTGATACCAACTTATGGGAACTCCATAGCGACAAATGATTTTTTTTCTAATGAACTTGGCCACTTTTGTTGCATTCAACACCGCCTATGATTCGAATTTGACCCATTTGGTGAATTGATCAATAGTGATCGGGTTGAGTTCATTACTATTTGATGCTTTTAGAGTGACTTTACCAATGACATCAATGCCCCAGGTTGAGAAAGGCCAAGGTGAAGTCATGTTGAACTCTTAAGGATGCAAATGCTGCAGATTGACAAATTGTTAGCATTTGAGGCATCTTTTTACATAAGAAGCGCAGTCTTGGACTATGGCGATCGAGTAATATCCCTAACGGATGATTTTATTGACAAGCATATGAACTCTCATATGAGGTCCACATCCCCATTGTGGATCTTCTGCATCACATCTTCGACCCAAGCCCGTACTATGAATTACATATGCATTATGTCAAAATTCCTCTTGAAGAGTGCTTTAACGCAAATGATATACTGAATACCAAGCTTGCAAAGGTTCTCTCGATCTTTTTATTATCATCCTAAGGATATTTACCATGCTTGAGGAAGCAAATGTCATAATACTATTATTGATACCAAATTTAGTCTACTAACGTGGACCAATCACATGAAGACACGTGTCAACCCACGTGGCTAATACAAATACTCTCAACGAATAGTATACTGTCACCGAGCAACTCAAGCGCACCGAGCTACTCAGGCGCTCTGAGCAACTTAAGCATACCAAGCAACTTAAGCGGTCCGAGCTACTTAGCATGTAGAGCATCCAAATCAAGAAAACCAAAAGGCAACTACGCATTAAATATGCATTATTATCGTACAAATGTATATGTCTACTAGATAACAATGCATTATATTTTCATATGTACAACCTCAAGGCTATAAATACATTGTAACCTCCTCATAAGAAGGGGACTTTGGATCTCTTGGTAAACCTATTATTGAGATTCAAGGAAAACAGTCAGCAATACAAAACAGTGGACGTAGGCCATGTTCATAAGGCTGAACCAGTTTAAAAATCCTTTATCTTATTTATCTGTGATTTAATAATTAGATATAATCTAGTTTTTTACATCAACAAATTGGCACCGTCTGTGGGAAACGACTATACTTAGCATTTTTGACCAAACAACTCATCATCTATGGATGAAATTCCAAAATCTAGTGAGAGAAACACTGGGTTCCCTCTAAACCCCTCTACTCCACCAAATATTCAAGATCTGGCTGGCATAATGGCTAATTTAGCCCAAGGGCAAATGGCCATGCAAGAAACTATGCGTCAACTTATACAAACTGTTCGAGGTGGAGTGCCGACTCAATCAGAACAACGAAATGCTCAGAGAAATACCCATCTGCCATATTCAAGAACTAGATGAACATATTCCCGGAGGTCTCTCATTCTATACATACTGACTCATATCGTACTGATAGATCTAATGATCCTTCGTATCGACCTGGCCGGACCTCATCGGTACGAGCTACCAATTCTCAACAGAATGTCACTCTAACTCCAGAAAGGACTAGTGCTCTAGAAAGGTTGAGTAGAGTCTCTCCTTTTGATCATTTGGGCCCTAAGAGGAATAGAAGTACTCCAAGGATTGCATAGAGGAACTCTTAATGACCATCCGACCTAAGGGAAGGCCCTGCCCAATCACGCCCAACAACCCATAATGAAAGGTCCAAAGAGGAAAACTTAACGCGATCAGTCGCTCGAACAAATAGGCCCGAGGTGGGAAATGATGCATGGAAAGGCTCTATACAAAGGTTAGAGGACCGGTTAGGGGAAATGGCTAAGGCCAGGAATCCTTTACAAAGAACTTTTGTCCAAGGGACCTCGTTCGTGCAGGCAATTGTGGATTTTCCCACACCATCAAAATTCAAAGATCCTATGGTGACACCTAAATATGATGGAAAAACTGATCCTGTCCTCCATATAGAACAATATCAAGCTACTATTGATATCTATGCAGTTCCAGACGAGATGAGATGCAGGGCGTTTTCAGGAACTCTCACCGGGTCAGCTCAAATATGGTACAACAACCTTCCTCGGGGGAAGATTGTGACTTTCCTTCAACTGGTAGAGCTTTTCATAGGGAATTTCTCTTTTGGAGCGAAACCAGTTAAACGAGTAGCACACTTATTGATTATTAGACATAAGACAGACGAAAGTACCAGGGGCTATATTACTCTTTTCAATAACTAGAAACTTGAGGTAATTGATTACGAGGAGAAGACAACAATTACTGCTCTGATGAGTGGACTGTTACCAGACAAGTTGTAATATAATTTGGCAAAATATACACCTAGGACCGTGGAAGAATTGATGGCAAAGGCAACCAAAATCATGAATGCTGAGGACGCCATGGCTGCGAAGAAGAATACAGACACAAAGGAGACCAAGGTTGGGGCTGGTAGAATCAAGAAGAAGGATCAAAAGAACAATGGTGGCAACATGCAGTCGAAAGGTAAGCAAGCGCTGGAGAAGATGAGGAAGTATGGGAATTATACTCCCTTGAAGGTAGACATAAATCACATTTTGGAAGAGATTAAGAACAGCGAGGAGCTTACCTGGCCAGAGAAAGTGAAGGAAGATCTTGACAAAAGGGATAAGTCTAACTATTGTGAATTCCACAAGGATCATGGCCACACGACTAAACGTTGCATAACTCTCCATAATGAAATTAAAGCACTCATCAGGCGAGGAAAACTAACTAACTACATTGATCATCAAAATGGTGGAAAAATCGGCAACAGAGGAAGGCAAAGATCTAAATCTCCTCGTCGAGAAAAAGAAGACAAGAAGAGAGATCACAAAGATGATCCAAAAGATAACCCCGATCTCCCCAAGAGACCAAGAGAGCCAGAACGCGAGGTATTTTCAATCCATTTTGGGTCATTTGAATGTAATGTCAATACAGGTGGAGATGCAAGAGGTGGAGATCTGATTGCGGAGAGAAAAGCTTACCTCAATGAGGCCCAAGTTTGCATTTACATACAACGAATAAACTTGGCGGAAGATGATCGCCCAAGGAAGGTGAATACGGATAAACTGGTCATCAATTTTTCTAAAAATGACCTGGCAGGTGTACTATATCCTCATAATGACCCATTGGTGATCAAGATGAGAATGAAGGAAGTGGTGATTTTATGGGTACTAGTGGATAGTGGTAGCTCTGCAGAGATCATGTTCTTCCCATGATTTGACAGTTTTAATTTGAAGTTAGCCCAGTTTGATCCATATCATAGGCCCCTCCTCGGTTTTACTGGGGAAAAGTTTTTTCTACTTGGGACGATCAAGTTGGATATGCTTATTAGTACATGGCCTGCTTGCTGAACAGAAAGAGTACTCTTTTTCGTAATGGATAAAAACTTCCAATTAGCTTACAACATCATCATGGGAAGGGTAGGTCTGAATAAGTTCGAAGCAGTACCATCCACTATACATCAATGCTTAAAATTCCCAACCAACTTTGGAGTGGGTGTTGTGAAAGGCGACCAGAAAGTAGCTCGGGAATGCTACTATTCATCTGCCGAATAGGAGGAATGAGAAAAATCCAGGAAGAAGACTACTACATATCAAGTGGATGAAACAGAAGATGCAGAGATTGAAACCTTAGATCCTAGAGACGATTCTCAGCTCGTGAAAATCCAGGTCATGGAAGCTACTGAAAATATTATTCTGGACGACGAACACCCAGAACGAACAACCCAAATTGGTGCATCATTAGATGTATCATTAAAACAAGAACTGGTAGCATTTCTAAGGTGCAGAAAATAGATCTTTGCATGGAGTCATGAAGACATGCTAGGGATAGATCCGAGTTTCCTGTGCCACGAGCTCAACGTGAATAAGGAGGTCAAGCCAATGAAGCAGGGAAGAAGGGTGTTCAGCCTTGAAAATAATCAAGCTATACAAGAAGTGGTGGAGAAATTACAGAAGGCTTTTTTTATTGAGGACGTCAAGTATCCCGACTGGTTAGCAAATGTGGTGATGGTAAAGAAGAAAAATAATAAATGGAGGATGTGTGTGGACTTCACTGATCTTAACAAAGCCTTCACAAAGGATCATTTTCCTTTGCCCCGAATCGATCAGCTGGTGGATGCTACATCGGGGCATGAATTATTGAGTTTCATGGATGCTTACTCTGGTTACAACCAGATTAAAATGAAACCTGAGGACAGGGAAAGTACCTCTTTTATCACCCCAAGAGGGACTTATTGCTATAATTTTATGCCTTTCGGACTTAAAAATGCAGGTGCGACATATCAGCGACTGGTGAATAAGGTGTTTGCAGAGAAAATCAGTCATAACATGGAGGTTTATGTCGACGATATGCTGACGAAAAGAAAGAAAGCTGCTGATCATTTAGTTTTCATGGGCCAGACTTTTGATCAATTAGAGAAATATCAAATGAAGTTGAATCCCACCAAATGCATATTTGGAGTACGAGAAGGTATGTTTCTAGGATATATTGTTAACCAATGAGGCATCGAGGTGAACCCTGAGAAAATCAAGTCCCTATTGGAGCTACGATCTCCAGCTACGAAGAAGGAAGTGCAAAGTCTCATAGGGTGAGTTGCAGCACTTAACAGATTTATGTCACGAGCAACAGACAGATGCCTCCCATTCTTCAAAACCCTTCGAAAATTTATTGAGTGGGATGATGAATGCGACCAGTGATAGGAGAAAGATTGTACTTATATCTAGCAGTTTTAGAAAATGCAGTTAGCTCGGCGTTGATAAGAGTGGAAGATGGAATACAAAAACCGGTCTATTACACCAGTAAGGCCTTCCGAGGAGTAGAGATTAGATACCCAAGACAGGAAAAGTTATAACTAGCACTAATCGAAGCGAGAAGAAGGATGAGGCCATACTTCCAAGCCCATACTATAGTGGTTTATACTGATATGCCATTGAGACAAGCTCTGCATAAACCGGAGAAATTAGGAAGATTGATGTACTGGGCAGTAGAACTTGGTGAATATGACATAGTTTATGAGCCTAAGTCGTCACTTAAGGGGCAGGCAGGAGCAGATTTTATCGCAGAGTTTACTCACTCTGATACCTTCGAAGAGCAGGAGTTTAATACACACCAACCTATGGATGTTACGCGATAATTGAATTTAACACCCGACCAACTTCCATCTATGGACGATCAGGAGAAGATAATCAACGAGTAGCGAGAAGTGTAAGGGGAAGACAAAAGGAAGCATTAAATATTCCACCGAGGAACTCTGTCTGATCAAGAGTTTGATAATGAAGTACCTGTATGGAATCTGTATGTGGATGGATCTTCGTGTGCCATAGGCAGTGGAGCAGGAATTATTTTAAACAGTCCTCATGAGATTGATATAGAGTATGCTCTACATTTTCAGCTTAAAACTTCTAATAATGAAGCTGAATATGAGGCTATGATCGTGGGTCTGAGTCTGGCCAAAACCATGAAGGCAGAGCAGGTCGTGGTATTCAGTGATTCATAGTTAATCGTAAATCAAATTCTCAGGTTATATGCAGTGAAGGGAGAACTAATGGTCAAGTATGATGAAAAAGCTCTGGAGGTTGTCTCGAATTTTACCACAGTTTAGTTGATCAGAATACTGAGATTGGAGAATGAAAGAGCCGACGCCTAGCTCGACTGGCATTAGCAACACGCACTGAGCTACGAAGAACAATCCCAATAGAAATCCTGGTGGATCGGAGTGTAGACGAAGACTTGATGATGAATTTCATTGCCCTCGACTTGGGACCATCCTGGATGGATCCCATCAGGGCCTATATCGAAGAAGGGATTGTGCCACCTGATAAACTCGCAGCCAAGAAACTGAAGTTTAAAGATGCTCATTACGTATTGACCAGTGGCATTTTGTATAGAAGAGGAGTTATAGTAGGACTACAAAGATGTGTCCATCCCTATGAAGGGAAAGAATTTATTAAAGAGGTTCACGAAGGGTCTGTGGAGCTCATGTAGCAGGTCAGACACTTTTGCAGAGGAAAACAACAGATGGGGTATTACTGGCCAATGATGAGAGCTGATTTCGCACCTTACGCTAAGAAGTGCGATAAATGCCAACGTTTCTCTTCCATTCGAAGAACTCCCCAAGCATTGTTAACACCCATTACGTCCCCTTGGACATTCTCCATGTGGGGGATAGACTTGGTCGGGCCACTTCCGATGACCAAAGGAAGATTCAAATACCTCGTGGTTACTGTTGACTATTTTACCAAATGGGTGGAATTTGAGCCTCTCATTGATATGACATATGACAAGGTCTATCAGTTTATTTGTAAGAGTATTATTTGAAGATATGGTCTCCCACAGGCATTCATTACTGATCATGGAACCCAATTTGGCAACGAAGAATTCATTGCATATTGTCATCAATCCAATGTACAGAAGATACACTCCGCGCCAGGCCATCCACAGAGCAATGGGAAAACTGAAGTGACGAATAGAACCCTACCGTATGGTTTGAAAAAATGGCTGGATGATGAAAAGGGAAATTGGATTAACGAGCTACACTTTGTGTTGTGGGCTTATCGTACTACACCATGAATAACAATTGGGGAGTCTCCATACATGTTGACATTTGGGAGTGAGGCTGTCATACCTGCTAAATTCGGTTTACCCACATATAGGGTGCTTAATTTCAGTTCTCCTGTGAGCGACTTGATGAGATGATTAGACCTGAATATGCTCGAAGAATCAGCAATCAGGAATGCAATATACCAATAATGAACAACCTTATTCTACAACAAAAGGGTAAAGAAGTGAGATTTGAAAGAGGGGGATTATGTGCTGAAGAAAGTGTTCCAAAAGCATAACAAACTGGAGGCCAACTGGCATGGACCTTACAGAGTAACTGAAGTTGTTCATCCAGGGACATACAAAATTGAAACTTTGGAGGGAGAAGAATTCAAGAATGCATGGAATGCAGAGCATCTGCGAATGTACTATCAATAATTAAAATCCATATGTAACACATTTTTTTTCAATATGAATAAACTAATGTTTCGCCCATATTTCTTCCTTGGTTGAATTTTTTTTCCGAAATATTAGTGCTATACACTACACAAGCACACATTCAGAGCAGCAACCACCAACTCCGGTTGGTCGGTAATTCATTTACCACCAACTCCGATTGGTCAGAAATTTATTACCCACCAACTCCGGTTGGTTGGTACCAAGCTGGGCAAGAAGATGGATGACCTCCCGGGGCATCCACTATCTAGGCAACAAGGTAATCCTGACGAGATTACTACAACTAAGTAGGAACATGGGATGAAAATCATTCCATTGCTTAGGCCCAAAGAGTGACAAGTCACTATAATCAGACAAGAAATGGGACAAGTTCCATTGCCTAAAAATAAAATAGGACATTTCGTCCTCCTACAGATATATATATTCACTAACGAATAACAAAGACATTCTACAAGTTATTTCCAAGGAAATGAAGTTGTGAAAGAAACTAAATTTTTTTTTATAAAAACCAAGCAGATTACATATGATATGAAATTGGATTCATTACATAAAAATGCCCTATTCTATGGGTTTCTTTCCCTCTGCTTTTGAAACACGTTCTACCCCAGATGGAGGATCAAATAATGCATAAGGATAGTTTATAAAGTTCATATCTCGCAGCATTCTGACATTACTTGTGGATAGTCGATCAAGCAAGCGCTCTAGACGAGATATCTCAAAGTTTGAATGAAGGATATAATCCTCAAGATACTTGGAGATCAAAATATGAGGGATGGCACGAGCTGGAATCCAACTAAGGTCAAGTTTGAAGGGAGGCACAGGTAAATCAAGCACTCCAGGTTCATAATAATACCATAAGAAATGACCTTGCTCCAGTTTTAGAACATATAAGGCATTCAACCACCCTTACTTATATCCTTTGTTGTTCGACTGCTGCAAACGAGCAACAAGATGATACAGAGCTTCATTATACCTAGTCATCCAAAATTCCCTGGGCTGCTTGTGAAATTGATAAATCAATATCTCAAGTTGGTCGTGGAGCTTTCTCACCAGAATTTCTTTACTTTCCAAAGCAGAACTCTGATTGGAGAGTTGGTCGGTGAAACTCTGAATCTTCTTAGACATTTCTGACAAGGCTTGGTTCTTCTCCATCAATTGAACGACTTGATTCTCTAAGGCCAATTGAGTTATTGTTTCATCAATAGTAACCCGACCAGCCTTTTCTCATCCACGAGAAGAAGATCTTGCTCTACCACGAGCAGGTGTGGAAGGTCCAGTTCGTTTTAAAGTCTCTAACTCATCCCCTAAGTTAGCATTTTCTATTTCTAAAAATGAAAAACCATCATTATTAATGGGGACCAAGGCTCCTGAAGAAGAAGAGGCAACATATTTGAGCTGTTTTATTTCCTCATGCAACGCAATATTTTCTTGCTCCAACAACTTGGCAATATGTTTGTGCTCTTTAATCTCAAGCTTTAACACAGTTTCCTTTTTCTCATGAGCTGAAATGTATTTGTCATATCACTTGTTAGCACTCAATTGCTGGTACTTTTTCTCATAAGCTTGATGCAAAAGTGTAGTGGATTCCTTGTACTGCTGTTGAAGTTCCACGATCGTTCCTTTAAGATCTTCAATCATTTCGTAATAAGCCACATTGTTGGCTAACACGATCAAGTAGGCACTTCAAGTACTGGTAAGCATCAATTGCTCATTAAGAGGCATCTAATCCGAGGATGTCAATTATTTGAGCCTTAGTAAAGTCTACATAACCAGCTTTGAAATAGTCCTTGCATTTCTTCATCAACTCTGTATCATGAGCTGATAAGAGTTCCATCCTGGCCATAAGATAGCAAAGATAAGATGAAAAACAAAATCAATAATAATACGAACATAGCAATTAAGAGAGAAATTCCAGACGAACAACAAAAGTTTAATTTTTATTCATATTGATAAAGGAAAACACAGATCAGGGTTACATCCAAGAAAATAAAGAAACAAAAGATACGAACAACTTTACACCTTCTCCTTATTTCTTACGACTTCTTCGGACGGTTTGGATGAAGGGGTTGGTTGCTCGGAGAGCAATGGCAGTTGCTCGGCAGATGTGCTGGCGTGTTGGACTTGCTCAGAGGGTTGAATAATAGCAATAACAGGCACTTAATCTCCTGTCATCATAGAAGACTCATCTGATGAAGCTTCTTCTTCTTCTTCTTCTCCAGGAGAGGGAGGAGGGCCATGAGTATGCTCCTGGAACAACTCAAAATTTTCAGCAACCTTTAATTTCTTCAAAGCTTCTATCCATCCATTCCTAAAATATTTAACACTGGCATACTCCATTTGAGAAGACATAACAGCCAAACCCTTATTCCAACCCTTGTCCCAACCAACACTAAAAGATTTTTTAACAACAACTTTCCTTTTTTCTCTTTTCGAGGAGGTCCTTTACCTAAGGAGCTCTTCGGTAGACTTCAGTTTTTCTTCTACCTCTGTCTTATGTCTCTCAGCATCTTGAAGGTTAGCAACATTTTCCTCAGCAGATTTAAGCTTGACTTCAATGTCCTCTTTACGTTGTTCAACATCCTTTAATTTTTTCTCCAACTCCTTGGAGGCAGCTGCTGCTTAATCCCGATTTAGTTCAGTAGACTTGAATTGTTTCTCCCATGCATCTTTGTCTTCCTCGTACTTCTGACGAGATTCCTTCAAAGATTGATTTAATCCAGCAAAAGCTTCTTCTACCCCACCCGAGGAGGTGGAAGCCCTGATGGCTTCATCTTTATTCAAAATACTATTGAAACACGTCACGAGCTGAAAAAAAGAAGGAACCTTAATTAAATATATAAATATAGTACAAGAAGATAAAGGACTTAGGCTAACAATACTTACTGACGTAATGTGTTGAGCAGCCAAAGTAGTAATTCTCTCATGAGAAAATCTATCTTTGATTCCTTGGAATTCTGAGACAACCCAAGATCTGATCAAGCCCATAGCAGAGCTCGGAGGAATAAGAGCTTGAATATTACCTTCAACATTTGAAGGTTGAGAGATAGGTTCAACATGTCTCTCAGTAGGACCTCTTTTCAATCTCCTCAGAGGAGCACTTTCAATTAAAGGTGCTGTCTCTATTTGAGAAATGGCACCATTTTCACTTGAAGGTATTACCTCTTTTGGAGGTACAGGGGGATTCTTGCTAGCTTACTTTGCAGCAGTAGAGGGGGGTACATCTACATTCTTTGTTCCATCATCTGGGACATCCTGTTTGTTTTTCTTTGCCTCTTCAGTGGTAAAAGCAGACTTGTCAAAAAATACGGGAGCTTTCCTCTTCTTCATCAGATCAGTAATAGGAGTACTTAAATCAGAAGAAGAGCCTTTCACATTGGTCTCAAAAGTTGGTATACAATCAAGATCAACCACCGCAGGACGAGCAATGAAAGATGAAGTGGAGCTTCTGTATCTCAATAAATAAGATGCTGCTCTAATGTGTTCCTTAGCAGCTGATTGATGCAAGCCCCAGATAAGTTTTAAATATTTTATGTTAACGTCAGTCTCTTTTTGAGGCTTCCTTTTACTGTCAACTACAACAAACAAACTTAATGTCAGTGATGCATTTCATCGAATACAAAGAAAACAAGATTTCAAAAATAAAAACAACCTATCCCATTGCCATAAAGAGAACACCTGAGACCTTGGTAAACATCATTTCCATTTAATGGAGGGTGTTGCCGATTTTTCATCACAACCCCATGATCAAAATAGTCCCTATTGGCATCGAAAAGATTGACAACTAAAGCTCTATTCTAAAACCTAGTTTTTAAATAGAAAGTAGTGTCACTGGTAACCCATCTATATCAATACATAATTTTTGGAATTCCCAAATGAGTTCCATGAAGTTGATTCAACCTATGTACGCCATTAACTACCCTCCATGTATTTGGAGCTACTCTTGCAGGTACAATATCAAAATATTGGTAAAACTCCAAACGCAATGGATTTGGCGGGAAAGAAAAGCCACACTCAGCTACAAAAAGACTTGGGAACCAGTGTCCCTCATCCAAAGAAAATAAATCAGAAGGACAGGGAAGTTCTTCCAAAATAACCCACGAAGGGATTGAAAAATCAGACCAAAATTTATCCACCGATTCTACAAGATAAACTAAGGTGAATAAAGTAAATAAAGAAGAAGGAAGAAAATCTTAGAGAAGAAAGAGAGATCGGTTGATAATGAATGATGGAAAGAACGAAGGCACAAGATAGAGAGAAAATGAAAAGTTCAAAGATACATATTTGAAAAGTAGAAGACGATAGGATTTCTGTCGCACTTAAATACTTTACCTCGGGAGTAGAGAAAAACAATGATTACGAGGGAAGACGTTTGCGTTTCTGGTAGCTAAAAGAAGAAAAAAAGCACAAATATCGAAGTGATCGTGAAAATTCAAAATATTTATGAACCTTGATATTATACGCTCAAAAAGGAATTATATACAATGAAAATCTTCCTAAAATTCATAAAGATCAGTAATCCAAGAAATTTTCAAGAAAAATGTTCCACACTCTTCTTTAACCTCAACTGTTAAACATTGGGGACTTCTGTTGATACCAAATTTAGTCTCCTAACGTGGACCAATCACATGAAGACATGTGTTAACCCACGTGGAAAATACAAATACTCTCTATGAACATCATACTGACACCGAGCAATTCAGGCACACCGAGATACTCAGGCACTTCGAGCAACTTAAGCATACCGAGCAACTTAAGCGGTCCGAGCTACTTAGCGTGCAGAGCATTCAGATCAAGAAAACCAAAAGGCAACTACGCATTAAATGTGCATTATTATCGTACAGATGTATATGTCTACTAGATAACAACGCATTATCTTTTCATATGTACAGCCTCAAAGCTATAAATACATGGTAACCTCCTCATAAGAAGGGGACTTTGGATCTCTTGGTAAACCTATTATCGAGATTGAAGGAAAATAGTCAGCAATACAAAACAGTGGACGTAGGCCATGTTCTTAAGGCTGAACCACTTTAAAAATCCTTTATCTTATTTATCTGTGATTGAATAATTAGATATAATCTAGTTTTTTACATTAACAACTATGGTCCATCTATGCCTGGGTCTTCTCCCATTATGAGCTTGATATGGTAGAAGTGAGTGTGTGCTGACTACTTTTGGACAAGAAAGGGATCTATTTTTACCTCGAGCAGGTAACCCATAGAGGCCAAGGTTTTCACAACGTAGGATAAGATGTTTCTTGAGCGGGGAAGGTAGTGGAGGGTGATACCCTCAAATTGGGAGGAAAACACTTCAAGGTGAGCATGAAAGGGTAAGGGTTTCTCATCTTTGACATTTCACATACCAAGGACTTGCCTTATGATGAGGGATGAATATCTATAGACATCGATACATCTAATTCCTTTCTTGAGGGTAATTTTGAGACCTACAATACATACCTTATACTCCGTCGTGTTGTTGGTGCAAGGAAAATCCAACTTGATGGTGATGGGAGGGTGAGAATCGTCGGGAGAGATTAAGAGTATCCCAATACCATAACCCTTCTTGTTAGAAGCCTCGTAAAAATTTTTTACCATCTGAGCTCTTTTTGAGAAAAGTAAAGATTGTATTCATCCAGGAACTCAAAAATACACACCTCGGCTTCCCCTTGGGATTATCGATAAGGTAGTTAGAATTAGCTATTCTTTTTATGGCCCTTGAAGTAACATGCACAATGTCAAATTCAACTAGTATCATCAACCAACCAGCCATGTGACTGGACAAGGAAGGATCCTCTAATAGGTATTTAATGGGATTTATTTGGGACTCTAACTTGATAGGTAATGCAAAAATGTAATGCCAAATCTTCTGCATGACTAGACTAAAATCACACACGCTTTCTCCAATAGTGTGTAGTTCACTTCATACGCTGCTAGCTTTCGACTAGCATAGTAGTTTTCTCTTTCTTTACATGATTCTTCGATGTATTGGGCTATCATATCCCCTGTCTTGGTTTCTATGACAATGAGGTATAGAATGAGAGGAATACCTTGTTGTGGGGGCATGAGCATCGGAGGACGGATAAGGTATCATTTGATCTAGTCAAAGTTTTCTTGACATTCCTCATTAAAGACGTTAGTCAAATCCTTTCAGAGAAGTTTGAAGATAATCTCACAGATAGAGGATAGTTAGATGATGAACCGATTGATGTATCGGAGTTTGCCCATGAAATTGTGAACTTCTTTCTCCATATAAGGTGGCGGCATTTCAAAAATTGCTCTAAATTTGGCAAGGTCTGCTTCTATCCATTTCTCACTAACCATAAAGCCGAGGAGTTTTCCCTTCGTGATGCAAAAAATGCATTTTTACAGATTGAGATGCATCTGATACTGCCACAGTCACTGAAAGAATTTCCTCAAAGTGAGGATGTGACCTTCTCGAGTTTTGAACTTGATGATCATGTCGTTGACATAGATTTCAATCTCTTTATGGACAAGATCATGAAAATGGCCAAAGCTTCCCTTTGGTAGGTAGCTCCAGCATTTTTTAGACTGAAAGGCATGATGATGCAGTAAAATGTTCACCATGGGTTGATCATGGCAGTCTTCTCTTGATGGTCATAATCCATCTTGATCTAGTTGTAGCCAATATAACCGTAAGAAAATTACTTGAGGGCAAGAATGACAGTATTATCCATAATCATGTCGATGTTGGACATAGGGCAATCATCCTTTGGTGATGCTTTGTTCAGATCTTGATGGTCGACACACATGCAGACTTTTCCTCCCGATTTCAACACCAGGATGATGTTTATGAGACATATAGGATATTCGACCACACGAATGAAACCTACATTTAATTATTTGACCACTTTATCCTTGACCTTGAGAGAATATTTCGTCTGGATCTTTCTTAATTTCTTTTTCATAGGCTTTCTTTTTGGAAAGGTAAAAATTTAATACTTCACGATCTACGGGTCAATACCAAGCATGTCACTGTGAGACCATGAGAAGATGTCCACAAATTCTGTCAAAAGATCTTTGAATTTTGACCAATCATGATCATCAATGGTGAACCCTATCCTAATATCATGCAAACTTCTAGTAAAACTAAAGTTAATAATAATAGTCTCTTCATCACTACTTTGAATGCAATTACATTATTTAATTTTTTCCCTATTAATATCAATTAAGAATTTTTCATTTATAAGATCATACTCATAAATATTTTGATTAGAATCAATGCAATTAATATAAGGCACAATAAGATACTCAATATCTTCATTCATTTCATTAGACACATTTTTTAGAAATACAGCAGTGAGAACCTTGTTAAAAGAGGTCTTCTTTATAATCATATCAGTAATAGAAAGGGAGGTTATAAACTCAGGTTCATCTTGTAAGGGTGAATAACAAGGTTCAGGTTGGTCAGAGGTGGTGTGCTAGGAATATCGTGCCAGTCGAAGAGTAGCTTTTTAGCGGGGACAATCTTGGTATACGGGTCAGACAGCTCAACCTTGGTGTGGACTATGTAGAAATCCAGACCCAGTGTATGGAGGTTAAATGATTCATCATTATTAATTCCTCAAACTTTTGAGTTCTTTCCATATCTTTGATGGTTAGAGGTTTCACTTCATGCTTCTAGTCTTCAGCCCAGGTGACCTCGTATTCAAAGAGAATTTCCAATCCTGACTTCATTATCTTATCAATAGGATCATACCATGGATTAGGAAACCCACAGAAGGGGAAGTCTTCACCTTCTTTGATAAATCATCCATTAAAGATTCTCCTGAGACTGCCTTTTCTTTTTCAAGATTTTTTTTCTGATATGACTGACAGAATGCCATGAGTTCAGCCAGTGAAGGTTGGTAACCTAGACCGTAATAAAGGAAGGATTATTTTAGATCTATCGGTTCAATAATCCCATGTTGATGACGGATTAGCCTTATTTTGGGCATGCAATGCATTTTCTTAACATCTGGATTACATTGACGTTCCCATGCAGGATGTACTCTCAACATACTCTGCTTTTAAAATTAGTTTGGATGGGAGTGGATCAAACTTGAAACCCGAGAGGGACATGCCATTCATTACTCTCATGATGGAATTTTAAAACGAGGTTACTCGTGTCGATGCCATCAGAGTTTTCATTATCCCCTAGGATAGTGATTACCTAATTGTCAGCGAAGAATTTTAACTTTTGATGGAGGGAGGATGATACACCTCAGATGCGATGAAGCCAAAGATGATCAAGGAGCAAGATGAAATAGTCTAGTATATCGATGGCCTAAACCTGAGTTATGGGCATATAATACCATCCTCAAGTGTGAGTTTTATTAAACCCCTAACCTCTCGTCAGGTATTATCATTGGCGCACATGATGACATAAGTGGGGGTGAGATCACTGACTTTTATCCCCAGACATTTTAGAGTTATCAATGGAGAGACATACAGAGTAGACTCGTTATCAACAAGTTCCAATGAAACCGTCTTTCCCATGCACTACACCAAAAGAGGATTTTTGCCACCTTTCACCTGGCTAGAGTTGTCACAGTAAAGAAACTTGACAAAAAACACGGAGCTATTGTCACGGTCATTGACCATGACATGACCGTGTCAATACCTTGTCACAATTTTGTCACAATCAATGACCTTAACAACTATATTATCACGAAACTGTTAAGGTTATTGATCGTGACAATAATATGACATGACCGTGGCAACATTAAAAAGAAAATCCCTACGTCGGGTAGAGCAAGATTTTACCACAAACCAAAAAAACTTAAAACTTCTCCTCCTCAAGCAATTTCAATAGCAAAAAAAATCTCCTCCTCCTCCTCTCGCCCTTTGCTCCTCCTCCCCTCCTCAGGCGATTTTAGCAGTAAGGTTTATGGGTTTGTTGCGATTTCATCCCTAGGTGTAAGGTTGTTGTGATTTGTTGCAATTTTCCACTTTTCTTCAAATTTATAGGAATCTATCATGAAATTTAATCGTGACATGTCCGTAAAAAAATAGTTGTCACCCCCAAACATGTAACGAGTTTTGACCATGACAAGTTTGCCTTATCAAGGTTTTTGACTATGACAATTCGCCAGTTTTGGTGTAGTGATGAATTCTACTAAGATGTTAAGAGCATAGTTGTGGTTAGGACCGATCTTAAGTATTTCCTTTTCAAAAAAATAGGTGAGCCTCATCACTGTCAGAGATCCAACCATGTGGATGGCTTCTTTAGGGGTGGTAGTAGGAGGAACTGTGGGTCCTATGAGGACTTTGATTATAGCGTTTCTATGCAGTTGGGAGGACATGAAAAGCCCCCACAAAGTGATGTAAGCTTCAGTTTTCTTATGCTGTTCAAGGACTTTACTTACTCTAACCAATATTTTTGTCATTGGGATTTCTTTGGCAAATGCTTTTCCTTTATCCATACTGATACCTGGTGGGGGAAGAATCGGGTCTTTGTAGTATTATTTATACCGGTTCATGTGATTTATGAATGCAAGAAAGAATAGAAATCCTATGTCATCATCCACCTCTATCATGATGGATACCTCATTAATTCCTACTAGTAACTCTTCAAAAGAAATCATCCTATAGAAGGAGGCACCTGTGCCGACATCCATACTATTCATCTTATTATTTGAGATGTTCAAAACTTCGCCCCACAATGTGGAAAAATATTATCTTTCCATGAAAAATTAATGCACTCTACGACTTCAACTTCCTTGTCGTATAACTCATCCCATTCAATGAAAAAGTTCTAGAAAGAGGGGACCAAGTATCCTTTGATCTTTAGGATGGTGAATAACCCAAAATCTATACATACTTCTCTCTTCTTGACAAACCCATCGGACATGACTTGCACGATACTTTCCAAGATGAACTCGTTTGCTGACACAAACCAACCATCTGACTGCCGGGCCTATTCTCGAGCTTCCATGTATAGATAAACTATCTTCTTTGAGAGTCATCCCTGGTGGTAATTGTAGCCCAAAATCCCAAAGTTGATTCAAGACTGCTGGTAGCTCCATGCTCCCTATTTCTGAGTAGGTTTAGACGTAGATGTATGCCTCGATTAGGAGAGATAAGCCTTAGTTTGATGCATTTTCTGCATGTATAAGGAGAGATGGAGAAATCTAGAGGGATTTAGAGGAGGTGGTAGATGGATCTGGTGTATTGATGGGTCGAATCCTAGTGGAGGGATCAAAATCTAAATTTTCCTCTCGAAGAATGGCGTTTATCCTAATTTGATGTGCTAGAAAATGGTTTTGAGTAATATTGGGTTTCAAATTAGGTGGAGGAGAAATGACCCCTTATCAACGAGGCCTTGAATTAAATTCTTAAATTGGAAGCACTGGTCAGTGGTGTGCTTGAATATTTGGTGTCTCGTATCATAATTTTGTGTGGTAAGAATACCTAGATTTTTTAGTTTCTCCATAAAGCTGAATAATCTTAACTTTGCAAGAGTAATGGTATGATTAGGTACACCACTATATGTGTAGTATTTAAAGGGATCTCTTTATTTATAGTGAACATACATGTGGTTTATTTCTTTACTGGTGATGCAAAAAATGGACCTTTGTTATTAATGGAAGTTTGGATGATCCGAATGTGTGACCCTTATTATTACAAAAGAGCATTTGATTAGGTGAATGTTTTAATTTGATTTATTGTTTCCTTTGAGATTCTTACATTTAATTTTTGAACAAGAGTCTTTTAGTGTGTTTATCATATTTGATCTTTTATCAATTTTATATTTTCCAAAAGTAGATGAAAGGGGGTTTTACTTAAAGTTCCAAAAGAGTTTCTAAGTAAATCAACTTCTTTTTCTAATTGGTTGTTTTCACTTTGGAGGGATGGAATGTAGTTACTTTTTGCTTCCTTTACAGAGTCAAATTGTTTTTCAAATTGATCATTTTTTCATGTTAGGATGTTGTTCTCTTTCGTAGTGTTTTATAGTTTAATGTAGAGAATTTTTATTTTATTTTTTTTATAGCTATATGAGAATCAATAAGTTGTTTGTAACTTCTAACTAATGCTTCATAAAGTTGGTCTAATTGGTCATATGCATTAGTCATTTCCTCTTTTGAAAGTATTTCTGTATCACAAGTTTTTGAGTTTACCTCATCTTCGTTTTGTGTACAAGGGTGACATTCCATTTTCTCGTATGATGATGAAGTTGAGAAATGTTTTAGAATATCCTTGTCTTTTGAGATTGAGTCCGTGTAAAGAAATTCTTATTCTAAATTATTTGAACACGTATTTTGTGATGTATGAATGATTGGATCGATGGGTTTTTCTTTGACGTTCATTTCTTATACGAATTCCTTTACAAGGAAGTTCCACAAATCATTTGATTACTTGAAATAAGACACCTTGGATAAAACATCATGATCTAAAAAGAGAGTCTAATCTCTAAAGCTTCAATAATGAGTTCGCTTTTCTTTTCAATGTTTAATTGAGATAAATGGGTGAGTTTTTATCACTAACTACTTTCCACAAGTAACAATCAGCAGATTGAATAAGAAAAGATATTTTAGTTTTTCACATTTTGTAAAATCAATTTGAAAAGATGGGAAGGTCATATCTTTACAAAATCATTTATGAAATTATTGTCATTGTTTGAGATCTTTAGAATCAAAATGTACTTGTCAAAATAAGTATCTATGATCTAGGCTCTGATACTAATTGTGGGCCCGAAAATATACCCAAGGATGGGGGGGGGGATTGAGTATATGGGTTTAATGGAAAATTTTAAACTTTCTTAACTTTGTCGTAAAGATGTTGCAATATGATAAATCAATTGAAAGCGTAAAATATTAATCATCAATAAGCAGATGTAGTTATGAGAGAGATTAAAGGAATATTTCAAACTGAGGTTTTAACATGGTTTGTCCACTGCCTACGTCCACGATTGAGAGGCATTCAAGAAATTCACTATCTCCAGTTCACTTAAGGTGGAACCAAAATACTTACAAGGAAAAACACCTTGAAAACTAAAACCAACAATATGCTAAGATAGTCCTTGTCCACGAGGTAACTACGTAAGAGCACAAAGTCTTAAAACCCCCTGACTCGCCGTAATAACATAACTACCGGATGAGAAGATATATTGAAGTTTATGGTAAGTAACTATAATGAGATCCGTAACCAAAACTTAAATCAAAATAGCTTTATAAAAATAATGGTGAAATTTGTGTACTTGCTCTCTTAAGAAAAGTAAAAAAATAAGAATCACAAGTATTATGATCTAATAGGTTTTGGGTTAAAGCTTTAGCATAAGTCTGTATTGGGTTGATAACTTTGGTAAAAAGTGATTGGCGATATTGACTGAAGCTCGAATGGGTGGCTTCAATGGAGTTTGTTAGTTAAAATGGGTTTGGACTTGGTTTCTCTATCTTAGAGACTTTGGGATATTAACACAAGCTTGGATTGGAATCTTACTCAATGGGATTCTTATTTTATGTTTATGTGTTTGAAGAAAAAACCTAAGGTATCCTTTTATAGGCTTCAAATGAGAAACTACTCGTTAGAGGGTATCAAGGTAATAAGGGTTCACTTGGAATTCAAATTTGAAAACTAGCCGTTATAGTTTATTAATGATACACAATGTATCAACATGTAAACTTGTATCAACACAATGTATCAACACGTAAACGAAATCAGACTCTACAAACCTAATTAGGCAAGTAGTTAAACTTGATTTCAATCTAAATTGAGTATATCAATACATATCATTGTGGGTGTGATCATAATCCATTCTAGGGTGGGTTATCACATAAAATAGGTTTTGGGTAATTGGAATATTGTGTGTAGATTAATACTCAATTAGTTATGAAATTATATCAATATTTTGTTGGAATCACGTTGTATTTCAAATCCAGATGCTAGGTTCAAATAATTAATGATTATGAGATCAAACCTAGGTTGAGAGTTGGATGAACAGGAATAAACCCAAATCGGAAAATTTTGGGGAAAGTTAGAATTTGATAATGTTTAGAGATCATGATAACGATTAAAAGATGTTTATGGAGGACATAAATATGGGAGATTATGTAATCGAGGTCTGGATCGAAGTTGGAAAGCTTCGGGATTACAAAAAAAAAACGGTTCGATGTAGTCACGCTCCAGATTCGTGATAAAAACTAGTCACACTCCAGATCCGTGACAAAAACTAGTCACAGTCCAGATTCGTGACAAAATTAGTCATGCTTTATAAGTGTGACAAATTGCCAGAATCGGGATTTTATTTTGGCCCTATTTTTAGCCTAGAGAGTTTTACGTTTTGAGGACTCTTCTAAACGACCTCTAACCTATATATTTAATCATTGTGGGGGGTTTATTCTAAGCTTATTTATTTAGTGAAAAATGAATGTGGGACCTATATCCTAGTGATTATAGATGAATATCATTGGGACTAGGAAGTGAGTAAAAGGCGCGACACATGTTTAATGAATTGAGCGAAATAAGTTCATAAAGGTTTAATTACGAGCTGATTGGGTGAGGCCGAGTATATTAGCGAGTGAAGTTACATTGAATTATTTAATGAGTGTGAAATTAAATTAAATAAGAGCCGGATAGAGACTCGGGTATTTTGGGCTAATGTTATGGGTGTTAGGAATGGGTTAGCCGGAGTTAATTAGATTATATGTATATGGTGATGATGATAGTATAAATATTTGGGTGAGCTAGAATTATTAGTGTGAATCGTGAATTAAAATAAATAAAGTGAGATTAATTAAATTACAAGTCGGGATATAGACTTAGTATATATTTGGGCTAGTGCTAGGGTGTTAGGCACGGGTTAGCTAGACTTTATTTAATATATGTATACGGTTATGTGTGATAGTGTGTGTATATATATATTTGTGTGATCTATAGATATCAGTGTGAATGATATTTATAGTAATACATACTCCTCTAGTGCTATCATCGGAGGTTGCACGATGTGGGTGAATCCCCTGGCTTAAGGAGCAGAGAGAGTATAGTTCCCAGGTCATATCGTTCAGGATTTTTATTGTGATTTATTTTCAAAGTGAGACGTCTTGAGTATGATTCGGTCTCACTCTCGGGGAAACATGGCCACCTCCATTACGTTTGCGATATTTTTTCCCAAGTTCAGTGTGAGCTAGTCCGACTTGAGGTGGCCGGGTTAGAGTGAGTATGCCTGGGACATGATATCATTTTAGAGAAAGCATCCGGTAAGTTATTACTCGGGAATGGATGGTTATTATACGTGACATGTGTGTGAATGTTGTAGCATACTAGTACGTATATAAAATTAGTAGATAATTATATACGGGATTAATACATAAGTGTGAATGTATTTCTGATATAACTAATGGGAAGGTTATATTATTTAAAAAGTGGTTTCTTATATAACTAGATTGGAAGTTTAATGAATATAAGGGATATAACTAGTGTGAACGTTATATGATTTATTATAGTTGAACCGGTTAATAAGTTAATGGGTAGATAACTTAATAATCAAAGTAAGAATACTTGGGTTAGAGTGGTGCGGTAGGAAGAGTTGTGATACGACTAGCTAGGCGGGGTAGGTTAACTAGAAAGGTTAGTAGGCAATCATTAGGTGTGAACATTTGATGAGGGGTGACCTATGCCTCAAGAGATTGCGACACTAATTCAAATATTAAGAGTGTACTTGCATATTTAATTATTGCAAGTTAACTGCTTGCTAAATTTTTTCAGAATATTTTACTTGGGCTCTCACCCGTGTCAAAATCTTTTTCAAAACCTTTTAGGGTTCCATCCATAAGAATGTCCAGTTTGAGTATTCTATCCAAGGATATGCAGCTGCAGCTCATGTGGAAGTTGTAATATTTTGTTCATTCATTCCTTGTGTAGGAACTTTACTTAAGTACTCATTTGGGCACGTCGTTTTAGATTTTGTATTTAGTTTTGTATTTGACTTTGTGTATCCAGACTATCATTTTAGTTTATTGTTGGATTTTATTTTCGAACTGATAGTTGATTCGATCATCTTTATTTATATTATTCATCTTTCTTGGATTCAGTTGCCTGTTTGTGTGGATGACTTTATTATTATTATTTTTCTCATGTTGTTAATTAATGAAAGATAAAATTTGGCACTAGTCTATTTAAATTATTAGATGGTTAGTAACTTTAAAAAGGTTTTCGACAGTGATGCTGAGAATGATCCATATGAGACCAACATTTTATTTTGATCACGGGCTGGGCACCCGTTATTTTAGTAGGCGGTGTGTCATAGATGATATCAGAGTAACTGGTTCTAGAGTCTTTAGGATATGCGCGTCTTATTACACTTCAGCGTAACATTTTTTGATGTAGCGCCTTATTATAGGATTATTGTATTCCTTCACATATACAACTTACGTTCTCCATCTATTAAGTATAGTTAATGTGATTCATATACGAGTTCGATTGGGCTTCATACATCGAACAAATTTGGACGATCAGTGAGGTTCGTTAGAAGGACTACAGGGGGAGAGGCTCAGCAAAATCCATGGAATATTCTTGGAATGGTGATCGCGATAGAAGTCACCATGTCAATGGAAGGAGAAGACCCAAAGGCAATTGTGTAGGGTGGTGTGCTGTGGCATCCATGACTAAATTTTGGGCGAATTTTTTTGCTCAGAGGAGCGGTGTTTTAGTGATGGAAGTCAGACATCATAACTACGGAGAGATACCATGAATAACGAGGAAGTTGGGATGCGATTTGACTGCAAATACTCTCATCAACTGTTTAAATGGAAAGGCAAAGGAGATTTTAATACTTGTTTCAAAAGGGTCGTGCGGTGGTCGGTTATGAAGGAAAATTGACGTGTTTAACAAACTTTGTACACGATGAGGTGGATACGGAGAAAAAAAATTCCGTAAGTTAATAATGTACTCATGGGTAGAGTATAGAAGCATTAATGGGGAAATACAGCTAGAATAACTGGTACCATTGTCATTAATATCATGAGAAGGGAGCCAAGAGAGTTAGAGAACCTAAATGAAGGGAAAGACTGGATTTGCTAGTGAGGCACCATAGGAGGGGATACTCGGTAGAGGACCCATTTTAATGATTGAAAGCAATAGGATTTTTACCAGATGATGGTGGATTCAGTCAATGCCGTCAAGTCTAGAAACGAGTCTCATAAGGACAACGAAGCCAAATGGATGATGAGGGTAGCAATCAGGGTCAAGTATACTAGGTCTGCGAGATGGATAACCTTGACATGGACAGTGGGTCCAGAGAAAGGGGAGTGAGACATAGAGGTGTTTGATGTGTAAAGAGTAGGAACACATGTGTGGATATTGTTTGCAGTAAATTGGGGGACAGAAATAGGATGCCCAGTAGAGGTAATAGTTCTAAGAGGTTTTTGGTTTGGTTAGGATGAGGGTTTTATGTCTAGAAACCATTTGAACTGCCAGTGATATTAACAAATGAAAGTATGAGTTTTATCCCGAGGTGATTGGGATCTATTTTGTGTGATACGAGCGAGTCACAGTAGTTTGCTAGTACTAAATTCACATGTGAAATGGTTGTAGTAGAGGTATCGTTAATATCACTATAGTGTGTGTATATTTACCATTGAGTACCAGGGCTCTCTTTAGTTCCATCTTCAGGGGAGCGGGTGTGGGCACTGAGAGGATATATAGTTTATGAGGTTTGCTCGTTCTGAGAAGGGATATGTGATGTACAATTTTATACAGGGTATGGACTGTTAAGCGATGGCGATGGTGGGAAGTTATAGGAAGACTATCGTGTTCTTTGTTTTGGGACATGCTGTATCTTTTTGTGATTTCTCACTTGAAAGAGAGTTGAGCTCGCGGTAATATTTTTATGAAATAGACTTTAGAGACACGTAAGAGTTGTATAGTTACATTAGATTATGGTGAGTAGGGACTTTTACTGATATGATTCAGGGTATATCCGGTTCAACATTAAGCGGAGAATTTTTAGCTCATTATTGTTTACGTTATGAGAACTTAGTGATAGTAAGAGCATCGTAACATGTGATTCCTTGATAGACATGGGCATGAAATAATTAATTTATGTGTCGAGAGACAGAATTTATGATATCTTAATTGTGTGCTTTGGACCAACGGATTTTAATGATCGACAATGCTAGGTGATAGAGCATTGGGGAAAGTTCTTTTGAGCTTCGTTACAGGATGTTATACGCATGGACCTTAATAAATGTTGGGAGTAGTAAGACATTGTTGGATGTTTGTGCATCAATTTTAAATGTTAAATTATTAAACGTGTAGAGGAAAAAATTTAAGCTGAGTGCTATTACGTAATATGGCCAGTGGGGCCAGGAAGTGCTGTGAAGGAAGCACCGAGAAAAATTACTTACCACGAGTTAATGGATGTGGCAGTATCGAGAAAAGTTAAATTGCAAATTTTTTGGTAATCGAGAATACACGTATGATATAGCCACGCCGAGAGTGTAGACTGAGCTTGAGATAAATATGTTACATACAAGATATTAATGATAACTACGCTGGGATGTTTGGCCTATAGTATGTAGTATGGTGAAACTTTGTGTTCGCTGTTTCGATATATGATTTAATTGTGCAAGTTATCACCTGAAAGAGGGTCTAGTCTATATATACGTGTATATATATTATCGTGTGTTGTACAATAGACTTATGAGAAAGTGTTTGTATTGTTATATTTGATCCCATGGAGTAGTAACATTTACTGATGGGATTCAGGGCGGATAGGCTTTTCTATCGAGCGGGGAGATATAGCTCGTGATAGATTCATGCTAATAAACTAGTGATAGTAAGGGGTGCCGTATTGTATGATGTCTTTTGTAACATGAGAGTGGACGAGTATTCTTTTATGTCAGGAGACGGAAATTTAGGGGTACGTACTATGGACTGAGGGCCTAACAGATCTCAACAACCAACAATTTTAGGTAGTAATGTAACCAGGGGGTCCTTATTTGAATTTTGCTTTGTGAGACATCCCGCGCATGAAACTTAGCACAACGTTGGAAGTGGGGAGATGTTTGGTCATTAGGACATGGGTCTGGTACCTTGGTTATTATACATATACTACATATAAGTGGTTATAACTATGAGTTGAAAGTTATATTATGATTTAAGGCTAGTGGAGTCGGGTAACATTTGTGCTGTTAAGCATGGGTACATAGTGTATGGCGCCCTAGGTTATGAATTTAATTTTAATTTAACTCGTGATTAGAAGGGGTAGAGATATGTGTAATGATCTTAGGGGCATGTGAGTAGGTAAGTATTCAAAGTGTGGAGTATTAGACTCATATGAATTTCGAGGACGAAATTCCTTTGCAAGGGGGAAGTATGTAACACCCCTTATTTCTGAGGATATAGAATTTAATTAATTCGGTGATAAAGGATTTAATTAATATGGAGGATCTAATTATTTTGGTGGATTAATAATTAACTAATTCGGGTTATTTAAAAAAAAATTCACATGTGTCGTAATTTGAGGTCAAGATGGAGACTTTTAGTAAAGTGAATTGGATGATGATTCTGAGTTCACGGTTGTCTCCGGAGGGGTCGAAATAGTCAGAAAAGAGTATCCGGGGGTAGTAATTGAGTCTCGGGACATTTTTGGGCTTATCCCATAGGCTTAATTTCAGGATTTACAGTATTTAACCTAAGTCTAAGAGGGGAAGCAACTAATATCATTCTAAACCCTAATAAACAAAGAGGAGATAAAAGAAGATAGTGGAGAGCTTTTGGAAACCAAATTAAAGGGGATTCGGGTGTGTTCTTCATCAATTCGCCTCCTACAACGAAATCAGACTCCACAAACTTAATCAGGTAAGTAGTTAAACTTGATTTCAATCTAAATTGTAGTATATCAATACATATCATTATGGGTGTGATCATAATATGGATTTCCCCAAAAGGCATTTAATATAACAATCGGGAGAGTAATCAAAGCTTATTCGAACATTATATACAAAATATATACAAACTTCTCATTATTTTTTTTCTTTCACTTTTCACTTTTTCTTTTGTTTTCTACTTTCTCTTTTTCACTTTTTTTACTACACTTTCTTCTTCTTTTATCACCCTCTCACATGTCTAAATTGCAACACAAGACAAACATCATTCAATCCCAAGTAACATTCCAAACAAAGGGGAGGGTAATAAGTATGGTGTAAAACTCCAATTTGGGGTTGGTTATGGGATTTTGGGTAATGAAATGAAGGACTAATATTTAGGATCAAAGGGGTTGATGAGGGTAAACATATAAGGTGAGGTAAAGGTCAATATGGGTGATATAATAAAGATGTCCTATGATCATTTCATAAAGTTTATGCAATTCTCGAGTCAAAGCAATTTATGAAAATCATGCTCAAGTAACACATTTCTCAATATAAACTCAATTAATGAATGATCAATGAAAGAATAGCGAGATTACAGAAGAACATAACATTTTAAAAGAGGAAAGAATAGTGTATACACTAACAAATGACGAAAGGCCGAAAACTCACTCGCTATAAGTATATACAATTCAACAAAAGATTACGGAGTTATAAAAATCTTAAACCAAATCAATAAAGCAAGAAAAGTGCATGTGCTCATGGGATTAAAGTTTAATTCATGAAGTTATTCATAATATCAATAATTAGGACTAAAGTCTAATAAATTTTAAAATAAAAAACATGCATCATTGAGTTGTCAATTGGATCGGATAATTATTAAAATTTATCATAAAAAACAAAGGCGAAATGTCCAAAACAGGAAAAAAAAGAAAAAAAATCTTTTTGAGATTTTCCAAAATTTTCTAAGAAAGCACACGTAGTAACTAACACGTATTCAAATCAAATAAACTACCAATGAATGGATAGAATATCCCACACCCCGTAACTTAAAATCTGCTCAATGTAAATTAAAAACGAAGTTAGAAAGAGGAAAATAGCGATATTACCCATAATGGAGCGATATCCAGAAAGTACGAGTCCAAAGATTCTACAAAACATGTTAGTGCCAAGCATAGCAAAAACAAATAAGAAAATCTTAACTAACTACACTAGAATATAAGTAAAAACAAAGAAAAATTAAACTAACTATTTACAACCAACAATTTTAACTTCTAACTAACTATACACTAGAAGTTGAAATTTTTTAGGGTCCACCCAAAACACGATTTGACTTTGGAGGATAACCGGTGTACCCTCGCTTGATAGCATGCCTCCCAAAAAATAAGAATTTCATTTGTACGACGGAAGGCATGTATAAGGTGGAAAAAATGAACCATCCCCAATTAAAATTTTTTGTGGGAGGATGGGGGATTTGGATAAGACGGGTGACAAATACACAAGGGGACAAAAAAAACTAAATTTTCTCCCAAATATTTTTCAATTGGAATGGGAGGGGGAGCACCTGAAGGCGAAGATGCGATGATGGAAGGCGACTCGAGCAAGTACTCCTCATAGTTGAAAAGGTTTAACACTTTAAAGTTTAAAACCGAATCATCGGGTACTTGTGACGGTGTGATAATGGAGAATGAAAATAGGGAGGAAAGAAATTTAAACTCAAGAGATGAGTCATCATCGCTTGAAGATTGAGTTTCAAAGGAAGTAAGATCATTTTCAATTAAATGTTCTTCTTTGGGGGCCAAAGAAGAAATCATTTCATTACAAATGGATATTACGTCGATTTCATCCTCACTTTCATGCTCTATTATGCAATGCGCAAAGTCAACAATGTTTTGTTCCAAAGTAGGCACAAAAACCTAATTTAGTTCAAAACATTCTTCGACTTCAAAAGTCTCAGAAGAAAAATAATCATCGAATTCAAATAATAAATCCAACTGAAGCTCCCAACAACGATTTTCTTCCCAATAACAATTTTCAATTTTCAAGCATGCGCAAACCCTCGTCGAAAGTCATAGGCCGAGGCGCAAATTCTTGAAAATGTGAACTTTGAAAATTATTGTCGGGATTATACTCAAACTCATTATTATAAGAATTTTGAAAGCTATTATAATTTGTTTCAAAATTCCTATTATAAGGAATTAGAGGCCCAAAATCGTTGTCATCCTCCATAAAATACACGCACTCTAAAGCTTGACATTTGTAATACTCTCAAAAAGTCATTTTTGAATTTGAAATTTTTTGGGACTCTAAGTACTGACCAAACATCATAGGTGTACGGGGATTTTGAGAATTATCATAATGATTACCAAAAGGATTGGAGTAAGACATGCTTACCCCAAAGATGGCTCGAAGTGGCGAATTCCAAAAAGTGATGTGTGCGCGAAAAATTCAAGCATTTCTTTGCGCTCAAATGTAGAAGACCTACAAAAAGTTTAGTAAAACATAAAAATAGAAAAAAATACTACGAAATACTAAATCAAATAAATTCTAAATCAAGATCATCCCCGACAACGACGCCATTTTGATTGAGGGTGAAAAGTAGCGCGTGTCAAACGTCGATCTCTGTTTTTGATTAACCTACTCAGTATAAAAACCTAAACTTATGACTACACTCTAAAAGGGAGTATAGCGGCTAAGTCCGGGTATCGAAAATCCACAGAGACGAGTTGCTATAAATTAATTGATTTATTACTTCTAAAATAAAAGTGTAAAAGATAATCGCTAACAAGATAAAAGATAAATAAAGGAAAAGATTATACTAGGCGAGAGTGTATTTAAACTAAATTAATAAAGAGAATAAAAACTATAGGTTGCATCGGATATTCCCTCACCCCGAGTTAATTAGTATAAAATGGTTACATGGATTCACGAGTTATTAAGATTGAGTCTCGTTTTGACAGTTAATTAAACCCAAAGTTGTCACACCCCTAAATTCGCATAAAAGTCTAATAAGATTTTAGCGTCAACAAATATCCCAGAAATTACGCACGCAAGGTCATAAATACGGAGCCTACCTGATATACCCCGTTCAATCTCCTAGGCGTAATAACTAGGATAACCCACTCGAAATAGACCCGTAAAACTCCATCACTAAAGCAAAGCAACCTGTCAACCTATAGGTGAGTTCAATCCGACACAACCTAGACTAAATTAGCTAGAGATCATGGTAAATGACATAAAATAAATTAACTAATTTATTAAAGCACAAACAATTAATTAAAGCAATAGGAAATAAATTAACAACTAAAATTATCTAGGCATGAAATAAATAACTAAGCATGGAAATCTAAGTTACAAAGCATAAAACTAAGAGAGAAGATAATAAATAGTACCCACTTACATTAATGGGTGTCAAGCCACCAAGAAAATGGGGGAGAGGGGTGGTCTCCACATTATCTCTCAAACCCTAACCTAAGAACTAAAAAATGAATATATGCCTAAAAATAAACAAAGATGTTCTATTTATACCAAAAAGAAATAAAGAAAAAGAGAAAAGAAAAGAAAAGGGGTTTTAAGTTAAAAATAAAAGAAGAAAAAGAAAATCGAAAAAGGAAAAATAGGGCTACACAGCAATCTCGGTCAAAATAGCAGAACATCGGTCGAGCGCGAGTGGTGGATGATTGGCCGGTCCAAAGGGGTAACCACACTGATATCAACCCATGACAAAAATCCAATTCCCGATCGACCGAGAGTTGGCCGTCGGTCGACCGGTCGATGTCAAAAATGCCCACATCGTAGCACTGCAACAACATCCATTGCAAAGCCAAAAAGCCACATAAGGGTACTACCCGAGAGCTGCCATGTGACCAAAGACCCAAGCCGAGACGAACACCATCAATTGTGAGCAAACTGCTATGGATTTTCCATGCCAAAATCAAGACCATTTATAGAAACCAAAACCCACCATTTTTGGCCAAAGCTTGGAAATGGCCAAAACGGGTACTCCAAAAATCCGAGTCAATTGACCCGCAACTAGTTTCACACGCGACCTAAGCTTCAATTTCGGACAAAAGTCCTCAATTTGGGATGAAACCGAAACCCGAGCAAAAAGAAAATCGCCCATGGAAGCTCCTACAAAATGAAAGAGAAAAGGACATAGATGGAATTAAATATATTGTTAATATATTAATAAAATAATAATAAATAAAGTCTTATATTTTTTCACCGATTAAGGGTCCGTGTTTCCTTCGTTCGGACTCCGATTCGAGCACCGTTTATGACCATGTGAAGCTTGGCTCGAGGGATACAACTTTCGTGAATACTTCGGGCAAAAACCCCAAAGTGTGAAATTACAAAAATGCCCCTGAACGTGCGAGTCGCGACGGAACTTTACCGGAACGCGCCCAAACTTCACACTAAGCACTTTAATACTTATAACAACTCAATTATACCTCAAATAACATGTTCGCATATAAAACAAAGGTTGTATGATTATCAAGAATAATTATAGACATTAAAGTACGCGAGGGGGCTAAAATGCCTAAGTTCAAGGGTAATGAGTGATATGATTCGGGACGAATCACACCCCCTAATTTACACATTTCTAGTCCCTAGTAATGAAATTCAGTGCAAGAAGAACTATAAGAAAAACACAAAATAAGATATATATTTACAAAAGTGATAAAAAGGATAAGGCCACTTTCGCGGGCGAGCGATTGCATTTAGCGTATGCAATAAGTCGTTAAACCCTTAGGTTACCCTAGCGGACGAGTGTCATATCGTGATGGTTTTCAGGGATGAAACGCACAAACATCATACGGTTTCCTCAAAATATGCCCAATCACATGTGATAAACCCAACAATACGAACAAGATTTCATACACGTTACTAGAAAAGTGAATGAATTCACACAAAAGTCTGTATTATTAACATTATAGAATGAACTCCGTTAAATTGAAACCTTAAAATGTGGGAGGATAGTGAGGAGATGCCAAATACAATTTGGCAAAAACTTATATAAACCGGATAAAAATTAAAGCAAGCATATATTCAATCCTCACAGGCATTACACTCATCACATGAATTCACTCGAAATAGGGAGTTAACACACGGAACATGCGGGCATAAAGAGTAAATGCAAATGGAAACTAGGCAGCACACATGTCACAAATGAAGACCGCTATATATAAAATGAAAAATTGTAATCTCAAAGAAAGATACCACACATTGAAGGAGGCGAAATGTATTTTCACAGATTATCAAAACTATTTTGACTTCTAAATTAAATGCACCCTAAAATCACATAGGACTTTATAGGGCTATAATGTAGGCTAGGCTTGGGTACGAAATGAAGGATACGTATCTACGGATTCAAAGTGTTTGGAGATGAAAAGTTGGGATAATGGGAAAATGCGGGCAATATAAAAAATGGAAAGCAAGTTCCACAAAAGGCATTGAATATAACAATCGGGAGAGTAATCAAAGATTATTCGAACACTTTATACACAATATATACAAACTTCTCATTATTCGTTTTCTTTTCTTCTTTTTTTTTTCACTTGTTTTCTACTTTCTATTTTTCTTTCTTTTTTTACTACACTTTCTTCTTCTTTTCTCACCCTCTCACATGCCTAAACTGCAAAACAAGACAAACATCATTCAATCCCATGTAACATTCCAAACAAAGGGGAAGGTAATAAGTATGGTGTAAAACTCCAATTTGGAGTTGGTTCTGGGATTTTTGGTAATGAAATGAAAGGCTAATATTTGGGCTCAAAGGGGTTGACGAGGGTAAACATATAAGGTGAGGTCAAGGTCAATATGGGTGATATAACAAAGATGTTCTATGATCATTTCATAAAGTTTACGCAATTCTCGAGTCAAAACAATTTATGAAAATCATTCTCAAGTAACACATTTCCCAATATAAACTCAATTAATGAACGATCAATTAAAGAATAGATAGATTACCGACGAATGTAACATTTTCAAAGAGTAAAGAATAGTTTACACACTCACAAATGACGAAAGGCCAAAAACTCACTCGGTGTAAGTATATACAATGCAACAAAAGATTACCGAGTTATAAAAATCTTAAGCCAAATCAATAAAGTAAGAAAAGTGCATGTGCTCACGGGATTAAAGTTTAATTCATGAAGTTATTCATAATATCAATAATTAGGACTAAAGTCTAATAAATTTTAAAATCAAGAACATGCATCATTGAGTTGTCTATTGGATCCAGCAATTATTGAAATTTATCATCAGAAACAAAGGCAAAATTCCCAAAACAGGAGAAAAAAGAAAGAAAATCTTTTAAAATTTTTAAAACTTTTCTAAGAAAGCATACTTAGTAACTAACATGTAATCAAATAAAAAAACTACTAATTAATGGATAGAATATCCCACACCCACTAACTTAAAATCTGACATTGTCCTCAATGTAAATTAAGAACCAAGTTAAAGTGAGGAAAATAGCGATATTACCCAGAATGGAGCGATCTCCGGAAAGTACGTGTCCAAAGATTCTACAAAACATGTTAGTACCAAGCATAGCAAAAACAAATAACAAAATCTTAACTAACTACACGACACTATAAATAAAAATAAAAAAAAATTAAACTAACTATTTACATCCTACAATTTTAACTTCTAACTAACTATACACTAGAAGTTGAAATTTTTTAGGGTTCTCCCAAAACACGAGTTGACTTTGGAGGATAACCGGTGTACCCTCGCTTGAAAGCATGCCTCCCAAAAAATAAGAATTTCGTTTGAACAATGGAAGGCATGTGTAAGGCGGAAGAAATGAACCATCCCCAATTAAAATTTTTGGCGGGAGGATTGGGGATTTGGATAAGACGGGTGACAAATATACAAGGGGAAAAAACTGAATTTTCTCCCAAATAATTTTCAATTGGAATGGGAGGGGGCACACATGGAGGCAAAGATGCGATCATAGAAGGTAACTCGAGAAAGTACTCCTCATCGTTGAAAAGGTTTAACACATTAAAGTTTAAAATCGAATCATCGGGTACTTGTGACGGTGTGATAACGGAGAATGAAAATGGGGAGGAAAGAAATTCAAACTCAAGAGATGAGTCATCATCTCTTGAAGATTGAGTATCAAAGGAAATAAGATCATTTTCAATGAAATGTTATTCGTCGGGGGCCAAAGAAGAAATCATTTCATTGCCAATGGATATTACGTCGATTTCATCCTCACTTTCATGCTCTATTATGCAATGGTAAAGTCAGCAATGGTTTGTTCCAAAGTAGGCTCAAAAAACTCATTTGGTTCAAAATATTCCTCAACTTCAAAAGTCTCAGAATAAAAATCGTCGTCGGATTCAAATAATAAATTCTACTCATTCTCCCGACAACGATTTTCTTCCCGATAACAATTTTCAATTTTCTCATTTTCAAGCGTGTGCAAACCCTCGCCGAAAGTCATAGGACGAGGCATGAATTTTTGAAAATGAGAACTTTAAAAAATATTTTTGGGACTATACTCAAACTCATTATTATAAGAATTTTAAAAGATATTGCAATTTGTTTCAAAATTCCTATTATAAGGAATTAGAGGCCCAAAATTGTTATCATCCTCCTCAAAATACACGCACTCCAAAGCTTGACTTTTGTAATACTCTTCCAAAGTCATTTTTGAATTTGCAATTCTTTGGTATTCTAAGTACTGACCAAAAGCCTTAGGTGTACGGGGATTTTGAGAATTATCATAATGATTACCAAAAGGATTGGAGTAAGACATGCTTACCCCAAATATGGCTCGAAGTGGCGAATTCCACAAAGTGATGTGCCCGTGAAAAATTCAAGCGTTTCTTTGTGCTCAAATGTAGAAGACCTATAAAAAGGTTAGTAAAATATACAAATAGAAACAAAATACTACGAAATACTAAATCAAATAAATTCTAAAATAAACTCATCCCCGACAATGGCACCATTTTTATTGAGGGTTAAAAGTAGCGCGTGTCAAACATCGATCGTTGTTTTCGATTCACCTCCTCAATACAAAAATCTAAACATAAGACTACACTCAAAAAGGGAGTATAGCGGCTAAGTCCAGGTATCGAAAATCCACATAGACGAGTTTCTTGAATTTAATTGATTTATTACTTTTAAAATAAAAGTGTAAAAGATAATTGCTAACAAGATAAAAGATATATAAAGGAAAAGATTATACTAGGCGAGAGTGTACTTAAACTAAATTAAGAAAGGGAATAAAAACTATAGGTTGCATCGGATATCCCTCACCCCGAGTTAATTAGTATAAAATGGTTACATGGGCTCACGAGTTATTAAGATTGAGTCTCGTTTCGATAGTTAATTAAACTCAGAGTTGTCACACCCCTAAATTCACATAAAAGTCTAATAAGATTTTGGCATCAACAAATACCTCGGAAATTACGCACACAAGGTCGTAAATACGGAGCGTACCTAATATACCCCATTAAATCTCCTAGGCATAATAACTAGGACAACCCACTCAAAATAGACCCGTAAAACTCCATCACCAAAGCAAAGCAACCCGTCAACCCATAGGTGAGTTTAATCTGACACAACCTAGACTAAATTAGCTAGAAAGCATGGTAAATGACATAAAATAAATTAACTAATTAATTAAAGCACAACTAACTAATTAACGCAACAATAAATAAATTAACAACTAAAATTACCTAGGCATGAAAGAAATAACTAAGCATGGAAATCTAGGTTATAAAGAATAACACTAAGAGATAAGACAATAAATAGTACCCACTTACATTAATGGATGTCAAACCACCAAGAAAATGGAGGAGAGGGGTGGCCTCCATATTATCTCTCAAACCCTTACCTAAGAACTAAAAAATGAATATATGCCTAAAAATAAACAAAGATGTTCTATTTATACCAAAAAGAAATAAAGAAAAAGAAAAAGAGAAAAGAAAAGAAAAGAAAAGGGGTTTTAAGTTAAAAATAAAAGAAGAAAAAGAAAATCAAAAAAGAAAATAAAAAAAGGAAAAATAGGGCTACACATCAATCTCGGCCAAAATAGCACAACACCGGTCGAGCACGAGTGGTGGCCGGTCGATCGGACCCACGGCACAAATTCAATTCCCAGTCGACCGCGAGTTGGCCACTGGTTGATTGGTCAATTTCAAAAATGCCCACATCACAAAACTGCAACAACATCCATGGCAAAGCCAAAAACCCACATAAGGGTACTACCCGAGAACTGCCATGTGACCAAAGAGCCAAGCCAAGATGAACACAATCAATTGTGGGAAAACTGCTACGGATTTTCCATGCCAAAATCAAGACCCATTTGTTGAAACCAAAACCCATCATTGTTGGCCAAATCTTGGAAATGGCCAAAATGGGTACTCCAAAAATCCGAGCCAATTGACCCGCAACTAGTTCCACACGCGACCCAAGCTTCAATTTTGGACGAAAGTCCTCAATTTGGGACGACCCCAAAACCCAAGAAAAAAGAAAATCGCCCATGGAAGCTCCTGCAAAATGAAAGAGAAAACAACATAGATGGAATTAATTAGATTGTTAATATATTAATAAAATAATAATAAATAAAGTCTTATATTTCTTCCCCGACTAAAGATCCGTGTTTCCTTCTTTCGGACTTCGATTCGAGCACCGTTTGTGACCACGCAAAGCTTTTCACGAGGGATATAACTTTTGTGAATACTTGGGCAAAAATCCCGAAGTGTGAAATTACGAAAATGCCCCTGATGTGCGAATCGCGATGAAACTTTACTAGAACGCGCCCAAACTTCACACTAAGCACTTTAATACTTATAACAACTCAATTATACCTCAAATAATATGTTAGCATATAAAACGAAGGTTGTCTGATTATCGAGCATAATTATAGACATTAAACTACCCGATGGGGCTAAAATGCCTAAGTTCGAGGGTAATGAGTGTTATGATTCGGGATGAATCAGGGACCTATCTCCTAGTGATTATATATGAATATCATTGGGTCTAGGAAGTGAGAAAAAGGTGTAACACATGTTTAATGAATAAAGCAAAATAAGTTCATAAAGGTTTAATTACGGGTATATTAGCGAGTGAAGTTACGCTAAATTATTTAATGAGAATGAAATTAAATGAGATAAGAGCCGGATAGAGACTTAGTTATTTTGGGCTAATGCTATGGGTGTTAGGCACGGCTTAGGCGGGTTTAATTAAATTATATGTATACGGTGATGGTGATAGTATATATAGTTGGGTGAGCCAGAATTGTTAGTGTGAATCGTGAATTAAAATAACTAATGTGAGATTAATTAAATTACAAGTCGGAATATAGACTTTGGTATATATTTGGGATAGTTCTATGGGAGTTAGGCACGGGTTAGCCGGACTTTATTTAATATATGTATACGGTTATGTGTGATAGTATATATATATATATATATATATATATATATATATATATATATATATATATATATATATATATATATATATTGTGTGCTCTATAGATATCGGTGTGAATGATATTTGTAGGAATACGTACCCCTGTAGTGCTATCATCAGAGTTTGTGCGATGCGGATGAATCCCCTTACTTAAGGAGCAGGGAGAGTATAGTCCCCAGGTCATATCGTCCAGTATTTTTATTGTGTGATTTATTTTCGAGGTGAGACGTATTGAGTATTATTCGGTCTCACTCTTGGGGAAATATGACCGCCTCCACTACGTTTGCGATATTTTTGCCCAAGTTCTTTGTGAGCTAGTCCGACTTGAGGTGGCTGGATTAAAGTGAGTATGCCTGGGACCTGATAGGATTTTACAGAAAGCATCCGGTGAGTTAATACTCAGGAATGGATGGTTATTATACACGACATGTGTGTGAATGTTGTAGTATACGAATCAATATATAAAATGAGTAGATAATTATATACGGGATTAATACATAAGTGTGAATGTATTTGTTATATAACTAGTGGGAAGGTTATATGATTTAAAAAGTGGTTTATTATATAACTAGTGGGGAAGTTATATGAATAAAAGGGTTTCCTATATAACTAGTATGAACGTTATATGATTTATTATAGTTGAACCGATTAATAAGTTAATGGGTAGATAACTTAATAATCAAAGTAAGAATACTTGGGTTAGAGTAGTGTGGTAGAAAGAGGTGTGATACGGCTAGTTAGGTGGGGTATCTTAACTAGAAAGGTTAGTAGGCAAGCATTGGGTGTGCACATTAGATGAGGGGTGAGCTATGCCTCAAGAGAAAGCGACACTAACTCAAATATGAAGAGTATACTTGCATATTTAATTATTGCAATTTAACTTCTTGCTAATTATTTTCAAAATGTTTTACTCGGGTTCTAACCTGTGTCAAAATATTTTTCAAAACCTTTTAGATGTAATGCTGTAGAGGGGCACACACTTGATAGCTAAAAGGCTTGGACAAGCAGGCCCAATTGGCGAGGAGGGACTCACCACGAGCAACACCAAGAATTAAAACTTGGGAGAGGAGGGCCCTAGGAAGGGCTCCTCGCCCCAATTTTCCCTAAGTTCATACAATTAGAACTTGGGCGAGGAGGACCTCATAGAGGGCTCCTCGTCCCCAATTTTCCCAAATTTCACACAATTAGACATTGGGCGAGGAGCACCCCAGAAAGGGCTCATTGCCCCCAATTTTTCCAAAGTCCACAGAGTTAGAACTTGGACGAGGAGGACCCCAAAAAGGGCTCCTCGCCCCCCAATTTTCCCAAAGTACACAAACTAAGAACTAGAGAGAGGAGGGCCCTCGAAAGGGCTCATCGCCTCAATTTATACAAAGTTCACAGGATTAGAATTTGGGCATGGAAGCCCCCTAGAAAGGGCTCATTGATACGACACAAATATTTTATATTTTTGCACTTTATCTTTATGCATTCTAACACTTTTACGGTCCTAAATGCCTATATTTATGCTTATTAACCAAACAACCTTAGATTTGGATATATACATGCTTTGCAGGTGTTAATTGGGATTTTGCAGGTATTGGAATGCTAAAAGTGAGGATCCGTTGCATTTCGAAGAAGTTCCATTGCTGGAGGCTAATTTAAGGGCATTTTAGTCTATTCACATTTCATTTTCATCTCATGATCATTCCACAGATGCATTCATTGAGTTAGCATCGCGTGTCCGCAGACGACACGTCGTTTGGAGTCCGGATGGTGAAGTTATGGCCATTTCCGTTTGCGCTCCTTTTCCACCTCTTCATGGACCAAACAAGGTTAAGAAACAGAGTACCGGTCGATCGCGGTTTAAGTCCTGGTCGATCGCGGTTTGAGGTTTTTCCATGGAAAGGAGACAGTGGGTTTCTAATTGAAGGCGCGGTCGACCGGCCCCCTGGCCGCGGTCGATCGCGTATATCAGATATTTGTTGCCTTTCTTTTCTTTTTCCTTTATTTTCTGTTCCACTTAATATATAAACCAATTTTGGTTTCTATTTGTATATACATAGATAGAGATTAGTTGTTAGATAGTTTAGGTTAGGGTTTGGGGGGTTTGACAGCTCATTCTTCATTTCCTCTTAGTTTGACACCCATTTGGTTTTGTAAGTGGACTATTCATCTTCCCTCTCCATTAATTTAAGTTATATTTCCTTATTTTCTTGCATTGTAGTTAATTTACTTGCTTTTATAATTAGGTTTATGTGATTTATTTTCGTGCTTTCTAGTGTAGATTTATCGTGTTTATTTACCACATTTTTAATATGCTTTTTTGCTAAGTTAGCCTAGGTTGTGTCGGATTGAACTCACCCTGGGTTGACATGTTGATTTGCTTTGGTGATGAATTTTATGGGTCTATTTCGAGTTCGTTTTCATAGTTATTGCGCCTAGGAGATTTGGCGGGGCATATCATGTATGCTTCGTGATTACGACCTTGCGTGCGTAATTTTCGGGGTATTTATTCACGCCAAAATCATATTAGGCTTTTATGCGAATTTAGGGGTGTGACAACCCTTGATTCAATTAACTATCGAAACGAGACGTAGTCTTAATAACTCGTCGACCCATGTAACCATTTTATACTAATTAATTCGGGTGAGGGATTTTCGACGCAACCTATAGTTTTTATCCGCTTTATTAGTCTATATTTATTTTCCCTCGCCTAGTATAAACTTTCCCTTTCTGTATCTTTTCCTTTTTTTTTAATTATCTTTTTTACTTTTTTTAGGAATATTAAACCTTATAAATTCTAGCAACTCGTCTATGTGGATTTTCGATACCCGGACTTGGCCGCTATACTCACCCATTAAGTGTAGTCATAAGTTTAGATTTTTGTATTGAGGCCGTGAACAGAAAATAATGATTGGAGCTTGACGCGCGCCGCTTTTCACCCTTAATAAAAAATGGCGTTGTTGCTAGGGATGAGTTTTTTTTAGAATTTATTTGATTTAGTATTTCGTAGTATTTTCTTTCCATTCCTATTTTTTTGGCTAACTTTTTTGCACGACTTCTACATTTGAGCGCCAAGAAACGCTTGAATATTGCGCGCACATATCTTTGTGGATTTCGCCACTTCGATCCATTTTTGGGGTAAGCATGTCTTATTCCAATTCTTTTGGTAATCATTATGATAATTCTCAAAATCCTCGCAAACCTTTGACTTTTGGTGAATACTTAGAGTCCCCAAAAATTGCAAATTCAAAAATGACTTTGGGCGAGTATTATAAAAGTCAAGCTTTGGAGTGCGTGTATTTTGAGGAGGATGATAACGATTTTGGGACTCTAATTCCTTATAATAGGAATTTTGAAACTAAAAGCTATAGCTTTCAAAATTCTTATAATAATGAGTTTGAGTATAGTTCCGATAATAATTTTCAAACTCCTTATTTGTAAGAATCCGCACCTCGGCCTATGACTTTCGGCGAGGGTTTTTGCTCATGCTTGAAAATGAGAGGTATAAAGAACGTTATCGGGAAGAAAATCATTGTTGGGAGAAATACTTGGATTTATTATTCGAATCTGACGATGATTTTCTTCTGAGACTTTAGAAGTTGAGGAATTTTTTGAACCAAATGAGGATTTTATGCCTACTTTGGAACAAACCATTCTTCGCTTGGACATCGGATAATAGATATTGAAAGTGAGGTTGAAATGGATGTAGTATCCATTTGCAATGAAATGATTTCGTCTTTGGATCCCAAAGAAGAAAGTTTCATTGGAATTGATCCTATCTCCTTTGAAATTCCAACTCTTGGCGATGATAACTCATCTATTGAGTTTGAATTTCTTTCCTCCCCATTTTCATTCTCCGTTATCACTTCGTCACAAGTACATGATGAATAGGTTTCAAACTTTAATGTGTTAAACCTTTACGCCGACAAGAAGTACTTGCTCCAGTCGCCTTTGACGATCGCATCTTTGCCGTCATGTGCGCCCCCTCCTATTCTAATGTCAAAATATTTGGGAGGATGTTTGGATTTTCTCGGTCCCCACATGTTTTTGTCACTTGTTCTATCGAAATCTCCCATCGTCCCTCCAAAAGTTTTAATTGACGATGGTTCCTTTCTTCCGCCTTACACACGCCTTCCATTGTTCAAACGGAATTCATATTTTTTGGAAGGCATGCTTGAGAGTGAGGGTACACCGGTCACCCTCCAAAGTCAAATCGTTTTCATGGTGGACCCTCAACTATTTAGACTTCTAGTGTACAGTTAGTGTGAAGCCTAAATAGTAGGTTGTATATAGTTAGCTTTTTATTCTTTCTTTCTTTTTATCTTTTCTTTCCTTGTTAATTTAGTCTAGTGTAATTAGTTAACTTTTTGTTATTTGTTTTTGCTATGCTCAGTACTAACTTGTTTTGTAGATTCTTTGGACTTGTTCTTATGGGGATCGCTCCAATTTTGGGTAATATGGATCATTTCCTCTCTATAACTTGGTTCTTGATTCACATTAAGGACAGTGTCAGGTTTTAAGTTAGGGGGTGTGGGATATTCTATCCATTTCTTTATTTAGTCCATGTTTTTGCTCACATTTTAGTTACTTAGTATGCTTTTCTTAGAAAAATTCAAAAATTTCAAAAAGATTTTCTTTCTTTTTTCTCCTTTATTGGGCATTTTTCCTTTATTTCCGATGATAAATTTCAATAATTGCCTGATCCAATTGACAACTCAACGATGCATGTTCTCCATTTTTGAAGTTATTAGACTTTAGTCCTTAATTATTGATATTATGAATAACTTCATGAATTAAACTTTAATCCCATGAGCACATGCACTTTTCTTGCTTTATTGATTTGGTTTAAGATTTTTATAACTCGACAATCTTTTGTTGCATTGTATATACTTACACCGAGTAAGCTTTGTACCTTTCGTCGTTTGTGAGTGTATGCACTACTCTTTCCTCTTTGAAAATGTTACAGTCATTGGTAATCTATCTATTCTTTCATTGATTGTTCATTAATTGAGTTCATATATGAAATGTATTACTTGATCATGATTTTCATATGTTATTTTGACTCAAGAATTGCATAAACTTTTGGAAATGATCATAGGCCATCCTTGTTATATCACCCATATTAGCCTTGACCTCACCTTATATGTTTACCCTCGTCTACCCATTTGAGACTAAATATTAGCCTTTTGTTTCATAACCCCAATCCCATAACCAACTATAAATTGGAGTTTTAGCCCATACATATACCTTTCATACCTTTGTTTGGAATGCTACTTGGGATTTAATGATGTTGTTGTGTTATGGTAGCAATTTAGGCATGCGAGAGTGGATTAAGTAAAGAAAAGAGATGAAAAAGAGAAGTGAAAAGAAAAAGAAAACCAAAGAAAACATGAGAAAAAGAAAAAATGAAAAGAAAGAGAAAGTTGTATACTTTGTATATAGTTCAATAAGCTTTGATTACTCTCCAATTGTTATATCTAATGCTCATTTGGAACTTGTTTTCCAATTTTGATTTTGCCCACATTTTCCCATTATCACGAGTTTTCATTTCCAAACACTCTGAACCTGTATATACATATCCTTAATTTCGTACCCTATCCTAGCCTACATTAAAACCCTATTCAAGTCCTATGTGATCTTACGGTGTTTTAATTCAAAATTCATAATAGTTTTGATAATCTATGAAAATGCATTTCGCTTCTTTTTAATGAGCGGTATCTTTCATTGAGATTACAATTTTTCATTTCCTATATAGCGTTCTTCATTTGTGACATGTGTGCGGCCTGGTTTCCATTTACAATTACTCTTTATGCCCGCATGTTCCGTGTGTTAACTCCCTATTTTGAGTGAATTCACTTGATGAGTTTAATGCCCATGAGGATTGAATATATGCTTGCTTTATTTAGTATCGAATTTATTTAAGTTTTTGCCAAATCACACTTTGCATGTTCTCGCTCCCCTCCCACATTTTAAGGTTTCAATTCAATGAAGTTCATTTTATAATGTTAATGATTTTGGACTTTCGTTTGAATTCGTTCATTGTGCTAATAATGCATATGAAATCCTTTACATATTGTTGGGCTTAACGTATGTTGGTTTGGGCATATTTTGAGGAAACCGTATGATGTTTGTGGGTTTCATACCTGAAAACCCTCACGATACGACAATCGTCCACTAGGGTAACCTAGGGATTTAACGGATTATTGTATATGCTAAGTGCATTCGTGTTCCCTACAAAAGTGGCATTTATATTTCGATGCATATATACGTCTTGTACTACCCTCTGTGGACTAGTTTTGTTTGTTTCATTACTAGGGACTAGTAATGTCTAAGTTAGAGGATGTGATTCGTATCGAATATTGCATATTTTCACCCTTTATCTCTATGCATTCTAGAACTTTTATGGTCCTATATGCCTATATTTATGCTCAATAACTAGACAACCTTGGATTTGTATATATACATGCTTTGAAGGGGTTAATTGTGCATTTGTAGGTATTGGAATGCTAAAAGTGAGGATCCGTTGCATTTCGGAGAAGTTCCATCATTGGACTCTATTTCAAGGGCATTTTAGTCTATTCACATTTCATCTTCGGCTCATGGAAATTCCAAGGATGCGCAGTTCATTGAGTTAGCATCGCATGGCCGCAGACGACACGTCGTTTGGAGTCCGGATGGTGAAGTTATGGTCGTTTTCGTTTGCGCTCCTTTTCCCCCTCTTCATGGACCAAACAAGGCTGAGAAATAGAGTACCAGTAGACCACGGTTTAAGGCCCGGTCGACTGCTGTTTGAGGTTTTACCATGGAAAGGAGACAGTGGGTTTTTAATTGAAGGTGTGGTCGACCGCGTATACCAGATATTTTTTGCCTTTCTCTTTTTCTTTTCTTTTTCCTTTATTTTCTTTTCCACTTACTATATAAACAATTTTTGGTTTCTATTTTGATATACATAGATAGAGATTAGTTTTTAGATAGTTTAGGTTAGGGTTTGGGGTTTTGAGAGCTCATTTTTCATTTCCTTTTGGTTTGACACCCATTTGGGTTTGTAAGTGGACTATTCATCTTCCCTTTCCATTAATTTAAGTTGTATTTCCTTATTTTCTTGCTTTGTAGTTAATTTACATGCTTTCATAATTAGGTTTACGTGCTTTATTTCCGTGCTTTCTAGTGCATATTTATCGCGTTTATTTATCGCATTTTCAATATGCTTTCTAGCTAAGTTAGCCTAGGTTGTGTCGGATTGAACTCACCCCGGGTTGACATATTGCTTTGCTTTGGTGATGGATTTTACGGGTCTATTTCGAGTGCGTTGTCCTAGTTATTGCGCCTAGGATATTTGACGGGGCATATCATGTATGCTCCGTGCTTACGACCTTGAGTGCGTAATTTCCGGGGTATTTGTTGACGCCAAAATCTTATTAGGATTTTATGCGAATTTAGGGGTGTGACAACCCTTTATTTAATTAACTGTCGAAATGAGACGCAGTCTTAATAACTCGTCGACCAATGTAACCATTTTATACTAATTAACCCAGGTGAGGGATTTTCGACGCAACCTATAGTTTTTATCTGCTTTATTAGTCTATCTTTATTTTCCCTCACCTAGTATAAACTTTCCTTTTTTGCATCTTTTCCTTTTTTTTGTAATTACCTTTTTCGCTTTTATTTTAGGAAAATTAAACCTTATAAATTCTAGCAACTCGTCTATGTGGATTTTCGATACCCGGACTTGGCCGCTATACTCACCCGTTGATTGTAGTCATAAGTTTCAATTTTTGTATTGAGGCGGTGAACATAAAACAATGATCAATGCTTGACGCGCTTCGATTTTTACCCTTGATCACTCATCGCCCCAATGAACACCAAGTTCGCAAATACTGAACTTGGGCGAGGAGGCCCATCAAGAAGGGCTCCTCGCCCTAAAATGACCAGATGTCACAAACTTGGAATTTAGGCAAGGAGGGTCATCAAAAAGAGCTCCTCGTCCCAAGTAACTCAGAAAACACAAAAATGAAGTTTGGACAAGGAGGCCCATCATAAGTGGCTATTCGTCCCTAAATGTTCAAAAGTCACAGGAATCTAGTATGAATGAGGAATCCCACCACGAGGAGCTTCTCGTCCCCAGAATTCTAAATTCCCTACAGAATAGAACCAGTGAGCAAAGGGGTCCACCTAGAGTGTCCTCCTCCCCAAGATTTGTTACTCACAGGTATGTTAAAGCTTAAACATGTCACTTTCTTGTATAGGTAGCCTGGTTGAGCAAGCAAGGCTCAAAAAGGCAAGTTAGGATCTCTTGGAAATTTTGGCTTGGTGGATGAATAATAAGGTTTGTTGAGCAATATCAACCACCTATCACTTTAAGATTGAGAAGACACTAGTAGATAGACCCTAGGTGTCACCCAGTCCTTACCCACTTCACATCTAGTCATAATTCAAGTGAGTAACCAAGGGGTTTCTCATAAGAAATGAACAATTTATAAATTGATTTTAGAGGAGGTGGTCCTTGAGACCTCTCCTCAAGTTTATAAATGATCTTAGAGTAGGTGGTTCTTGAGAATCCTCCTCAACTTTACAAAATATTTTAGAAGAGGTGGTCCTTGAGCCCCTCCTCATGTTTACAAAGTTTATACAACAAGTTACCATTTTAAAAGATATTTACCAAATAAGATATTTTGTCTTCAATCATAGACATATTTGCTTTTTGACTTTGATATACACCAGGTGGCACCTATCAGAGGGGACAAGCGGATGCACACAGATAAGGACAAAAGGTACATTGCAGACCTTATCCCTCACCAACCCCCTCAGTTTTGGTGCCCAAAAGTGCTAACTGATCCTTAGTGCCCAATTATAAATAAGACCCTTAGCCAAGGTCAAGTAAGATTCACAGCTCAAGCCATATCGCTACTCTATCAAAATCACCCCAGGTACACTGTGTTCTCTCCCTGCTCTCTTTGTAAGTGCTAAGTGCCTTGTTCATTCACTCCATACTGACAGCCATCATTCTCAGGAGTTCCTCTTGAGAAAAGTTACTGTTATTGTTATGAAGTTCATTTTGTTGCAGGGAGTAGTTTTCACCTTGGTTCCATTTTTACCAAAAGGAGAAGGTTTTACCAGGTACTGCTCTAGAAGTTCTTAAAAGACCTTGAGGGCAGAGCCCATTTAAGTGGGTCACGCCTCACCCTTTTCAGTAATTCATAGACCCCAGTACAACTACGCTCCTACATTTAGTGACTCTGCTGGGGAGGTATCCTCACTTCCATGGACAAAGAAGGTTTCAACATTTCTAAGCAACTAGTGATTGAAGAATTCCATCTGGGAATGGAAGACAAAGTGACCAGACCACCTAGAAGGATGTGGTGGTGATCGGAGCAAAGACACCTTCTCCTCAAGGAGGCCAGACCAGCTCACTGGCAGCAACTTCGATGATAGGTATGAGTCTTATGAGCATTTTTTTTACTATTGAAGAAAAATAATGTAGACCTATCAAGTTTGGGTCAAGGTTATGTGACACCAGTAGCTTCCCCCTCTGGAGGGGCAGCAATTTCGATAGAGATGATTCCATCGTGAAAGGTAGTTCAAGATTAGGTTATGGTACCATCAATCTCACCTGAAGCAAAGGCCACAAATTTGTAAGAATCCCCTTACAAAGCAGTTACTATGGAGGAGGTGAGAAAGTTACTCTCCTCCACTCAAAGAGAAACACATCATCTGTATAATGAGTTGTAAGATCCTTATCCTCAGGATGTGAATGAGAAACCATACCCAGAGGGGTATATTCCACCAAAATTCATTAAGTTTAATGGCAAAGGAGAAAACCCAAGAGAGTATGTGAAAAGGTTCATTGAGTACCTAAGGGTGTATGGAAATGACAAGAACTCGAGGTTGAGGGATTTCACCAAAACCCTCACAGGAAAAACCTACATGTGTATTCCCACCTGGCGCCCAACAGCATTCCCTCATGGGAAGAGATGCACATATAAATCCTCTAAAATTTCTTCACGACATAAGATGATTTCACATCGATACACCTAGCACAAGAGGTGCAAAATCCTGTGGAGGAGTTAATACAATACATCAAGTGTTTTTATGAAAGAGCACTTGATGTACATGAGGAGGTAGCCGAGGCAAGGCTGCTTCAAATCTATGTTAATGGGTTCTTATAGGAATACAAGCTCCATTTGATCAATGAAACTAGAGATGGAACCTTTGGAGAGTTCACTAAGGCTTCCAACAATATAGCCATGATAATCAGGCCGAGGTCCTCGAGTTGGAGGACATAGGTTCCATTGACTTCTGGAAGGTTTCAAGTCTCGAGGAAATATGCAGTCAACTATATGGATGGGATCCCCAAAGGTAAGTAAGAAGAGAGGGTCTGGATCCAAGAACAATAGCCCAGGTAACAAGAGAAAGTTTAGAGAAGATGATCCACCATCTCTACCTTGCAGCGTAGCAGAAGCTATGGATTATTATTGTACATTGGTACGAGAGGGGGTTGCAGACCCCCCTCACCTAAATGGAAAAACTCCAACAACAGTTAACAAAGCCAACCCTATGTATTGCGAGTTACACTAGCGGATGTAACACTCTACCAATGACTGCTACTACTTGAGGAGGATAATTGGCGAGCAGGTGGCCAATAGCACTTTGTAGATACCTCATGTGGATGTGAATGAGAACCCACTTCCATCTCATCATTATACCACTGCCAATATGGTAGTAGCGTATCATGAAGAAGCATCCCAAGACCTGATGAAGTGGGAAAGTGATGAGAGAATATGTGAGGAGTTGGTAAGGTTATCGCTGAGGAGCAAGCATAGAACTGAGATGGAAAGAAAGTGCTAGGAGTGGTTTTTCATTCCAGACAAGAAGAGGAGGGAGATGAAGAACTCGAGTAGGTCAACTACCTAGAGCGTCAGGTGGATGCCATCCTTGCCCTAGATGAGAGGGGGAAATCTAAAGAAGAATACATCTGCAATGCCTAGACATATGAAGTGGATCTTGATTCTGAATGGGAAGCCATAGTGAGGAGCCCCAACTTCAAGTGGTTCTTAGACCAAATAGGAGTAAAATATGGCACTAGTGTAGTCATAACAAGAAAAGTCTTGGATGTGGTATACTAGAGAGGATACCCCTCATTGAATTGACAGGGGTTAATTGACAGGCTGATCAATAAGTATACTTCTGAGGTGGTATTTTCTGAGGCAGATAGGCAAGTGCCTTACTTCCATAACCGCCCACTATATGTCACAGCTATGATCAATGGAGTCTCATTTCCCAGAGAATTAATGAATGGAGGATCATCCATTAACATTATGCCAATCGACACATTATACGAGATGAGGATTGATCAAGGGAAGATAGTGCTTATACCGCTAGTGATATCGGGATTCAATAGTGCTGGAATATAATCCATCGGATATGTGAACGTAGGAATTAAGTTGGAGAATTTTACTTCCCATATCAAATTCCATGTCATCAATGCCAATACCAACTACCAACTGCTCATTGGGAAGGCATGGATTCATACCCATGTCATAGTGCCCTCTACCAACCATTAGTCTGCAAATGTCAACATCATAGGAACAAAGATCATAATTAAAGCCGCATAAAAGACTTTTTTCATTGAGGAGGACCATCTGGTAGACGCAACGTTTTATACAAAACTGAATGAGGAAATAAAGAATTCTGCGAGAAAGCTAGAAGAAAAGCAAGTGGTTGGAGGAATTGCCCAGCCAAGGAAATCTGTACATGATCATTTGGGGGGGGGGGGAGTGATCCCCCCATAGCAAAAGGCAAGAGAAAGGTGGAAGCGGTAGTTAAACCTCCTCGAACCTACAAAAAAATTGTCCCTACTTGATGGAAAAGTTATCTACCGTTTATAATGGTCTGCGAGGGTGGTGTTCTGGATGGGAGAACTGACACGGCGCCAGAATGTTTTGTTGTGGAAAAATTGCATGTTATCGACCATATTGAGGAACCAAAAGAACCTCCATAATGCATGCGGGATGGACCTAGGGAGAAACTACAAGAAAGAGGAGATCAACCTGGGTGTGGAAGGGGGTAAAAGTAGAATCATTTTAATCTCTAAGAGTTTGAGCCCAAAACAGAAGGAAGAACTAGTGGGCTCGCTCAAAGATTTTAATGGTGTATTTGTCTGGAAATACACAAAAATGTCAGGGATAGACCGAGAGGTGAGCTTTCACATATTGAATGTTCTTACCAACTCTCTCCTAGTCTGGCAAGGAACACGCACGTACAAAGCTGACCTCGATTTGAAGATAAAAGTAGAGGTAGAGAAGCTATTTCAAGGAGGGTTCATCAATCCTATTCAACATCATGTGTGTCTCTCTAGCATAGTTCTGGTGGTAAAGAAGGACAAGAGACAAATTCAAATTTGTGTGGATTTTCACGACTTGAGTCGGGCATGTCCCAAGAATGAGTTTCCTCTGCCAAACATAGATAGCTTAGTTGACACTACTGCATTCCATGAGATGTATAGATTCATGGATGGGTACATTGGATAAAATCAGACTAAGATGAACTTGGCGGACGAGGAGAAGACTGCCTTCCACACGCCCCTGAGAAATTTCCACTACAGAGTCATGCCGTTCGGATTGAAGAATGACGGGGCCACGTACCGAAGGACCAAAGTGGAAATTTTTCTTGATTTATTTCATGACATACTAAACTTTTATGTGGGAGACCTTGTGGTGAAATCCAATAAAGAAGGGAAGAACATAGAGGACCTCCAGAGAGTGTTCGAGTGGTGTCGCTGGTACAATATGCAGATGAACCCCTCGAAGTGTGCCTTTACGGCCACCGTAGAATTTTTTTAGGGTTTTTTGTGAATAGGTAGTGGGTGCAAGTAGATGTAGAGAAAAAGAAAGCCATCATGATGATGCCTCCTCCAAAGAGTCAAAGGTATATTAAGAGCTTCTTAGGGAAGGTTTCCTACCTAAGAAGGTTCATAGGAGCGCTAGCAGATGTGACCCACCCATTTACACCCCTTCTAAAAGATAAAGCCAAGTGGATTTGGGGAGATGAGCAGAAGAAGGCCTTTGAAAAGATCAAAGAAATTTTATAGTCCCCATCCACAACGATTACACCAGAAGTTGGGGCGCCACTACTGCTCTACTTTACTTCAACAAAAAGATCCATAAGAGAACTGTTGGCCCAAGAAAAAGGAAGTATTAGAGAAACCAGTGTACTACTTGTCAAGAGGGATCTCAGGTACAAAATCTAGATACACTAGCATAGAGAGGTACTTTCTTGCCCTGGTCTTTATTGCTCAGAAGTTGAGACATTATTTACTAGCTTTCACAATTCACATAGTCACTAAGTGTGTCCCCATCAAGTACCTAATCGCACGAACGATGATTGTAAGGTGGTTTTTGATTCTGTCAGAATATGATTTAAAATGTCAAGTGCCCAAAGCCATTAAAAGTCAAGCGGGCGGATTTGCTTGCCCAATTTCCAAGTGGGAATTTTGAGCCCCCCCCCCCTAGTGAGGAACTACCTGAGGAGAACTTTCAAGCATGCATGGTGGAAGAAATGGAAAAGTGGGAAATGGGCTTCTATGGCTCCAATGCCCAAGGAACAGGAGATTCCGGTATTATATTGTCAAACGGTAAGGAAAATATTACACTTTCCTTCAAGCTAGATTTTAAATGCTCAAACAATGAATATGAATATGAGGCCCTCATTTTGGGGATGTTGGAGGCTCTCAGAAGAGGGGTCAGAGTTTTGTGCATATGGGGGGCACTCCAACCTGGTAGTAAAATAGGTTAATGGGGAGTTCGTCGTCAAGCATGCGAACCTGGCACCTACAGATACATCATTCAGAGATTGTTGTGGAAGTTCTTGGAAGTAACTATGGAGAGAAATGCAAGAAAAATGAATAGGCACCCAGACGCACTGACCATGATAATGCATAAGATGGACTTGGATGAGCCAGAAGCAACAATCATAGTATGGCGAAGAACAGTGCTTACTACAATAAGATCTTTCTTCCTAAGCAACGAGCTAGAAGATTGAATGTAAATAGTTATGAAGAAGCTAGAGACCAGAGAGGGGGCAATGAATATGTTGGAACTAGCTAACTACCACCTATTGTAGGGAACACGTTATTTCAAGAGACCTGGAGGGTTCCTAAAAACATATGTGGGAGAACAATAATCCAAAGAAAGGTTGGCAGAGATGTATAAAAAGCATTGTGGGGACACTGATATTCCTCTTTATCGTCGGTTGCATAGCGGGGGGGGGGGGGGGGGGGGGAACTATTAGCCCACCATGAGTGCAGAGGCTGCTCATCTGCATCAAGGTTGTTTAAAATTCCATGACCATTTTTACCAACCAATGGAAGCTAACTTTATGGAAGCCTTCAAAGATTGGAGGTAGCGATACATAACATATGTGAAATATGGTGAGCTACCCACAGAAAGAGTGGATGGAATTTATCTGCGAAAAATGATAACTCATTTTTATTTGGTGGAAGGAGAGCTTTATAAGAAGGGGTGAAATGAGAAGGCACTGAGGTGCATAGCTAAGGAAGACACAGGGAGAGTTCTTAAAGAAGCCCATGAGCCCTCCTATATGGGGGTGCCAAATTGTATGATCAGCTGATGACGTTGGGGTACTACTGGCCAACCATGGAGGATGACTCCATTGGTTATATGAAAAAGTGCAAATCTTGTCAAGTGCATGGCAATATGATACATGATCCTCCAGTCATCTTACAAAGCCTAGCAGTTCCCTATCCCTTCCACACATAGGCAATTGACCTAGATGGAAAAATTAGCCCAGCTTCTCATGGCAAATCTTTCATCATTGTGGTTTAGAATTATAAACCAAATGGGTAGAAGCCATCCCTCTAAGGAGGGTGACTCTCCAAGTGGTATCCCCATTTATCAAAGAGTATATCATATGCAGGTTTGGTATACTCAAAGTAATTTTGACATATAATGGGAAGCAGTTCGTATGCAAGGAGATGGCTATCCTCACAGACAAGTACAAAACCATGCACAATAGCTAAACCATCTCCTACCCTAAGGGTAACGGTCAAGAAGAAGACACCAATAAGACCTTGATGAATATCTTGAAGAAGATGTTGGAGGATGTGCCAGGGGCATGGGATGACAAACTGCCCATGGTGCTATGGGCTTATCATACCTCAAACAGAAAACCAACTGGGTTCACCCCATTCCCATTTGTATATGGGACTGAAGCTGTATTACCAGTGGAGTTGGTGGTACCCTAAAAAAGAGTTGACCTAAGCAACAGACTCATCCCTAGCCCACGACATGTACAGCTAGAGGCGATGGACAAGTATAGAGACAAGGTGAAAGAAAACTTTAAAGTCAACAACCAGCAGTTGTCTAGAGCCTGGTCAAGCCCAGGGAGTTCCAGGTGGGAGACTTAGTCCTGTGAGCATCCACTCACCATCTTCGCAGTATGTTGGCGTGAAAAATTAAACCCAATTGGGAAGGCCCCTTTGTTGTAAGAGGGGTAGGCAAGTTGGGTTATCGCTAGATTTCAGATTTAGAGAGTGATTTCCTCCAGTTCATCAAATGAAAGTGGATGAAAAGGTATTATGCTTAACATTGTTAAAAAAAATTCATTTATATTGGAGCGGCTTGCTCTAGAACTAGAACAGTTCTTTTTTTGTAAAAATGATAGAGCTGTACAATTTTGAAAATGATACAAAAAAATGAAAATAAATGAATAGTAACTCCTTTTTGAGCATTGCATGATGATTCTTATTGTCCTTGTTTACCTATAGCATAAGGTAGATCCATCAGAATTGATAATGCTAATTATAGCCCCTGCCGCGTTAGTGCTCTTCATAAGCCACGCATACAGGCCGCGGAAGTTACCACAGTCAGGGCGCGGCCAGATCTCTCGTAGGGCGCGGCCAGATCTCTCGTAGGGCGCGGCCAGATCTCTCGTAGGGTGCGCCCCCTCCATCAGAGGCCGCGGCGCCCCACCTTAGGGCACGCGGTACTGCTACTCAGCGTTGCTTACTCTACGGGCTGCGCACCCTTATCCACAATGACTGCAGACTGGGTACATGTCACGTGCTGTGGGCACGTGAGTCAACTCACTTCCTAATAAATAGAGGACCATACCTGGGAAAGAGGGGGGGATTCTACAGACGCCCAAGGCAGGCCCTACAATACAGATTCTCACTACACAACCTCAACACACAACTTGGAGGCCACACATCTACATCGCAGCCATCTATCCGGCACTCCGGAATCCTCAGTACTGCCATGTACTCTCCTTTATTATCATATTTGTATGCCACTTTAGGCACGATTGTACTGTACAATGCAACGCATATAATGAGAACGGAGCAACACAGTGGATGTAGGCCTATTTTAAAGGCTGAACCACTCTATATCTTGTCTTCTTTCTATTCATTTACTTTACTTGTTCATCACCCACTCTATTCTTGACTTGCTGGTATGAGAACGCCTTGTGGACGATTTCTCGTATCATCAAGAATATTTTTTTATATACCCTCTACTAGATTAGAAGAGGGTCCAAGATAAAGATAACTTTGCTCATTACACTTGGTGGTACATCCATCCCGTTAGAAACGTATATTGAGCAAAGTCTCTCCAGGCATGTTAGATAAGTGATTTTGATATTGTCACTAGACCAATAGGAGGACATCCTCCAAGTCATAATAAAAAATATATACCAAATATTTTTTTATTAATTTCATAGAAAACAAGTTTTAGCTTATGTTCTCAAAGAAAATGCCTTACTTGACCAAGTCTATAGAAAATATAGAGAAACGGGGACTTACACTCCCCTGCTCTAATTTCTTAAAAAAAGTTTGAGGTAAGGAGAAGAGCTAACCCTTTATCTCCCAGCTATTCCCGAAGAAATGATAACCATGATAAAATATCCCACAGTTAGAGGGGACAATTCTAATTTTGTGGACTTTCTCAGTTAATATGCAAGTACCCCATAGTTATAGGGGACAGTTCTAAAAAATGTTACCTGCTCAGATAAAATGCATGTACCCCACAGTTAGAGGGGACAGTTCGAAAAATATTAATTGCTCAAATAATATGCAAATACCCCACAATTAGAAGGGACAATTCTAATAAGCAAGTATCCCACAGTTAAAAGGGACAATTCAAACAGATAAAGTGGCCACAGAAAATTAGAGCAGGCCATAGTAAGCAAATATCAAAGTCCATATGAGTAAGATGATAGAAACCAACAAAATACTCTTTCATTAATAAAGACAAAGTTCTTTACATATGAAAAGTATACAAAAGAAAGTCTACACAACATGGCTACCTACCCACTAGACAACATGAAAAATAAATCTTGGCGGGAGCGCTGGTCTGTGTAAGAAGGACCAACCTCCTCAATGAACTTCTCCTCTAATCTAGCCATCCGAGCCTTATCCTCCGCAACACCAACCTCTAGTTTGGCCATCTTGGCCTAGAGGGACTGAATCCAAGTCTGAATCAGCGAAGACTGGCGCCACTGCTCCCTAGTCTGCCTAGAAGTATGGAGTTTCATCATCTTTCTAAAGATGGTACCGAGAAAATGATTAACTAAAGCTTAGAGCCAATACAATTGAAAATGATAGATGCATTGAAGATCATGAAGAGCCTGGAGAAATAGTGCAGCCCTTTGAGTAGTCATTTTAGCAGGAGGGATAGATAAGAAGTCATGCAGATGGCTAGTTAGGGAGTTCAAGTTGAATACCGTAAGTCTATCAATATTAAGGACACTTTGGGAAGTAAAAGTCTCCGAATGGTGCTTTAGAAGCATCTTCAACACCTCACGCTCGTGTCCACGGAATTGAGAAGGAAACTTTGAACGCCACAGTGCCCTCATAAAAGACATTGGAGTTTCTACCTCTATATCACCATTGCCTATGTTATGAGACTCAAGCTTTGTAAGAGGGATGGAAGAATCCTCTCCAGAACTAGTATCACTTGTGGCCTTAGAACTCTGGTCTACCTCGCCAGCAGCCTCAGCGGGCTCTGGAATCGAATCCTGTGATGTGAAAAGCAAAGGGAGATAAGTTGCAAAGAAGAGAAGTAGAAGGAGGTGGGTTACCCATACTAAAATTGAAAAAAAGATCGTGGAAAGCTTACCCCAAAGTGCATGGGATTAAATATGCTATCACCTAAGCGAGGGGGCACCACATGACCTTGAGCACCAGCCTAATAGAAATAAATAAGAGTTAGTGTTTTTCTTTTGGCTAATGAAAAAGAGAAATATACTAGATTTAACAGACAACAATAACCCAGGTTTGACAGTTTAATACTGGGGGAGTTCACAATATAGCACTCACAGTAGGTTCTACAGAACTAGGGATGGACGCATCACTAACCTGAAAATAAGGAAACATGAATGTACGGGTGAGCCAACTTTCACAGTAAAAGCAAGAAGAAAAATGGAAACAAAGAAAATATTAAGGTATAAAAATATAATACCTCACTCCCAGTATTTCCCCCTGGTTGTTCCACAGTCAAAGGAACAATCACTGCGATTACTTGAAAATAGGGAAACATGTAAATTCTAACAAGTATTTACCCAGGCATATTAAGTATTTACATGAGAGCTCCCCACAGTGATACCTGCCCGAGACTCCTCAGCAGACGGAGCAAGAGTGGTACTAATTGGAGGGGTGACCAAAGTGTCCTCAAGCACATAATCTGGGGTACTACTCACCTGAGGGTCCAAATATAACTCCCACAAGTAATGGGACCACATCCATAGATATATTAAAAAAAAATAGAATACACAAATGTATAACTAAGCTAGCAAATTAAGGTTACAAAAATCAAACTTACCACTGAAGCTGGTCCAGCAGAGCTTGGAATAAGCCCCTCAGACAAGGGGACTTTGACCAAGGTGGCTAGAGTAGCTTCCCCTACAAACGATAAGGGGACACTTATAGGTGCTATCTCAGGGGTTGTCTTTGAGACCTTCCCCACAAGCACTGTAGGTCACGAGGTCTCCCTAGCACTACCCTGTAAGAGAAGAAATATAAGAAAATTTATAAGGCTTTCGTAGTAATGAAAAATGAGGCATAAAATATGAGTAAAGACAAGTCGGAATAGTTAACGGGAGAGGGGCTATAATTATGCCTCCCACAGATACGATGGATGGAGGAGTTTACCCAGAGGTGGCAGGGACTAATGAATGGGGAATTGAAGATAAATGGAGAAGCGGTAGTGCTAAGAAACTGGCATAAAGACAAGCAGAAACTGGAGTATGAAAATGGAATCCCAATGCACATGAAAATGAATCATAAAGACAAAAGATTCAATGCGGGCATATCTGAAGCCCCTTCAAAGGAGAAAGAGGTAAGATGCCCGGTGGGATAGTAGCAACGGATACAATGGCCTAGTTATAGCAAAATGATCAGAAAACCCAAACATAAACAAAGAAAAAGATGAAGCCTAATAAGAATAATCAATACCTGAGAGGTGGGGCTAACCTGTGTAATAGGCTTACTAGATGCTATAGTGAAAACTAGCTTGGAGGATAAAGGCTGAATGTGAGGCCTATTATCCATGGGCACAAAGACCAGGGAGATGGGAATCCTCCCTGAAGGTGATAAACCTGAGGCAGTGCCTCCCGTAAGTGGGGCTATTCCCCCAACAGATGAAAAGCCACTGGAAGAATGTCTACCTCAAACAGTCCTATAGAAGAACCCCTCATCACCAAGGAGGGGTGAGGTGAAGAAAGGCGACCAAGAGAAACGGACACATATGTGTGTAACAATGGGAGACTTCAAAATATATGCCTCAAAATGTAGTAAAAAAAAGTAAAATTAAGATACTCAGGAGAACTAATGTTTACCTTGACTAAAGAGGAGGACCCAAAAGAATTCCTCGTTGTTGTCGGGAATACAATAGATAACTGCAAAAAAGAGACAAGGACATGAGAAGTATTAGTAAAATAGAAAAGAAAAAAATAACCGAGCAGAGGGAAATGAAAAACCTCCCTAAATAGGCCCAAAGATAAGACTAACATAGAACTTCGGGCCCTAGGAAAAGGCCCCCGGGCAGGATGCAGAGGCGATAGATCACTCGTCGTGAAGGAAACACCTTGCAAATGCCACAAAGATAGAAACAGTTAAAAAATGAACTATGTATATGAAAATAGATAGTAAAACAGTGATATAGAAGTTAAGAGAAAAGACTTGCACTGGTAGAGCAGGTGGTTTGCCCATACGGTAGATATCCAGTAGTGGGGCTACTGGAAGATAAAGAACCTATAAGAACATCTTCGCTAGAAGACTCCCTAAAAACTGGTAACAAAGAAGAAGTATCAGGATGTTAATCACCAAAAGTATCAAAAACATTCATCTCATTTAAAGAAGAACCTTCATTATCATAGGAGGGAGTGCTTCTATAATCGACTAGTTCCTCTTCAAATGATAGAGAAGGGGAACCATCAAGTGAAACCCTGAGAAATTCAATTTTACTAAGTAAAAGAGAATGAGGTGTAGTACCTTCACCTATGGGAATAGAAATAGCAGCGGGCTCTTCAGCAGATAATCCGAGGGCATCATAACCATGCTCGTGCATAGTCCTATATGTCTCCTCTACCCTAAGATCGTCTGTATCAGACCCTTGATCTAGTGCAGAAGATAGAGAAGAGCTCTTAGTGTCAGTCTTCTTCTTTTTCATCCTACCCGCCCTAGTTCTTACTAATGAAGGGAGGGAAGTAGGGGCAACAGTGGAAATAGTGGAAGTAGTAGAGAAAAAGGGGAAATGGTAGCTAGTATAAAGCTGGAAATATCCACATCGGTATGCTTACTCTATGAAGCAGTAGGAGCTCTTGACTGGCCTCTCGACTTGGGCCTAGTAGGTTGAGGCTCAGGTTGCTTGGAATAGATAGAATCATTGAGCAGAGGCCTCACCACTACTGTAATTAGTTGCTCAAGAGGATCCTTAGGGATGGTACTCCGATGCCACACCGAAATTTAGGTCCTTTTACCCAAGTACCTTTTGTTGTTAAGTATCTTAGTGTAAATAGTTTCTTGGGGAACATCCTTTATGAAATTCTGAATCAAGAGGACCCACTTCTGCAAAAGGTTACACCAGGAACACAAAAAAGAGGGTAGGTAATCGCGAGAAGGCATAAACAAGTTGCCCAAATAACCTACTCTTCTAACCACCCCCTCAAAGGTAAAGTTGGTAAAAGCCTCAAGATATAGCTCAGGAGGGGAGGTACTTGAATGATAAGTGGGAGTATGAACCCTGGTCATAACCAAATTGCCTCCTCACTCTCTTAGTGTGGTAGAACTGGACACCATGACCCAAGCCCGTCAGTGAGGGAAACGTGCAAGGAAGAAGCACAACAACCATAAAAATATGGGGTTGGTAGGAACAAACTCCACATCAGCAAAGCAGTAGAAAGTGCCCCCAGTAGCAGAGAAAGAATGCCATGAAAAAATACCTCCCACAATCTTTCAGTAGGGCCTGAAGGAAAAATCATTGACATTGCCTATCAAAGATCCTAGGGGAGTTTTTTGTGCCATCTTGCAGAATGAGTAGCTCCGCTGTAGTAAGACCTAGACTCTGGGGCAAAGTTGAAAAGTATATCAAATAAGAATGAAATGATGATAAAAGTATTGTAAAGATTGATATCATCATAACGACCACAAGAGCGCTCAATGTCCACATGAGCACTATCTAACTAAGTGTATAAAGACCCCAAATTCAAAGATGCGAGGGGGACTTCTCTCCCTTGAGCAAGCCTCATAGAAAGCTTGATCAAAATCTCATGAGGAGAGTCATATGACCACCCATAAAGAAGAAATCTACTCAGAAAAGTGATAAAAATGCAGCCAAGTGTGAGGGGGAGTTAATTTTTGGGCCTTCCTGACTCCTCAAGTCCCTGGCCGAGCTCTATCCCTTAGGTACCTGCTCAAAATCCTTAAACTAGTATCTCTTCCATTTGGTGAAAGTGTGTTTGGTGGTCCCAATCAAATTGATAGCTACGTATTTCGAGCACTCACCCAAAGCAGAGTGGAGCTCCCCCACTATTTTCTCCTCGATCTCATCCTCAAAACCATCAGTAAGAATATGGTTCCCCAAGTAAGGCAGAGCAAACAACTCATAGATGTCCTCCAAAGTAATAGTAAACTCCCCCAAGCCAATAATAAAAGTATGTGAATCCCTACTCTAGCGAGAAGTCCGCAAATTAAAAGCACATTCCTACTTAGATATAGAGCAAGCCTTGAGACAGATAATAGTGGTTAGAAGACCTAGTCCCTCAATAACAGCTCTGTGTGAGGGGGTGGACAAGACATGATCCACCTAGAGACCCCATTCCTTTTGGCACCCCCACATGCCTTGACTTAAAAATTGGAATGGGGAAATTCACCCCTCTCTACTCGTACCCTAAGTACTGAATCAGGTAAAATAATGGGAAAGTCAGAAAACTCACCTAGACTCACTTGGGGTCGCTCATTGATCTTGGCAATAAACATCTGCTTGAAATTTGCCAGTGTAGTCTTGAAAGTATCCTCCTTGCCAAAGTAGGGTTCTAGACGATAAAGGCCATAATCCCTCTTTCGGCGAGAATCTAAGTATTCCCTTTAAGATTTTGAATAAACCGCAGGCGAGGAGAACCTTGGGGTAAGCACCCCGGTAGACGAGGAGGGCCCTGTAGTGAGGGATCCTTTAAAAAAGGAGGATCCTTTGGTAAATATGGATGTAGATGAGGATCCCCCCTCAAAGACTTCCTAGTAGACGAGGGAGACCCCCTCATGGGAATCCCAATAGTTGATCCTTCCAAACCCTCAAAAATTCCCTCCAAAATCACGGGCGTGATGGTGTTGGTTCCGGTGGCCAAGATGGTTGACACAGTGATAGAAATCGACACTACACCCACTAGCACCTCGCTAATGGCAGTGGTAATGGATGAAGAAGGGTTTTGGGAGGTTGAGGATTCCATTCATGGTGAAGAAGAGAAGAAATATAGGATGGTGGCTATGGAAGCTTTGGGTTGCTGTTCTCTCTCTCATTATCTAGAAATTTCATAGTCTGAACTAGAAAAGGCCAAGTAAAAAGAAAAAGAAAGTTAAAAGGAATTTTTATGCCCTATTAAGATACACGCAAACTTCCAATAAAAACATGACTAAATATTTTCCAATGCTGAAATGTATGTTCCCCATTTGACAGTGCCACCTCGAGACCATAAAAGTGGGTTGAAGTGACAGGACTAATTAATGCAACAACATTATTATGAGACTGAGTTCGATGGTTAATATTCCAAGACATAATGAATCATTGCGTATAAAAACCTTTGGTATGCCCAACACATAGATTTTTTTACAAAGGGACTAATGTAGGGGGTAAAACACTTGATAGCTCAAAGTCTTGGGCGAGCAAGCCTAATTGGCGAGGAGGGACTCACCACGAGCACCACCAAGATTCATAACTTGGACAAGGAGGTCCCCGATAAGCGATCCTTGCCCCCAAATTTTCCAAAGTACGCAGAGTTAGAACTTTGGCTAGGAGGACCCCAGAAAGGGATCCTCACCCCCAATTTTCCCAAAGAACACAGACTAAGAAGTAGACTGATAAGTTCCCTAGAAAAGGATCCTCGTCTCAATTTATAAAAAGTTCAATGGATTAGAATTTCGGTGAGGAGGTGTGACACCCCGCCTAATTAATCCCGGGTGATCAGTCCTAAATCAAGTTAGAACAGGATTCTCATTTGGTTCATTCTTAGCATCACCGTCGTCATATTAAATTACTAACCACCTAAGTGAGAAAAATAGACTGGTGCCATTTTTATCTTTCATTATTTAAACAAAACCCATGCAGACAATAAAAACTATAAACAATCACAGATAGCTGAATATCATCCACACGTAAGAATATAATTGACCGAGTAAACCAACGGTCCAAATAATAAATCCCATAAAGACAAGAATAAAATCCCAACAAGTCTAAAGACATTTAAATGGAAAGTGAGAGACATGCTCGAATACTAATCACGAACTTCTACATTAAGAATGAAGAATGAGACGTCTATCAAAACCCCGCAACATCCACATATGCTGCAGCATCGGATTCCTGGAGTATAGTCAAGGCTGGCGTCCCTGTGGCTGGACACCTAAAAGGTTTTTAAAAAGTTTTTATAGCAAGGGTTAGTACCCAAAACATTTGAAAACATTTAACAAATGATTAACTTGCAGTGATAAAATAAATATGCATGCTCTTCATATTTTTAGTAAATGTCGCACTCTCTTGAGGACTTCCTTACCCCTTCCTCTAATATACGTTATTAACGCTTTAATTAAATTTCCTAGTTATTCATCTCATGACTAGATATTTAACAAAGTGCCTTCATACCCACCCTACTGTAACTGAGTGTGTAGTGATTATGGTGCATAAGTTATTAGTAACATCAACTTAACTATATCATTTCCCCTTTTATATTTATATAACTTCCACACTTGTTATACGTGTAAAAATAAAAAATCCCTTTTTATTAATAACCCGTATATAATTAATTATTTCATTATATACTTATAATCATATTTCAGCATTCACATTCATACTGTAATGTATAACAATTTGCAACCTCCCGAGCAAAATACTCCCGGAATATAAATTCTATAAAGTACTAACCCACTAGGTAAACATCACGTATCCTAGTTATCCCAAGTCAGAATTCTCACACCAACTTGATAAAAATAATATACTGGAGGCGGTCATATTCCTTCCCTGAAAGTGAGTTGTCCCTCACCCATATAACGGACGCTATGACCTTGGGAATATACTCACCCTACTCCTCAAGCTAGGGGATTCATCCACTACGCGCAACCTCCCCCTATAGCACTATAGTACAAAATATCTAATCACCGATATTAATAGTACACATCACATATATACAATCGCCTCCGTATATATATACGTATAAAAGTCCCGGATATATCCTTTACTAAATCCGTAATATGATCCTATAAAATTATTAAGAGTTTATGGTCCAACTCTAAATATTAATTAAATTTCACTTTAATTAATTCAGTTATTTTGGTGTCGCCCCCACCATAAATTTGGACTTTACACTCGTAACCCAAAATTTACCCGAGTCAAAATTTCCGACTCTAATTTATTTGCCTCAAACCCTAATTAATTCATCTATAATTAATTAGATTCAACTTATGTATTTAATTTCTCCATAATTAATTACATAGGGGTTTTTATATAAATTTTTCCTCTTATATAACAAACTGGCGAAACTGCCAGATTCTGGCGATCGTCGATCGATCAACCCCAGACCGTCGATCGATCGATCGTACAGGTCTGCGTCTTCCTCGCCCAGGCAGGGCAGCCATGGACGGAGTTCCTCAAACCCTAACTTCTTCTAACATGAGTTTTAAACCTTCTTATCACCAGAGTATACTAAAAACTTTATTAGGATTACACAGGAAGCCTACAGCAATCATTAATTTGTCCATAAACAACTGATTCATAGATTTGGGGAAAGATCCATTTCTTTTCTTAAACACATTACTCCGAATTTCTTCATCTAATTCGTTCTGGTTTAATTAATATTATCCTAACAAGTATACATCAGTAATCCAATATCAGACATTTCATAACTCCTCATAAATTTCGGCCAAAACAGATTCATGTTTTCTTTTGAATTATCAAAACCCCATGTTTATACCATGAACCCCAAAACGGATTTTTAATTCATAACAGCACTCAAATATGAATTTGAAAAACAGATTTAATGCTAATTGCAAGTTATTCACTTGCCTTAGGTTTCGTAGTGTCTGAATTTGTGATGGATTCCAAGGTTGAAGATGACCTTGTTGGTATTTTGAGATCCCCAAAATGGCTTGGCTGCTGCTAGGGTTTCCTAACCCTTTAGTTCCTCTTTCTAATTAAGCTCAGCCATCCTAAATTTTCTTTTTATTAAGTTAATTAATCCATTCCCGTTTTTTGATTAATGGGCCAAGCCCAAGTGACCAAAATGTTCCCGAGTGGGCCCGACTATGTCTCAAAACGTCCCGTGACCCGTTTACTACCCCCGGGTACACTTTTCCGACTATCTCGGCCCATCCGGACTCAACTGTACACTCAGAATTTGCATCTGAATTAATTTATAAAAATACTTATCCCCCACCCAATATAGTCTATACCGACTTCCGGATGTGATAAGTACGTACCTCGTCATTAATACTCGAGACGACGTAATTACATTATTACTATTCACTTAGTAAATAATTTTCCCTAAATATTAACCATTTAATCCCAGATTAATATTTATATATTATTCTATCATAATTAATTCACTAAATTACAACACACTAGTAATTTAGAATTTCCGAATTAATTAAATTTTAAATGTACCAAAAATACGGGGTGTTACATACTCCCCCCCTTATGGAATTTTGTCCCCGAAATTAGATTGTACCTGCGTTGAAAAGCTCTGGATATTGTTCCCGCATATCCTCCTCTCGCTCCCAGGTAGACTCGTCAACATTGTGATGACCCCACTGTACTCTAACCAATGGAACAACCTTGGATCGTAATTTCCGCTCACTATGATCCAAAATAGCTACCGGCCTTTCCTCATACGAGATGTCTGGATGTAAGTCGATCTCCTCGAGTGGAATGTGCCAAAAGGCTCTCTCGCTCCTTCAATATTTCTTCAGCGATGCCACATGGAATACATCGTGTATCCGCTGAAGATGTTCTGGTAACCCAAGCTTATACGCCACCGGTCCCACCCTCTCAATAATAGGGAAAGGTCCTACGTATCGCGGTGCTAACTTACCCTTCTTGCCGAACCTCATCACCCCCTTCATTGGGGATACCCGGACTAAAACCTGGTCCCCAACTTCTAACTCCACATGTCGTCGAGAAGCGTCAGCATAACTCTTTTGCCTGTCCTGAGCTATCCGAATTCTTCCTCGAATCAGCTCTATCTTGGAAGATGTCTCTTGAACAATATCCGGCCCCAAGAGTTTGTTGTCCCCCACCTCTAACCAACAAACAGGTGAACGACAAGGTCTCCTGTACAGTGCCTCAAACGGTGCCATGCCAATCGTGAATTGGTAAGAGTTGTTATACGCAAACTCTACCAAAGGAAGATATTTCTCCCATCCTCCCCCGAAGTCCAAAATGCACATTTTGAGCATGTCTTCCAGCATCTGATTAACTCTCTCAGTCTGTCCGTCCATCTGTGGGTGATACGCTGTACTCAAGCGCAACTCCGTGCACATTGCCTCCTGAAAGCTCTGCCAAAAGTGGGCGACAAAGATTTTGTCTCGGTCGGACACAATATTTATAGGCACTCCATGCAGCTTAACAATCTCTGCTATGAATAGTTGTGCATAACGTATTGTCTCGAAGTCTGTGCGTACCGATAAAAAGTGGGCCACCTTAGTCAACCGATCCACAATAACCCATATGGAGTCGTGACCCCTCTGCGATACAGGTAACCCTGTGATGAAGTCCATGGAGATGCTCTCCCACTTCCACACGAGAATTTCTAACGGCTGTAGCATCCCTGATGGTCTCTGATGGTCAACTTTCATAAGCTGACACGTGGCACATTTCGAAACAAACTCCGCTATGTCCCGTTTCATTCCTGCCCACCAATACTGCCTCCTCATATCTTGGTACATTTTATCCCCACCGGGATGTACCGCAAATTTCGAACCATGGGATTCTGTCATAAAGCGTGCTTCAAATCCTCATCCTCTGGCACCATTAACCTCCCATTAAAGCGTAGGCCTCCTTCTGAGCTAATTGAGTAACCCTTTGCTCCCTCAGCTAACAACTGGCCCACCCTATCCCGGCAAACCTGATCCTCAGCCTAAGCCTTCACAACTCGCATAATGATCTCGGGTGTGATGGATAAAGCTGACATGCAAGCCCTGGCTACGTCATCCTCATATCGAAGCTCTCTCCACTTCGCTTTCCATACCTCTGCTATCTCCCCAGTCGGCCTTCGGCTCAATGCGTCTGCTACTACATTGGCCTTACCAGGATGATACTGAATATCAAATTGGTAGTCCTTCACGAATTCTAGCCACCGCCTCTGCCTCATATTCAGATCCTTCTGTGTGAAGAGATACTGAAGAGACTTGTGATCCGTGAATAAAGTAAACTTCTCTCCTAGAAGATAATGCCTCCATATCCTCAAAGAAAAAACGACCGCTGCTAACTCTAGGTCGTGAGTGGGGTAATTCCTCTCGTGAGGCTTCAGCTTCCTGGAAGCATAAGCTATAGCCCTTTCCTCCTGCTGGAGCACACCCCCAAGACCTCGTAAGGATGCGTCTGTGTAAACCCGATACTCTAGCCCTCCTTTTGGCAATGCCAGCACGGGTGCAGATGTCAGCTTGTCCTTTAGCTCGTCGAACGCTAATTGACAACTATCATCCCACTTGAAAGGTACCCCTTTCCAAGTCAGATTTGTCAGAGGTCCTGCAATTTTGGAGAATCCCTGAATGAATCGCCTGTAGTAACCGGCCAAACCCAGAAAACTGTGCACCTCGGTCGGTGTCGTGGGCTGTCCCCACTCCCTCACCGCCGACACCTTATTCGGATCCACTGCAATACCCTGATCTGACACGATGTGACCAAGGAACTGTACCTCCCGAAGCCAGAATCCACACTTCCCTAATTTGGCATAGAGCTGATGATCCCTCAGTGTCTGCAAAACCATGCGCAAATGCTCTGCGTGCTCCTCCTCGGTGCGCGAGTAGATTAGGATGTTATCAATGAACACGATGACAAACTGATCTAAGTACTCCCTGAAAACCCTGTTCATGAGGTCCATGAACACTGTCGGTGCATTGGTGAGCCCGAAGGGCATCACCCTGAACTCATACGATCCATACCGTGACAAGAAAGCGGTCTTAGGAACATCCTCCTCTCGGATACGCAGTTGATGATACCCTGACCTCAAGTCGACTTTGGAGAAGTAAGACGCCCCTCTCAATTGGTCAAATAAATCATCAATCCGAGGCAACGGATATTTATTCCGTATCGTCACCTTGTTCAGCTCCCTATAATCCACGCACAAGCGGAGTGAACCATCTCGCTTCTTCACAAACAACACCGGCGCACCCCAGGGCAATGTACTCCGCCGAATAAAGCCCTGACCCAGTAGTTGCTGAATCTGTTCCCTCAATTCCCGCATCTCTGAAGGGGCCATTCGGTAAGGTGCCTGAGCAATCGGTCTCGTCCCCGGAGCCAAATCGATAACAAATTCGATTTCTCTGCTGGGTGGTAATCCTGGTATTTCCTGGAATACATCCTCAAAGTCCCTCACTACCGGAATAGAGTCTAAAGGAACTACCACTTCCTGTGAGGTTTCCTCCTCAATGTAATATAGATGAGTGGTCAAGCCTCCCTCTGGGCGAGGCATCGCCACAACAAACATCTCTTGCCCCGGAATGGCAAAAATAATGCTCCCACCGAAGCAATCAATCATGGCTCTATAGTCAGCGAGCCAATCCATACCGATGATCACATCATGAACATGCATATCTAATACCAACATGTCCGCAGGTAATACTAAACCGCTAATCTCTACTCCTACTCCCCGACATATAAAGAATATAAGAGACCCACTCCCCAAAGGTGAGTCGACACACATAACAGTGCTCTCTGCGGTGGCTAATAACCCTAAAGCCTTCGCGAAATGCGTAGCTATAAAACAATGAGTAGCCCCCGTATCAAACAATACCCAACCCATAGTGCCATGGATGGAGAACGTACCCTCAATCGCGGGCGGCGCATGCTGTGCTGGAGGATTGGGAACGTCCCGAACGTTATACACACGTCCGTAGTGCATTTGCCCTTGCTGCTGTGGGGCGGGTAGGGCTGGTGCTGCTGGCGGCATCTGACCCTGTTGCCCCTGCTGAGAACCCTGCTACTGGCCTCTGCCCCTCTGCGGGCACTCCCTCTTGAAGTGTCCTAGTTGACCACAGGAGAAACAGCATTTCTGATCATCACCCTGCCGTTGGCCCTGCTGGCCCTGACGTTGCTGGCCCGGTTGGCCTCCCCCGTTGTTCCCTTGGCCCTGACGGCCCAGAGGAACCTGCTGTTGCTGATTAGGGCCTGGTTGCCCCTGCCTGAACCCCTGTCCTCCCGGTCGGAACCCACCAGGCTTAAACTTCTTAGCCTGATTCCCTTGCTGAATGATAACCTGCTGTTGTGTGCCACTTGCCTCATTACTAGTAACCGCCTTGCCCTGCTGGCTCGGCTCACCTTCCTTCTTGTTCCCCTTAGCATGGAAACGATGATCCTGGCAATGTACAAGTGCGGCATTAACGACATCTGTATAAGTCACTAACGCTGGATTCCCAATTAAGTGTTGCCTGATTCTCCAGGCTAGGCCATCCATGAACGTTGACTTCTTCCACTCCTCATCGCTCACCTCATTTGGCACAAAGTTTGCCAAACGGGTGAACTCCTCCTCATATTCTGCTACTGACCTGTCACCCTGTACCAACTCGCTGAATTTCTTTCTCATCTCAGACTCTACTGCTGGAGGGAAGTACTTGCGATCAAACCGCACCCAGAATTCAAAAATCGGCATCAAATCCCGCTCCTCAGCGGTGGTTACGGACTCCCACCACTGTAAGGCTGCCCCCGACAGACGAAAGGTAGCCAGCATCTGTTTCTGCACCTCTGTACCCTCTAACATGCGCAGATGGCGCTGAATGTTCTTCTTCCAGTCACAAGCCTCTACCACATTGGTGCTACCTCGAAACTTAGGTGGGTGACCCTTCTGAAAGGTCTCTCTCACTCGCTGCCAAGATGGTGGCCCTACTGGAGCCTGAACTGCTGGAGCCAATGGATGCGGTGCCTGAGGCTGTGGAAAATGAGCTGCCATAGCTCGCATCGCTGTCTCGACCGCTTGGGCCACTATCACTGCCACCTGAGTGGTAGAAATTAACTCGGGTGGGGGTGGTGGTGGCGGTACCTGTGGCTCCTGGCGAGCCTCCCTCACCTCATCTCTAGCCTCAGCCCTTTCCGCTCTCTGTCTCTTTGGCGGCATCTGAAATAGATTGAATTGTATAAGTACACAATTTATACAAAAACTAATAGCAGGAATACGATATCTCACAAGCGGAAAATATAATCAACAGTCCTAATAATAGGGCTCTATAACAACCGAACGCTACGCTGAAACGTAGAAAGCCGCACAGACCCTAAGGACTCTAGAACCTGATGCTCTGATACCATCTGTGACGCCCCGCCTAATTAATCCCGGGTGATCAGTCCTAAATCAAGTTAGAACATGATTCTCATTCGGTTCATTCTTAGTATCACTGTCGTCATATTAAATTACTAACCACCTATGTGAGAAAAATAGACTGGTGCCATTTTTATCTTTCATTATTTAAACAAAACCCATGCAGACAATAAAAACTATAAACAATCACAGATAGCTGAATATCATCCACAAGTAAGAATATAATTGACCGAGTAAACCAACGGTCCAAATAATAAATCCCATAAAGACAAGAATAAAATTCCAACAAGTCTAAAGACATTTAAATGGAAAGTGAGCGACATGCTCGAATACTAATCACGAACTTCTACATTAAGAATGAAGAATGAGGCGTCTATCAAAACCCCGCAACATCCACATATGCTGCAGCATCGGATTCCTGGAGTATAGTCAAGGCTGGCGTCCCTGTGGCTGGACACCTAAAACGTTTTTAAAAAGTTTTTATAGCAAGGGTTAGTACCCAAAACATTTGAAAACATTTAACAAATGATTAACTTGCAGTGATAAAATAAATATGCATGCTCTTCATATTTTCAGTAAATGTCGCACTCTCTTGAGGACTTCCTTACCCCTTCCTCTAATATACGTTATTAACGCTTTAATTAAATTTCCTAGTTATTCATCTCATGACTAGATATTTAACAAAGTGCCTTCATACCCACCCTACTCTAACTGAGTGTGTAGTGATTATGGTGCATAAGTTATTAGTAACATCAACTTAACTATATCATTTCCCCTTTTATATTTATATAACTTCCACACTTGTTATACGTGTAAAAATAAAAACTCCCTTTTTATTAATAACCCGTATATAATTAATTATTTCATTATATACTTATAATCATATTTCAGCATTCACATTCATACTGTAATGTATAACAATTTGCAACCTCCCGAGCAAAATACTCCCGGAATATAAATTCTATAAAGTACTAACCCACTAGGTAAACATCACGTAGCCTAGTTATCCCAAGTCTGAATTCTCACACCAACTTGATAAAAATAATATACTGGAGGCGGTCATATTCCTTCCCTGAAAGTGAGTTGTCCCTCACCCGTATAACGGACGCTATGACCTTAGGAATATACTCACCCTACTCCTCAAGCTAGGGGATTCATCCACTACGCGCAACCTCCCCCTATAGCACTATAGTACAAAATATCTAATCACCGATATTAATAGTACACATCACATATATACAATCGCCTCCGTATATATATACGTATAAAAGTCCCGGATATATCCTTTACTAAATCCGTAATATGAGCCTATAAAATTATTAAGAGTTTATGGTCCAACTCTAAATATTAATTAAATTTCACTTTAATTAATTCAGTTATTTTGGTGTCGCCCCCACCATAAATTTGGACTTTACACTCGTAACCCAAAATTTACCCGAGTCAAAATTTCCGACTCTAATTTATTTGCCTCAAACCCTAATTAATTCATCTATAATTAATTAGATTCAACTTATGTATTTAATTTCTCCATAATTAATTACATAGGGGTTTTTATATAAATTTTTCCTCTTATATAACAAACTGGCGAAACTGCCAGATTCTGGCGATCGTCGATCGATCGACCCCAAACCGTCGATCGATCGATCGTACAGGTCTGCGTCTTCCTCGCCCAGGCAGGGCAGCCATGGATGGAGTTCCTCAAACCCTAACTTCTTCTAACATGAGTTTTAAACCTTCTTATCACCAGAGTATACTAAAAACTTTATTAGGATTACACAGGAAGCCTACATCAATCATTAATTTGTCCATAAACAACTGATTCATAGATTTGGGGAAAGATCCATTTCTTTTCTTAAACACATATTACTCCGAATTTCTTCATCTAATTCGTTCTGGTTTAATTAATATTATCCTAACAAGTATACATCAGTAATCCAATATCAGACATTTCATAACTCCTCATAAATTTCGGCCAAAACAGATTCATGTTTTCTTTTGAATTATCAAAACCCCATGTTTATACCATGAACCCCAAAACGGATTTTTAATTCATAACAACACTCAAATATGAATTTGAAAAACAAATTTAGTGCTAATTGCAAGTTATTCACTTGCCTTAGGTTTCGTAGTGTCTGAATTTGTGATGGATTCTAAGGTTGAAGATGACCTTGTTGGTATTTTGAGATCCCCAAAATGGCTTGGCTGCTGCTAGGGTTTCCTAACCCTTTAGTTCCTCTTTCTAATTAAGCTCAGCCATCCTAAATTTTCTTTTTATTAAGTTAATTAATCTATTCCCGTTTTTTGATTAATGGGCCAAGCCCAAGTGACCAAAATGTTCCCGAGTGGGCCCGACTATGTCTCAAAACGTCCCGTGACCCGTTTACTACCCCCGGGTACACTTTTCCGACTATCTCGGCCCATCCGGACTCAACTGTACACTCAGAATTTGCATCCGAATTAATTTATAAAAATACTTATCCCCCACCCAATATAGTCTATACCGACTTCCGGATGTGATAAGTACGTACCTCGTCATTAATACTCGAGACGACATAATTACATTATTACTATTCACTTAGTAAATAATTTTCCCTAAATATTAACCATTTAATCCCAGATTAATATTTATATATTATTCTATCATAATTAATTCACTAAATTACAACACACTAGTAATTTAGAATTTCCGAATTAATTAAATTTTAAATGTACCAAAAATACGGGGTGTTACAAGAGGCCCCCCCAAAAGGTCTCCTCATCCCAATGAACACCAAGTTCGTAGATATTGAACTTGGGTGGGGAGGACCATCAAGAAGGGCTCTTCACCCCTAAATGACCAGATGTCACAAACTTGGAATTTGGACGAGGAGGCTCATCAGAAAGAGCTCCTCATCCGAAGTAACTCAAAAAACACAGAAATGAAGTTTGGATGAGGAGGTCCATTACAAGTGTCTATTTGTACCCACATGTTCAAAAGCACAGGAATAAAGTATGAATAAGGAATCCCACCACGAGGAGCTCCTCGTCCCCAGAAATCCAAATTCCTTACAGAATAAAACCAGTGGGCGAGGAGGTCCATCTAGAGTGTCCTCCTCCCAAAGATTTGTTACTCACATGCATGTTAAGGCAATAACATGTCACTTTATTGTATTGGTAGCCTGGTTGAGCAAGCAGGGCTCAAAAAGGAAAGTTGGGTTCTCATGGGAGTTTTGGCTTGGTGGCTGAAGAATAAGGTTTTTTTAGCAAGCTCAACCACTTAACACTTTAAGATTGAGAGAACACTAGTAGATAGACCCTAGGGGTCACCCAGTCCTTACACAGTTCACATCCAGTCATAATTAAAGCGAGCAACCAAGGGGTTGATCATAAGAAATGAACAATTTATAAAATGATTTTAGAGAAGGTGGTCCCTGATACCTCTCCTCAAATTTATAAATGATCTTAGAGGAGGTGGTCCTTTAGGATCCTCCTCAAATTTATAAAAGATTTTAGAAGAGGTGGTCCTTGAGCCCCTCCTCAAGTTTACAAAGTTTGTACATCAAGTTACCGTTTTAAAAGATATTTACCTAATCAGATATTTTGTTTTCAAGCGAGGACATATTTGCTTTTTGACTTTGATTTACACCAGGTGGCACCTGTCAGAGGGGACAGACAACTGCAGACAGATAGGGACAAAAGATACATTGCAGACCTTGTCCCTCACCAACCCCCTCAGTTTTGGCGCCCAAAAGTGCCAACTTAGCCCTAGTGCCCAAGTATAAATAGGACCCTTGGGCACGGTCAATTAAGATTCACAACTCAAGTCATACCATTACTCTGTCAAATTTTACCCAGATACACAATGTTCTCTCCCTACTCTCTCTTTAAGTGCTGAGTGCCTTGTTCTTTCACTCCACACTGACAACCATCATTCTAAGGAGTTCCTCTTGAGAAAAGTTACTATTATTGTTGTGAATTTCATCTTGTTGTAGGGAGTAGTTCTCACCTTGGTTCCATTTTTACCAAAAGGAGAAGGTTTTACCAGATGTTTCTCTAAAATTTCTTGAAAGACATTGAAGGCAGAGCCCATTAGAATGGATCATGCCTCACCCTTTCCAGTTATTCATAGACCCCAGTATAACTACTCTCCTACACCAGCTACATGGATGCCTAGTTTGATGATTTCATCTAAGGATGCGCAACTGCAGATCATGTGGAAGTTACAGGACTTTGTTATAGACGCTTCATTCATTCATTCCTAGTGTAGGGGCTTTACTTCAGTACTCATTTGGGCATGTCACCTCAGATTTTGTATTCAGTTATGTATTTGACTTTGTGTATCCAGACTATCATTTCAGTTTATTGTTGGATTTTATTACTGAACTGATAGTTGATTTGGTCATATTTATTTATATTATTCATTTGTATTGGATTCAGTTACCAATTTGTGTTGATGATTTTATTATTATTTTTTTTGCATGTTGTTAATTAATGAAAGATAAAATTTGGCACAAGTTTATTTAATTTATTAGATGGTTACTAACTTTATAAAGGTTTTCAACAGTGATGTTGAGAATGAGCCATATGAGACCAAAATTTTATTTTGATCATGAGCTGGCCACCCGGTGTTTTAATAAGTGGGGTGTCACACTCTAATTCTTAGCCGAGAGCTTAATTAATCAACTTAAGGATTTTGCAACTTAGAGATCACCAAGTTAATGATGTTTGTGTCAAATCCACTCTTGTCCTTAGCCGAGAGGTTAATTAACCAACTTAATGATTTTGCAAATTAGAGATCACCAAGTTAATGATGTTTATCTCAAGTCTACTCTCGTCTTTAGCCGAGAGATTAATTAGCCAACTTAATGCTTTTTAAAATTAGAGATCACCAAGTTAATGATGTTTGTCTCTCTCGTCCTTAGCCGAGAGCTTAATTAACCAACTTAATGGTCTTTCAAATTAGAGATGACCAAGTTAATGATGTTTGTCTCAAGTCTACTCTCGTTCTTAGCCAAGAGATTAATTAGCCAACTTAATGGTTTTTCAAATTAGATATCACCAAGATAATGATGTTTGTCTCAAATCCACTCTCTTCTTTAGTCGAGAGTTTAATTAACAAACTTAATAATACCATCAAATTGTGATGTTTAAATAAACCATAATTAAATGATTTTAAATTTTGAACCACCAAATTAATAATGTTTCAAGTACAAGTCCCCTCTCGTCGCTTTTGAGAGTGTATGGACGAGTATTGTCTCGTCTTGCACTGTCGTCTCGCTGAGAGAGCTTGACTTTGATACCACCACGTTGTGATGTTTGAATAAACCATAATTAAATGATTTTCAAAGCTTATTTGTGTTTTTCACCACCTTAGTGATGTTATCACATTGTCCCCCCTTTTCGATTTTATTGAGAATCCATGGACGAGATAAATCTTGTCTTGTTTATCGTGTCACCGAGAGTGAGTTAATGATAATTCACCATACGAATGATGTTTTTTAGGTTAAGACAACTTGAATTATGCATTTGAACACTTTGTACAAGAAAAATATGAGGGAACACTTGAAATTTTTTCATTTATCACTCTAGAATATTTCTCATACAATGATAAATTTTTTTCATACAATAGTAAAATAAAAGTTATACAGAATTTTAGTGATAGCATTTCTTCAAATGGTCGGCGTTCCATGGGTTTGAAAATGACTCTCCCTCCAAATTCTCAAGCCTATAGGTGCCTGGTATGACCTCTTTGGTGACTCATAATGGGCCACGCTAATTTTCATGGATCTTGTTCAGCTTCTGCCAAGTTTTCTTTAGGACCAGATCCCCAATAGCTATTGGCCTAGCCTTAACCCTCTTAGTGTAAAACTTTGCAGTCCTATACTAATAAGCATCATGTCTGACCTCTGTATCTTCTCGTCTATCTTCGATAAGGTCAAGGTTTACTATGCACTCCTCTGCATTTTCCACCAGGATCTCTGTTTAGACACTATGATTTGGTAGATCGATCTTAGTGGGTATCAAGACCTCTGAGCCATAGGTAAGCATGAAAGGGGTATCCCTTATCGGAATTCTCTCTGTTGTCCTGTATGAGTACAAGACGACATGTACTTCTTCTGTCCACAAACCCTTGGTGTCTTCCAATTTCTTTTTGATCCCGTTTAAGATAGTCCTGTTGGTCACCTCAGTCTGGCAATTTACATGAGGTCGGCTTGGTGCTGAATATAACTGTTTAATGCCGACCTTTTTACAATAGGCCTCTAGAGACTTATTTTTAAACTGTTTACCATTTTTTAATATTAAAGTGTTTGGCAAACCATACCTGTGGATGACATTTCTTCAAATAAATTTAAAATCTTCGTCTCTATTATAGTAATAATGGCCTCAACCTCTACCCAATTTGAGAAATTGTCAACCTCCACTATTAAGTATATATAGTTGCCTATAGCCCTAGGCAAGGGTCCCACCAAGTCAATCCCCTAGATTGCAAACGACTAAGGGGAAGTTATAAATGACAGAGGTTAATGAGTGATGTGGGCATATCTCTGACACTTGTCACACCTCTTCACGTAGTCGGCCGCATCTTTAGCCAAAATCGGCCACTAGTAATCCTGAGTAACTATTCTTTTCTTCAAATAACTTCCTTAAATGTGGCATGAGCAAGAACCCTCATGCACATCTTTCAATACATATTCTACCTTAGTGGGATGAAAATACCATAGTAAAGGAAGGAGGAACCCCTTTTTTGTAAAATAAATCTCCTATTATAGAAAATTTTGTTGCCTTGTATCTTAACTTCTTCCTCTTGGCCTTAAATTCTGGAAAGTCACGATCTCTAATCTATTGGATGAGGGGATCCATCCATAATTCTCCCAGGTTTAGGTTTAAATAAAACTCAATTGCCTTGTCTTCTTCTTTAATGATCGGCCTATATAGGATCTCTATTGGCACAGACCGTCTGATCTCAGTTCTCATTGTAGATGCTAACCTTGGTAGAGTATCGACTCGATTGTTCTCTAGTCGAGGGATCCTTTTAACCTTTACCTCTTTAAAGTTCATTAAAACTTTTTTCACCCGCACCAAGTATTTGACTAAATCTGGAGTTTTAGGCAACCAAAAGTACTTTTAGTTTCCTAAAACTCCTAAGTTTATGGAACTATAAAGTTAGGTTTTGGGTATATCATTTGGGTAAGATGATGATAGTTTTGGGTAGGTAAATGAAAGTAGTATTTGAGCATATACAAGATCAAAAAAGTTTCTTTACATTTGTACAATAGTTCTTAAAGTATATTAAAAAGTGAGCAATATGGTACTCACTCTTTTGTGTGCGGAGGAAATGGCCAAGTCGATGAATAGGGGATCAAAAGGAAAAATAATTATGGGGAATCCAAAGCAATCATCCAATATGCCCAATCATTTGAAGGGGTACAAAAATTTGGAGAGGAGATTCGTGGAGGGATGGCATAGTTTATTTATCTTTGTTAACCGCATCAAGAAGGCTGACACCTCACCTCCAAGTACCTTTGGACCACCCATTGCATATTTCAAAAAGTATGTCCAAGAAAATGAGGGCCTCTCGAAAAGCATGTAGGCTTGGCATGAAAACTGTAAAAAAGAGTTCCCTCTTGCTGACGACATCACCGTCTCTTCAGGCAATGGTGACAAGCACAGGGTCCCCTAGGGTATAGGTGATAAGTGCACATTATTGTATCTCCTACATACTTGTATCTCGCCTGACGTGCACATTCACTCTTCCATAGCGATTTATGATTACATCATATTTTTACTATCATTATTTTTAGGTATACTCATACGAATGAGTTTGCTCCGTCCCTTCCATAATGCGAATTGGATGATTCCATTATCCCACTGTTTATATCATATGCATGTACACACACGTTATGGAGTGTAAAGGAGAATATTAACATTAGCCCACGAGAGATCAAAAGGGAAGAATGAGTGACTATCACCTTCTCATTCCATAACATAGTCCTTGGACCTTTGAACTACTTGTTTTCCTAAGCATAAGTTTGACCTTGATGTCGTTTTGTCGAGGAGACAACATTCTTATACTATTTAAGCATAATAAGCTGGAGATTCTATTTCTTTATATTATCCCCCATTTGAAGATGCTCAACACCCCTATCCGCGTGCATCAGGGGGAATACGACCTCTGATGGACACACTAATTTTTTGAATTTCTTTTCTCCCCCTTTGTTGAAGCATCTTTTTATCATATCATTATTTCTACCCCCTTTTCATTATCAAAAAGTGTGGAGGTTATTTTTGAAAAATGTGTTATTATGACAAAGGTGTGAAAATTATTTTCTTGACATTAAGTTAAATGTATCCTCCTTTACTTTTTTGATTATGGTCTGTAAAAGTGGGTTAGTACATGTAGTGGAAAAGAATTCATGGGTTTAAAACAATGTTCATCCAATATTATCGTATAATTTTAAAGAATACCTTAAATGTTATATGTGGATATATGTTTAATGAGGTATAATGTAGCTGAATGTTTACTTATTGTGATATATGAGGCATGTTATTTGTGAAAATATGGCATTTTGTTTATTTTGAAAGTTTTGAATATGTGAGAGTGTCATATTTGAAGCATAAGTTTCATAGATTTATATAAAGGAATCATGTAATTCATATAAGGAAACACACAAAATAAAATCTATGGGTAATTTGGAAAGTTAGGGTGAGTGGAACCACTTGCTTGATTATCTTGCCCAGTTCCTTGGGGAGGGTGTCTTTCATCATGAGATAGAGGGTTAGTAAATTGCACGTCCTCCATGGTCATGTCCTTTAATTTGTGTTGGATTAGGCACCTGTAAGGACATTTTTCACATGTCCGAAATGTTTCATTTATTTATGTCGTACGCCGCTACATTTGGCACGTCTCCTCACGATCTCACATGACGGCCTCTATCCGGATTCCGGGAATCAAGCATGCATTATCTCCACTAATATGTCCCACATCTGCCTCAACGGCTTCACGTTCCAAGATTTTAGGGACTTAATGCAAGTGGTACGCAAGGGAAGTCAAAACAGTGAAAACAAGGCACGATAGGAGAGTTCAAGGGCATTTTCGTAATTTCACATCCATAGTTCGGAGGTCTGGTCAACTAGAAAGTTGAAGAGCTCGCCGCAACGAAGATACTGGAAAAAACGGCACCTCAATCCGAGCTACGGTGAAGGAGTTATGACCTTTTGAAGATAGAGAAAATTCCTTAAAGAATGCTGTTTTTTTTGTACGCTGGATAGAATTTTAGAGTTTTAAGAACGTGGGACTCTTCAAATTTTTTCCTATAAATACCAACTTCGGGGGAGTTGTTTTGTAAGACTTTAGGAGACGAATTTGAGAGTCCAAATACATCTAGTCTTCATATTTTTGAGTCCCAAGACTCATGTTTTGATTCACACATCATTGCCAAACCTTTGTGAATCCTTTTGCAACCCAAGAACACAACTTTGGTTTGTTCAACCCTTGTGGAGGAGACCGTTCTTCTTCTTCATTACAGCCCTACTGGAAAGGGATAATTCCAGCCGCGACAACAGAATCCGATACCCGAGGGTAATTCTTAGTCAACTTGTATTTTCATTGTAATCCGATTGTAAGCCGTTTTCTTACAAATTATAGTGAAAATAAATGGTTTTGCCCCTGAGGGGGATTTTTCCTTAATTGCATGTGTTTGAATGTTCTTGCGTAGATTATCTATTTATTCAATCACATACTGCTGCATGTTTAGGGTTTGTTTGTGCTAAAAGGGTTTTATATATGGTTTGATCATTTGAACGCGAGCACACACGTTTCTCAAATTGGTATCAGAGCAGGTTACGCTAATCTATCGCGTATTCCTTTTTTTTCCGCAAATTTTTTCTAAAATATCAATTTTCTGAAAAAATTGATTTTTGAAAAAGTGCGTGTTCAAATGGAGAAGTCATATTATAAAATGCCTGTTTTTGACGGGACAAATTATGCTTATTGGAAAGCCCGTATGAGGTCGGCTTTAAAAGCCATTGATGAACGTGTCTGGATTTTGGTTGAACGAGGGTGGACTCCTCCCACCGTGACTGTTGATAATGTGACTAACTTGAAACCTGACATTTCTTGGTCTGATGAAGAAATTAAATGGTCATCTTTTAATTCTAAGGGTCTAAGTGCTATTTATGGGTCTGTCACACCTGATGAGTTCAAACGTATAATGACGTGTACCACGTCAAAAGAGGCATGGGATGTTTTACAACTCACCCATGAAGGAACTAATGCTGTGAAAGAGTCTAAGTTGCAAAACTTGACAACTCAATTTGAAACAATCACCATGCATGATTCTGAATGCTTTGATGAATTTTATGCTAGACTTTCTGACATTGTGAATACTAGTTTTAATCTTGGTGAACAAATTCCGAATGCTAGAGTTGTTAAAAAGATTCTTCGTTCTTTGCCTAAGCGTTTTATTCCTAAAGTCACTGTGCTAAATTCTATGGGTAATTTAAATACGCTAAAATTGGAAGAACTTGTAGGAGATTTGCAAACTTATGAAATTGACATGTTCCCTAAAAATGCTAAATCTAAAGATAAGGGAATTGCTCTTAAAGCCCAAGAGAGAAGGAGTGAGGGGTCAGATAGAAAGAGGGTAGAGTCATCTAGAAAGAGAGAGACTGACACGTCAGATTCTGAGTGCGATTTTAACTTAGATGATTTGTCTCTTTTCGTAAAAAATTTCAAGAGGATTCTCAAATTTAAGAAAAATGGCAATTTTAAAGATAAAAAGAAATTTGAGAAAAATAAGTTTGAAAAGAAAAATGAAAAAGTTTCCAAAAATCCTTCTCTGAAAGAAAGTGAGAGATGTTTTGAGTGTGATGGTAGGGGTCATAGAGCTTTTGAGTGTGCCAATCGTCTGAATAGAGAGAAAGGGAAAGTTGTCCTTAATGCTACCCTTAGTGACGACAGTGAGGTCGAGACGGTGGATTCTGGAGATGAGTCACCGCATGAGTGTAACTTCACCGCATTCATGGCCAGCCAAGTGAGCACTCCTAGTTCTCCTCACGACGATGAGGATGATGCTTCACAGGGACACCTCGACAGTGAGATCGATGTGAGTGAGGGGGAGGATGACACAAGTGAGAGCGAGAGTGATATACAACGCGCCTACGCTGAGTTATATTCTGAGTCTTTTAAAACTAAAAAGAGTAACAAAGCGTTAGTTCTTAAGATCACTTGCCTAGAGGAAGATTTAAGGAAAGCGAGAGAAAGAGAGTTCTCCACCTGCACCGCCCTGAGAGAGAGAGAATCTACCTGTGTCGAGAATGAGAATTTGTTTAGAGAGAGAGAGAGTACTCTAGAGAAAGAGAGAGGAGACTTGATCAAGCAAGTGGATAGTCTTACGAGTCAGCTCCATTCCTCCGTGGAGACTCGAAAGAAACTTGAAGCCCTTGTTGCCCAGCTGACTCATGATCTTGAGAAAGCACGGGAAGTCAAGGTACAAATCGAGGACAGATCTGGGAAGATGGGAAAGATGCTCCTCGGCCCAGCTTTAGGTTTTGGTGATCGTCAAGGAATTGGATATGATGGTGCCTCCACGTCCTAAATTGAACCTGGACCAGTTCCTGAGTTTACTACAACTCCTTATGGTCACCGTAAAAAACCTCGAAGGAGAGTTTGACCAAGAAAAGCAAACCAAGGTCCGCCTTTGACTGAGCTCTTTTGTACTTATTGCAAAAGAAAAGGCCACCTTAGGGAAACTTGCTATAGCATGGGTCGGATACGACGTACTACTGCTCCACCACGACATACTGATGAGTTTTCTAGTCTGAGAGAGCGAGTTGAGTTCTTAGCTGCCACGACTCAGAGTTTGATGAAAGAATTCCGACGGATGTCTTCGCCGTTAGTGAATGCTTCTTACATTCCAGCTAAAACCAACAAAGGCAAACAAAAGGTCATCTCTGCTTGGGTGCCTAAGAAAGATAAAAAGTCCTTTGTTGTTCATGTTGCTCTCAAAGCACATAATACCTCACAGTGGTATTTTGATAGTGGGTGCTCCAGACACATGACAGGTGATGCCTCATTTTTTACTACTCTTGAGGATTATCAAGATGGCAGAGTCACCTTTGGAGATGGGAGTAAGTCTAGCATTATAGGACGAGGTACTATCGAGTTACCTGGTTTTCCTAAGCTAGAAAATGTTTTGTACGTCAAAGGTTTGAAAGCAAACCTTCTCAGCATTAGCCAGCTGTGCGACACTAACTTTGCAGTAAAGTTTGACCGGGACGCGTGTAAAGTCTACAATCAAGCCGGTAAACTTTTGATGCAAGGGGTGAGGACCGAGGATAATTGCTATGGGACTGAGCCCACATCCTCACTTGTCTGCAACAGCGCCACGATCACTCCTATGGATCTGTGGCACCAACGTCTAGGTCACGTGAACGTTAGAGATCTCAATCGTTTATCTAAAAAGGACCTAGTACGTGGCTTACCATCTCTTGGAAAGTCAACTTCGACCGTTTGTGGACCCTATCAGTTGGGAAAACAAATTCGTAGTCCTCATAGGAAGTTACATTCCATTACCACCTCTCGTGTTCTGGAGTTGATTCACATGGATCTTATGGGTCCCACTCGTACTGAGAGTCTAGGTGGTAAGAGGTACATCCTCGTGATGGTAGATGATTTCTCCAGATACTCCATTGTAGGTTTTCTGAGAGAGAAATCCGATGCTGTAGATTTCTTAACGACCAAGTGCCGTGTCCTGCAAAATCAACACGGTGTCACTATTAACAGAATACGTAGTGACAACGGCACTGAATTCAAGGAAGCAAAGGTTGATTTGTACTATGATAGCCTTGGGATCAAACATGAGTTTTCTGCTGTGAGAACTCCTCAGCAAAATGGGATTGTTGAGAGAAAGAATAGAACGTTCCAAGAGATGGCTATATCTATGCTTCTAGGTCGTAAAGTTTCTAGGAGATTTTGGGCAGAGGCAGTGTCTACTGCATGCCACACGGTGAATAGGGTGTATCTGCGTCCACACACACTTCACACTCCTTATGAGTTGTGGACTGGCAAGAAGCCCAGCCTGGCATATTTCCGTGTCTTTGGGAGTAAATGCTACATCCTACGGGATAAAGAGCAATTAGGAAAGTTTGACTCCCGAAGCGACGAGGGAATATTTCTAGGATATTCATCGAATAGCAGAGCGTGCCGAGTTTTTAACCTGAAGAGCTCTAAGATTATGGAATCAATAAACGTCACCGTGCAAGATGACGAACCTCCGACGGTTATTGATCCTAACCTTCAGTGTGAGGATGAGGATTGTTCTGACAGTGATTTACCCGTTCCTCTCTCACACTTTGTGGACCCTACTCCTGTGTTAGGGGACACACCTGCTTGGGTTCGCAAGAGTCATGACCCTTCTGCCATTGTTGGTGATCCCACTCTAGGGGTCAAGACTCGTGCTCAGCTAGAGAACGTTGTTAGCCATCTTTGCTACACGTCCAAAGTCGAGCCCAAGAACCATAAAGAAGCACTCAAGGATGAACACTGGATATCTGCTATGCAGGATGAGTTGCTTCAGTTTAAAAAGAATGATGTCTGGGAACTTGTCCCCCGACCTAGTGAGATTAATGTGATAGGTACCCGGTGGATTTTTAAGAACAAAATGGATGAAAATGGTACCATAATCCGAAATAAGGCTAGGTTGGTCGCTCAAGGCTACACACAGATAGAGGGTGTAGACTTTGGGGAGACATTTGCTCCTGTTGCGAGGCTTGAGTCCGTCCGTCTTCTACTCGCCATCGCATGTCATCTGCGCTTCAAGGTGTATCAGATGGATGTCAAGAGTGCCTTTTTGAATGGCATTCTACAGGAGGAGGTTTATGTGGAACAACCAAAAGGGTTTGAAGACCCTCAGCACCCTGAGCACGTCTACTATCTGAGGAAAGCCTTGTATGGTTTGAAGCAAGCACCCCGTGCTTGGTACGAGAGGCTTACTTCTTATCTCTTAGCTCGTGGCTTCAAGAGAGGGGGAGTAGATATGACGTTGTTTGTCAGGAGAGATGACGGTGCTATTTTGGTTGCCCAGGTCTATGTGGACGACATAGTCTTTGGATCCACATGCTCCCAGCATGCTCACCACTTTGAGGAGGAGATGAAAAGTGAGTTTGAGATGAGCATGGTTGGTGAGCTTACATTCTTCCTTGGTCTCCAGGTTCGTCAGCTAGAGGATGGGATGTTCATCTCCCAATCCAAGTATGCTAGAGACCTAGTGAAGAAATTTGGTTTAGACTCCGCTAAGCATGCACGTACACCTATGAGTACCACTACCAAGCTTAGTAAGGACACTTCAGGAAAGGACGTAGAGCAAACCTTATATCGGAGTATGATAGGTAGTCTCCTCTACTTGACTGCCAGTCGTCCCGACATCGCCTTTAGTGTTGGAGTCTGTGCGCGTTATCAGGCATCCCCAAAAGAGTCACATTTACTTGCTCTAAAACGTATTATTAAATACGTAAGTGGGACTCTCTCATACGGGATTTGGTATTCCTTTGATACCGATGACCGTCTGTCCGCCTACTCGGATGCCGATTTGGCTGGGGATGTAGATGGATGTAGGAGCACTTCTGGTGGGTGTTTCTATTTTGGTTCTGCTCTTGTCTCCTGGCTGAGCAAGAAGCAAAATTCTATCTCTTTGTCCACTGCGGAGGCTGAGTACATAGCCGCCGGGAGTTGTTGCACACAACTCTTGTGGATGAAGCAAATGCTGGAGGATTATGGGATATCACAGGAAACCATGACCATTTCCTGTGATAACACGAGCGCGATACACATATCCCGCAATCCAGTTCAGTATTCGCGCACAAAACACATCAGGATACGTGAGCACTTTATTCGTCAGTTAGTTGAAGAGAAAGTCGTATCCCTGAGTTTTGTTCCTACCGACCGTCAGTTAGCCGATATTTTCATGAAACCTTTAGATGCCCTTAGATTTGAGAGTCTTAGGAAATCTTTAGGGATTTACACAGTTGACTGAGGGGTTGGTCTATGTCTAGAATAGGATGCTTCTTCATATTCATATCATATGCTTCCTATTGCTAGTCTGTTTTATATGTACCATTACTTTGTTGTACAACTTTGTTTTATTCCTTTTGCTTTTTATATTTCTTTTGAAAAAAATACAAAAAGATTTTCCTTTAAGAAAAATTTTGAGAAAAGCACAAAAAGATTTTATTTCTTTTTTTCCAAATTTTTGAAAAAAAAATCCAAAAAGATTTTTGTATTTTGCTTCTTTTATGGATGAGCATGTAAGATAGCCAAGTCACAACTTCATCCATGTGACTGTTTGATAGAGATTTGAGAGGCCACATCATTTCATCCATGTGCTTTACATTGATTGGAGTCTTTGAGATGTAATTAGTGATATCTTCCTACATGTTTGACTCCTATATCCTTTATTGCACACATGCACGGCTATATTTGATTATTGCACTTGTCTATCTCATGTTGGCTTGCGTGTTTTCATCTCAATCATGTCTATACAATGTACAATATGCGATAAAACTTGACAAGATTGGAATGCATGTAAAAACCGTTTTGGTGAGACTGTGTGTTTTTGTATAACGGGGAGGGGCTGCGAAAGGTAATCATCTATCCTTTGCGCAAAAGCCACCGTTAAAAAGGACCTAAAAAATGGAGGAATTTTAATATCCGAGGTCCAAAGAGGTTAAAAGAGCCCGAAAAAATTTAAAGGAAATAAAAAGCAATTCATGCCAAATATGGGCCACTTAGGTTTCACCATCAATTCTCCAAAGTTTGAGAATTTAGAATGCCTCTATTCAATACAATATCTGAGGGAGTTTGGTTGGAGAATCTAAATGGGTTTGCACTTCCTTGAAAGTCCTGAAAAAGCATAAAATCATTTTGGACGTTATTGGTGTGAAAATCATTTTGAGCTTTAATTTGTTGATTTGATTGAGTCAATATCTTATATTGTCACTCTTTTACACCAAAGGAAACATTTGAGTTCATTCGCTAGGAATATCCAATATTCATCGTGCACATATGTCATGTTTGTATGCATTGATTTTCCTATCGAATTTGATCACACCACTTCATTTACGCTATCATTGACTTGGTTGCTTTCTGTTTATTCATGGTGTATTTTTATCCTAGTGACACCCCGCACTTGCTTATTTGATTTATTTCTCTAATTTGTCCATTTGGGGACATCATAAAAAGGGGGAGAAAGAATTATCATATTATGGGGGAGTTTGAATTTTGGGGGAGTTTTTGAGATGTTTATTATATTTTTATCATATATTGATATCCATGTTATCTCATTTCAAACTCGATATGTCACGTGGTATTTTCTTTGTCTCATGTGTGTAGGTATGAACATTGCAGATCTATATGTTGCACACCCTGATGAGAAAAGTTTTGTTTTGAGATTCCTGAAGAATTAAAGAACAAACGATGAAGACTATTCATTTGTACCTTTTCCAGTTTTGGGTTCATGGGAGGGTAGATTTGTATAGGCAATTTCATATTTGATAATTTGTATTTTTTATGTATGTACCGGCATAGACATAGGGGGAGATTTGTAAGGACATTTTTCACATGTCCGAAATGTTTCATTTATTTATGTCATACGCTGCTACATTTGGCACGTCTCCTCACGATCTCACATGACGGCCTCTATCCGAATTTCGGGAATCAAGCATGCATTATTTCCACTAATATGTCCCACATCTGCCTCAACGACTTCACGTTCCAAGATTTTAGGGACTTAATGCAAGTGTTACGCAAGGGAAGTCAAAACAGTGAAAAAAGGCACGATAGGAGAGTTCAAGGGCATTTTCATAATTTCACATCCATAGTTCGGAGGTCTGGTCAACTAGAAAGTTGAAGAGCTCGCCGCAACGAAGATACTGGAAAAAACGGCACCTCAATCCGAGCTACGGTGAAGGAGTTATGACCTTTTGAAGATAGAGAAAATTCCTTAAAGAATGCTGTTTTTTTTTGTACGCTGGATAGAATTTTAGAGTTTTAAGAACGTGGGACTCTTCATATTTTTTCCTATAAATACCAACTTCGGGGGAGCTGTTTTTCAAGACTTTAGGAGATGAATTTGAGAGTCCAAATACATCTAGTCTTCATATTTTTGAATCCCAAGACTCATGTTTTGATTCACACATCATTGCCAAACCTTTGTGAATCCTTTTGCAACCCAAGAACACAACTTTGGTTTGTTCAACCCTTATGGAGGAGACCGTTCTTCTTCTTCATTGCAGCCCTACTGGAAAGGGATAATTCCAGCCGCGACTACAGAATCCGATACCCGAGGGTAATTCTTAGTCAACTTGTATTTTCATTGTAATCCGATTGTAAGCCGTTTTCTTACAAATTATAGTGAAAATAAATGGTTTTGCCCCTGAGGGGGATTTTTCCTTAATGGCATGTGTTTGAATGTTCTTGCGTAGATTATCTATTTATTCAATCACATACTGCTGCATGTTTAGGGTTTGTTTGTGTTAAAAGGGTTTTATATATGGTTTGATCATTTGAACGCGAGCACACACGTTTCTCAGCACCCCATGAATCATGATGGACATGTGTCCCTCCTCGTTTAAATCCAAACACTATCAGCTCTTTGTTCGATTGCGACCTTCTCTTTATTGGATTTTCATTCTATATAATCCATTGAGTGCCCGCTTGAATGAGATCCTCTAGGTGGTATTTGAGAGCCTTGCAATTATTTATCTCGTGCCCATGATCCTTATGATATTTTAACTCTGTGTTTATCTTAGCTGGGTACCTAACCATTTTCATAGGTCATTTGGTATATTGATTATCCTTTATCTTCGGCATGATGTTGTAGATTAACTCTCTAAAGACACTGTTAATTGTTTAGTACAATGTTAATCTCCTCATAGGCTTTGGTCGGGTATGACTTTCTTCAGACTTTCTAGGCTCCTATGCTTCCTCTCCCCCTCTTGGGTACGGAACTACTAGTGATGAACCGATCAGTAACGGCTTCATCCAAATCCTTGAAGATGGTAATTGATTAGGCGGGTAGCTTTTCGAACCACTTATGTGAAACATCTTCTAGTATTAAGTGATTTTTTTGCACATGAGCGCCTCATTATTGACCCACATAACCATATCTTGGAGATATCGCCGAACATGGTTGGTCGGGTCCATCTTTCTATTGTTAATATTGAACTTAGGCATGGTTAACTTCTTGGGAAGACCCACATCCTCTAAAGACTGAAGATATGGGTAGCTCATCTGTTTTACAAGTTCTTTACAAGATAATTTTTTGGTTATTGAGGTCCCTACGTGAGTAGCTCACTCATTCAACTCCTCGTTGATGAAACTTTATATGTCATATTTCTCATGCCAATTCCTTTTGGAGATATTTCATCCTCCTTTCCCTAGGGTGTTTTCTTGCTTCACCGATGTGTACTTCCTCCTTGATTGTGAGTCTTACTCGATCGAGGATTCGAGATACGGATGGCATCAAGACACCCACACTTTTCCCTGCAAATCTTTTTTTCTTTCTCTTTATTTGTAAGGGAAACTTTTTTGACATTGACCCTAGCATGTAGGACTTGTCTATAGAATCTAGGATACATCATATATGGCATATCCCCTTAATTCCATCATGGTAATTCACATTCTCACATTCAAGAAGATGAATCCAATTATCAATCATCATGTAGTGTATCTTTAATTTGCACCACTTTATCTTCATCATGCTCCACGATGTCACGTAATATTGGTATAGTTGTTGCTTTGGGTTTCGTGGATTTTTATATGGTATTGGGAGATTTTTTTATTAAAATATTTTTATAAAAAGATGAAGTTTTTCAAACTTAAAAGATATTCTATTTCTCACCCGTTTAGTTCAAATGAGATGGTAATCTTGTTAGAACGAATTTGTGTCTCATTCAAAAGTTGTTTGAAGTCTAGATCAAACGAGGTTCAAGCGAGGTCATACTATTTGATTTTTTAGAGGTAGATAGAAATGAGACCTGTCTTGTTCGAACAAATGATGATCTCGTTATAACGATAAGGAATTTTCGTTCGAACAATACTACACCGCCTTGATTTTTGTTTTTCCTTATAAATACCTGGTTTCTGTAGTTTTTTTATAAGACTTTTTATTTACGAAAATTGCATACTTGCTGCATAAAATCTTCACTTTTAAAAAGAAAAACACTTTTTGATTCACACAATCTCTCCTAAATACTTTTGTCAATCATCTTTGAAACCCTAAACCACTTATATATTGAAGTTACGATTGTGAAGAAGGACTCTTCACTACTGATCTTGTAGAGAAGGAATCTCTACTGTTGTTCATGATATTCTTATAGGAATCACTACTGAAGGAAGAATGTGGTGTTTGAATCCACTGCTGAAGAAGATGAAGGTCACCTACGAGAGATCCATCGAGTTATATGTCACTCATAAGATTTTAAGTTGTGATTTAAAAACTGTATTAGTGAAATAAAATGTTTTTCCCCTTTGGGGATTTTCCTGAAACTTTGTTGAATGATATATTGATTTACTACTTAATGTCTTGAATCACCTAGTTGCACTTTCTAAGGTTTAAGGGAATTAAAATTTGTTTGTGGGTTGACATCTAAAAATTAAATAAGTTACACCATTGGATTATTTCCCACTCTCAAATTGGTATCAGAGCCATTTACCCAAATTTACTGTGTAATTATTTTTCGCAAAAAAAGTCGGTGATATCAATTTTTTTGAAATATAGAAAATTTTCTAATGGAGAACTTATATAATAGGATACAAATTTTTGATGAATCGAACTATGACTTTTGGAAAGCCCGAATGAGATCCTCTTTAAAGGCCATAAATGAAAGGGTTTGGTTAGTATGTGAAAGAGGGTGGACTCTGTGATAACCTGCATATTCTAATACTAGGTGATCAGTCCATTATTAAATTAAACAGGATTCATCAATAGTTTCATTCTTAGCATCACTATGGAAAATAAGTTTGTATCAAATTCGATCTTTCATTAAAAACAACATATGACAGTTAATTACACTAACCAAACTATTTGACAGTAATAGCAATATGAATACATCACAAGAGAAATAAGAAAATAAAATAATACTGAATAAACCATCGGGTACTCATAGAAAAGTTCAACTAAGAATCTACTAAAATAAACTAAGTCCACAAATACAAAGTCTGATAAACTGAATAAAAGAAATAGCTGAAGGGAGACATGACCCAAATGGAATAACTAAACCTGAATCCAACTCCAGGAATGAAGCATCTAAAGCGTCTAGTTCAAATCCTCCAAACATCCATAAGTTTCGCAACTATGCATCCCTGGAATAGATATTAATATTAGCATCCCTATGGCTTGACAACTAAAAGGTTTTGAAAATATTTTGCAAGACGGGTCAAAGCCCAAAGTATTTTGAAAACATTTAGCAACTATATATCATAGTTTAAAGTCAGTTATTGATTACACATGTTAGTTCAACGTACACTCCATTGAGTTCATCACCTCTCAACTAATGTTTATGCCTAACATCATCTACCTAGCTATGCTACCCAGCCCAATTAGGTCTCTTCAATAACCACCTGACAACTAACAAGTTTAGCTCTCCAATACCACCGATATAGTACACCACGTTCTTCCAATCTTTACTCATTAAGTCCTTAGTTATATATCTCTTTAACTTCCTTCGTACTCCCCAAGTAGTAGGCTATCGTACACTAATAATGAACATGTTTCATATGTTATTATGAACCATAATTAACATCTCACTTATGTTATCGTTAAACCATTTCATTATGTTACCTTAAATTATCTTTTAGACAAATGCTATGTAACTTTATTACCATCACACACTAGGTAGAATATCTATTAATTACATCTCATTTAGAAATACATTATCGATAGTCTACTTTCACACACAAGTAGGAAAATGCACATGTCTGCATAGATATGTCACACAATCTATATACATAACTCCAACATTCTCGAGCTAAGAATCGCGATGCGAGTCTGCATACTCTGCTATCAAGTTCATGTACCTCGATTACTCAAGCAAGGACTATTGATTTCGCATGTCTCCTCGAGCCCAAAATAAATAAACACACCATGTAGGCTAACATGGTTCTAAGACTTTCGGCTATGCGCATACCTAATGTACCCAAACGACACGCTAGCCACACTAATACACACTCATAGTGAGCCGCCCTAAGTTCTATGTTCTAGGTCACAAATCCAGACCTCCTTGGAATCGTGAAGGTGGGATCTCCCTTTGCGCGAAAACCTACAGATAATAGGCAACATAGGTGTGTTCACACACATAAGAAATCATATAATAGGCATACACACAACCTATCCATATGTCGCATATAGGCATACACACAACCTATAAATATAATCCATATACACACAACATATAAATATTATCCATGTAGCTACACAACCTATAATTATTGTACATATAAGTATACACTCCACCTATAATATAATCTATATATATTTAATAAACCTATAATATATTCCATATAGGTTTACACTTAACCTATACTTATCGTTCGTATGTAATATATATATATATTGAATACTTATCGTACTTATTAATTTACGATTTTAAACCTCTATCGTGAACTCCAGAGTATTATTCATAATTCTAAGGGCCCTAGTTACCCCCTTACGTTAATTCAGTAGTTAATTCACTCATTTTCTACTGGTCTATATATTACATCCATTTGAAATTGTCGTAACTCATCCTCGTGCACTCGATTAAATTACCTTTCGATTTAATACCAATTAATCATCGTCGTAATTCTCTCATTAAGACTAATTCATAGCCCTACCATTATCCCAATGTCATCCAATATACTCATCACCATATTATAAGGATGTCCCAAAAGTTTCTCCATTTATAAGTCACATTTTAAGGCTTAATAAGGGAAATACCACAAATATGAGTAAACCGAATCGATTCTCCTTAGGGCCGAATCGATTTGCCTTATCAAATCGATTCACCCTTGGGCTGAATCATTTCGAAAGTAGCAGATGCTTCTTCTTCCTTACGCAACTGCGTTTTTGCCCTTTTTAATCAACCAATCCTTCATGTAATCACCCCAAACTAAATCATAATTCGTTCCAATATCATAGAAGGGTATATACATCAATTCTAATGAGTTTTTATCATCAAAATACCATCAAATCCTAAAATTCTCAAGATTTCTTTTAAGTTTCTTCTACCCAAAACCCTACTTTATGTTCTTTATAAAAAACCCACATTTTCCCCAAATTTCTTCCATCAATATTTTCATATATAACTCTGATTTTGTCATCTATACATATGGAATCATTCTACATGAAATCCTATCCCAAAGTGTGAGTTTTAATCATTTTAAATCTCAAAAAGACAATTTAAATCATGAAATTATAATCCTTACACTTGGTTATGACGTAACGCTCATCATTTTACTCCTCTGCTCAGATTAGCTCCTGATTATCCTCGCAAATATAAAATGTACATTCCTTGTACTTTTCAATACTTTAATCACCCCTCTCCGTCTACTCTTCAAATTTTGGTGACACATCATGTTCACAATGAAACTACATTCTCTTTGTCTCATTCTAATTCTTCCTCTAATTTACCGATGCATTTATATTTATTTCACACGTTTCCACGTCTTCTCCTTGTGGATGATACTGAAAATATCAACTAACTAGGGCTCCCATACACCCTATGTCCCGTGCATTTATGCTCTAATCAATTGAACGTAATCTAATTATTTTTGAATCAAGACTTGTATACTAGGAATGACTATGAAATAGGGTTACACTTAACCACTCTACCATCCACAACTTAATTATTTTCCACCTCGACATCATATGGATCTTGTGGTCTTAATTCATCACATAACTATCTTCTCTCAGTTATAACTTCATACACGTATAATAATTAAGTTACTAACCCATATCCTAAAGGCCACACATTTCCCACCTCTCGACGTTCACTAAGTTTCATGCCGGGGATGTCTCGCAAAGCGAAGTCCAAATAATGGACCAATCCCGATACACTATTAACTAACATTTTCAGTCGTCTAAATCCGTTACGCCCTCAGCAAATAACCAGTACTCTTAAATTTTATGTCTCCTAATGTAATAATCTACTCGTCCCTTCTCATGTCACTAAAGACATCATACACCAAGAAGCTCTGACTATTTTAAGTTCTGGGCGTTATATAAATAATGAGTTGTATCTCTTCGCTCGACAAACAACACGAGGTACCCTGAATCACATCAGTAAACACCGGGATCATATATAACAATACAACATACTCACCGAAGTCTATGATACAATACAATAATATATCTTCCCTAGAATATTAAGCATGATAGTCTTATCACACAATCTACTATTGATCAAACCCTTGGTATCTAGTCACTATAAATGGTTATAACAACTTCTACTTCCATAACTATCAAAAGTAGTAAAACTAATTACACAATACAAACATCATCCTAGTGTACACACCCGCTTTCTCGCAGGAATCACCAAAGAGCCCCGCTACCCAATGGTAAATATATATTTGATAAGGCTGACACTGCCAACGCACCCACTAAATCTGACTCACTCGAGAATTTAAGTGTTAATTAATCATATATTGTGACACACCCATGTCACCTGAACTTATCTTATACTCATAAGATCAAGATAAAATACTATCTCCATTTTCCATCTACCTTGCCTACTCAATGGGTCCCTGAGCTGAACTCCCGTCCGTGAACTGACCCATAATCTGTTATAATGGTTGTATATCTTGGACCTCATCTTATAGTTTCCCCTTGCCTCGATTTGGGAAAATCCTTATTTCTTTTAGTCCGTCTCTCCACAACTGTAACAACTGCTAAAGAAACTCTGTTGCATCTGGCCCTACTGGCCTTCCCTGCCATCTCTTTAGCCCTGATGGCCTTGAGGAACGGAATGCTACTTCTTCTGTTGAGGACCCTTCTACTCCTGCCTAATCTCACCACTCTCAGGTTGGTAAACTTTGAACTTAAATCTCTTATTCCTTTTCCCCTGGCGGAAGTTCTCACTCCTGCGGTTGTTGTTGTTGTGCCCCACTGGCACTGTTCCCATTTATCTTCCAATCTGTCTGGTCTCACTTTCTCGTTGTGGACAAGTTCAACACCGGTGACCCTATTCTCAAACATAAGACACCTTTTTGTGCCATTCCTTTATCTCTAGCCCCACCGGCCATGTCATGGTTTTCTTCTCTCAAACTTGGTAGTCTTGACCCTAATTGCTACCCCTGTTGTCCTTTCTGGTTCCGCTAGCCCTATGGATCTCGATATTGGCCTTGTCTAAATCCAACGTCACTTGGTAGGACTTCCATTAATCTCAACAATTTACATGGGTCCCCTAATGGGTATACCTTCCTATGGTGATTTGTTAGCACCGTTTAATCCAGTATTATTATTTAGCTATATTCTCTAACTCTATTGGCTCCATTCTCATGGAAACGTTGACATAACTTATAAACGTACGACCTTGACAACATTGGCACTACTCATCCTAGACAAATTTCCCATCCATGCTTGTAAATTGTACCCACGAGTCCATTATCAACTTACAGACCCTTTTTTCTTCTTCGTATCTCCTTCTTCGGGTACAAAGTTCAAAACAAAGTCAACTTCTCTCTCACGATCGATCTCTATCTGGTCCACTTGTGATAAGCTCTAAAACTCCATATGCATATCTGTCTGAACAGTAGATGGAATATCTTACGATCAAACCGAACCTAAATTTCCCTTTAGTAATACATCTCTCCACTATTTTGGTGATTGACTCCCATAATTATAACACTACTCCTATGAGCAAAATAATTCCGCCTGTAATTTAATTCTGGGTGTCACTTCACTCAACCTTACATGATTTCCTTTGGAATGTCTCCTTCCATTGGCCCATCACACTATTTCTCTTCCCGTAATCCTTAAAAATGACTCTTCGAAAGAGTTCCTCCGACTCCCCTCTACCAACTATGTTGAGGAGTCTGAATTTTTACCACCATTATCTACGACGGTGTTTGGGGAAACTACTACTCCCAAGTAATAATCCTATTGGCATTTGCTTGAACAGTATTCATGGTTACTTTTATCGCAATCATCGTTCCTAAAATACTCTATGGCTTCTGCCTCTCCTCTCCTCCTGCAGTATTTCTAAGGGCCCCACTGGTCGTCCTACATTATTCTATGTATGAAGCACAACCTAACTCGTATATGAATCATATAAACTAAGTTTTAGTCGAAGATCAATGGGTTTGTACGTCCTAAAAAATTCTCGTAAAATCCTTTCATAGATTTGGGCGTTATCGGTGTGAAAATCACACACGACCTAGATTAGTTGAATAGATTGAGTCGATTTCACTTGAGTTCACCATTTTTACACCTAAGGTAGAGTTTGAGATCTTGCATTAGTAGTGTCTCGGTTCTTCGTGCACATATGATATGTTTGTCTATGTTGATTTTCCTATAAAATGTGTTCACACCCCTACATTACATTTCCATGATTCGATTATTTTTGTGTTTCTCCATGGTGTGTTGTTTTCGTAAAATTTGTGTTGCTTGAAAAATATGAAAAATAAAAAATAGTTGGTTTTTCTTAGTTTATCATTACTTGATTCTCATTGCCTTATATTTGTGTTGATATTCTATGATTGTTGTGATACACTCTAGTTGATTATTTTTGTTTCTTTTCCTTATTTATTTCGGACAAATAAAAGTGGGGAGAACAAATTATGGAGAGTGGGAGTTTGATTTACGGGGGAGAATTTATTTATGAGTTTTATCTTATTTCAAACTCGATACGTCACGAGGTATATTTCTTTGTCTATTGTGTGTAGGTAAACTTTGATGAACATATACAAAGTACACGTAAGACAAAACACCCAAAAATAAGAACAAGAGAAAGTGAGAGAATTAAAGATTTGGAAAGTTTAAGATTTCAAAAACTTGTACATCATTAGTATCTTTCCATTTGTGGGATTCTGGGAGGGTATTAGATTTGTATAGAATTTTGTGCTTAGAAAATTCAAAATTTATTTTTTACCGGAATCGCCATAGGGGGAGATTTGTAAGGGTGACTATTCTGACATTGCCCCAAGTATCTAGGACTTGTCCATAGAATCTAGGATACATTGTGTATGGCATATCCTGTTACTTCCGTCATAGTACTTCACCTTCTCACCTTCAAGAAGACGGATCCGATTATCAAGCATCATGTACTACATCTCAAATGTGCACCACTTTATCTTCATCATGATCCACGACATCACATAATATTGGTACAGTTGTTGCTTTGGATTTCATGGATTTTTACATAGTATTGGGAGATTTTTTTTTATTAAAATGTTTTTAGAAAACGAGGCAGTTTTTCAAACTTAAAAGATATTCTATTTCTTGCCCATTTCTTTCAAACGTGATGGTAATCTCGTTAGAAGAAATTTATGTCTCGTTCAAAGGTCGTTTGAAGTCTAGATTAAACAAGGTTCAAGTGAGGGCGTACTGTTTTGTTTTTTAGAGGTAGTTAGAAATGAGAATTGTCTCATTCGAACATATGATGACCTTGTTATAACAATAGGGAAGTTTCTTTCGAACAATCTTACACCTCCTTGATTTTTGTGTTTCCCTATAAATACTTGGTTTCTATAGTTTTTTTATTAGAGTTTTCATTTACGAAAACTGCAGACCTGATGCATAAAATCTTCACTTTTAAAATGAAAAAAATACGTTTTGATTCTCACAATCTCTCCTAAATACTTTTGTGAATCATTTTTGAAGCCCTAAACCACTTCTATATTGAAGTTATGATTGTGAATAAGGAGTCTTCACTACTGTTCTTGTAGAGAATGAACCATTACTGCTACTCTTGTGTATCTTGCGAGAATCACTGCTAAAGGAAGGCTGCGGTCTTTGTGTGTTCTCTTGGGAATCCACTGCTGAAGAAGGTGAAGGTCACCTGCAGGAGATTCATGAGGCTATATTTCACTCATAGGATTGTAAGCTGTGATTTGCAAACTGTATTAGTGAAATAAAGGTTACTCCCCTTTGGGAATTTTTACTGAAACTTGGTGTTGAATGATTTTGTGATTGCATGCTTTACTACTTAATTTCTTGAATAACCTAGTTGCATGTTTTAAGGTTTAAAGGAATTAATATTTGTTTTTGGGTTGACATATAATTAAATAAGTTGTACTATTGTGCACTCTCATTAACCGCTCTAATTGATGATGCAGTTAATAATTTTTTTCTTTCATCCATAAGGTTCTTCTCTCCTGCTCGCATATGGATACTTTATATGGGTATATCATGATTGAAAACTAGATAGAATAGGGCAACATGCGACCAATTTAAGGCTGGATGTTGCGAGGTCAATACCATGAGCCAAAGGAACTCCTGTCACGGTGAAAGTGTGTGAAAAATCTCACTCGACGAGGGGTGGTGAGGCATATCCATTCTTCTAGACATTACGTGAACTATGGTGGTTTTTGATGCATTGACGATTGAGGTTGGTCTAGTGAGAGTCAAATAAGGGATCAAATCCCACAGATGGCACCAAATGTAAGTGCACAAAAATGACTGGTTCAATCAGTTTGATTACGAAAGCATAACACAACTTGAGAGCAAAGATTACCAAGCCCAAACAAATAGAAAGATTATATACATGGTTCAATAAAAACTGACTACATCACGGAGGGGGAGATATTTTATTAATTGAGAATGTAATTTGGCATAGTTACTAGGTCCTCTCAGATCGTGACTCGCTAATAGGGTGGTTATAGTTATTTATAATGCTAAATATATTTGTCCCACAAAATATTTGGATCTACCCATATCAATATCAACTTGTGATAATAAACACTATTCAAACGTTTCAACATCTTCATGATTCATCATGGTCTAGCTGTGATGTTTATTAAAATGATATTTTTCCTATATATTCCCGTCTCTCATAGGCGTGGTACCCAAGTTGGGTGGACCCCATGTTACTTTGTAAGATTATAGAATTTTGGATCCCGCAAGTAATATTATTAAACTATGAGTAACGAATATATGTATACTTTGATCACTTTAGGGTTCAATAGGTATAACTCTAAATTCAAGGACTAAAATGACTTAATCTCAATACTTTAGGGGTTTGATAGGAACAATCTATACTTAAGGATCTTTATAGATAGAAACCCAATACTTTAGGGTCTTTTCGAGTAATTCACTTTATAAATTTATAATCCAAGTTTTCCATAGGGTATGATGAGTCATATACTTCTATATTATTTGTACGTTCAAAATAAAAAAAATGGAGAAATTGTCAAATATATGATAAGGATAAAAGACATATATAATTTATATGTTACTTTTCCACAATTGTGTAATTCTAGTGATCCTTATATTACATGGTTTGAGAAAATATATTCGAGTCTTGGGTTAAAGAAGAAAAAAACACTTCATTTTAAAAAAATGAAATAATGAGTTTGAGCAACACAAATAAAAGACTTTTGCTCATTAGAAATTTGATTAGTTATGGCATGTAAGTTAAAAATATCCTAGTGATGAACGGGGTACAACATACAAGTTAAATAGCAAAGGGTGTATCCATAAATAGATTGATCAATTCTAAATATAACTAATATAAGAGTCTAAACAATTCGTCTCATTCGAATCATAACTGAAATAAAATAAGGCGAAATTAAGCTGACAGTAATAACACGAGGAAAATAAATATAACTCTAATATCAATCCCAAAAATAATAAATAAAACTCCACCAATGGAATATAATAACCGTCTCAATAAATTCCAAGTCTTAATATGAATAGCTGACTTCATCATAAACAAAACCAAATACAATAATCTGACAATGAATACTGAAATGGAAATACAAGATGCAAATATGAGAATGCAGTCTCGACACCTACGTCCTATGAATGAAATAAAATGCGAATGAAAGGTTGAGTAAATCAATGTTAAGGATGTTGTAGCTGCCTATGACCTGAAAACAAGTTCTACAAACAAGATTAAACCTAGCAAATCTACATTGAGTAAGAATGTAACTAAATTTTGGCCATAATAATAATAATAATAATAATAATAATAATAATAATAATAATAATAATAATAATAATAATAATGCATTTGCCTATCATATTTGAGTTGTTTTTAAGTCAATCCAACCCAAACAACCAAGTATAACATGCCGGTCTAATTCTAAATCTAAGTGAACCCCATGATACATAATCACCAAACTTTCTCAATTGTTTATAATTACAAGATTCCATAAACTAATATCTCACATTTACATATCTTTTATAGTCTCAGTAAAGGAAATAGAATCACCCACGTCCAAAATCTAAGTAGTATGCCCCCACTCACGTACAAATTGATGGGATATGCATAAGCCCAAAAATAAAGCACGAAGGCTTATCCTTATGCCTTCGGGGATCACTCGTGTATACTAAGTATAATTATAGACTCCATACCCTATAACCTAAAAAACAACAAAAAAAGGAATATCTACATACCTTCCTGTCTATTGTATAGACTCCATACCCAAGTCTATATGAAAGAAAACCCCTCGCTTTACCCCATTAAGGATATAAGTATATCAGTAGTAGGATCGGGATAATTAAGACCAAGGTAAGCTCGTCAATATCACATGGTATAAGCATAATCATGATTAACAAGGGATTCGAATTGAATCTTCCGTGTAAATTACGCTTGATTGTTATTTTGACTCCCCCCATAAATGCAAAAACCTAAATTATGACTACACTCTTTAAGAGAGTATATCGACTAGTCTGGATATCAAATTCATAAGGAATGTTTCTAGACGTTAACTAATTTCTTACTTCGAAATAAAAGTGTAAAAAGTGATAGTTTTAACATGATATTAATCTAGGTATATATTTAAACTAAGTATAAACAAAACGATTAAAAACTATAGATTGAGAATAATATCCCTCACCGCGGATTTATCATTATAAGTGGTTACATGGGAAGACAAGTTTATTAAGATTAAATATCATTTAAATAATTAATAAAATCTAGAATTATCACTCCCTAAATTATCATAAAATCTTAATTCATTTTGTCGTCAACAAATGCCCCCAAGATTAGACACACAAGGTCGTAAATACGGCATATACATGATATACACCCTTAAATCTCCTAGACGTAAAATCAAGAATAACCTAACCCATTAAAACTAGTATAATTCCTCATTAAAGTAAAGCAACCCATCAATCCAAGGTGAGTTCAATCAATTTAGACCTAAAGTTAATTAGCTAGAAAGCATATTAAATGACATATATTGAAAGGAAAGAAGTAAATAAGCAAGTAAAACTAATTATCAAAGAAAGACAACTAATTACCAAAGCTTGAGAATAAGAAATGTAAATTATATTGATGGGGAAGATGATGAATATTGTACTTACTATCAATTCGGAATCAAACCCTAGGAAAGAGAATCTCTCCCTAAAAAAATCCCTCCTAAATTTCATATGTCTCTCTAAAATAAAATTCCCCCTTCTATTATACCCCTAAATGAAAATACAAAGAAAATAAAGCAAAATAATCCCCAAAATATCTATTTATGAAAGTTTACAATAGCTCAAGGTCGACCTCTAATAAGGGACCACTTGATCTCCTATTGAAAATAAGCCATGGGTTGTTGGCAATCCTCTTCTCACTTCGATCCAATTCTGACACATCGCATGGAAAAGGCTATAAAATTTTCCTACAAACTTAGAGTGATGAACGATCAAAACCCATGAGAAGATAATTCAATCATATACATGTTGTTATTTTTAAACCCTCTAAATTATTCAATATGAAATTATAAAAATATCCTTGAAGTAGAAGAACATTTCAAAACTTTCCAAAAACGGCCATAACTTCCTCATTCTGGATCAGAATGATGCACAGTCAGTGGCCACGCGAAGATAATTTTATGATATAAATGTTTTTAATTTATACCATCCAAAATATAGAATTTGAATAGATAAAATTTCCCTTGAAGTTTCATCTTGCAATGAAACTTTCCCGAAATGTATTCAACTTTCCCAAAATCTATTCAACTTCACACCATGCATCCATAATACCTATAAAGGTTCAAATATACCTCACAAAGCATAAAGAAATAAATAATATAGGTTACTCAATAAATTAGGTTAAATATGGAAATTAATAAACAAAAGAATACTAGAATGTTCCAGAATAAAGGTACTAAATGCAATATTCGTAACTAATCACACCCCCTAACTTACACATTGCTAGTCCGTAACAATAAAGATGAATGAAAATGATCAAAATAGGTAGACAAATCAGAATATGTATGTATATATATACAAAAAAGAAAAATCCACTTTCATATGAACATGACCTAGTGGATGAGTGTTGTTTCGTGAAGGTTTTCGGGGATCAAATCCACAAACAGCAAGTTTCCTAAAAAAAATTCTCGAACAACAATAGAAGTCATGATAAATAATAAAGAAAATAATTTCAATAAGTTATTAACAAAACAAATGAGAATTTACCCAATAGTTCAAAATCATTATCATTATTAGAATAACCAATCACAATTGAAACCTTAATTACGGGAGGAAGAGATGTCACATAAAAATAGTTTGATTTGGAAAAACTTTTATAAACCGGATAAACATTAAACAGTAGCATGATATCAATCCTCTCTAGTGTTTATACTCAACGAATGAAATCACTATGAAATGAGGTATAACACACACGAGACATGCGGGCATAAAGAGTAATTGTAAATGGAAATTAGGCTGCGCACATGTCATTAAAGAAGAACGTTATATATAAAAGAAAAAATTGCAATCTCAATGAACGATATCATTATTAAAGAGGTGAACTGCATTTTCACAGATTATCGCAACTATTATGATACTGGAATCACACTCACTCTAGGGTCACATAGGACTTTAAATGGTTATAATGTTGGTTTGGGGTTAAAGTGTATGAAATGAAAGGGATATTTGCGGTTTTAAAGTGTTCGGGGATGAGACAATTGGGACAATGGAAAATTATGGTAAATTTCAAATTTTGAGTATGATCCCCATAACAAGCATTATATACAACTTTAGAAAGCGAGAAAAATTATTGAGCACTATGTACAATATAGAAAAAGTTTTTCTTTCTTTTCTTTTTTTCCTTTTCTCTTTTGTTTTTCACTTTTTTTTTCTTTTCACTCTCATATGATTAATTGCAACCACATAACAAGAACATCATAAAATCCCAAGTATCATTCTAAACAAAGGTATGGAAGGTGATATGTATGGTTTAAACTCCAATTTGGAGTTGGTTATGGGATTTTGGGTTGTGAAACAAAAAGCTATATTTAGGTTCAAAGGGATTGACGAGGGGAAACAAATAAGGTGAGATCAAGGTCAATATGAGTTAATTAGGGTCGATGATCCTTTTCATAAAGTTAACACAGTTCTCGAGTCAAAACAACTTTAAAAATCATGATCAAGTGACACATTTCATAATAAACTCAATTAATGAACTATTAATGAAAGAATAGTGAGATTACAAACGAATTTAACGTTTTTAATAAGGAAAGAGTAATGTATAAAAACTCACAAATGAAGAAAAATGCAAAGCTCGCTAGGTGGAAGTATATACAATGCAATAAAAGATTCCCGAGTTATAAAAAATGTTAAACCAAATCAATTAAATAAGAAAAATGCATGTGCTCTGGATTAAAAGTTTAGTTCATGATTTTTTCATAATATCAATTATTTGAGGACTAGAGTATAATAACTTCTAAAATCGATAACATGTATCATTGAATTATCTGTTGGATCTGGCATTTATTAGAAATTTATTATCCAAAAAAAAAGGCAAAATGCCCAACAAAGGAGAAAAAAGTAAAATCTTTTGATTTTTTTAAAACTTTTTTACAACAAAATCATGCTTGGAAAGGATATATAATCAAATTATGGACTCAAAAATAAATGAGAACAATATCCCACATCCCCTAACTTAAACCTTGCATTATCCTCAATGTGAATCAAGAATCAAGTTAAAGAGAGGAAAAAAGCGATATTAACAAAAATGGAGCAATCTCCGTAAAGTACAGGTCCAAAGATATTACAAAATATATTAGCACCCAGCATAACAAAAAAATAATAAAAATTAACTACTTACACTAGGCAATAAGTAAAAAGGAAGGAAAAAAATAAACTACTATGTACAACCTACAATTTTAACTTCTAGCTAACTATACAAGTGCAAATTTTTTAGGGTCCACCCAAAATAGATTTGGCTTTGAGGGATTAATGGTGTTCCCTGGTTTGATTGCATACTTTCCAGAAAGTATGAATTATGTTTGAACAACAGAAGGCATGTATAAGGCATAAGAAATTAACCATCACCAATGAAAAGTTTTTGGAGGATGCTATGGGGTTTGGATTAAACGGGTGATGTTGGATCTGAGAAAAAAAAATCTCCCAAAGATTTTGTAATTAAAATGGGAGGTGGTGCACATGGAGGTAAGATTTCCTTCATGGAAAGGGACTCAAGCAAGTAATCCTCATCGATGAAAGGATTAAATGTTTTAAATTTTTTAGCCTATTTATGAGATCCTTATAACGATTCGATAATAGGGAATAAAGACGGGGAAGAAATAAATTCAATCTCAAAAGATGACTCATCTTAGATTGAAGATTGAATTTCAAAGGAGAATGATTCACTTTCAATGAAATGTTCTTCCAAAATAGTTTAAGGTGAAGCAAAGGTCTCAACCACCTCTTTATTTTTCAAAGAAGAACTAATCTCATCACAAAGCGATTCAATTTCCATATCCTCATCATTTTCATTCTCCTTTATAACTTCGGCAAAGAGAAGAATGGTTTGTTCCAAAGTAGGCATCGATTTCTCATTTGGTTCAAAACATTCCCCAATTTCAAATGTCTCAGAAGAAAAATAATCATTAGATATGAATAATAAATCCAAGTCACGCTTCCAATAATGAGTTTCTCCTTGATAATGGTTTTCACACTTTTGATTCTCAAGAATGCGAATGCCCTCATGGAAAGTCATAGAAGGAGGTACGGATTCTAGAAAATAAGAAGTTCAAAAATAATATTTAGAACTAATATCAAAATCATTGATATAAGAATCTTGAAAGCTATTGCAATTAGTTTCAAAATACTTATTATAAGGACTTTGTGGCCCTTTATTGAAAAGATCATTCTCAATATTCCCATAAGCCATAACTAGACTTTTGTAATACTCACCCAAAGTAATTTTAGATGTTTCAAGTTTTTGACTTTGTGAGTAATTATCAAAAGTCATAGGTTTAGGGGAATTTTGAGAATTATCATTGCGATTATGAAAAATGTTAAAATAAAACATGCTTACCCCAAAAAGATCAAGATGGTAAATTCCACAAAGTGACGTGCACCTGATAGATTCAAGTGTTTATTCGTGCTCAAATGTATAAGTCCTACAAAACTAGTTAACAAAGAGTACAAGTAGAAAGAAAAATATTACGGAAAACTAAATCAATAAAATTATAAAATAAATAATTCCCCCCCCCCCCCCCAAACGGCCCCATTTTGATTAAGGCGGGATCTAAATCGAAGCGTCCGTGTAAGTTATGCTTAATCATTATTTTTTACTTATAAACAGGCCAAATAATATTGTATTCTGTAATACGAATTTGTAAACGAGGCAATTTCCTTTAATTATAAGCTCTGATACTAATTTGAAAAGTGGGGTGACGATTATTCCCAAAAAATTCTTAATTTTTATATTTCTTCAAAATTTAAATTTTGATTTCTTAAACAAAACTTCAATTCAAGTTCAAAGTTATACAAACAAAACTAAACATGAATTGTGTCAAATGAAACTTTTTCTTTAACTAAGACAATCCAAATTAATTAAGCACCAATTACACCATTTTTGTGGTTAAACCAATTTTATCTTTTTAATCTAAGCATGTATTTAGGTGTGAATTTAAAAGATAAAATAAACAACCACAACGTCACGATGTATGAGGAAAATCCACAATGAGAAAAACCTCAAACGACCCAGCCACAAGTCCACTAAGTTTGGAATTTCAAAAGGATATGATAAAATGCTTACAAAACGACTCGAGCCCTTGTAATCCTTGATGCTCATCATTCATTCAACCTTTGGATAGTGACAATGCAGGAGTCCACCTTGTCTCGGAGTCCACCGATAGGGCACTAACCTAGTGCCAAAACTTGATCTAGGATATATATCATGTAGAACCTTGGATCTTAGAACAATTTGGGTGTAAATAGGTGTTTTGTTTGAAGGATTAAACCATGAATCATCGACAAAATTTTCTTGGACTTTTCTAAAGGTTTTTGACACTTAAAAGTTGGAAAAGTCTCTGCGAAAACTAATCTCCTTCATATATAAATGGTTGGGGAAAAATAGTGGGAAATTAAGAGAAAAACTTCCAAGAGAAAACAACAATTTATGAAAAACTGCTTTGGTCGTTAGAACGAAAATCAATCTTGTTCGAACGACATAATAATCTCGTTCGAAAGAGATAAGAACGAGAAGTCAACACAAATAAAAAAGAGACTTCATTATAAATCATTCGAACAAACACCAAATCTCGTTCGAATGACCTGGTAAAGTCGATCTAACGAACTGGGAAATATTAAAATATTTTCCTTGAAAAAATATAAAGTCATTTTAAAATAGCTTTGCGAAAATTCTAACACCCAATAATAAATTTCCTAGTCTCAACATAATATAAGAATTTATACCTGAGAGATCCTTGGATTGTTGATGACTAGAACGAGGCACAAAACACGACATAGGATGTGATCTCTTCAACTTGGTTGATATGTCTTCAACAAAAATGTAATAGACTTTAAAGGTCACAAACACAACTTCAATAATATGACTCAAAGAGTTTTGTATGGAATTAAGCTAATACATACAAATTGACTCAATTTAAAATTTGTCCTTATAATTCTCCCCCTTTGGTCATTCTGGGACAAAACCAAAGATAAAAACCCTATGGCCCCTCAAGCTCATCTAAAAGACTCAATCTTAACCCAAAAGAAAAAATATAGACACTTGACCGACACATATTCTGTGGAGCTTTGCTTGCATTAAAACCTTGCCGCATGATTTCAAACCTACACATTTAAACACACCATAAAACAAATATAGAATATAACAATATAAATTGCATAATTAAATCCTCTCCCTTTTTAAACAATGTCTACCTAAGAAAGGATGTCTCCCCCTAAGTAAGATATCCCCAAATAAGAAGAGTTAGTTACCATTTCTCCCTCTTTTTGTTCAGGAGTAGATAAAGATTAGGTGCATAAAATAGTTTATTTCTCCCCTAGTTAAAACCAATTCTCCCGCTAAATGAAAAAAGATATAAACATTAAGGAAAAACTATTATATCATGTAGTGGTGCATAATGATACAAATACAACAAATCTACTTAGAAACACAAGAAAAATTAATCCACATAAAGAGTAATAGATACCAACTAAGATGCAATAGCAAAATGATACCAACTAGAATGTACTAAGATAATCATGGGATATCAATGAAAAATTGCAACAAGTAAGATATTGATATGAACAAATAGAATACAAGGACTAGATGTAAAAGAAAACACTCAAAACAAATGATACCATATATATAAATATGCAAAAGATATAAATGAAGCATAAGCGCACATATAGGTATAAACACCACATAAGAAACTGAACACAATAAGCTGCCACACTTATATGGCATAAATGTTTCTAAACCAAATGTGGTAAACGGAGTGAATGAGTGTGAACTGGAAATAAAAGAGTTATGACCCAATAACTTAAATATGTTCAAGGAGTTCTATTTGATTGTAAAACTTTATCAAACTTAGATTTAGCCATATGTGACAAGATAAAGTGAACTTAACTAATGAACAAGTACAATGTACATAAGCCTAGAATTTTGATGATTCTACAAATCAATAGAGTTGTGAAAAAAAACATAACTAGGATTCATTGTGAAAACCCATTGATCTTCAACTAAACACCCTCAAAAGATAAACATATTACATATTTTATTTTCTTTTCTTTCCTCAATTCTTTTGAAGCTATTTCTTTTGAAAGATCAAACAAACTAAACTATGTTGGCCTTTGGATTTTTTTTCTAATTTTATTGTCTTTTAATCTTTTCATTAGGATCTTGCCTACGGTGGCTTTCTCTCAAAGGAGATTTACTCCTTTTATAACCCTTTCTATCAAAGGAGATTTATTCCTTTTGTATCCCTTTCACGTGCACCCTCATCTATTTTCAATATAATTTAAATAAAGTTCACCGGCAACGATTCTTACATGCACAAATTACCCATAGTCACAAAATATGTCGATAATATAATTAATGGGAGAACATCTCACAAAGCTTAAATATACATGTGAAGTTAACATTGAAAAGAGCTTGTGCATGTGTGTTAGAGTCATATACAAAGAGAATACACTAAGAAAATCAAAGTCAAAGTACTCCGTGCAAGCATGATAAAGATCACTTTAAGAATTGAAATTCATAATCAAAATTTATAGCTGCATGGACATGGAAAGTGATATAGTATTAAAACACAAGGATATGTCATATAAAATGTGTAAAACTTAAAATATTTAAATTAAATATAACTCAAAGGACAAACAAAATCCTTTTGTATTTTTCAATAAGACTCAATAAATGCAAAAACAAAATACAAAAGATACACTTGTCATGATTCCAGCAAAACATATATAATGAAGCATAGACTAGAATATGACTAACCAACATACAACTAGCAAGAATATATTATGAAGTACAACTAGTGTATCTAAACAAAGCTAACATAGTCAACCTTTATATCTAGCATTGGAAGTTTCATTTGCAAGCTACTAAGAATCATAAAGTCTATCATGTAAAGCATCTAAATTGAATCTCCAAATAACCCACACTAGTGTAATGTGATGCTCTTGGATTTTGGTGACATTGGTGACTATACCCTTGGACTTCCTAGGACCATTTATAAGATCAAAACAAAACCTCCTAAGGTGACTCTTTCTACCACAATGTGTGCAAGTGAAAACAGGTGAGAAATACTATCTAAGGGTTGACCTTTTTTAGCATTCCTAGTTTATTCTCTCAAATCATAGTTTTGGCTTTATTTGCGGAAGAATTTTGAGTATCTAAGCCAATGCCAAACTTATTCTTTGATTTTGATGGTGCCTACAATTTTATCCAACTTCTCCGACCTACACTCCAAATTAAATTTGACCCGACTCGAGTCTCATAATCTCTTTTCAAAATCTACTATCCCGACTCAAGTAAACTCTTATTCTTTTAAAACTCAAGAAGCTCTTCCTTCATAGCATCCATTAAACCTTAAAGATTATCTCTCTCACCTTTAATATACTCTAGATTCTCTCAAAGAGTCTTCTCATGTTCCCTAAGATCACTAATTAAAACACTTTCATCATTATCTACAACACGTTCGTACATCCTAGCTTCCAACTTCAAGTTAGCCTCTTTTAATTTCAAAAATTCAGCATACAACTCATGAAAGGCAACTAGGAGTTCACTCACTTCCTCCTACTCTTCTTCATTCTCACTCTCTCTACCATCAAATACTTGGAATTCACAAATAATGGCCTTAGAAGTGTTATGAAAAGAAATATATTTATGGGAAGATTCATCATAAATGCTCACATGACTAGCCATGAATACGGCGAAGTTGCGCTCATTGGGAGAATTAGGCTCCTCTTCCAGTTCACTATCACTAAGGGTGGCATTATATTCAATTGGTTTTTTGCCCTCCTTCCATAGTTTAGTCGGACACTCGATTGCCCTATGGTCATAGCCCTCACAACCAAAACATTTATTCTATTCCTACCTCGTAAGATCATCATTAATATTTTAGTTTCTCGACTTTGCTATACTTAGACTTCTCAAATTTCTAAAAATTCATTTTCAAATTTCTCTTTATTAAACTTAAAAAATTTCCTAAACATCTTAGCAAACATAGCCATATCATCCGACTCGATGTCAGGCTCATCATCCAAAATAGGTGTTTTCTCCTTTCGGGCTTTCAAAGCTAGGACCTTATCCTTCTTCTTCACATCCTTGGAGGTAAGCATGTCAAGTTCATAGGTTTGTAATTCACCTACAGGATCTTCAAGTTTTGTAGAGTTTAAAGTGCCTAAAGAATTTAAAATGGTTACTTTTGGATTAAACTTATCGGGTAATGACCTCAAAATTTTCTTTATGACACGGTTGTTGGGTGTCTTCTCTCCCAAATTAAAAGAAGAATTCACAATATCGAATAATATAGCATAGAACTCATCAAAAGACTCACTTTTTAACATCTTAATGGCTTCAAACTGAGTGGCGAGGTTTTAAAGTTTGGAAGCCTTAACAGTACTTATACCTTCATGGGCGAGTCAAAGTATATCCCATGCCTCCTTAGATGTTTCACATGTCATAATTCGGTGAGCACTAGAAGAGAATTTAAACCTCGAGAATTAAAATTTGTTAGATTAAGATCATCATCACTCCATGTTTCTACAGGTTTAGGAACATAAAATTCTTCTACTAAACACGTCGGTGAGGACCACCCGCTAACAACCGCTTGCCCAGCCAACTCATCTAATGACTTAAGTGCTGACATCATACGCACTTTCCCGTACGCGTAGTTAGAACCATAAAAAATAGAAAACCTCAAAAAATGATAAATTTTGCATATTCAAACCTAAATGGATCTATCATGATAATTTAGTGCCCATGCTCTAATACCTCTTATAAACGGGCCAAATTATATTGTATGCTCTCATACCAATTTGTAAACGAGGCGATTTCCCTAAATTATAAGATCTGATACCATTTGAAAAGTGGGGTGATGATGATTCTCAAAAAGTTCTTAATTTTTATATTTCTTCAAAAATTAAATTTTGACTTCTTAAATAAAACTTCAATTTAAGTCAAAATTTATACAAACCAAACTAAACATGAATTTTGCCAAATTAATCTTTTTCTTAAACTAAGACAACCCAAATTAATTAAGCACAAGTAAACCATTTATGTGGTTGAACCAATTTTATCTTTTTAACTTAAGCATGCATATAGATGTGAATTTGCAAGATAAAATAAACAACCACAACGCTGCAATGTATGAGGAAAATCCACAATGGAAAAAACCTCGAACGGCCCAGCCACAAGTCCACTAAGTACATAATTAGAAAAGGACACGACAAAATACTTGCATGACGACTCGATGCCCTTGCAAAAATTGAGGCTCTTCATTCCTAAACCTATGCCTAATGACAACATAGGAGTCCACCTACGTATCCATGTCCACCGATGGGGCACTGATACGGTGCCAAAACTTGATCTCAAACATATATCATGTAGAAGCTTGTATCTTAAAACAATTTGGGTGTAAACATGTGTTTTGTTTGAAGGATTAAATCATGAATCATAGAAAAAACTTTCTTGGACTTTTCTAAAGGTTTTTCACACTTAAAAGTTGGAAAACTCTCTAAAAAAACTGATCCGCTTCACTACATAAATGTTTGGTAAGTTAAGAGAAAAACTGCCAAGAGAAAACTGCAATATATGAAAATCTGCTCTGGTCGCTCGAACGTAAATCAATCTCGTTCGAATGACATAACCATTTCAGTTGAACGAGATAAGAATGAGACTTCTAATGAGAAGTCAGCAGAGATCAAAAATATTCCTCATTAGAAGTCATTCGAACGATACCAAATATCGTTTGAATGACATGGGAAAGTCGCTTTAACGACCAGGGAAAAATTAAAATATTTGTTGAAAAAATATAAAGTCATTTTAAAATAGCTTCATAAAACTTTTAACACCCAATAATAAATTTCCAAGGCTCAACATAATATAAGCATTCATACCGGAAAGATCCTTAGACTGTTGATGATGAAAACGAGGCACAAAACACGACACAGGATGTGATCTCTCTAAGTTGGTCGCCTCATCTTCAACAAAAATGTTATAGGCTTAAAAGTTCACAAACACTACTTCATTCCAATGATTCAAAGAGTTTTTTATGGAATTAATCTAGTACATACAAGTTGACTAAATTGGAAATTTGTTTTTACAAGTCTCTCACTGCAAATGCAAAAATCTAAACGATGACTACACTCGTTACAGGAGTATAGTGGCTAGTCTTTGTACCGAATGTTACTAGATGTTAATTGATTTCTTACTTCTTAATAAAAGTGTAAAAGGTGATAGTTTTAACAAGATATTAATCTAGGCATGTATTTAAATGAAGATAAACAAAACCAGTAAAAACTGTAGATTGAGAATAATATCCCTCATCTCGGGTTAGTTAGTATAAATAGTTACATGGGAAGACAAGTTTATCAAGATTATATCTCATATCAAAAATTAATAAAATCTAGAGTTGCCACCCCCTATATTCTCATAAAGCATAATTGATTTTGACATCACCAACTATCCCTAATATTACACACGCGAGGTCATAAATATGGCGTATACATGATATACAATGTTAATTCTCCTAGGTATAAAATAAAAAACAACCCAATCAATTAAAACTTGCCTAATGCATTACCAAAGCAAAGAAACCCATTAATCCAAGGTGAGTTCAATCAATCTCAAATTAAACTAAATTATCTTGAAAGCGTATTAAATGACATGTATTGAAACGAAAGTAATAGTGAAGTAAGTGACACGAATTATTAAAGAAAGACAACTTATTACCAAAGCTTGCAAACAACAAATAGAACTTATATTAATGGGGAATAAAGGACAAAATTTCCAATTGAGTCCATTGTAAGTATTTGACTTATTTACAGAACAAAATTTGTTTTTGAGTCATAGATAGATTTTTTATTGTCACGTTTCCCACACAGTCTATGACATAAAGTTTATTGAAGACGTTGCGGCCAAGCTTCAAAGATTTATCATGCCGAGATTAATTTTGTGCAAGTTTCACGTCTTGATTGCATTCCGATCTCTCAGGTATGAATGTGTAATGTTTATGGGACTCAAAAAATATTTTTATGATGTTATTTTTATTTTAAAAATGATTTTAAAAGATTTTATATTCATTTATTCTGAGATACGGATTGTTGACAGTTGTATGAATCCTTCGCTTGTGTTTAGAAGGTTCAAACGACATTCACAATCATTCAAACAACATGTGGATGTCATTTAAACGACATGGCTTTGTCGTTTAAATGTCATATCTATCTCGATCAAATGACAACCTCATCTTGTTCGAACGACACGTCGAATTAAGTTATATATTTAAGGCGTGTTTCACTCAGAATTTTGGAAGTTGTAGAACCAGAAAAACATTTTACAAATATAACATTTTTTGTACAAGTTATCTAAGGCTTTAAAAGTATAAAAACATCCTTAGAATTTCAAGATTCTAGCTTTCATATTGTTATGGTATAGGGATCTTTATTTGCACCATTGGGGTTTTGTTCATCACTTTGAATATTGGGTTTTGCGGTGAAGAAGTGAAGGAGTTCGTGTTTAACATCGTAGATGTCGCCAGGCTACACTGGCGGACAATGAGGCATACGTGGGCCCATTTATTGTGGATAAGAGTCGTAGAAGGACTTATGCATGGTCACTGTGGAGGAGTAGTTGAAGGATCAGAGGAGCATCAAGACTTGTGGGGGATTGAGTCACTGAATAATAATATCGTCTATACTTTGTAGTACCACATTAGAGTTATTGTCTGGCTTGGGACATTTGAGGGTTTTTCCCTTAGTGGTTTCCTCGTACATCTGGCATTGCCTTTGTGAACTTATATATTTTACTAGCTTTAATCACCTAGATGCATGTTTATGATTAAAATTGGTTCACACACTTAGTGCGTGTAAAATTTGGAAAAGAATTTTTCAAAAAGGAAGTTTTCTTTTGACATCCTTAAAACACATTTGAAAGAAAAAGGGGCCTACAAATTGGTATCAGAGCTAGAAACATATGTATTGATCCCTTGTGTTTTTTAAGGATGAATTTTGGAAATTTTGAAAGTTTTAGAGCTCTTATTTTCATGTCACAAACTATGGTTATTGGAAAATGGGAATGAGAAGTGATTTGAAATCAATTGATGAGCGTGTGTGGTTAACGGTCGTAAGCGGTTGGACACCACTAGTTACACAAGAGGGTGGGCCCACTACTTTAAAACCTATTGAGTCATCGATCGAAGCCGAACATAGACTTGCATTTTACAACTTTAAAGGTCTTCACGTTATTTCCTCACATGTCACACCGGAAGAGTATAATAGAATCATGACATGTGAAACGTCAAAAAAATATTGGGATATACTTGCACTTACTCACGAGGGAACTAGCACGGTTAAGGCATCTAAACTTTACAATCTCACTACACAATTTGAGATAATTAAGAGGTTAGAGAGTGAGTCATTTTATGAGTTTTATGCTAGATTGTCGAATATTGTCAACTCATCGTTTAACTTAGGAGAGAAAATACCCGAAAATCGTGTCATAAAGAAAATCTTAAGGTCGTTGCCTAGTAAATTTGATTCATAAGTGACCGTTTTAAACTCCTTGGTTATGATTGATAAAGAGATTGTAAGTGACTTGCAATCCTATGAACTCGATATGTTTACCTCCAAGCAAGTGCCATAAAAAGCAAAGTGAATTGCTTTGAAAGACCTAAAGGAGGAGACTAAAGTTTCAGATGATGATTCTGATTCCAATTCTGAGGATGTAGCTTTGATGGAAAAGAAGTTCAAAAAGTTTATCAAGTTTCAAAACAAATCGACAGATGCCAAAAGACTTGAAAAATTCAAGAACAAAAATGTCAATCTTGCCCCTAAAAATAAGAATGAGAATGTTAAGAGGGATGAGTCGGATAGGTGTTTTGGTTGTGATGATTATGGTCACAAGGTTGCCGTGTGTCCCACTATACTTAAGAAGAAGATCTATCGTCGTCGCTCACATGACATGTCGAGAACGCTACAAAGTTCTGCATAATGGGGGAACTCTCTTCCTCTTTCGGTTCACTATCACTTAAGGTGTCATTATATGCTATTCATTTCTTGCCCTTCCTATGAAGATTCTCATGTGCATGACACTTTCGAGGCCATTAATTGTGAATCCCAAATGAATGAGGGTGAAGACAGTGAGGATGAGGAGATTCATTTAAGATAATTGCAAGTTGCCTTTAGTGAGTTGTATGCAGAAGCACTAAAGGTGAAAAAGGAAAACTTGAAATTTTAAACTAAGTTGAATGAGAGTGCTGTAGCGAATAATGATGCTTTGATCGGGGATCTTAGGGCACGGGAGAAGACTCTTAGGGAAAAACTAGAATATGTTGATAAAGAGAGATATAGTCTTCCTGGTTTGATGGAGGCTTTAAAGCAGGATGTTCTAGAGTTTGAGAAGTTTATGTGTTTCCTTGAGTCTAGGTTTAGTAAGTTAGAGGAGAGATTGAGAGACTCGAGTAAGGTGAAGTTTAATTTGGAGGCTAGATCGGAGAAGTTGGATAGGATGCTAGGCACTGTCCAAATCAAGGGAGATAGGTTTGGTATAGGCTACGATGATCATGTTGTTCCCATTCCCAAAGCCGATATCAATCGTGTGAGAGAGACCATTAGGAACGTTAGGAGATGTCGACATTTTGGTAATAATTCCCATCGTGTTCACACTTGCACTCATTGCGGTAGGAAAGGTCACCTTAGACATTTTTTCCATGACCTTAGGAATGGCCTAGGAAGTTTAGGAATAAAGTTGTTTTGGTTCCCATAACCCCCATGCATCATTTCACACCTACTTGGGTTAGGAAATACGACTTAGAGGCTTTAGGAATTAAAGTTCATGGTTCTTGTTTGGTTTCACTTGATTCTTCCCATGCTAAAGGATGATTGTGTTGCCATGTTTGTCATACGCTAGTCTTTGCATCATGATTAATATCTTGCTAGTGTTATGATATGTATATCTCTTTGTATTATATCCTTTTCATTTATTTGAGTCTTATTTGAAATATACAAAAATATTTTTGGTTTATATAGTTTTGAAAAACACAAAAAGATTTCCGGTTTTCTTTTATGTCGTGAGTTTTCATGTTTGATGTGGCATATTGGTGTGCTTGGACCTACATCATTTCATTATCCATGTGGCTAGGACATTTGGTCATTATTATTGATGCGTTGAATGGTCTTAACCATTGTCTTATTGGGGTTGTTTCGAAGTTAATATGCATTTGAATTTGACTTTGTATATATGCTATCCTTGCACACATACATGAGTTTATTTGAATGTTTGACATCTCATGCATATTTGAGTTTGGTGAGACGTTCTTATCTCAATTTTGTCATCTATGCATAAGTAGACTTAGTAAGAGGTGTGCATGTAAGAGCCGTTTACCGTGAGGATTGTTATTGCATAAATTGGAAAGATGATGAGTGTTCACGGGAAAGGGCTGTGAGTGAATAATAATCACGTCATGAAAGCCACCGTTTAAAAGAGCCCAACAAAAAATTAAGGCGATAAAAAGATTCATATGCCAAATAGAGGGCCAATAGGATTTCTTTAAGTTGAGAAAATTAGAGACCTTAAAAGAGCTTAAAAAATATGTATATATTTGAGGGAGTTTGGATGAAAAAATTTATACTGGTTTGCAGCATGAATCCTTATGTTAAAAATCATATCATGATGTTATTATTTGTAGAATCATTAATATTCTAGATTTGTGTACATGTTTATTGTTTAGTTTATTTAGCTCAATGTATTAATTATCACATAGGGCTAAAACAAGTTTGATGACATTTAGCTATGAATTAGATATTCTTGAACGTTTCAATGTGTTGGAGTTATGATTCATTTGTTGTAATTCACGCCCATTCACTCCATATCCATGTTTGAGAACATTGATTCTATGTTGGAATGAAACTCATATTGTTTTACTTGTTTTATTTGTTTTGTTTTTCTACTATTTGTTATTTCCAATTGTTGTTTCCAAGAAATAGCTTCGTTGGGAAAAACTTCATGATTTTTAGAAATGGAATTGAGAAATTTTGATATCATTTGAACGACATCCTGACCTTATTCGAGCGATAAGTCTATGTCGCTTGATGAATTGATCTCGTGAGCTTCAAGCGAGATGGTGAAAAGTTTTGGGTACTGTCTTGAGAAGGGTCACGCGATGGGTCGCGAGCAAGGGTGTACAGGCGACAGGCTACTGTTTTGAGATTTTTAAGGTTGAGTGATGCTTGCTTCAATCGACATATATTGTCGTTCGAGCGACCTGAGGGATTTTTTTTAGGATTCTTCTGATTTCATACCTGATTAGTTTTAATGATGATTTTCTTCAGTTTTGGTACTTCTGGACCGTTATATACAGTATATGGTAATTATGCGTGTTGATTCTCATACTGCATTATTCGTTTAGTCAAATCATTACTAATTTTTATGATTTCTTTCATGTGACTACTGTTTGCTTTCTATGATTTGGTACATTGTGATTATTTTTTGCTGGAGATTTCTGTTTATCTAGATATTCTCCATTGATTATCTCATTCTAGATATTTGTTTATCTTTTTTACTTATTGTCTATTCGAGACAAAAAGGATGAAAGATGTATATGATGTCGGGGGAGTGTTTTGAGCACATACTTTTTGTTGCATTACAAATTGATATCCTATACTTTCATGCTTATATATTGGTATTAATTAGTCTGAACAATTTGATATCCTGATTTCAATTTTTTTTTCAAACTGGTATCAAAACACTTTGCTCACATGTTTAACAAATGGTTTGTTATTACATATTGGTATTTTTTATATCATTTGTTCCTCCATACTTCACTAGGGTATTTATTTGTTTCGTGTGTGTAGGTATTCTTCAGCGAGTCAAGATTTTAAGACTACATCACACTCAGCTCATGCTTGCCAGACCAACATTTACTAGTCTTGTCATATAATATTTTGATTTTGGGTTTTATAGGATGTGATTTTGGTGTCATACGACTTGACGGCCCGATTTAGGCATTTCACTGTTTGGGTTTTCTCTCAGAATAGTCAAAGGGGAAAATTTGTAAGGAAAAAATTTCAAATTGAGTCAATTATAAGCATTTGACTTATTCCGAAACAAAATTTGTTTTGAGTCATAGATAGATTTTTACTGTCACGATTCCCACACAGTCTATGACATAAAGTTTATTGAAGATGTTACGTCCAAGTTCAAAGATTTATCATGCCGAGATTAATTTAGTGCACATTTCACGTCGTCATTGCATTTTGATCTCTCAGGTATGAATGCGTAATGTTTATGGGACTCAAAAAATGTTATTAGGATGTTATTTTTATTAAAAAATGATTTTAAAATAGTTTATGTTCATTTATTCTGAGATAAGGATTGTTGACAATCATATGAATCATTTCCTTGTGTTTAGAAGGTTCAAATGACACTCACAATCGTTCAAACAACATGTGGATGTCATTTAAACAGCATAGCTATCTCGTTCAAACGACAACCTTCAAATGATGTGCTAACTTAAGTTATCAATTTAAGGCGTGTTTCACATACAATTTCCGAAGTTGCAGAACCAGAAAAAATAGTTTACAAATAGTATGTTTTCTGCACAATATTTCTAAGGTTTTAAAATTCTAAAAACATCCTTAGAGTTTGAAGATATGAGCTTTCATAATATTATGTTATAGAGATCTTGGTTTGTACCATTGGGGTTTTGTTCATCACTTTGAACATTGGGTTTTTGCGGTGAAGAAGCGAAGCAGTTTGTGTTCAACATCGTGGACATTGCCAAGCTGCATCGGTGGACATCGAGGCATAAGTGGACGCATGTGTTATGAATAGGTATCGTATAAGGACTTCTTCATGGACACTATAGAGGAGTGGTTGAAGGATCAAAGGAGCATCAAGACTTATGGGGTATCGAGTCGCTGAGTAAGTATATCGTCTGTACTTTGTAATACCACATCATAGTGATTGTCTGGTGCTGTCTAAAGTTTTTTCCCTTAGTGGTTTCCTCGTAAATTTGGTGTCACCTTTCTGAACTTATTTATTTTACTTGCTTTAATCACCTAGATTCTAGTTTAAGATTAAACAAGATAAACTTGGGCTTAACTAAAATTGGTTCACACACTTGGTGCGTATAAAATTTAGAACAGATTTTTTCAATCAGAAATTTGTCTTTTGACATCCTTAAAACACAGTTGAAAGAAAAAGGGGCCTACAAAGATGATGAATAATTTGCTTAAAAACCCTTTGGACTCAAACCCTAGGAGAAAAAAGCTCCCCCCAAAATATGATTTATCTCTCTAAAATAAAAGCATTCTCTTTCTATTATACCCTTAAATGAAAATATAAAGAAAATAAAGCTAAATAACCCAAAAAATATCAATTTATCGAAGTCTACAGTAACTTAAGGTCGATCTATGATAAGGGACCAATCGACAACGTATTAAGAATAAGCATTGGGCTTTTGGCAATCCTCTTCTCATTCTAATCCAATTATGACATGTCATACCGAAAAGGCTATAAAGTTTCATACGGACTGATTCGTATCGAATATTGCATATTTCCTCCCTTTATCTCTATACATTCTAGCACTTTTACGGTCCTATATGCCTATATTTATGCTCATTAACCAAACAACCTTAGATTTGGATATATTTATATGCTTTGTAGGGGTTAATTGTGATTTTGTAACTATTGGAACGTTAAAAGTGAGGATCCATTGCATTTCGGAGAAGTTTCGTCGTCGAACGCTACTTCAAGGGAATTTTAGTCAATTCACATTTCATCTCCAGCTCATGTAAATTCCACGGATGCTTAGTTTACTGAGTTAGCGTCGCATGGCCATGAACGGTGCATCGTTTGGAGTCCGGATGATGGAGTTATGGCCATTTCTGTTTGCAAACTTTTCCCCCTTTTTATGGACCAAGAAGACCAAGAAACAGAGTGCCGGTCGACCGCCCTTGGGCCCCCGGTCGACTGCAGTTTGAAGTTAAGCCTAAAAATTGAGATAGAAGGTTTGTATCTACTCGATCGATCGATCGATGGTTTTGGTCGGTCGATCGATCCACGGTCTTGGTCGATCGATCGATCCTTCCAGATATTTGGCAATTTGTTCCTTTTCTTTTCTTTTTGTTTTATTTCTTTTCCAACTTACTATATAACCCATTTTTGTTATAAATTTTAGATATAATTAGAATTTAGATAGTTTAGGTTAGGGTTTAGGGGTTTGGAGAGTTCTTCTTCCTCACTTGGTTTGACACCCATTTGGGTTTGTAAGTTGACTATTCATCATCCCTCTCCATTAATTTAAGTTGTATTACCTTATTTCTTGCTTTGTAGTTAATTTACATATTTTCGTAATTAGGTTTACTTTCTTTATTTACTTGCTTTGTAGTGTAGTTTTATTACGTTTATTTACTGAGTTCATTTATCACTTTCATTTACCGGGTTTTTAATATGCTTTCTAACTAAGTTACTCTAGGTTGTGTCGGATTGAACTCCTTTCGTGTTGACATGTTTCTTTGCTTTGGTGATGGATTTTACGAGTCTATATCGAGTGCGTTGTCCAAGTTATTACGCCTAGGAGATTTGACGGGGTATATCATGTATGCTCCATGCTTACGACCTTGCGTGCGTAAATTTTGGGGTATTTGTTGACGCCAAAATCATATTAGACTGTTATGCGAATTTGGGGGTGTGACAACCCTTGATTTAATTAACTGTAGAAATGAGATGCAATCTTAATAACTCGTCGACCCATCTAACCATTTATACTAATTAACTCGGGTGAGGGATATTCGATGCAACCTATAGTTTTTACCGCTTTGTTAATCTAGTTTAAATACACTCGTCTAGATTAACCTTTTTCTTTTGTGCATCTTTTCCTTTTTATGTATAATCTCCTTTTACACTTTTATTTAGGAATATTAAACCCTATAAATTCTAGGAACTCGTCTTTATGGATTTCGATACCCAGACTTGGCCGCTATACTCACCCATTAAGTGTAGTCATAAGTTTAGGTTTTTGTATAGTTCAGGTGAGCCGAATTCAAAATGACCAGCGCGCAGGTGACGCTCGCGCTGCGGCGAAACCTTGCCTATCAAATGGCGCCGTTGCGGGGGATGAGTTTGTTTTAGAATTTATTTGATTTAGTATTTCATAGTATTTTCTTGCTATTTGTATTTTTTGATAATATTTTTGTAGGACTTCTACATTTGAGAGCCAAGAACCACTTGAATTTATCGCGCGTGCATCAATTTGTGGAATTTTCCACGTCGACCCATCTTTAGGGTAAGCATGTATTATTCCAATTCTTTCGGTAATCATTATTATAATTCTCAAAATGATCGTAATCATATGACTTTCGGTCAATACTTAGAGTCCCAAAAAATTACAAATTTAAAAATGACTTTGGGTGAGTATAACGAAAGTCAAAACTTGGGTTATTGGAATTTTGATGATGATGATAATGATTTTGGGCCTCTAATTCCTTATAATAAGAATTTTGAAACAAATTGCAATAGTTTTCAAAATTCTTATAATAATGAGTTTAAGTTTAAGTCTGATGGTAATTTTCAAAGTTCTTATTTGCAAGTGTCCGCTCCTCGACCTATGACATTCGGTGAGGGTTTGTGCATTCTTGAAAATGAGAAACTTGAAAATCGTTATAGGGAAGAAAATCATTTTTGGGAACATGAGTTGGATTTATTATTTGAATCCGACAACGATTTCTCTTTTGAGACTTTTGAAGTCGACGAATGTTTTGAACCAAATGGGGATTTTATGCCTACTTTGGAACAAACCATTCTTCATTTTGCCCATTGCGTAATAGATATTGAAAGTGAGGATGAAATGGAAGTAATATCCATTTGAAATGAAATGATTTCTTCTTTAGCCCCCAAAGAAGAACATTTCATTGAAAATGATCTTATTTCCTTTGAAACTCAATCTTCAAGGGATGATGATGCATCTCTTGAGTTTGAATTTTTATCCTCCCCATTTTCATTCTCTGTTATAACACCATCACAAGTACCCGATGAATCAGTTTTAAACTTTAATGTGTTAAACCTTTTCGCCGACGAGGAGTACTTGCTCGAGTCGCCTTCCATGAACGCATCTTTGCCTTCGTGTGAGCCACCTCCCATTCCAATTTCAAAATCCTTGGGAGGATATTATGCTTTTCTCGGTCTCCACATGTTTTTGTCACCCATTCAATCCAAATCCCCCACCATCCCTCCAAAACTTTTAATTGGAGATGGTTCATTTCTTCCACCTTACACATGCCTTTTGTTGTTCAAACAGAATTCATATTTTTTGGGAGGCATGATTCAGAGTGAGGGTACACCAGTTATCCTCCAAAGTCAGATCTTTTTTTATGGCAGACCCTCAACTATTTAGACTTCTAGTGTATAGTTAGTGTGAAGCCTAAATAGTAGGTTGTATATAGTTAGCTTTTTATTCTTTTTATCTTTTCCTTCCTTTTTAATTTAGTCTCTTGTAATTAGTTAACTTCTTGTTATTTGTTTTTTCTATGCTCGGTACTAACTTATTTTGTAGATTCTTTGGACTTGTTCTTATGGGGATCGCTCCAATTTTGGGTAATATCGCTCTTTTCCTGTCTTTAACTTGGTTCTTAATTCAAATTGAGGACAATGTCAGGTTTTGAGTTAGTGGTGTGGGATATTCTATCCATTTCTTTATTTAGTCCATGTTTTTGCTCACATGTTAGTTACTTAGTATGCTTTTCTTAGAAAAATTCAAAATTTTCAAAAAGATTTTCTTTCTTTTTTCTCCCTTTACGGGTATTTTGCCTTTATTTTCGATGATAAATTTCAATAATTGCCCGATCCAATAGACAACCCAATGATTCATGTTCTTGATTTTAGAAGTTATTAGACTTTAGTCCTAATTATTGATATTATGAATAACTTCAGGAATTAAACTTTAGTCCTAGGAGCACATGCACTTTTCTTGCTTTATTGATTTGGTTTAAGATTTTTATAACTCCGTAATATTTTGTTACATTGTATATACTTACACCGAGTAAGCTTTGTACCTTTCGTCATTTGTGAGTGTTATACACTATTCTTTCCTCTTTGAAAACTTACAGTCGTTGGTAATCTCACTATTCTTTCATCGATCGTTCATTAATTGAGTTTATATCTTGAAATGTATTACTTGAGCATGATTTTCGAAGTTTGTTTTGACTCGAGAATTGCGTAAACTTTATGAAATGATCATATGCCATCCTTTTTATATCAGCCATATTATCCTTGACCTAACCTTATACGTTTACCCTCATCAACCCCTTTGAGCCTTAATATAGCATTTCTTTTCAGTAACCGAAAATCCCATAACCAACTCCAAATTGGAGTTTAAGACATACATATTACCTTCCATACCTTTATTTGGAATGTTACATGGGATTGAATGATGTTATTGTGTTGCGGTTGAAATTTAGGCATATGAGAGTGAGAAAAATAAAGAAAATAAAGAAGTGAAAAAGAGTGAAAAAGAGAAAGTAGAAAACAAAAGAAAACATGAGAAAAAGAAGAAAAGAAAGAGAAAGAGAAAGTTGTATATATTGTATATAGTTCAATAAGCTTTGATTGCTCTCCAATTGTTATATCCAATGCTTTTTGAAATTTCCCAGCACTTTCCCATTATCCTGAGTTTTCATCTCTGAACACTTTGAATCTGAATATACATATCCTTCGTTTCTTACCCTAGCTTAGCCTACATTATAACCATATCAAGTCCTATGTGATATTAGGGTGAATTTAATTTGAAAGTCATAATATTTTTGATAATCTGTGAAAATGCATTTCGCCTCCTTTAATGAGCGGTATCTTTCATTGAGATTATAATTTTTCATTTCCTATATAGCGTTCTTCATTTGTGACATGTGCACGACCTAGTTTCCATTTACATTTACTCTTTATGCCCTCATGTTCCGTGTGTTAACTCCCTATTTCGAGTGAATTCACTTGATGAGTTTAATGCCCGTGAGGATTGAATATATGCTTGCTTTATTTAGTATCCGATTTATTTAAGTTTTTGCCAAATCACACTTTGCATGTTCTCGCTCCCCTCCCACATTTTAAGATTTCAATTCAATGAATTTCATTGTATAATGTTAATGATTTTGGAATTTCGTTTGAATTCGTTCATTGTACTAATAATGCATATGAAATCCTTTACATATTGTTGGGCTTAACGTATGTTGGTTTGGGCATATTTTGAGGAAACCTTATGATGCTTGTGGGTTTCATCCCTGAAAGCCCTCACAATATGACACTCGTCCACTAGGGTAACCTATGGGTTTAACGGATTATTGTATATGCTAAGTGCATTCGTTTTCCCTACAAAAGTGGCATTTATATTTCGATGCATATATACGTCTTGTACTACCCTCTATGGACTGGTTTTGTTTGTTTCATTACTAGGGACTAGTAATGTCTAAGTTAGAGGATGTGATTCGTATCGAATATTGCATATTTTCGCCCTTTATCTCTATGCATTCTAGCACTTTTATGGTCCTATATGCCTATATTTATGCTCAATAGCCAGACAACCTTGGATTTGGATATATACATGCTTTGCAGGGGTTAATTATGCTTTTGTAGGTATTGGAACGTTAAAAGTGAGGATCCGTTGCATTTCAGAGATGTTTCGTCATCGGACGCTACTTCAAGGGAAGTTTAGTCAATTCACATTTTATCTCCATCTCATGGGAATTCCAAGAATACGTAGTCCATTGATTTAGCATCGCGTGGCCGCAAACGGTGCGTCGTTTGGAGTCCGGATGATGGAGTTATGGCCATTTCCGTTTGCAACCTTCCCCCCCTTTTTATGGACCAAGAAGACCAAGAAACAGAGTGTCGGTCGACCGTGCTTGGGCCCCCGATCGACCAAGGTTTGAAGTTAAGCCTACGAATTGAAACAGAAGGTTTGGACCTGCTCGATTGATCGATCGATGGTCTTAGTCGATCGATCGATCCTGCCAGATATTTGGTAATTCGTTCCTTTTCTTTTCTTTTTCTTTTATTTCTTTTCCAACTTACTATATAACCAATTTTTGTTGTAAATTTCAGATATAATTAGAATTTAGATAGTTTAGGTTAGGGTTTGGGGGTATGGAGAGTTCTTCTTCCTCACTTGGTTTGACACCCATTTGGGTTTGTAAGTTGACTATTCATCTTCCCTCTCCATTAATTTAAGTTGTATTTCCTTATTTCTGTCTTTGTAGTTAATTTACATGCTTTCATAATTAGGTTTACTTGCTTTATTTACTGGCTTTGTAGTGTAGTTTTATTGTGTTTATTTACCGCGTTTATTTATCGCTTTCATTTAGTGAATTTTTAATATGCTTTCTAGTTAAGTTTGTGTAGGTTGTGTCGGATTGAACTCATTTCGGGTTGACATGTTGCTTTGCTTTGGTGATGAAGTTTACGGATCTATTTCAAGTGTGTTGTCCTAGTTATTACGCCTAGGATATTTGACGGGATATATCATGTATTCTCCATGCTTACGACCTTGCGTGCGTAATGTTCGGAGTATTTGTTGACACCAAAATCATATTAGACTGTTATGCGAATTTGGGGGTGTGACAACCCTTGATTTAATTAACTGTAGAAATGAGACGCAGTCTTAACATCGACCCATGTAACCATTTTATACTAATTAACTCGGGTGAGGGATATTCGACGCAACCTATAGTTTTTACTTCTTTGTTAATCTAGTTTAAATACACTCACCTAGATTAACCTTTCCTTTTTATGCATCTTTTTCTTTTTGTGTATAATCACATTTTACACTTTTATTTAGGAATATTAAACCCTCTAAATTCTAGCAACTCGTCTTTGTGGAGTTCGATACCCGGACTTGGCCGCTATACTCACCTGTTGAGTGTAGCCATAAGTTTAGGTTTTTGTATACTTCACATGAGACGAATTCAAAACGACCGGTGCGCAAGTGACGCTCGCGCCGCGGCGAAACCCTGTCTATCACGGACTCAAATGAGGTGCGTTCTAAACCCACGAAAAGATAATTCATGATGTTTTAAAACCCTCCAAATTATTCAGTATGGACAAAAATACCCTTGAAGCAGAAGAACATTCCAAAACTTTTCAAAAAAGATCATAACCACCTCATTCAGGATCAGAATGACACGAGATCAATGGCCATGTAAAGATGATTTGATGATATACATGTTAGTAATTTTATACCATCCAAAATATAGAGTTTCAAAAGATCAAATTGTCCTTGAAATTGTATATTGCAAAAAACTTTCCTGAAATGTATCTAACTTCACACTACGCATCCATAATACCTATAAAGTCTCAAATATAACTCCAAAAACATATAAATATAAAGAATATAGGTTATCCAATATATGAGCTTAAATATGCGAATTAAAGGACATGATAATACTAGAATGTGTAAGAATAAAGGGTACTCTATGCAATATTCACGACTAATCAATCCACGTTGTATGCACCCCATTAAAATCCTTCCTAGTATGCCACCTGCGAGCATGAACACACCCATGGTATGCTTAGACATAAAGACAATACATAAAAATCCAGTCTAATCATATATTACTAAAGTGGTTCCTTAAATCTCGAATTAAATGTCTCTAATTAATATAGAATTAATATCCAAACTAGTGCAAAGCCGTTTGAACCAAACCCTTTCTCATTCTAATGAAAACCGATATGTCATTTAAACCTGATCCAAAATCATTTGAATTAAATTTCAAACTTGTTCGAACTAAACCCCCTATATTGTTTGAATGAAACCCTAATCTTATTCGAATGATATTCATGCAAATTCTTTTTTCACCCAAAGCTCACAAATGACCATTAACAACCCAAAACCTAATTTAAAGACTCTAAAGAGTTTAATATCCATCTTCATTTGAAGTATAATATGTTTAACACTATTACTAGCCCATAACAACGAGTTTTAGGCGGTAATAACTCTGATGGGCACATTAGTTTTAGACTATAAGTTTTAAACCCAAACTTCAAAGTTTTAATAAAGTTTCTCAAATTCATCCTCAGATTTGATTCAATAATCAATTAAACATGAGGGATTTTTATAAGTTATCATTATTATGATTTAAATCTAATATTATTGTAATTAGATTACATGATTTTGCAATTCAATTTAAGGAATTCTGTATCAAATTACCCTAGTTCATCAATATGTGATTAAGACTAAATTTATCAATTAATATGATTACAAAAACTGGTTTTGAATGCTTAAAATCACATTATATAAGTTTTAGTTCGTATTCAAATGAACTAATACTATCATAATACAAACTTAATCAAAGTAAACTTGCCTATGACCAACTATATGAATTGAGTTCCAAATCCTCATGTTCTATAATATTTTGTTGCTTTCTTAACCTCCTTAGCTATCAGGGTTTGTCTATAATTTGTTATGACATTATTGGGTTTTCTAATTAAGTAATTAAAGGCTCTAACCACGAAATTAAGCCTAGGAAAAAAAATAGCCTCAACCTAATGAGCCCAGAACATGCTCCAAATGGACTAAAACTTGGCCCAAACAACATACTAACCCAACAGACTTAATTTTCACTATTTTAAGTAGACCTTCCAAGCGTCTCAAAAGTTAACCTAAAATAGAATCTATATTAATATATTTGTTGCATACTTGAGTTAATTTATAAGTTAGTACAAATCGATTAAGTTAAATTTAATAATTAATTATTTACATGTGACTCGACATTATAAGAAAACACTTCGCGATCGATGGGACCCGACATCGAGGGAATAATCCAAATACATAAATTTCTTGAACCTATTCCCTGACCATTTCATAGTCAACCATAATACATAGTCAATTAAAATATTTAATTAATGTATTATCATGTATTATGTTAATTTTCAAAGAGTGTGAATTCACGTAACACATACGAATCACTTAACAACATATAAAAATATAGTAAGTGACATATCACATGTCATGACAAACAAATAAAAAATTGACTACGCAATTTAAGTAAATGCACAGAAAATTTGTTTGACAACATAATTAAATAAATGTACAAAAAATATGGGGTATTACAAATAAAATGGATATAGATTGAGTGTAATACAAACTAAATCACAGACAACTAAATCTTAATAAAAAAATCTCAAAAACGTGTCCTTAGATCAAGTTCCCATGCAACTAACCACTAAAAATCTACAATCCCTCAATCCTCGCTGGTTATTTTACAAAACGTTCACTATAGAAATGCATATCATTTACTGTAGCGCACTTGTAATGAGAAAAATGTAAAAGTCTCACAAAAATTCTAGGAGGCTAACCACTTAGGGGTTCACAGGTAGTGGATCAAGATTCACTTAAACGAAAGATCCCTGTTTAGGTTTTATTCTTAAAATCATATATGACGTTTATTAATTAATAAAGGTGTGTCATGCTCATTTTGAATTACGAATTATGTTTGTGAGAATGCCTTATATTTGTTTTAAATATATTCAATTAATGTCAGTCAATTGAACTTAGTAGGAATTATGGTGAGTTAGAGATGCCTAATCACCGAAGGTTAAATTTTTTGTTCTAGTTCAATTGAACAATTCATGACCTACATAAGGAGTTAACATTCTAGTAAAGTTGTGAGTGCAATCTTAGTACTTTATCTTGACTATGGTAACCTGCATAATGGTTTAGTAACTTATGTATTAGTTCAAAAAGGATTGTACCAGTACATTATGAATGTAATGAAAAGGACCACAAGTGAGGTTCATGACTGTATGCTGACTAGATTAAACTTATACAAAATTATGATGTTTGCAAAGGGTTCATAGATTCTCAATGTCGAGGATCACAAGGATTGGGATGTACACATTGTTATTGATTTGATTGTTATGGGTGAGATTGAATTTATTGGGTCTAAATCTCTTCAACTTTGGCAATCACTGTGTGCACATATCTGAGATTATATTACAGAGAAATCCTCATCTCAGAGATATCCTAGATGGTGATATCCCACTCATAAACTAATAAGTTTTTATTGTAACTATAAACCTAATCAGTGGATTATTTTATAATCTTATTGAGTATCAAATAAGTTAAGTTTGAGATCAAGGAATAAGTAAGATATTGGTGAGAATTGATTAGCGAAAAATCGATGATGCATTATCTAACTTCGCAATTAAGGCTTCTTTATTCAATTAATTTTGATAAAGTAGTAATTATTTTGTGGAACTAATTACAACTAAACATGAAGGAAATCAGTTACAGGGTTGTAATTGGAGATCTTCATGCTCAGTATGGAAGCTAATTTAATTATATAGCCTTGGATACCTAATATAGTCCTTATTAAATAAGTGAGATTTTAAATCTCTCATTACTCTAAACGCCTTCGAGCAATATCTGACGTTGGACTAGGGTTTCTAGGAATGAGGACCTCAATTGAAATTAGGTAATGTCTCATGGTAGGTATAGATATGGAGTTTAACAACCATCATCTATACATGCCACATATTGGTGGATCAATCGGTAGAAGGGACCTCCAATAAAATCCATATAAATTTGATGGAGAAATGATTGAATCTGGGCCTAGTTGAATTCTCAAGAAGTCTCATTAGATTGTAATCCTTATAAATTAGATAGAGAAAATAAGGGTTCTCTCATTTTAAACTGTTTCAAATGAGGGGATGATATTCCAGAACGAAGCCCTCGATATATGTCAATCTTCTCACAAGGTCCCCTCGTGAGCCATTCTCATTAGCCTCTCTCATTCGAATAAGGGTTTGTATTTGGGAAATCGTGTTTAACTTGGAGTAGTTTATGGAGCGAAGTATAAATAACTTCCATGATGTGTTTTACCAAGTATAAAATTAGAAGAAATAACTTTTCTCAATCTTATATATATATATATATATATATCGTACTGCTCTTGTGCGGAACAATCCGCATTTTAAGTGTGCGGACCGGATATGTGTCACCTGGCGATGAGCTTAGAAATTATCATCTAAATTATAGGCACACTCTCTCTTTTCTTGTCTCACCGCCAGGTGACACATGTCCGATCCGCACACCTAAAACACGGATTGGTACGTACAAGAGCAATACTATATATATATATATATATATATATATATATATAGAGAGAGAGAGAGAGAGAGAGAGAGAGAGAGAGGGGAGACTAAAGGCAAGGTGAGAAAATGAAGAGTTAAATACTTTGAGAAAAGGACAAGAAAAAGATAAGTGCCTTCTCAAGTGCTTCAAGTTCCTAGTCTCAAGAGATGACGATGCACCATTTGTACTTCATAGGATCATATAATGGAAGATCCAAGTCATCTCTATATGTTCTTCAAATATTATCCTCAGTATTATCTACAAGACCCACAAAGATACGGTGATCAAAACCCTAGATCTATTCCTTAAGTCTATTTTATATTTTTATTTCTAATGCATGGTCTATTGAAGATTTTGGTCGATCAAATTTTTTTACAAAGACAATTTCAATAATTGGTATCAGAGCCCATGGTAGATTGATCATGTTTTAGAATTGTCCAGAAACCCTAAGTTTTCATGTTAGAAAATATGTGTGTGTAAATCTTTATACTAACATGGTTTTGTGTACTTTTACACTCCATCAATCAGTAATATATATTTTTATGTGAATGGATCCTATGGTGGCTACTACATAAAAACTTTTCCTAGATTTTTTTGGTTGTAATAATTATGTTATCTTAAATATGGCATAAATTGATGCATATGGGAGAGTTTGTGAGAGGATGTAATATTTATTTTATGCAATATGAGTTTTTCTAGGCTTGGTGGATGCTCTACATTGGAAAACAAGTATGTTGCTGAGATGCCAGATAGGGAGTTGTCATTCAAACGAGTGTCTTTCTCGTTTAAATGAGGGCGTCACACCCCGCAAAATTCGACAGACGGGGTAGCCAGCCACCGCCGTCAAATTATGTCGGGCATGAACTAAATAAATACCATTCTTAGCATGAGACAGATATGAGACATAAATAATCAGTCCATAAGATAAATAATTGAATCAATCTCAAATGATCATAAACAACTAAGCAATAAAAAATCCATCACATGCTAAGTCCGAATACATCCAATCTCTAAAAACGATTAAATAAAACCTGAATAATGAAGATCTGAATAATCCAACCGAAATCCTCTAAACAACTTTGGAACCGAATGGCCCAATAAAACTCCAATGAAGTCTCATAATTAAATACGACTGGAAAAGAAAGTCTAACTAAACTATGCCATACAAATAAATAACTCCAACTGTACCTCCAAATGATAAACTCCGATAAACTTATGCATCTTCTCCAACTCTAATCCTGAAAAAGATTAGTCAATGCATGGGTCAGAGCCAAAGCCCCGAGCAAGAATACATACTACTGCCCTAAAATAGGATCCCGAAATCCAGATAGTAGCCTTATACTCCAAAACTATCACAATAGAATATTTTAAATTAAATGCGATAAATATAAATTACTAACTACCCGTAGGAATCCCCATTTACAAGACACACCAATATGATTTTAAAATTCCCAAGTCCCACGATGTTAATTTATTAAATTAACCAACTTTATTGTTCTCACTTTTTATTAAAGTGTCACACTTCCCCTTGTCAATTGTCCTCTGACCCATTTAAACTGTCGGCCCCGACACATGACAAGGTTCTACACACGACACGATATAAATCTTTCGCTGACCCGTTTAAACTGTCGGCCCCGACACATTATGTCACCACAAATTTTAATACCCATTTTTATCTTAGGCATTAATTCCCAATTCCTCAATTTATAATCACCCCACCCTTTTAATCGATGTGATATCATCAAAATACCCCTTAGTCCCATAATTAAGGGTCCCCAAGTTATTATTACGTCCTACCCTATGTATAGGAAGAGTTTCTATCCTAAACTTCGACATAGTCTCATGCCTAGGCTAGCGTAACGATGAAAAAGTACCAAAAATCAGCCCACCCCCAAGATGATAAAAACGCGATAATCTTCCCTCACTAGTCCCATACCTAGAAGGCGTAAATCATTAAAAGGCCTACCCACTAGTTCCATACCTAGAAGGCATCCTAAAGTATAGGGAGAGAAAAATTACCCAACAACCCGTCGTCACAAAGGCAATATAATAATACCAAAAAGTCACACAAACAAGCATAATTAATCAACGTATAAAACTACGCATGATAGTTCAATTCAATTTAATCGTAATTTAATTATCACCTCGTCATAAACCTCCAATTAATCTCATTTAATTATTTAAATTAAATATACCTCTATTTCATCTTTTAAAACATCAAACTTATAATTTCATTGTTTCAACACAAATTACATGAGTTATACGCCCCCAAATCCATTTATATTAAAACTAGGATTTTTCTACATGCAACCTACACTAATAAAACCCAAAATCACTCACGAATCCTACACACCCAAAGGGTTATAAATATTATTCAGATTAATTTTTTTTATAAAAATGACCCCATAGCTAGTGTCCACTTTTTCTAATTAAGTTACTAATTATTTTTAAGAAAATGTGTAATTAAGTGTTTAGGCGACACTTAAAACACATAATACTAAAGAAAAAGAATAGAGTATTCATGCATGTGAAGAATGTGTTAAAAATCTGATTAGAAATCTGGATTCCTCTCGAAAAATTAGCAAAGAAGTGTTCTTGAATCAATCTTGATTAATCCGCAATTAAGCCTTCCAAAAATTGTGAAAAAATTGTGTTGGAGGTTGATGCTTATGGTTGAGACAAGAAATATTTGGAAGTGTTATCTGGTGAAAAACTTGAGAAAAATTGATTATGAGAAGTCCCCCTATGGATTATTAAGGTTATATAGTAATTAGAAATCCTAATCCCACTCTAACACTACAAATGAAATCACCAAACCGCCTCAAATTTGGCATCGTCGATCCATTGACACCCTAGGTCGATCGATCGATCGAACAGGTACGCAACCACTGCCATTCTTCGTTGTTTTATACCATTTAACTAAAAACCAAATTTTTAATTAGTCACAGACTAAATCCATGACAAATGCTTTTCCCTTTTTTTTAAGGCTAAACTTAAAACTCTCATAAAAACTTCATTTTAAGCCCGATTTCGATTCCACTTGAAGTTTTATTCTTCTACAGTCATAACCAACATATTAAACCAATAGAATTATTAAATACAAAAATTTATTTTTCTCGATTATTCCAATTAATTAATTAAATAATTAATAAAAACACGGGGGGTTACATACTCCCCCACTAGCAAAGAATTTCGTCCTCGAAATTTGACGAAGCATACTCATCAACACATAAATATCGCAAAAGAAAATATGGCTCACATATGCCTACCCGTAGGATGCCATGATTGGGCGCCCACACACCCAATCTTACGTGCACCTACCCCACGAACAACAAAATAATATATAGATTGCCTATATGCACATGCATAAATATGAAAATAATGACGTGCCACATGCTCTCACAAATCCCCCACTCGATCCTATATCCGAAAGTCATCAAAATGCTAACGTACTCAAATTAAATCTCAACATCAAAAATCAATACATACGATTCCTAACATCTGTACTAAAATCTTCAAAATAATTATCGTCTCCATAATCCATTCTAAGGATCCTCACATTAAGATTACTAATTCTAAACTCAATGCACAGGATGTCCTTAGCACAAAGCTTCACATCTCCTTGAAATACATCTAACACGTATGCTAGACCCTCTACCTTAAGGAGTACGAATCAACAAAGGGAATCAAAGATCGGCAACGCTAGAAGCTAAACGGACTCATAACCTACGAGACCTAAGACCATGCTCTAATTTTATCTGTCACACCCCGCAAAATTCGACAGACGGGGTGGTCAGCCACCGCCGCCAAACTATGCCGGGAATGAAATAAATAAATATCATTCTTAGCATGAGACAGATATCAGACATAAATAATCACTCCATATGATAAATAATTGAATCAATCTCAAATGATCATAAACCACTAAGCGATAAAAGATCCATAACATACTAACTCCGAATAAATCCAATCTCCAAAAACGATTAAATAAAAACCGAATAATAAAGATCTGAATAATCCAACAGAAATCCTCTAAAAAAACTTTGGAACCGAATGGCCCAATAAAACTCCAATGAAGTCTCATAATTAAATACGACTTGAAAAGAAAGTCTAACTAAACTATGCCATAAAAATAAATAACTTCAGCTGCATCTCCAAACGATAAACTCCGATAAACTTATGCAGCTTCTCCAATTCTAATCCTGAAAAAGATTAGTCAATGCATGGGTCAGAGCCAAAGCCACGAGCAAGAATACACACTACTCCCCTCAAATAGGATCCTTGAATCCAGACAGTAGCATTATACGCAAAAAATATCACAATAGAATATTTTCAATTAAACGAAATAATTAAACGCGATAAATATAAATTACTAACTACCCGTAGGAATCCCCATTTAAAAGACACAACCAATATGATTTTAAAATTCTCAAGTCCCACGATGTTAATTTATTAAATTAACCAACTTTATTGTTACACTTTTTATTAAACTGTCACACTTCCCCTTGTCAATCGTCCTCTGACCCGTTTAAATTGTCGTCCCCGACACATGACAAGGTTCCACACACGAAACGACATAAATCGTCCTCTGACCCGTTTAAACTGTCGGCCCCGACGCATTATTTTGCCAAAAATTTAAATACCCTTTTTTATTATAGGCATTAATTCTCAATTCCGCAATTTATAATCACCCCACCCTTTTAATTGATGCGAGATCCTCAAAATACCCCTTAGTCCCATAACTAAGGGTCCCCAAGTTATTATTACATCCGACCCTATGTATAGGAAGAATTTATATCCTAAACTTCGACCTAGTCTCTTGCCTAGGCTATCGTAACGATGAAAAAGTACCAAAAATCAGCCCACCCCCAAGATGATAAAAACGTGATAATTTACCCTCACTAGTCCCATACCTTGAAGGCGTAAATCATTGAAAGGCATATTCACTAGTCCAATACCTAGAAGGCATCCTAAAGTATAGGGAGAGAAAAATTACCCAACAACCCGTCGTCACAAAGGCAATATAATAATTCCGAAAAGTCACACAAACAAGCATAATTAATCAATGTATAAAACTACGCATGATAGTCCAATTCAATTTAATCATAATTTAATTATCACCTCGTCATAAACCTCCAATTAATCTCATTTAATTATTTAAATTAAATATACCTCTATTTCATCTTTTAAAACATCAAACTTCTAATTTCATTGTTTCAACACAAATTACATGAGTTATACGCCCCCAAATCCATTTATTTTAAAAATATGGTTTTTCTACATGGAACCTACACCAATAAAATCCAAAATCATGCACGAATCCTACGCACCCAAAGGGTTATGAATATTATTCAGATTAAAATATTTTATAAAAACAGCCCCATAGTTTGTGTGCACTTTTTCTAATTAAGTTACTAATTATTTTTAAGAAAACATGTAATTAAGTGTTTAGGTGACACTTAAAATCATAATACTGAAGGAAAAGAATAGAGTATTCATGCATGTGAAGAATGTGTTAAAAATCTGATTAGAAATATAGATTCCTCTCGAAAAATTATCAAAGAAGTGTTCTTGAATCAATCTTGATTAAGCCCCAATTAAGCCTCCCAAAACTTATGATAAAAACTTGATTGTGTCGGAGGTTGATGACTATGGTTGAGAGGAAAAATATTTGAAAGGGTTCTCTGGTGAAAAACTTAAGAAAAATTGATTATGAGAAGTCCCCCTACAGATTATTAAGGTTCTATAGTGATAAGGAATCCTAATCCCACTCTAACACTACAAATGAAATCACCGAACCGCCTCAAATCTTGCATCGTCGATCGATCGACTCCCTAGGTCGATCGATCGATCGAACAGGTACGTGGCCACTGCCATCCTCTGGTGTTTAATACCATTTAACTAAAAATCAAATTTTTTATTAGTCACGAACTAAATCCGTGACAAATGAATTTCCCTTTTTTTTAAGGCTAAACTTAAAACTCTCATAAAAACTTCATTTTAAATCCGATTTCGATTCCGCTTGAAGTTTTATTCTTCTAAAATCATAACAAACATATTTAATCAATAAAAATTATTAAATACAAAAATTTATTTTTCTCGAATATTCCAATTAATTAATTAAATAATTAATAAAAACACGGGGGGTTACATACTTCCCCACTAGCAAAGAATTTTGTCCTCGAAATTAGACGAAGCATACTCATCAACGCATAAATCTCGCAAAAGAAAATAAGGCTCACATATGCCTACCCGTAGGATGCCATGATTGGGCGCCCATACACCCAATCCTACGCGCACCTACCCCACTCACAACAAAATAATATATATATTGCCTATATGGATACGCATAACTATGAAAATAATGGCGTACCACACGCTCTCACAAATCCGCCACTCGATCCTATATCCGAAAGTCATCAAAATCCTAACGTCCTCAAATTAAATCTCAACATCAAAAATCAATACATACGATACCTAACATCTGCACTGAAATCTTCAAAATAATTATCGTCTCCATAATCCATATTAAGGATCCTCACATTAAGCTTACTAATTCTAAACTCAATGCCCACGACGTCCTTAGCACAAAGTTTCACATCTCCTAGAAACACATCTAACACGTATCCTAGACACTCTACCTTAAGGAGTACGAATCAACAAAGGGAATCAAACATCGGCAACGTGGAAGCTAAATGGACTCATAACCTACGAGACCTAAGACCATGCTCTGATACCATCTGTTAAACCCTGCAAAATTTGACAGACGGGGTGGCCAACCACCGCCGTCGAACTATGCCAGACATGAACTAAATAAATACCATTCTTAGCATGAGACAGATATGAGACATAAATAATAAGTCCATAACATATATAATTGAATCAATCTCAAATGATCATAAACCACTAAGCGATAAAAAGTCCATCACATGCTAACTCCGAATAAATCCAATCTCCAAAAATGATTAAATAAAATCTGAATAATCCAAAAAAAAATCCTATAAACAACTTTGGGACCTATTGGCCCAATAAAACTCCAATGAAGTCTCATAATTAAATACGAGTGGAAAAGAAAGTCTAACTAAACTATGCCATAAAAATAAATAACTCCAGATGCACCTCCAAACGATAAACTTATACAGCTTCTCCAATTCTAATCCTGAACAAGATTAGTCAATGCATGGGTCAGAGCCAAAGCCCCGAACAAGAATACACACTACTCCCCTAAAATAGGATCCTTGAATCAAGACAGTAGCATTATACGCAAATAATATCACAATAAAATATTTTAAATTAAACTGGAAAATTAAACGCGATAAATAAAAATTACTAACTACCCATAGGAATCCCCATTTAAAAGACACACCAATATGATTTTGAAATCTCCAAGTCTCACGATGTTAATTTATTAAATTAACCAACTTTATTGTTCTCACTTTTTATTAAAGTGTCACACTTCCCCTTGTCAATCGTCTTCTGACCCGTTTAAACTGTCGACCCCGACACATTATGTCGCCACAAATTTAAATACCCTTTTTTATCTTAGGCATTAATTCTCAATTCCTCAATTCATAATCACCCCACCCATTTAATCGATGCGAGATCCTCAAAATACCCCTTAGTACCACAACTAAGGGTCCCTTTGTTATTAATACGTCCTACCCTATGTATAGGAATAATTTGTATCCTAAACTTCGACCTAGTCTCAAGCCTAGGCTAGCGTAACGATGAAAAAGTACTAAAAATCAGTGCACCCCCAAGATGATAAAAATGCGATAATTTACCCTCACTAGTCCCATAACTAGAAGGTGTTAATCATTAAAAGGCCTACCCACTAGTTCCATACCTAGAAGGCATCCTAAAGTATAGGGAGAGAAAAATTATCCAACAACCCGTCGTCACAAAGGCAATATAATAATACCAAAAAGTCACACAAACAAGCATAATTAATCAACGTATAAAACTATGCATGATAGTTCAATTCAATTTAATCGTATTTTAATTATCACCTCGTCATAAACCTCCAATTAATATCTTTTAATTATTTAAATTAAATATACCGCTATTTCATCTTTTAAAACATCAAACTTATAATTTCATTGTTTCAACACAAATTACATGAGTTATATGCCTCCAAATCCATTTATTTTTAAACTATGATTTTTCTACATGCAACATACACCAATAAAACCCCAAATCACTCACGAATCCTACGCACCCAAAGGGTTATGAATATTATTCAGATTAAAAGATTTTATAAAAATAACCCCACAGTTAGTGTCCACTTTTTCTAATTAAGATACTAATTATTTTTAAGAAAATATGTAATTAAGTGTTTAGGCGACACTTAAAACTTATAATACTAAAGGAAAAGAATAGAGTATTCATGCCTGTGAAGATTCTGTAGAAAATATGATTACAAATTTGTATTCCTCTCGAAAAATTAGCAAAGAAGTGTTCTTGAATCAATCTTGATTAAGCCCCAATTAAGCCTCCCAAAACTTGTGCAAAAACTTGATTGTGTTGGAGGTTGATGCTTATGGTTGAGAGGAAAAATATTTGAAAGTGTTCTCTGGTGAAAAACTTGAGAAAAAGTGATTATGAGAAGTCCCCCCTACGGATTATTAAGGTCATATAGTAATTAGGAATCCTAATCCCACTCTAACACTATAAATGAAATCATCGAACAGCCTCAAATTTGGCATCGTCGATCGATCGACACCCTAGGTCGATCGATCGATCGAACACGTACGCGGCCACTGCCATTCCCCGTTGTTTTATACCATTTAGCTAAAAATCAAATTTTTTATTAGTCACAGACTAAATCCATGACAAATGCTTTTCCCTTTTTTTTAGGCTAAACTTAAAACTCTCATAAAAACTTCATTTTAAATCCGATTTCGATTCCGCTTGAAGTTTTATTCTGCTAAAACCATAACCAACATATTAAACCAATAGAATTATTAAATACAAAAATTTATTTTTCTCGATTATTCCAATTAATTAATTAAATAATTAATAAAAACACGGGGTGTTACATACTTCCCCACCAGCAAAGAATTTCGTCCTCGAAATTAGACGAAGCATACTCATCAACGCATAAATCTAGCAAAAGAAAATATGGCTCAGATATGCTTACCCGTAAGATGCCATGATTAGGCACCCATACACCCAATCTTACTTGCACCTACCCCACGAACAACAAAATAATATATAGATTGCCTATATGCATATGCATAACTATGAAAATAATGGCGTACCACACGCTATCAAAAATCCCCCACTCGATCCTATATCCGAAAGTCATCAAAATACTAACGTACTCAAATTAAATCTTAAACTCAAAAATTAATACATACGATACCTAACATCTGTACTAAAATCTCCAAAATAATTATCGTCTCCATAATCCATTCTAAGGATCCTCACTTTAAGCTTACTAATTCTAAACTCAATGCCCACGACATCCTTAGCACAAAGCTTCACATCTCCTAGAAACACATCTAACACGTATGCTAGACCCTCTACCTTAATGAGTACGAATCAATAAAGGGAATCAAAGATCAGTAACGCGGAAGCTAAACGAACTCATAACCTACGAGACCTAAGACCATGCTCTGATACCATCTGTCACACCCCGCAAAATTTGACAGACAAGGTGGCCAACCACCGCCGTCGAACTATACCGGACGTGAAATAAATAAATATCATTCTTAGCATGAGACAGATATGAGACATATATAATGAGTCCATAAGATAAATAATTGAATCAATCTCAAATGATCATAAACCACTAAGCGATACAAGATTCATAACATACTAACTCCGAATAAATCCAATCTCCAAAAACGATTAAATAAAAACTGAATAATAAAGATCTGAATAGTCCAACAGAAATCCTATATACAACTTTGGAACCTAATGGCCCAATAAAACTCCAATGAAGTCTCATAATTAAATACATCTGGAAAAGAAAGTCTAACTAAGCTATGACATAAAAATAAATAACTCCAGATGCACCTCTAAACGATAAACTTCGATAAACTTATGTAGCTTCTCCAATTCTAATCCTAAAAAAGATTAGTCAATGCATGGGTCAGAGCCAAAGTCCCGAGAAAGAATACACACTACTCCCCTCAAAGAGGATCCTTGAATCCAAATAGTAGCATTATACGCAAAAAATATCACAAGAGAATATTTTAAATTAAACGGGACAATTGAACGCGATAAATATAAATTACTAACTACCCGTTGGAATCCCCATTTAAAAGACACACCAATATGACTTTAAGATTCTCATGTCCCACGATGTTAATTTATTAAATTAACCAAATTTATTGTTCTCACTTTTTATTAAAGTGTCACACTTCCCCTTGTCAATCGTCCTCTGACCCGTTTAAATTATCAGTCCCGACACATGACAAGGTTCCACACACGATACGACATAAATCGTCCTCTGACCCGTTTAAACTGTCGGCCCCGACACATTATGTTGCCAGAAATTAAAATACCCGTTTTTATCTTAGGCATTAATTCTCAATTCCGCAATTTATAATCACCCCACCCTTTTAATCGATGTGAGATCCTCAAAATAGCCCTTGGTCCCATAACTAAGGGTCCCCAAGTTATTATTACATCCAGCCCTATGTGTAGGAAGAATTTCTATCATAAACTTCGACCTATTCTCATGCCTAGGCTATCGTAACGATGAAAAAGTACCAAAAATCAGCCCACCCCAAGATGATAAAAATGCGATAATTTACCATCACTAGTCTTATACCTAGAAGGCGTAAATCATTAAAAGGCCTACCCACTAGTCCCATACCTAGAAGGCATCCTAAATTATAGGGAGAGAAAAATTACCCAACAACCCGTCATCACAAAGGCAATATAATAATTCCAAAAAGTCACACAAACAAGCATAATTAATCAACGTATAAAACTACGCATGATAGTCCAATTCAATTTAATCATAATTTAATTATCACCTCGTCATAAATCTCTAATTAATCTCATTTAATTATTTAAATTAAATATACCGCTATTTCATCTTTTAAAACATCAAACTTCTAATTACATTGTTTCAACACAAATTACTTGAGTTATACGCCCCCAAATTCATTTATTTTAAAACTTGGATTTTTCTACATGCAACCTACACCAATAAAATCCAAAATCACTCATGAATCCTACACACCCAAAGGGTTATGAATATTATTAAAATTGCAAGATTTTACAAAAATAGCCCCATAGTTAGTGTCCATTTTTTCTAATTAAGTTACTAATTATTTTTAAGAAAACATATAATTAAATGTTTAGACGACACTTAAAACGCATAATACTAAAGGAAAAGAATAGAGTATTCATGACTGTGAATATTGTGTTAAAAATTTGATAAGAAATTTGGATTCCTCTCGAAAAATTAGCAAAGAAGTGTTCTTGAATCAGTCTTGATTAAGCCCCAATTAAGCCTCCCAAAACTTATGACAAAAATTTAATTGTGTTGGAGGTTGATGATTATGGTTGAGAGGAAAAATATTTGGAAGTGTTCTCTGGTGAAAAAATTAAGAAAAAGTGATTATGAGAAGTCCCACTACGGATTATTAAGGTTATATAGTGATTAGAAATCCTAATCCCACTCTAAGACTACAAATGAAATCACCGAACCGCCTCAAATCTGGCATCGTCGATCGATTGACTCCCTAGGTTGATCGATCGATCGTGAAGGTACGTGGCCACTGCCATCCTCTGTTGTTTAATACCATATAACTAAAAATAAATTTTTTTTAGTCACGAACTAAATCTGTGACAAATGAATTTCCTTTTTTTTAAGGCTAAACTTAAAACTCTCATAAAAACTTCATTTTAAATCCGATTTCGATTCCTCTTCAAGTTTTATTCTTCTAAAATCATAACCAACATATTTAATCAATAAAAATTGTTAAATATAAAAATTCATTTTTCTCGAATATTCCAATTAAATAATTAATAAAAACACGGGGGGTTACATACTTCCCCACTAGCAAAGAATTTTGTCCTCGAATTTAGACGAAGCATACTCATCAATGCATAAATCTTGCAAAATAAAATATGGCTCAGATATGCCTACCCATAGGATGCCATGATTGCATACACCCAATCCTACGCGCACCTACCCCACGAACAATAAAATAATATATATATATTGCCTATATGCATACGCATAACTATGAAAATAATGGCGTACCACATGCTCTCACAAATCTCCCACTCGATCCTATATCCGAAAGTCAACAAAATGTTAACGTCCTCAAATTAAATCTCCACATCAAAAATCAATATATATGATACCCAACATCTGTACTGAAATCTCCAAAATAATTATCGTCTCCATAATCCATATTAAGGATCCTCACATTAAGCTTACTAATTCTAAACTCAATGCCCACGACATCCTTATCACAAAGCTTCACATCTCCTAGAAACACAGCTAACACGTATGCTAGACCCTCTACCTTAAGAAGTACGAATCAACAAAGGGAATCAAAGATCGGCAATGCGGAAGCTAAACGGACTCATAACCTACGAGACCTAAGACCATACTCTGATACCATCTGTCACACCCTGCTAAATTCGACAGAAGGGGTGGCCAACCACCGCCGCCGAACTTTGTCGGGCGTGAACTAAATAAATACCTTTCTTAACATGAGACAGATATGAGACATAAATAATCAGTCCATAAGATAAATAATTGAATCAATCTCAAATGATCATAAACCACTAAGCGATAAAAGATCCATCACATTCTAACTCCGAATAAATCCAATCTCCAAAAATGATTAAATAAAAACTAAATAATAAAGATCTAAATAATCCAACAAAAATCCTCTAAACAACTTTGGGACCGAATGGTCCAATAAAACTCGAATAAAGTCTCATAATTAAATACGCCAGGAAAAGAAACTCTAACTAAACTATGCCATAAAAATAAATAACTCCAGTTGCACCTCCAAACGATGAACTCCAATAAACTTATGCAGCTTCACTAATTCTAATTCTGAAAAAGATTAGGCAATGCATGGGTCAGAGCCAAAGCCCCGAGCAAGAATACACACTACTCCCCTCAAATAGGATCCTTGAATCCAGACAGTAGCATTATACGTGAAAAATATCACAATAGAATATTTTGAATTAAACGGGATAATTAAACGCGATAAATATAAATTACTAACTACCCATAGGAATCCCCATTTAAAAGACACACCAATATGATTTTAAAATTCTCAAGTCTCACGATGTTAATTTATTAAATTAACCAACTCTATTGTTCTCGCTTTTTATTAAAGTGTCATACTTCTCATTGTCAATCGTCTTCTAACCCGTTTAAACTGTCGGCCCCGACACATTATGTGGTCACAAATTTAAATACCCATTTTTATCTTAGGCATTAATTCTCAATTCCTCAATTCATAATCACCCCACCCATTTAATTGATGTGAGATCCTCAAAATACCCCTTAGTACCATAACTAAGGGTCCCCATGTTATTAATACGTCCTACCCTATGTATAGGAAGAATTTCTATCCTAAACTTCGACCTAGTCTCATGCCTAGGCTAGCGTAACGACGAAAAAGTACCAAAAACCAACGCACCCCCAAGATGATAAAAACACGATAATTTACCCTCACCAGTCGCATACCTAGAAGGCGTAAATCATTAAAAGACCTACCCACTAGTCCCATACCTAAAAGGCATCCTAAAGTATAGGGAGAGCAAAATTACCCAACAACCCGTCGTCACAAAGGCAATATAATTATACCAAAAAGTCACACAAACACGCATAATTAATCAACGTATAAAACTACGCATGATAGTTCAATTCAATTTAATCATAATTTAATTATTACTTCGTTATAAACCTCCAATTAATCTCATTTAATTATTTAAATTAAATATACCGTTATTTCATCTTTTAAAACATCAAACTTCTAATTTCATTGTTTCAACACAAATTACATGAGTTATACTCCCCCAAATCCATTTATTTTAAAAATAGGATTTTTCTACATGCAACCTGCACCAATAAAATCCAAAATTACTCACGAATCCTACGCACCCAAAAGGTTATGAATATTATTTAGATTAAAAGATTTTATAAAAAATCCCCATAGTTAGAGTCCACATTTTCTAATTAAGTTACTAATTATTTTTAAGAAAACATGTAATTAAGTGTTTAGGCGATACTTAAAACACATAATACTAAAGGAAAAGAATAGAGTATTCATGACTGTGAAGATTGTGTTGAAAATCTGATTAGAAATATGGATTGCTCTTGAAAAATTAGTAAAGATGTGTTCTTGAATCAATCTTGATTAAGCCCCAATTAAGCCTCCTAAAACTTATGACAAAAACTTGATTGTGTTGGAGGTTGATGATTATGGTTGAGAGAAAAAATATTTGGAAGTGTTCTCTGATGAAAAACTTGAGAAAAAGTGATTCTGAAAAGTCTCCATATGGATTATTAAGGTTATATAGTGATTAGGAATCCTAATCCCACTCTAACACTACAAATGAAATCACCGAACCGCCTCAAATCTGGCATCGTCGATCGATCGACTCCCTAGGTCGATCGATCGATCGAACAGGTACGCAGCCATTTCCATCCTCTGTTCTTTAATACCATTTAACTAAAAATCAAAGTGTTTATTAGTCATGAACTAAATCCGTGACAAATGTTTTCCCCTTTTTTTAACGCTAAACTTAAAACTCTCATAAAAACATCATTTCAAATCCGATTTCGATTCCGCTTGAAGTTTTATTCTTCTAAAATCATAACCGACATATTTAATCAATAAAAATTATTGAATACAACAATATATTTTTCTCGAATATTCGTATTAATTAATTAAATAATTAATAAAAACACGGGGTGGCAACCCGCATAATTTTGGGGTATTTTCAAAATATAGAGAAAAAATAAATTTTTGAATTTTGAAATTTTTAGTTAAATATGTTGGTTATGATTTTAGAAGATTAGAACTTCAAGCAGAATTGCAATCGGATTTAAAATGGATTTTTAATGGAATTTTTAATATTTTGCCTTTTAGGCATTTTTAAGGGGAACTGTCAGTTTTTCGGGGTGATCGATCGATCGACGCCCGGGCATCGATCGATCGATGCCTCCAGAAAATGTGAGTTTATTTTGTTTCCAACTCTTTTGGTTTTGCCTTATAAAAAAGATTGTGGGTGACCCTTTTGGGTACAACTTTTTGACAATAAACATGTTTTTAGATCCTCTCTTTTATACACACTTTGCCCCTTTAATTTATGCATTCAACCTTAGGTTTTTGGAGGTGTTCTTGGGGATGTTTTGAGGTTGTTCTTGGAGGAGTTTTTGATGATTCTTGGAGCAGATTTTTGATGGCTTATTCTGTGAGTTCTGGGCAGATTGTTGTTGGTTCTTGTTGGTGGTTTAAGGTATGGAGTTTTACACAATATTCTCCTTAATCTCGCAAGTATTATTCTCGTTGTTTTCTTGTGATTATTGACTCATACTTGAATTGATAAATTCGTTTGGAAATCTGAAAATATTTGTTGGAATCTAATTTCAAGTCATGTGGTATTATATTTGGTGTTGAGCATGTTGTCATGAGATTTTAATATGGCACTGAGGTTGGGCACCCGCCAATATTCATTTTTCTGGATATGCTTAAAAATGCATAGGCGCGGTATGGTGGTGAGGCCTGGTGACCCGATTAATGTGTTATTGAGAAACTATATTGATATAATTTCTTATGAGATTCGCTTTTGATTTGAATATTCGTATTCGTATTGTGACGTTTTATTCACCGCTAATATTTGTTGAGCATCTTTCCTTTCGTATTGTATATTTCCCCATATTTTCTTTTAGTTACAGGTTAGCGCGGATTTTGGCGCACTATGGAAATTGATTTTAGCGAGGATTATTTTGGGAAGATTTTTAATACAAGATGAGAAGACTTGTATTTATTTTGATGTATAGAAAATTTGAGATTTATTTTATTTTTGAGTTAATTGTTGTATGTAATTAGAGAGATTTGTTGTATTAATTTGGAGAAAATTGAGATTAGCGGTTTCTCTTTTTGTTGTGGAATTTAGATGCTCTATGCCTTGTTATTTGTGGATTTGGTTAGTTTTATCGATAGTAGCACTCCGTTCGCTCTACCCGGGAGGGCGGGGTGTTACAAAATGGTATCAGAGCTTAGGTGTACGAGCACCCTCGGGTCTTGAGTTTAGGTCTGTTGCATTTTTGTGGCGCGTATTTTTGGAGATAGAAATTTTAGAGAATTTTTTCGTGTTAGGCATCTAGATTAGATGTGAGGAATTTATTTTTGGTGACGAGATTATTTTTGGAGATTGTTAGCCTGATTTTTAAAAGTTAGGCATTCGGCGAATTTCGAGGGTGAAATTCCATTATTAGTGGGGAAGTGTAATATAACAACCCGCGTAATTTTTGAGGTATTTTTAAAATATAGAGGAAAAATAAATTTTTGAATTTTAAAATTTTTATTAGTTAAACATGTTGGTTATGATTTTATAATATTAGAACTTCATGCGGAATTGAAATCGGATTTAAAATAGATTTTTAGTTGAATTTTTAATATTTTGCCTTATAGGCATTTTTAAGGGGAACTGTCAGTTTTTCTGGGTGATCGATCGATCGATGCCTGGGCATCGATTGATCGATGCCTTCAGAAAGAAGTTTTTAGAGTTTGTTTTGTTTCCAACTCTTTTGGTTTTGCCTTATAAAATAAGGTCGTGGGTGACCCTTTTTGGTACAACTTTTTGGCAGCAAACATGTTTTTAATTCCTCTCTTTTGTACACACTTTGCCCCTTTAATTTATGCATTCAACCTTAGGTTTTTGGAGGTGTTCTTGGGGCTGTTTTAAGGTTGTACTTGGAGGAGTTTTTGATGATTCTTGGAGAAGATTTTTGATGGCTTATTTTGTGAGTTCTGGGCAGATTGTTATTGGTTCTTGTTGGTGGTTTAAGGTATGGAGTTTCACACAATATGCTCCTTAATCTCACGAGTATTATTTTCGTTGTTTTCTTGTGATTATTGACTCATACTTGAATTGATAAATTCATTTGAAAATCTGAAAATATTTGTTGGAATCTAATTTCGATTCATGTGGTATTATATTTGGTGTTGAGCATGTTGTCATGAGATTTTAATATGGCATTGAGGTTGGGCACCCGCCAATATTCCTTTTTCCGGATATGCTTAAAAATGCATAGGCGATGTATGGTGGTGAGGCCTGGTGACCCGGTTAATGTGTTATTGAGAAATTATATTGATATAATTGCTTATGAGATTCTCTTTTGATTTGAATATTCGTATTGTGACGTTTTATTCACCACTAATATTTATTGAGCATCTTTCCTGTCGTATCGTGTACTTCCCCATATTTTCTTTTAGTGGCAGGTTAGCGCGGATTAGCCCGGATTTTGGGGCGCTATGGAAATTGATTTTAGCGAGGATTATTTTGGGAAGATTTTTAATACAAGATGAGAAGACATGTATTTATTTTGATGTATAGAGCATTGGAGATTTATTTTATTTTTGAGTTAGATGTTGTATGTAATTAGAGAGATTTGTTGTATTAATTTGGAGAAATTTGAGATTAGTGGTTTCTCTTTTTGTTGTGGAATTTAGATGCTATATACCTTGTTATTTGTGGATTTAGTTAGTTTTATCGATAGTAACGCTCCGTTCGCTCTCCCCGGGCGAGCGGGATGTTACAGGCATGGTAATGACTATGCATGCCCCAAGGTTTGTCAGACTGAAAGAAGGAATTTTCGTGGATTTCATCTTCTTCTCCTAACCCAAAGGAAACGTGATGAATCTTTTTCAATGAATTATTAATTTAAAAGAACTCTACTCAGAGAAGAGTTTAAGGCCATGATGGAAAGGGACTTTTTTCCCTTTATGATGTATAATTGCATTTGTTTGTGATTGGTTATACAACTATTATCTCATATTTAATTGTTTTATAATTTTGTGAGTTGTTTAATAATTTAATTATGAACAACACAGATTTATTTTTTGGATGGGCATAGATCACGATTTTTAGGAACAATCAAGTTTTTTTTATTCTTTTCTAAAATTGAATTTAACCAAGTTATTAATTTAAGGTGTAAATTAAATTAGGGTCTCCATATTTAATTATAATTAATTTTTATTTTATTTTTAGAAAATTAAATTTGAGAGGCCGGATAATTTAATTTGTACAAGTAATTGCAAATTACCGGTGACTTAATTCAGATGTTAAGAATAGAAAACTTATGTTTCAAAATGACCCTATAGTTCAAAATATTAAGTGGGAGCGGGGGTTCAATGTAAACCCCATCATCTCGATTAGTGTATTAAGAATGTTACGTGATATGTTTCTCGTGTTAGCTTTATATTTTTCCCCCAATGAAGGTTATTAATCATGGTATTTAATATTCTTAAAACTCCTAAGTGATAGTTCTTTGAAATTGAATGTGAGTGAGTTCGGTCCCACCAATAAGGAAGTTCTATACGAGTGATTTCAATTTCATGTAATGAACTAATGGTATACACTTAAACATAACTAATGATATCCTCCCAATAAGGTTAATGTCATCAATTGTGTGACCAAAAGAGTTGGCTATTTGATTATGTTGGATAGAGGTTTCCTCGACTATCCGTATAATATTATTGAAAGATGAGAAATTTATCTAGTTCAAGGTGAGGTGATTCAAAATGACAAATCTCATTTAACAAGGTAGATAGGATGCTTGATGGTATTAATTGTAATAGGCGATGGAGGGAAGCCAAATTAAAATTGAATTGAAAGAAAATTTTCACATATTTTATGTGAAATTAATTTTTTTTGAGTGATGTTTCTCAGATTTCAAAATGGGCTTAACTTTGAACTCACTCGATTCAATCTTAAAGGAAAATAATGTAACTATAATGGATTTTTAAAAATGGAAAATGAATATAGACATTATCACCATTATAAAGGATTACAGTTTTTTAAAATTAAACCATGCTCCTCCAAGCCTGGTGAGGAAGCATCCGAGTTGGATGTCCGGGCTTACTTGAGGTGGCAGAAAACTAATCAGATGGCTTGTTTCTATACATTGACATCTATGACTAATGATTGATGTAAAGTTGGATGTTATGGAACGACTGGTAAACACAAAAATAGGTAATGGTACTCCCATGCATATGACCATGTTCTAAAGATTATGTTCATCAATCAACGGGGAAGACCAAATAGATTTCATGCTCTAATCAATCTCGTGGTCCTCTATGTAGTTTCGCCTAAACTATTCCATGAATATAATTGATTACTAATTGGCGCAACTTGTAATGCCCTTTGGTTTTTAAAATAATAAAATAAATAGCATTAATATTTAAAGAGGAATTTTGGATTTTTATGATTTTAAAATGAAAATATTTGATTGGTTAATAACTATATGTGGAATTTGGTTTATAATGGACTAAATTGTAGTTATAAAATTTAATTAGTAACTTGTAAAAGTATTATGGGTTTTGGTTTAATAATAAAGTAATTGGGCTTGGGTTTTGTTGTAATACCCCGTATTTTTTTATATTTATTTATGGGATTAATTTAATTAAATGTGTATTAATTGATAATTAATCCGAATAAAATACTAACGAGAAGTATGTAATACCCCGTATTTTTGTAATATTTATTTATGAGATTAATCGAATTAAATGTGTATTAATTGAGAATTAATCTAGATAAAATACTAACGAGATGTGAGTTGGTATTTGATTATAATGCGTATATATGACAATATATGAATATTGAGAATATTAAAATTGTCGCGAGATAGAAATACGGCAATTTGGAAATTTTGTTGGGACGCGTGTGACAGTCGCGTCAGGAATATAACTATTTTAATTAAAAAGTGAATTTTATTTTTCTCAACTGTATGGTCATTTTGAGTGCGCCAACGCGTCCGGAAGGGTCGAAATAGTCAGAAAACACTAGCCGGGGGTTTAGTTTGGGTCCCGAGGCATTTTTAGGCCATACCGGCAACTTAAAAGGATATTTTGGTAATTTTGGAATTTTAGGAATTATGACCAACGAATTTTGGGAGTTTAAAATAGGGAATTTCATAACCCACTAACCCATTACCAACAATTAACTGAGTTGAGGGCAACAGGAGTTTTAGGAGAGGTTAGGAGAAGTCCCCAAAAAGAGAAACACAACCTCCATCTTCAACCTTCAACCTTGGGAGAAAAAGGAGGGAACAACCTTCATCAATTCAACAACAAATTCAGAGAAAAATCCAAGGCAAGTGGTTTAATTACATTATTTACAACGAATGTTTCTTCCATGCTTTGAAATTTATTAAAATTCTCATTGTTTTGGGAGATTGACAAAAAAAACCCATTGAATTGGAATTAGAAATTCACATTTTGATAAGGAAATTGCATGTAGAATTATGTTTGGGTGATTATTCTGATAGAAATACATCTTTTATATCACAAAAACGGATTTAATTATGCCTATTGATGACTTTAAATTTCTAGGGTTCATGTTCATGAGATTTGGGAAAAATTGGAGAGATTTGATGATTTGATGTGGTTTAGGATGATTTGACCCCATATAAATGTTATTATAAGACTTAAGTATGTTTAGGAATGATTAGAAACCTGAAACTACTGTTAGAATGATGTTTAGATGAGATTAGAGGTGAAGAAAATTGGGAAAAGCGAAATAGGAGAATTCTGGGCTCAAAACTGTCACCTCGTTAGAAGGCCTGCCCAGGTCGTTCGAACGAGCTCGTTCGAACGAGCTTCTAACGAGTTGATAGTTTGACTTCTAACGAGTGGGATGTTCGTTCGATGCCTTTCGTTCGAACGAGATCTCGTTAGATGCCTGATAATACGCAAATATCGCGTATTTCATCCTCCGAACCTACGCATTTTAGCCCCCTCGGGTGCCTTAATCTCTATATTTAAGCCCGTTAACCAGAAAACCTCGGTTTATATTGTTAACATGCTATATGAGGTATAATTGGGCTTTTGTAGGTATTTAGGTACTAAGTATGAAGTTCGGATGCGTTCCGCTCTATTTCCGTACACAACCGCACGTGCAAGGGCATTTTAGTCATTTTACAGATTGGGCACTTGGTCCAACATCTTCATGGAAGTTGTATCCCTCCTCGCAAGCTTCGCGTGGCCGCAAACGGTGCGCGATTCCGATTCATAACGAAGAAGTTACGGCGATTTTAGCGGAGGAGAAATGCAATCCAAAACAGGGGAAAATGCAGTCTGCCCCTGCTTGGTAGATCGATCGACCAAATGGTAGATCGATCGACCCTTCCCATTTTTGCCCCGTCTTATATGGTCGATCGATCGACCAAATGGTAGATCGATCGACCCCCTGTTTTTCAGCAGATATTTTGCATTTCTTTTCTCTTTTCTTTTCTAATTTAATTCCCACTTGGTATATAAGCCAATTTTGATGTAATAAACAAGGGTGAACGTTTTTAGATAGTTTTAGAAGATAGAATAGGTTAGGGTTTGGGTTTTTTCTTGGTTCTTCTTCATTTCTCTTTGGTTTGACACCCCATTTGGATTGTAAGTTGACTATTCATCTCCCCTACCATTTGAATATAGTTGTATTTCTTCATTTATTGCTTTCTAGTTAATTTACAAGCTTTCTAATTTAGGTTTACATGCTTTCTTTACATGCTTTGATTACTTGCTTTGTAGTGTAATTTTACCGCTTTTATTCCCGCTTTCCATTTACCGCGTTTTTAACATGCTTTCTAGGTAATTTAAATTAGGTTGTGTTTGAATTGAACTCACTCGGGTTGACGCGTTGCTTTGCTTTGGTGATGGAGTTTACGGGTCTATTTCGAGTGTGTTGTCCTAGTTATTACGCCTAGGAGATTTGACGGGGCATATCATGTATGTCCCGTGCTTACGACCTTTCGCGCGTAATTTCTGGGATATTTGTTGACGCCAAAATCTTATTAGGCTTTTATGACGATTTAGGGCGTAACAACCCTTGATTTAATTAACTGTCGAAACGAGATGCATTTGTAATAACTCGTCGACCCATGTGACCATTTTATACTAATTAACTCGGGTGAGGGATATTCAACGCAACCTATAGTTTTTATTCTCTTTATTAATTTAGTTTAATTTCCCTCACCTAGATTAATATTTCCCTTTCATGCATCTTTTCTTTTAGTTTGTAATTCACCTTTTACACTTTTATTTCGGAATATTAAACCTTATAAATTCTAACATCTCGTCTCTGTGGATTTTTGATACCCGACTTACCGCTGTGCTTGCCTCGCAAGTGTAGTAGTAACTTAGGTTTTTGTATTGAGTTGGCGAAACGAAAACAACGACTGTGCACTTTACACGCGCACACTTTTCGCACTTAATCAAAATGGCGCCGTTGTCGGGGATCGAACCCGAGTCACCCGCGTGACAGGCGGGAATACTTACCACTATACCTTTCGTCGTTTGTGAGGGTACACCGGTTATCCTCCAAAGTCAAATCGTTCTTATGGTGGACCCTCAGCTATTTAGACTTCTAGTGTACAGTTAGTGTGAAGTCTAAATAGTAGGTTGTATATAGTTAGCTTTTTATTTTTTCTTTCCTTTTTAATTTAGTCTAGTATAATTAGTTAACTCTTTGTTATTTGTTTTTGCTATGCTCGGTACTAACTTGTTTTGTAGATTCTTTGGACTTGTTCTTATGGGGATCGCTCCAATTTTGGGTAATATCGCTATTTTCCTCTCTTTAACTTGGTTCTTAATTTACATTGAGGACAATGTCAAGTTTTAAGTTAGGGGGTGTGGGATATTCTATCCATTTCTTCATTTAGTCCATGTTTTTGCTCACATGTTAGTTACTTAGTATGCTTTTCTTAGAAAAATTCAAAAATTTCAAAAAGATTTTTTTTATTTTTTCTCCTTTTTTCGGCATTTTGCCTTTGTTTTCGATGATAAATTTCAATAATTGCCCGATCCAATTGACAACCCAATGATGCATGTTCTCGATTTTAGAAGTTATTAGACTTTAGTCTCGATTATTGATATTGTGAATAACTTCATGAATTGAACTTTAATCTCGTGAGCACATGCACTTTCCTTGCTTTATTGATTTGGTTTAAGATTTTTATAACTCGGTAATCTTTTGTTGCATTGTATATACTTACACCGAGTAAGCTTTGTACCTTTCGTCGTTTGTGAGTTTATACACTATTCTTTTCTCATTGAAAACGTTGAATTCGTTGGTAATCTCTCTATTCTTTCATTTGATCGTTCATTAATTGAGTTCATACTTGAAATGTATTACTTGATCATGATTTTCATATGCTGTTTTGATTCGAGAATTGCGTAAACTTTGTGAAATGATCATAGGCCCTCTTTATTATATCACCCATATTAGCCTTGACCTCACCCTTATATGTTTACCCTCCTTAACCTCTTTGAGCCTAAATATAGCCTTTCGTTTCATAACCCAATTCCCATAACCAACTCTAAATTGGAGTTATAAACCATACATACACTTTTCATACCTTTGTTTGGAATGTTACTTGGGATTGAATGATGTTGTTATGATGCCGGTTGCAATTTAGGCATATGAGAGTTTGATAAGTAAAGTAAGAAAGTAGTGAAAAAAGTGAAGAAAAAGAGAAAGCAAAAAGCAAAAGAAAACAAAAGAGAAAATGAGAAAAAGAAGAAAAGAAAAGGAAAGAGAAGTTTGTATATGTTGTATATAGTTCAATAAGCTTTGATTACTCTCCCCGATGATATATTTAATGCCTTTTTGGAACTTGTTTTCCGATTTTGATATTGCCCGCATTATCCCATTATTCCGAGTTTTTCATTCCGAACACTTTGAATCCGTACATATATTCCTTCATTTCGTACCTTAGCCATACCTACATTATAACCCTATTAAAGTCCTATGTGATCTTAGGTTGATGTAATTTAAAAGTCATAATAGTTGTGATAATCTGTGAAAATGCATTTCGCCTCTTTTAGTGTGCGGTATCCTTTCATTGAGATTATAGTTTTTCATTTTATATATAGCGTTCTTCATCTGTGATATGTGTGCGTCCTAGTTTCCATTTACATTTACTCTTTAGCCCGCATGTCCCGTGTGTTACCTCCCTTTTTTGAGTGAATTCGCTTGATGAGTGTAATGCCCGTGAGGATTGAATATATGCTTGCTTTAATGTTTATCCGGTTTATATAAGTTTTTCGCCAAATCACACTTTGCATGTGCTCGTTCCCCTCCCACATTTTAAGGTTTCAATTCTATGAGGTGCATTCTATAATGTTAATGATTTGGACTTTTGTGTGAATTCATTCACTTTGCTAATAATGCGTATGAAATCCTTTTCGCTTTTGTTGGGCTTTTCGCATGTTGAATTGGGCATATTTTGAGGAAACCATGTGATGTTTGTGGATACCATCTCTGAAAACCCTCACGAGACGACACTCGTCCGCTAGGGTAACCTAGGGGTTTAACGGCTTATTGCATACGCTAAATGCAATCGAATCGCCCGCGAAAGTGGCCTTTTGCTTTTATACCATACTTTTGTAATATCTCCTCCTTTTGGTTTACTTGTTGTTCTTGTTGCATCCTATTTCATTGCTAGGGACTAGCAAAGTGTAAGTTAGGGGGTGTGATAATACGCAAATATCGCGTATTTCATCCTCCGAACCTACGCATTTTAGCCCCCTCGGGTGCCTTAATCTCTATATTTAAGCCCGTTAACCAGACAACCTCGGTTTATATTGTTAACATGCTATATGAGGTATAATTGGGCTTTTGTAGGTATTTAGGTACTAAGTATGAAGTTCGGATGCGTTCCGCTCTATTTCCGTACACAACCGCACGTTCAAGGGCATTTTAGTCATTTTACAAATTGGGCACCTGGTCCAACAGCTTCATGGAAGTTGTAGCCCTCCTCGCAAACTTCGCGTGGCCGCAAACGGTGCGCGATTCCGATTCATAACGAAGAAGTTACGGCGATTTTAGCGGAGGAGAAATGCAAGCCAAAACAGGGGAAAATGCAGTCTGCCCCTGCTTGGTAGATCGATCGACCAAATGGTAGATCGATCGACCCTTCCCATTTTTGCCCCGTCTTATATGGTCGATCGATCGACCAAATGGTAGATCGATCGACCCCCTGTTTTTCAGCAGATATTTTGCATTTCTTTTCTCTTTTCTTTTCTAATTTAATTCCCACTTGGTATATAAGCCAATTTTGATGTAATAAACAAGGGTGAACGTTTTTAGATAGTTTTAGAAGATAGAATAGGTTAGGGTTTGGGTTTTTGCTTGGTTCTTCTTCATTTCTCTTTGGTTTGACACCCCATTTGGATTGTAAGTTGACTATTCATCTCCCCTACCATTTGAATATAGTTGTATTTCTTCATTTATTGCTTTCTAGTTAATTTACAAGCTTTCTAATTTAGGTTTACATGCTTTGATTACTTGCTTTATAGTGTAATTTTACCGCGTTTATTCCCGCTTTCCATTTACCGCGTTTTTAATATGCTTTCTAGGTAATTTAAATTAGGTTGTGTTTGAATTGAACTCACTCGGGTTGACGCGTTGCTTTGCTTTGGTGATGGAGTTTACGGGTCTATTTCGAGTGTGTTGTCCTAGTTATTACGCCTAGGATATTTGACGGGGCATATCATGTATGTCCCGTGCTTACGACCTTTCGCGCGTAATTTCTGGGATATTTGTTGACGCCAAAATCTTATTAGGCTTTTATGCCGATTTAGGGCGTAACAACCCTTGATTTAATTTACTGTCGAAACGAGATGCATTTGTAATAACTCGTCGACCCATGTGACCATTTTATACTAATTAACTCGGGTGAGGGATATTCAACGCAACCTATAGTTTTTATTCTCTTTATTAATTTAGTTTAATTTCCCTCACCTAGATTAATATTTCCCTTTCATGCATCTTTTCTTTTAGTTTGTAATTCACCTTTTACACTTTTATTTCGGAATATTAAACCTTATAAATTCTAACATCTCGTCTCTGTGGATTTTTGATACCCGACTTACCGCTGTGCTTGCCTCGCAAGTGTAGTAGTAACTTAGGTTTTTGTATTGAGTTGGCGAAACGAAAACAACGACTGTGCACTTTACACGCGCACACTTTTCGCACTTAATCAAAATGGCGCCGTTGCCGGGGATCGAACCCGGGTCACCCGCGTGACAGGCGGGAATACTTACCACTATACCTTTCGTCGTTTGTGAGGGTACACCGGTTATCCTCCAAAGTCAAATCGTTCTTATGGTGGACCCTCAGCTATTTAGACTTCTAGTGTACAGTTAGTGTGAAGTCTAAATAGTAGGTTGTATATAGTTAGCTTTTTATTTTTTCTTTCCTTTTTAATTTAGTCTAGTATAATTAGTTAACTCTTTGTTATTTGTTTTTGCTATGCTCGGTACTAACTTGTTTTGTAGATTCTTTGGTCTTGTTCTTATGGGGATCGCTCCAATTTTGGGTAATATCGCTAGTTTCCTCTCTTTAACTTGGTTCTTAATTTACATTGAGGACAATGTCAAGTTTTAAGTTAGGGGGTGTGGGATATTCTATCCATTTCTTCATTTAGTCCATGTTTTTGCTCACATGTTAGTTACTTAGTATGCTTTTCTTAGAAAAATTCAAAAATTTCAAAAAGATTTTTTTTATTTTTTCTCCTTTTTTCGGCATTTTGCCTTTGTTTCCGATGATAAATTTCAATAATTGCCCGATCCAATTGACAACCCAATGATGCATGTTCTCGATTTTAGAAGTTATTAGACTTTAGTCTCGATTATTGATATTGTGAATAACTTCATGAATTAAACTTTAATCCCGTGAGCACATGCACTTTCCTTGCTTTATTGATTTGGTTTAAGATTTTTATAACTCGGTAATCTTTTGTTGCATTGTATATACTTACACCGAGTAAGCTTTGTACCTTTCGTCGTTTGTGAGTTTATACACTATTCTTTTCTCATTGAAAACGTTGAATTCGTTGGTAATCTCTCTATTCTTTCATTTGATCGTTCATTAATTGAGTTCATACTTGAAATGTATTACTTGATCATGATTTTCATATGCTGTTTTGATTCGAGAATTGCGTAAACTTTGTGAAATGATCATAGGCCCTCTTTATTATATCACCCATATTAGCCTTGACCTCACCCTTATATGTTTACCCTCCTTAACCTCTTTGAGCCTAAATATAGCCTTTCGTTTCATAACCCAATTCCCATAACCAACTCTAAATTGGAGTTATAAACCATACATACACTTTTCATACCTTTGTTTGGAATGTTACTTGGGATTGAATGATGTTGTTATGATGCCGGTTGCAATTTAGGCATATGAGAGTTTGATAAGTAAAGTAAGAAAGTAGTGAAAAAAGTGAAGAAAAAGAGAAAGCAAAATGAAAAAGAAAACAAAAGAGAAAATGAGAAAAAGAAGAAAAGAAAAGGAAAGAGAAGTTTGTATATGTTGTTTATAGTTCAATAAGCTTTGATTACTCTCCCCGATGATATATTTAATGCCTTTTTGGAACTTGTTTTCCGATTTTGATATTGCCCGCATTATCCCATTATTCCGAGTTTTTCATTCCGAACACTTTGAATCCGTACATATATTCCTTCATTTCGTACCTTAGCCATACCTACATTATAACCCTATTAAAGTCCTATGTGATCTTAGGTTGATGTAATTTAAAAGTCATAATAGTTGTGATAATCTGTGAAAATGCATTTCGCCTCTTTTAGTGTGCGGTATCCTTTCATTGAGATTATAGTTTTTCATTTTATATATAGCGTTCTTCATCTGTGACATGTGTGCGGCCTAGTTTCCATTTACATTTACTCTTTAGCCCGCATGTCCCGTGTGTTACCTCCCTTTTTTGAGTGAATTCGCTTGATGAGTGTAATGCCCGTGAGGATTGAATATATGCTTGCTTTAATGTTTATCCGGTTTATATAAGTTTTTCGCCAAATCACACTTTGCATGTGCTCGTTCCCCTCCCACATTTTAAGGTTTCAATTCTATGAGGTGCATTCTATAATGTTAATGATTTGGACTTTTGTGTGAATTCATTCACTTTGCTAATAATGCGTATGAAATCATTTTCGCTTTTGTTGGGCTTGTCGCATGTTGAATTGGGCATATTTTGAGGAAACCATGTGATGTTTGTGGGTACCATCTCTGAAAACCCTCACGAGATGACACTCGTCCACTAGGGTAACCTAGGGGTTTAACGGATTATTGCATACGCTAAATGCAATCGAATCGCCCGCGAAAGTGGCCTTTTGCTTTTATACCATACTTTTGTAATATCTCCTGCTTTTGGTTTACTTTTTGTTCTTGTTGCATCCTATTTCATTGCTAGGGACTAGCAAAGTGTAAGTTAGGGGGTGTGATAATACGCAAATATCGCGTATTTCATCCTCCGAACCTACGCATTTTAGCCCCCTCGGGTGCCTTAATCTCTATATTTAAGCCCGTTAACCAGACAACCTCGGTTTATATTGTTAACATGCTATATGAGGTATAATTGGGCTTTTATAGGTATTTAGGTACTAAGTATGAAGTTCGGATGCGTTCCGCTCTATTTCCGTACACAACCGCACGTTCAAGGGCATTTTAGTCATTTTACAGATTGGGCACCTGGTCCAACATCTTCATGGAAGTTCTAGCCCTCCTCGCAAGCTTCGCGTGGCCGCAAACGGTGCGCGATTCCGATTCATAACGAAGAAGTTACGGCGATTTTAGCGGAGCAGAAATGCAAGCCAAAACAGGGGAAAATGCAGTCTGCCCCTGCTTGGTAGATCGATCGACCAAAAGGTAGATCGATCGACCCTTCCCATTTTTGCCCCGTCTTATATGGTCGATCGATCGACCAAATGGTAGATCGATCGACCCCTGTTTTTCAGCAGATATTTTGCATTTCTTTTCTCTTTTCTTTTCTAATTTAATTCCCACTTGGTATATAAGCCAATTTTGATGTAATAAACAAGGGTGAACGTTTTTAAATAGTTTTAGAAGATAGAATAGGTTAGGGTTTGGGTTTTTGCTTGGTTCTTCTTCATTTCTCTTTGGTTTGACACCCCATTTGGATTGTAAGTTGACTATTCATCTCCCCTACCATTTGAATATAGTTGTATTTCTTCATTTATTGCTTTCTAGTTAATTTACAAGCTTTCTAATTTAGGTTTACATGCTTTCTTTACATGCTTTGATTACTTGCTTTGTAGTGTAATTTTACCGCGTTTATTCCCGCTTTCCATTTACCGCGTTTTTAACATGCTTTCTAGGTAATTTAAATTAGGTTGTGTTTGAATTGAACTCACTCGGGTTGACGCGTTGCTTTGCTTTGGTGATGGAGTTTACGGGTCTATTTCGAGTGTGTTGTCCTAGTTATTACGCCTAGGAGATTTGACGGGGCATATCATGCATGTCCCGTGCTTACGACCTTTCGCGCGTAATTTCTGGGATATTTGTTGACGCCAAAATCTTATTAGGATTTTATGACGATTTAGGGCGTAACAACCCTTGATTTAATTAACTGTCGAAACGAGATGCATTTGTAATAACTCGTCGACCCATGTGACCATTTTATACTAATTAACTCGGGTGAGGGATATTCATCGCAACCTATAGTTTTTATTCTCTTTATTAATTTAGTTTAATTTCCCTCACCTAGATTAATATTTCCCTTTCATGCATCTTTTCTTTTAGTTTGTAGTTCACCTTTTACACTTTTATTTCGGAATATTAAACCTTATAAATTCTAACATCTCGTCTCTGTGGATTTTTGATACCCGACTTACCGCTGTGCTTGCCTCGCAAGTGTAGTAGTAACTTAGGTTTTTGTATTGAGTTGGCGAAACGAAAACAACGACTGTGCACTTTACACGCGCACACTTTTCGCACTTAATCAATGCCCACTTCGTTCGAACGAGACTTCTAACGAGTTGACAGATTGGCCTTTTTGGCCTGATTCGATTTTTAGTGTCCCGTAACCATATTTAATTGTAAAGATAACCTTCCCTTGTTAACTATTTGGTATAATTGGGAGAATTGTGATATAATGAGGAGTGAAACAAATGATATTTGTGGATTAGGACGCTAGTGACTATATACGATGTGAGGATTATTGACGACTTAATTATTTGTATTAACCGGGTATATGAGAATTGTGTAACATTATAAGTTGGTATGAGAATGAGAAGTACACCACTAATAATTTATGGTAATTACTAAGATGTGTGTATGCTTAGTATATGTATATTATTTTATGTGTATGACATACCTACCATGCTTGCTATCACGGGAGGTTTGCGTTCGCTTAGGGCCATCTATTCTTTGTGTGCCTACGGGGGGATATAGATTGGTACCTCGAGGACATAGGTCAGAGAAGGACTTATTGGGAAGTTAATAAGTCTGTTGATCATTGGAACGTAGGTATGTGCGTGACCCATGTGATGTGACTGCATTCGCCTCCATTGTTTGTGATTGTTGTTATCTGAGAACGATTCCTGAGATATTCAGAATGCATGATCCTTATGTACGTGATGTACCGGGATGGATAGCAGAGTATGTGTGCACCGCAGCTTAGTCTCGGGGTTCTTGTATTGTATATTTATGATGTGAATGATATACGGTTAAATGAACAGACTTGTCATGTTTAATTATGAGAATAATTTATAGTAACTCCTTGAGAAGATAAATAAGGGGATAACCTCCAGTAAATGGTAATGCTAATAATTGAGAATCCGAGTTTAAGTAAAGCTATCTATTCAAGTGATAACATTGGGAATTCATATTGTGAATCGAGTAGATGGGTTAGAACTTATGTCGGTTTAGTTAGATATAAATACCACTTAGATGGGTACTGTACGTTAGGAGTGCACGATTAGACGAGAGGTGAGTATTTCATGTGAGAGCACGTCCTAACATGTATTTTACATTCTTTGTTTTAATGTTATTAAAGCACTTGATGTTTTTAAAATAATCTCCACTTTCGGGCTCTGACCCGTTTGCTTTTAAATCTATTTTTGTAAAAACCTTTTAGGTGCCGAGCCACAAGGACACCATGCATAGGATTTCCATTCAGGTGACGAGTTGTAGCTGTTTGTGGAAGTTATAGGGCCTTGCTAGTAGACGCTTGTTTTGTCTTGACTCTATTCATTTTTCATCAATTGTAGGGCATGTCGCCCATTTCTATTAGAGACATTTCATATTTCAGTTATTCAGATTGTTGGCATGTAATTAATTCAGGATATACTATTTTATTTATTTCAGTGGTGGGATTGTTGTGAGGGGTTTTCCTCCGGACTTATTATTAATTGTTGGTTACTTTATTGAGACTTTATGGTGTATGGTTATGATATTCTTTCATAATTCTTTTATTGTATGTTAATCAGACTTAATTTAAAATTTGACATCTTTCTTTTTAAATACTAGGTGGTTAGTAATGATTAAAATGTTTTCGACAGTGATGCTGTTAACTGGACCAAATTGACATTTTGTATTAATTTAATAAAGGAGTAGCTACCCGGTATTTAATTAGCCGGGGTGTCACAGGTGGTATCAGAGCATCAGGTTCTAGTGTCCTTTAGGATCTGTACGGCTTATTATGTTTCCGCTGAGCTTTCTTTGATGTAGAGCCCTATATTTTAGGACTGTTGTATTCTTTTATGTATGCTTCGCCCTCCAGCTATTTTGATTTTTAACTGCGAACTTATAAACTTTACTCTTATTTCAGATGCCTCAATGACGTGCACCACAGGTTCCTAGGGATGCACAACCAGAGCCACAGCCAGCACCAGTACAGGGCACCATGAATGCCGCCGAGGTTGCAGCAATTGTAGCCCAAGCGGTAAATGCCGCCCTAGCCGTTGTACAGCAGGCACCACCCCAGGCGCCGGTAGTCGCGCCAGTTCAGGCACATGCATTCCCGTCTGCTTGGGAATGCGTCCGTGATGCTTTTCAGAAAGCACACCCTCTGGAGTTTGCAGGTAGCTCTGATGTCGTGGTATCTAGTCAGTGGAGGAAAGATATTTAGAGGCACTTGAGGATGTATGAGTGCACCAATGTTCAGAGGCAGATACTAGCTACTTTCAAGCTAGTGGAATCTGCATTGCAGTGGTGGGAGTCTATTACCACCGGAGAGGAGAGAGATACTCTCACGATACAGGAGTTCTGGGTGCGGTTCGACCGCAAATATTTTCCGTCAGCTGTTCACACGGAAATGAGGAGGAAGTTGATGAACCTCAGACAGGAGGGAAGGACTGTGGCCGAGTATGAGGTCGAATTCACTAATTTACTGAACATTGTTCCGGATGAAATACCGACAGAGGAGAAAAAGATTCAGAAGTTTACAAATGGATTGACTTGGAGGATCCGTCAGCATTTATTGGGGAATCTCTCGTTGGCCACTTATCTTGACGTGGTTAACGCTGCATTACTACACTGCCAGGATCACCGCTTTCACATGTCTGAGAGCAAGAGATCAGGAGAGTCCAGCCATCAGGGCAGGACTGGGGGAAATGGTGTCAGCGGGGCACAATTTGCTCAGGGACAGCATAGGCAGGGTGATCAGGGTTCCCAGGAGGGGGATCATAAGAGATTCAGATCTGGAGGTTTCAGGAGTGGACAGGGAGGTTTCAGGCAGGGCCACCAAGGTTCGAACGGCCATCAGGGCCAACAGGGTCAGAATGGTCAACAACAGTTTCAGCAGGGCCAGCATGGCCAGGGGAAGAATGGAAACGGCCACCAGGGCCGAGGGCAGCAGGGACAGAGAGGGGGAACTTCCCGAGGAAGTGTTACGTTTGTGGCAAGACTGGCCATAAACGCCAGGATTATCCAGATAGGGGTAGGGCCCCGCAGCAGGAGCAGCAGGGTGCTCGACAGGAGCCGCAGAGGCCTATGTTTCCCGCCGCCCTCCCGGTACCACCACAGATGGCAGCATTACCACCCATTCCAGCGGTCCCAGTTCAGCAGGGGAAGCTTTAGTATGGGAGAGTATATCAGCTTCAGCTGGCCGTAGCCCCACAGGATCCACCGGCCATTGAGGGTATGTTCTCTATTCAGGGGACTATGGGGTGTATTTTATTTGACACGGGGGCTACACATTGTTTTATTGCTATGAGATTTGCACGCACCATTGGGTTGTTAGACACCGCCGAGAGTACGGTTACTTGTCTAGATTCGCCGTTGAGTAGGGGTTCCGTGATTTCCCTTGTATGTAGAGGCGTGAGTATAGAGATCGGGAGGTTTACTTTACCTGCGGATATGTTAGTGTTAGAGATGACCGAGTATGATGCCATTATTGGTATGGATTGGCGAGTTGCGTACCGAGCCATGATTGACTGTTTTAGTAGGAGTATTATCTTTGCCATTACCAGGCAAGAGATGTTTTTAGTGGCGATGCCTCTAAGGAAGTGGTGATACCGCTTGATTTGATTCCGGTTGTTCGAGAGTTTGCTGATGTATTTCAGGATATACCTGGATTACCTCCGAGTAGGGAGATAGAGTTTGTGATCGATTTGACGCCGGGAACTCGGCCTATTGCCCGCGCACCTTACTGTATGGCTCCAGCTGAAATGAGAGAGTTACGAGATCAGATTGAGCAGTTTTTAGGTTAGGGGTTTATTCGGAGGAGTACTTCGCCGTGGGGTTCCCCTGTGTTGTTCGTAATGAAGAGGGATGGATCGTTGAGGTTGTGTGTAGATTACTGGGAGTTGAATAAGGTCACGATACAGAATAAGTATCCGTTGCCCCGAATCGATGACTTATTCGACCAGCTGAGAGGAGCTTCTTTCTTCTCAAAGATTGATTTGCGATTGGGATACCATTAGTTGTGTATCAGGGAGGAGGACGTCTCGAAGACTGCTTTCTTAACGAGATATGGTTCCTACGAGTTTCGGGTTATGCCTTTTTGTTTGACCAATGCTCCAGCCGTGTTTATGAACTTGATGAATAGGGTGTTCAGAGAGTTCCTAGATCAGTTCGTCATTGTCTTCATTGATGATATTCTGGTTTACTCCCAGACAGAGGAGGATCACGCCGAGCATTTGAGGCAGGTTTTGCAGACGCTACGTCAGAACGAGTTGTATGCAAAATATGAGAAGTGCGGATTCTGGCTGAAGGAGGTTTAGTTTTTGGGGCATATTATTTCCGACCGGGGGATATCTGTTGATCCGGGGAAGGTATCCACAGTAAGGGAGTGTGGATAGCCCACGACACCGACTGAGATCCGTAGTTTCTTGGGCCTAGCAGGATACTACAGGAGGTTCATTCGGGGTTTCTCCAAGATAGCGGGTCTTTTGACACATCTGACTCATAAGGGTGTGCCATTCATCTGGAGTGATGCCTGTCAGCTGGCATTCTATGAGTTGAAGGATAAGTTGACCTCAACACCTGTGTTAGCACTGCCGAGACTGAGAGTTGAGTATCTAGTTTACACCGATGCGTCCTTGTAAGGACTTGGAGGTGTATTGTAGCAGGAGAGTCAGGACATAGCTTATGCTTCCCGTAAGCTTAAGCCTCACGAGAAGAATTACCCCACCCACGACTTGGAGTTAGCGGCAGTGGTGTTTGCCCTTCGAATTTGGAGACATTATCTCTTGGGGGAGAAGTTTCGATTGTTCACGGACCACAAGTCCCTACAGTACCTATTCACGCAGAAGGAGTTGAATATGCGGTAGCGAAGGTGGCTTGAGTTTGTGAAGGATTATCAGTTTGATATCCAATATCACCCGGGGAAGGCTAACGTAGTAGCAGACGCGTTGAGCCGTAGGCCAGTAGATGAGGTGGCAGGGGTGTGGAAGGAAAAGTGGAAAGAGTTGGGACACCAGGATGCAGTGGCCAGATCGTTCATGTCTGTGATGACTGTTACACCGCAGATTGTCACGAAGGTGGTAAAGGCACAGGTAAATGACTCGTTCTGTCAGGAGTAGATAGTTCGGTTACTAGCAGAGGGAATCGAATCCTATACCGTTAGCTCAGACGGGGGATTACGCTTCAATGGGAGACTGGTAGTTCCCGAAGGGGAGGAATTGCGACACGAGGTGATGGCAGAGTCGCACGGCTCACGGTTCATGGTACATCCCGGTGGGGGCAAAATGTACCAAGACATGAGACGACAGTATTGGTGGAGCGGGATGAAGAAAGATATCGCCGTGTTTGTTTCTAAATGCTCCACTTGTCAGCTGGTAAAAGGGGATCATCAGAGACCGGCAGGACTTCTACATCCGTTAGAGGTCCCGATGTGGATGTGGGAGAGCATATCCATGGACTTTATCACGGGGTTACCTACATCACAAAGGGGTCACGACTCCATTTGGGTAATTGTGGACAGGTTGACTAAAGTCGCTCATTTTCTACCCGTAAGGACCGACTACACTACGGGACAGTATGCCCAGCTCTTTATTGCAGAAATAGTGAGACTTCACGGTGTGCCCCTAAATATCGTGTCTGACAGAGACAAGATATTTGTTTCACGGTTTTGGGAGAGTTTTCAGAAGGCCATGGGCACCGAATTGCGGTTGAGTACGGCGTATCACCCGCAGACCGATGGGCAAATCGAGCGTACAAACCAGATGTTGGAGGACATGTTGCGTATGTGCATCATTGATTTTAGGGGTGGATGGGAGCAGTATCTTCCACTGGTGGAGTTTGCTTACAACAACTCCTACCAGTTCACCATTGGCATGGCTCCATTTGAGGCGTTGTACGGTAGACCTTGTTCTTCCCCAGCATGTTGGTTGGAGGTGGGGGACAACAAACTACTTGGGCCGGAAGTGATTCAGGATACTTCGGCGAGGATAGAATTGATACGGAGTCGCATTCGGGTAGCTCAGGATCGGCAGAAGAGCTATGTTGATGCGAAGAGGTTCTTCAGGGAGTTCCAAGTGGGGGACCAAGTTTTACTCAAAGTATCTCCTATGAAGGGAATTAGGCGATTTGGGAAGAAGGGGAAGTTGGCACCGAGATATGTGGGGCCATTTCCTATCATCGAGCGGGTTGGGTCTGTTGTATATAGACTTGGGTTACCGGAGCATTTGCACATGATACATGATGTGTTTCATATTTCCTCGCTAAGGATATATCTTAGGGACGATTTGGCTCATTCTCACATTGCTTTAGAGGACATCGATCTCCAGCCTGATAGCTCATACGAGGAAGGGCCAATTGTTATTTTGGACCGAAGTGAGTAGAAACTGCGGTCAAAGATAGTCCCGTTAGTACGTGTTCAGTGGCGGCATCATAATGTCGGGGAGTCCACATGGGAGCGCGAGGATGAGATGCATGAGCGTTATCCAGAGTTATTTGTACCAGGTACTTTCTAGTTCCGAATTTCGGGACGAAATTCTGTTATTAGGGGGGAAGTATGTAATACCCCGTATTTTTGTGATATTTATTTATGGGATTAATTGAATTAAATGTGTATTAATTGAGAATTAATCCGGATAAAATACTAACGAGAAGTATGTAATACCCCGTATTTTTGTGATATTTATTTATGGGATTAATTGAATTAAATGTGTATTAATTGAGAATTAATCCGGATAAAATACTAACGAGTTGTGAGTTGGTATTTGATTATAATGCGTATATATGGCAATATATGAATATTGAGAATATTAAAATTATCGCGAGATAGAAATACGACAATTTGGAAATTTTGTTGGGACGCGTGTGACAGTCGCGTCAGGAATATAACTATTTTAATTAAAAAGTGAATTTTATTTTTATCAATCGTATGGTCATTTTGAGTGGGCCAACGCGTCCGAAAGGGTCGAAATAGTCCGAAAACACTAGCCGGGGGTTTAGTTTGGGTCCCGGGGCATTTTTAGGCCATACCGGCAACTTAAAAGGGTATTTTGGTGATTTTGGAATTTTAGGAATTATGACCAACGAATTTTGGGAGTTTAAAATAGGGAATTTCATAACCCACTAACGCATTACCAACAATTAACTGAGTTGAGGGCAACGGGAGTTTTAGGAGAGGTTAGGAGAAGTCCCCAAAAAGAGAAACACAACCTCCATCTTCAACCTTCAACCTTGGGAGAAAAAGGAGGGAACAACCTTCATCAATTCAACATCAAATTCAGAGAAAAATCCAAGGCAAGTGGTTTAATTACATTATTTACAACGAATGTTTCTTCCATGCTTAGAAATTTATAAAAATTCGCATTGTTTTGGGAGATTGACAAAAACAACCCATTGAATTGGAATTAGAAATTCACATTTTGATAAGGAAATTGCATGTAGAATTATGTTTGGGTGATTATTCTGATAGAAATACATCTTTTATATCACAAAAACGGATTTAATTATGTCTATTGATGACTTTAAATTTCTAGGGTTTATGTTCATGAGATTTGGGAAAAATTGGGGAGACTTGATGATTTGATGTGGTTTAGGATGATTTGACCCCATATAAATGTTATTATACGACTTAAGTATGTTTAGGAATGATTAGAAACCTTGAACTACTGTTAGAATGATGTTTAGATGAGATTAGAGGTGAAGAAAATTGGGAAAAGCGAAATAGGAGAATTTTGGGCTCGAAACTGTCACCTCGTTAGAAGGCCTGCCCAGGTCGTTCGAACGAGCTCGTTCGAACAAGCTTCTAACGAGTTGACAGTTTGAATTCTAATGAGTGGGATGTTCGTTCGATGCCTTTCTTTCGAACGAGATCTCGTTAGATGCCCACTTCGTTCGAACGAACTCTCGTTCGAACGACCTCGTTCGAACGAGACTTCTAACGAGTTGACAGATTGGCCTTTTTGGCCTGATTCGATTTCTAGTGTCCCATAACCATATTTAATTGTAGAGATAACCTTCCCTTGTTAACTATTTGGTATAATTGGGAGAATTGGGATATAATGAGGAGTGAACCAAATGATATTTGTGGATTAGGACGCTAGTGACTATATACGATGTGAGGATTATTGACGACTTAATTATTTGTATTAACCGGGTATATGAGAATTGTGTAACATTATAAGTTGGTATGAGAATGAGAAGTATACCACTAATAATTTATGGTAATTACCAAGATGTGTGTATGCTTAGTATATGTATATGATTTTATGTGTATGACATACCTACCATGCTTGCTATCACGGGAGGTTTGCGTTCGCTTAGGGCCATATATTCTTTGTGTGCCTACGGGGGGATATAGATTGGTAACTCGAGGACATAGGTCAGAGAAGGACTTATTGGGAAGTTAATAAGTCTGCTGATCATGGGAACGTAGGTATGTGCGTAATCCATGTGATGTGACTGTGTTCGCCTCCATTGTTTGTGATTGTTGTTATCTGAGAATGATTCCTGAGAGATTCGGAATGCGTGATCCTTATGTACGTGATGTACCGGGATGGATAGCAGAGTATGTGTGCACCACAGCTTAGTCTCGGGGTGCTTGTATTGTATATTTATGATGTGAATGATATACGGTTAAATGAACAGACTTGTCATGTTTAATTATGAGAATAATTTATAGTAACTCCTTGAGAAGTAAATAAGGGGATAACCTCCAGTAAATGGTAATGTTAATAATTGAGAATCCGAGTTTAAGTAAAGCTATCTATTCAAGTGATAACATTGGGAATTCATATTGTGAATCAAGTAGATGGGTTAGAACTTATGTCGGTTTAGTTAGATATAAATACCACTTAGATGGGTACTGTACGTTAGGAGTGCACGATTAGACGAGAGGTGAGTATTTCATGTGAGAGCATGTCCTAACATGTATTTTACATTCTTTGTTTTAATGTTATTAAAGCACTTGCTGTTTTTAAAATACTCTCCACTTTTGGGCTCTGACCCGTTTGCTTTCAAATCTATTTTTGTAAAAACCTTTTAGGTGCCCAGCCACAAGGACACCATGCATAGGATTTCCATTCAGCTGACGAGCTGTAGCTGTTTGTGGAAGTTACAGGGCCTTGCTAGTAGACGCTTCTTTTGTCTTGACTCTATTCAGTTTTCATCAGTTGTTGGGCATGTCGCCCATTTCTATTAGAGACATTTCATATTTCAGTTATTCAGATTGTTGGCATGTAATTAATTCAGGATATACTGTTTTATTTATTTCAGTGGTGGGATTGTTGTGAGGGGTTTTCCTCCGGACTTATTATTAATTGTTGGTTACTTTATTGAGACTTTATGGTGTATGGTTATGATATTCTTTCATAATTCTTTTATTGTATGTTAATCAAACTTAATTTAAAATTTGACATCTTTCTTTTTAAATACTAGGTGGTTAGTAATGATTAAAATGTTTTCGACAGTGATGCTGTTAATTGGACCAACTTGACATTTTGTATTAATTTAATAAAGGAGTAGCTACCCGGTATTTAATTAGTCGGGGTGTTACATTTGTTTGATTTTTGTTAGAACACTTGAGAATGTGTACCTATATACCCACCACTATCGCACTCCACAATAATGGAAGATATCTCCTAGTGTGAGTTTTTAATACCTTCAATTATTGTAGAGTGCCGATAGTGATATATGGTTACCGATTATTCGATTGGATGTTCAACTTATTACCGATGGTCATTCTTATGATAATAACCATTTGTCGATGGACTTGTGAATGTGTTTTATGTTATAGATTTTGGGAGCACTTATGCCGCCTACAAATGTCCCTGACGCAGTTGTATCTCACGTAGTGAGTGTAACTGAGAAAAATAGAAAATGTTTGGTATTCTTGTATTTTCAAACTATCAGATGCATTTAATATTCAAGCATGCTTATTTTTTTTTTTAAACATCGTTTTTTGGGTGATATGTGTAGTTGGTGTTGGTTGTTTTTGCTTGCTAATAGTGATGTTATATTTCTTGTGATCATTTCTTTGTTTGGGAACTCTATGGTTGCTGGGTTTTTGTATAAAAAGAGGGTAACGGTTAATCATTTGGTGTTACCGTTAAATTTTTTCAGAGCTTTTTATTGGAAGAAACTTCATCTTGTCTCTCTCTGTTATGCTGTTCCGATGTCTTTACGATGGTTTTCTGTCGTTATCACCAGTGATGTTGCCTTATCTGTCGATCAATGGTGTATTGTGGCCATTTATGGTGGTGGTGTTGATGTTTGAATGTGGTGGTTCGTATTTATTCACGTTTTTTCTTTTTGTTCATCAATGGAGGTTGAGGTGAAGAAATATGATTCTTTCCCGGAGTGGGGTTATTCCGTCAGAATTAGATGGATCCCTTTTTCCGTGTGCAGAGGATCGATTTCACTATTTCTTCAAGTTAACGATCCCTCAAGACTCGTTTTGGTTTCTACCAATCCAAAACCCTTGTGGACGTAACATGTGCGTTCGGTTGATAAATATAATTCCATTTTATCCAAAGTTGGTCCTTTTTGTTGTGTTAATGGGATGTTCGATTTATGACTATGAATAACTTTCCTGCCCTTTATACTCTAGCATCTCGTTGGTCTTCAGACACCCAAACCTTTTTGTGTGGGGAGGGGAATTTTCTATAACCATCGAAGACATTTGCGAATTATTATTAGGTTTAGAATCTTTAGCAGACGTTTTTTATGGTCAATCTGTAACTCGATCCGAGAAAGTTATGGACATTCTTTAGGCTTGGTACACTAGCTGTGCATCATACAAGATTTCATTACAAATGGGGGCATCGAAAGTATCAAAATCCACTTATAATAAATGGATAAAGTATTGCATTAAGCATATCAGTGTTGTGGGGCAAGGGTCAAGAAAGCCTTCTCCGAAAGCCTTTGCACTTGATGTATTTATGAATGATCTTGCTCATCTGGCTGCCTATCTGGTGCATTTTTATCAAGTTTTTTACTTCCTAGAAAACCTCATGATTGTCCGAATAAGGTTATCTTAAAAATACTTACTCGATTATCATTGGATCAAAAAATTCCTTTATAGGATTTAATTTTGGGGAATTTTTATGCATGGTTGGGTCCACCACATTCTGATTGGAAGGAGTCCTTTGGTAAATATGAAATTGTCAATTTTGCACCCTTTATTTTGTTGATGGCTTTTTTGTTCGAACTTTTTATGGACTTTTGTCTAAAACCACCTATATATGAAACTTATTCCGATGATGAATCTCTTGTCAAAATTCTAAGGTGGTCAACCAAGGTTTCTCATGACTCTATTGGTGTTTTGGAGACGCAAGGTGGCTTTGTACTCTTTTGTATCGGGAGGATATGGGGTTTATAGGTCCAAGATTTTTTGTGAAGAGGCATGTGTTTATGTTCCCACCATCAGTGATTTTATGGATGATATTCGAGCATCCAATGTTCATGTGTTGGTGGTGATTCATGTCGAGATTTTGCCATTTTTGACTGAAAGGGGCAATGGTATAGTGTTGTATCACCCCAAGCTTGTTATGTTCCAATTTAGGCGTAACCAACCTGCTCTTATTAATATGCCAATATGAGACCTCGTCCCAACTCAATTCAAGCTCGGCTCAAGCCGACCCTACAAAGTGTACACTCCTGATAAATCTTACAATTACTGTCTCGACCTCGCCCAAAGTTAGGTCGGGACCCTATATTACCTAGGTTGCTTTATTCCCTATTCCGTCCATCTCAGGAAAACGAGATGACACCAGCTGAAGAAACCTCATGTCTTGTCCTGATGCAATTCATTCGAGACTACACTTGGCAATGATCAACATGAAATACAGTGGAAATGTTAGTAGTCTCATACTCAGTCAGGCTGACACCTCATCCCAGCAAGACACGTTCGATATTTGACAGGGCGTGTGGGATGGAGCATGCATGGGCTTGGGCTACAAGCCCAGGTGAGATAAATCGTTACAACATAAACATCCCCACATGTGAATAATATCTTATAATCATTACTTACAGGGACAAGAGACAGATGGCACAATATCATTGAATAATTGGTGTTGTGCATGCCTCATGCATGATTGGGTGCGTATGACACCACCCCAGCCATATAAATACTTGTCTTCTACATCATTGTAATGGAAGGATGATTATAAACACTATTCAAAGTTTGCCAAGACCATTTTTAGAGAGAGAAAGCTTGAGTTCTTATATCCCAAGGCTATTGGAGCCCATATTTAGTGGAATTCACACACTCACACAGTGGATGCAGGCCTTTCAAAGGCTGAACCACTTATACCTGGTGTTTTCTTCCTATTTTCTTCATTTCTTTCTATACTCTTATACCTGTTTATACTCTATTATTGTGCTGGTTTGAGCTTACTTATCATACTGATTTGGTGATACAATTTCTGGTATAGTCTGGCGCCATCTGTGGGAATGATATAGCTATCTTCTTCTCTTTCTTTGTAACTACTACATAAGATTCTCTGGTGGTGCTCCAATCTCATCCTTGATTGAGCTTGAACCACCATTGAAAGAGCTGTGGTTTGAGTTTCAGCTCATTTTATTCCTTTTTAGCTCACTTTCAACTCATCACTTGTTTTTTTTATCACCAGAAGTCTTCAATTGCATCAGATCCTCCCACTATAGGTGGGATCAGTACCATCCAAGCCCCACCTTGTTCAGGAATGGCTGAGCTGGCGGCAGCACTACGTTCCTTAATAAACAACCAATGGTAGATGTAGGCCACACTTGTTGCATTTAGTCAGAACATGGAGATTAGACCCCCCGGCACCAGAGATGAGATGATAACTCTGTCCGCCAAGGAAGGAGTTCAAGATCCAACGGTCAGGGGACCACCCCAGTCCCCACTCAAATATCTTCCTCCTCAGCAAAAGCGTAGGGACGTGGCTGACCCTAGGCATTTATGCCCGGGGAGGCCGAGTCAGGAGTGCCCACATGATGAATATGAATAATATGATGATAAGGATGACAGAGAATGTTGGGAGCCTTATTAGATTTTTAGAGGCACTGTGTGACCAATTCAGCCCAATTGAGGTTGTAGCGGCAGGTCGAGCCGAGAGTATAGGCCAAGGGCATCAGCTTTGGACAGACTAAGCAGAGGGTCGGCCTTTAATAGACTAGGTCCAGTGGCAGATAACCTTAGAAACTTCCTCTCCAGATCTCGAAGTATCGCTGGTTCTAAAAGTAATGACAGAAGTGATGACCGTCGACCTCCTAGAGGACGAGACGTGGAATAGCGAGAGGTGAATAGAAAATTGATGACAGTTGCCAAAGAGCCCTCGGTTCGACCAGCTGATAGAGAGGGGGATGGAGAGAACGTGGCCCATGTCAAGGTTCTAGCCACGGTCAAGAGGCACTGTAATGATTCCATTCAATAACTACAGGACAAAATATGTGACATACTGAAGAGTCGAGACCCTTTGTAGAGGAGATACAGTGAAACCCCCCTTTATGGCTAAGAATATGAGTTATCCAACTTGACTAAATCTAAGTCATCGATAGTGAAGCCCAAGTATGATGGGAGCACTAATTGAGTCCACCATATGGAGGTGTATGAATCAGCTGTTGATATTTATTCCGTCTTGGATGAGATGAGGTGCTGGGCCTTCTCAAGCACTGTGACCAGAGCAGCTCATATATGGTTCACCTATCTCCCTAAAAACTCAATAGAGAATTTCAGACAACTAGAAAAGAGGTTTATACACTACTTTTGCTTTGGAGTAAGACCCCAAAAGAAGACGACACACCAACTGTATGTGAAGCAAGGAAATAATGAAAGTCTGAGAGAGTACATAGCTAAATTCAACAAGGAGAAATTAGAGGTTGAAGATTACGAAGAGAGCATTTGTATGGTAGTCCTGATAGAAGGGTTGTAGAAATAAAAGATCCTTTAGAATCTAGCTAAGGATCCTCCTAAATCCATGGTCGAACTCCTAGCTATGTTCATGAAGGTTATGAATGCCGAGGAGGCAATGGATGCAAAGGGAGAAAATGAGTAAGGAATAAGAAACGAAGGAAAGTTCCAAAAAAAGAACAAAGATGGAAAGAAAAGGTCGGTGGACGATAAGTTCGCTGACTATACCCCTCTAAATGTCAGTTGTGAGCACATCCTGAATGAGATAAAGAATGATAAGTCTCTAAGATGGATTGATAAGTTAAAGTCTCCTCCTCATAAGAGTAACAAGAATCTGTGGTGTGAATTTCACCAAGATCATGGCCATACGATCGACAAATGTTTCACTCTCAAGGATGAGATCGAGAAAATGCTGAAAGCTGGTAAGTTAAGAAAATATGTTGACAAGAGCAGTTCAAAGGGTGGTCAAGATGACACTCAGAAGAGGAGGAATGACAAGTGTAAGCCTGATGCTCCAGTCAATCGAGACGAGGATGACTCGGATAATGATGGAGAAGCTAGCCCTGACTTTCCACCTCCAATCACCGATCCTAAGGATTGGATCCACATAATTTCTTTTCGGGTTAAGATGATATGTGGAGGACTTGCTAGAGGGGGAAAGGAGATCGCTGACAGAAAGGCTCACGTTGAAGAGGCCAAAGCTCTTCCTCCAAAACCCAAATAAGTACACTCGACGACGGTTGAGCTGAAGAAGGTAAAAAGAACTAAAGTTAATATAAATACTTTGATTGTTAGTTTCTCTAGGCTAGATTTTAAGGGGATCTTAGACCCACATGATGACCCACTCGTAATTACCACGCTTCTGCATGGGTATGAGGTTTCGAGAATATTGGGTGATGGAGAAAGCTCGATCGATGTGATGTTTTGGAACTATTATAAGGGTCTAGGGCTAAGCAAGAAGAGGCTAATCCCATACCACCATCTCCTCATCGGTTTCAGTGGTGAGAAAGTTCACCCTTTGGGAATCAATGAAATGGAAGTGAGGATGGGGAATTGCTGGCAAAAATGCCTCACGAAGAAGATCAATTTCTTTGTTATGGATAAGAATGTCTACTCGGCCTATAATGTAATCCTAGGAAGGGTATCCCTCAAGGAGTTTAAGTCCGTGCCCTCAACAGTTCACCAGATGATTAAATTATCGACTCCGTATGGGGTAGGGGAAGTGCAAGGTGATCAAGTTGAGGCACGTAAATGCTACTTCAACTCGGTAAACGAGAGGGAGGCATATAAAAGGGCCATGGCAACCTATAATATTAATACCCTAGATCCTAAAGATGAAACGAAGCTGAAGAAGGGCGAATCCACTGAGGTGGTAGAATCCATCGTCCTCAATGAGGATGAGCCGAAAAAACCATCCCAATCGATAAATCCCTGAAGAAGGAAATCAAAGAGAAGATGATCGAGATGTTGAAGAAGATGTAGATTATCTTTACTTGGATCCATGATGATATAACCGACATCAATTCAAAGGTTCTCTTTCATAAGCTTAATATGGCTGATGATGCGAAGCCGAATAGACAACGAAGAACAGTCTAATCTTAAGAGAAATATGATGTCATCAGAGAAAAAATGAAGACATTGGAAAAGTAAGACTTCATCAGGGAAGTTATCTACCCTGAGTGGTTGGAAAATTCTATTATCGTCCCTAAGGCCAATGGAAAATGGAGGATGTGCGTTGATTTTGCGAATTTGAATAATGCCTGCCCCAAGGATAACTTTTATCTGCCAAGTATAGACCAGATGGTTGATGCTACTACCAGCCATGAGTTAATGAGTATCATAGATGCCTACTCAGGGTATAATAAGATATTTATGGATTCAGATAATGCTGATAAGACTTCTTTTATAACTGACAAGGGGGCCTATTTTTACAAGGTCATACCCTTTGGTTTGAAGAATTTCGGGGCAACATACCAAAAATTGGTCAACAAGATGTTTGAAGATAAGATCGGGAAGATGATGGAGGTATATGTCGACGATATGTTGACAAAGAGTTTCAAGGCCGACACTCATGTGGCCGACCTTGAGATAACTTTTGATACTATGGACGAGTTTAAGATGAAACTCAACCCTTCTAAGTGTGTCTTCGGCGCGGGGGCAGGAAAATTCTTGGGGCTTTATCGTGAATTAGAGGGGGATTGAGGAAAATGCCAAGAAGATCAAAGCCTTAATGTAGATGAAGACTCCAACAACGATAAAGGATATGCAGAGGTTAATTAATCAGGCGGCATAATTGAATATGTCTGTGTGTAGTGCTACTGATAAGTGACTTCCCTTTTTTAAAGTGCTCAAGAAAGCTTTTGAGTGGAATGAGGAGTGTGATAAGGCCTTTAAAGAATTAAATACCTACATTGGCTCCCTACTCATGCTATCAAGACTAATCCGAGGAGAGAAGTTGTATCTGTATCTAGTGGTGTTGGAATCAGACATTAGGGTTACCATAATCAGAGATGAAGACAGAATGCAGAAGCCAGTGTACTTTAACAGTAAGTCCTTTTAGGGGGCGAGTAGAGATATCCTAAAATGGAGAAGATGGACTATGCTCTAATCCACGCCTCAAGGAAGATGAAGCCGTACTTCTAGGCCATTACCATGGTCTTCCTCACTGACTCTCCCCTCAGATAGGTCATCCATAAACTTTAGAAATCGGGTTGGTTGATGGCCTGGGCAATAGAGTTGGGGGATTTTGATATCATTTACCAGCCAAGAATGACCATCAAGGGTCAGGCCCTCGCTAATTTTATAGCTGAGTTCACATGGGACGAGGCCAATACAGAAGAGATTGAGACTTCAGCTTGTGAGCTAGAAAGAAGAGTATGTCTTCCCCCGGCTAAGTCCTAGACGAGTACATCTATAAGGAGGGTATCTGAGAATGAGGAAAAGAGATACCTCTTCAAGAATGGGACCTTGGAAGAGGGTAATTTTTCAAATGATGGTACTGTGTGGAACTTGTTCATTAATGGATCTTCGTGTGAGGTCAGAAGTGGAGCAATTTTGATTGTATCAACCCCAAATGGGACTAACATTTGAGATAATATCTATTATTTTTGGTACCTCTAAATCTCTCCAATTTATCAATCTCGGTTGAATTGCCGAATCAAACGGTCTGGGTTCAAATATTTCTATTATATTTCAATCCACAAAATGTGTATTTATTTGTGGAAGTGAGGTCAATTCATGAATTATTTTCCAATGTATTGATATATTTTTAGAGGTATCTTTCATACCTATTACGGATCATCAATTGAAATAAAGAAATTTTGTTTTATGTTAAACTAAATTACACCATTGACCAAATTGGATTGTATCCCTCTAAATATTGCATTCATAGGACTATTGAATCTTTTGTCTAAGACCAATATTGCTATAGGAGTATCCATTCCTTGTCTAAATAAAGCAGTGATACATATTTGGATTAACCCAATATAAATCTATTTTATTTCTTTTCTGTTTTTTCTTTCATCTTTTGATCTTTCTTAGATCAAAAATTGTAATTTATGTTGTTTCATCATCAGTTGATCCAACAGTAGTATTTCCATTGAATTGTTCAAATGTTCGAGTTGAGAATAATTTGAATTTTGATAATTTATAGATATCTTCCTTTTTATTAGTTTACTTGGATTATCCAGTTCTTGTAATTGTTCATTGGTAAAAGTTATTTCTTCACAAACTATATCCCTTAGAGTTATTGTTTATAACTCATTTTCTATAGTTGCACGTATTTATGTAGTTTTATACATAAATATGAGTTCGTCTTCTGATGATTCTGAATTTGATTCAGGTTCATATAATATTTCTTCATTATCATAATTATGAGAAATATCTTCACCAAAGCAAACTTCAAATTCTTGTTCTTCAAGAAATTTGATCATTCTTTTAACACTTTTACTTTTTTTAGGGTATTCGGGTGCATAGTGATCTTCTTCATTTCATATTTATTTACACTTCTTTTTTGGAAGTTGTTTTTTAAAAAATTTCTTTTTTTAATAAATTTTTTATTTTTTGAAAAAGTTGATTTATTTTTCTAAGGTTTTCACTTAAATTTTCGTTTTCGAGAATTTTTGAAAAGTCTAAGAGGTGGATTACATCCTATCCTCCAATTTTCTTTTAAAATTTTATCACATTATTTATACTCGGCTTGTGACCTGGTGATTTGATTTTTGACTTGCTTTTTTACTTTTATGTCAACACATTTTTCGAATATTTGTCTTAATACCCAATTAATACGAAATCCAATATTGTCTTCTTTATTGATTTATTTTAACCAATTAGGGTAAAGTTTTAAGGATAATTCATCCTATGGGTTTGGGAGTTTATGGAAGAATTGTTCTAACTAGTATTTATTATCACGGGGATTAATTTTAAAATAATATTTTTTTTAAATTTGAACAAATTATTCAAATTGACAAATGTTACATAATTCTAGTTTAGATAATATGTAACGTGCATCTTCTTGGATCCTAGGTTCTCCAGTATATCCAATTATGTTTTATTTAATTAGATTGACAAAACCTTTTAATATTTCATCAAAAATTTTAAAGTTTTGTAGGAGTTCAGCTTTTTGTTATTTTTCTTCTTCGGATTTTTCCTATTGTTGAAGTAATTGTAATACATCACCTTGAAGTGTTGAAGATAAATAGTCTAAAAAAAATTCTTTAGACCATGTATTTTTATAATTAGTGATGTGTCATCAATGGTTTGTTCTTGATCTTTAAAAGGTATATTTCGTAGATCAAGGTAAATTCTATTCTGGAAGAAATTATGTTTATTCAAATCATCTCGTCTTAAGAAAAAAGGATTTGGTTCTTCTTCTTTAATTTCACTAGTAGATGTTGTAGAAGTATTGCCGGTTTAAACAAAGTTTTCTTTTTCTTGTGCGAGATTTTGCATAAATTGTTCAAAGTCTTCCGAGTTTTGGAATTCTTTGAGAGGTTCCTCAGCTTTTCTTTTTTCATCACTAATATTTACTATATGTGGTGGATTATTTTCTTCTTTATCAATTGAATATTGGTTTAATTCTTACTGAAAATATTGTAATAATTTTTCATGTTCCAAATACGTGGTTTGTGTTTGTTGTATGAGTTTACTACGTTCGAAAATATCTAATTTTGTGTCTTTATATAAAATATCTCCAATAATCTAATATTTCTTTTATATTTATATATTCAGTATAATTAAATTCTTTTGTTTGAAGAGTTTTAATATCTTCTGTACCATAGTACAATCTAGGAGTTCTCCCATTTATAATGATATCGTTTCTCACTTTACTCCTCACATTTCCATGCGATAAGTTTTTACTCACTTATTTTAAAAATCTCCAGCAATAGACACAAAGCCAACCTTTACATGTACAACTTAGACACGACATAAAACTAACCAAACTCAATTCATTGCCAAGTTCTAGTCATATTCGATGAAAACACCTACTACTCAAGCTTGTATTTCTACGTCAATAAATGAAGGTTTCTTCCAATAAAGTTATATTGACTTTGACCACCATTTTTTTTGTACATAGTCTGGCCTCAAATGCTTTCATTTTGCCCAAGTTACTTTTGGTGACACTTGATAAGACTTTTTGCGAACGAAGTTTTAAGTGTGACTCACGGAAATGCTAGTGTATGAACTCATCCAATTAGGTTTGAAAGGTTTCCTTAGGAAAAAAGATTATCATTCATACAAAATGGGGAAATTTCTTTCTAATGTTGGTTTTCCACGATGAAGAAATAAAAGAAGACGATAGCTAGGGTCGGATCTGGGTAGGGGCGAGGAGGGGTGGGGGCCCCTTCTGAAATTTTGCAAAAAAATTATCAAGATTTATTTTTTATGGGTTCTATATGTAAAATTTAAAAAGTTAGCGGTAAACTTAATGAGGTTTTTGAATGTTTAGGGTAAAAAATGTAATAAGTTTGAAAAGTAAAAAACCCTCTACGCTTCATATGTTTGAACAGCCTTTTTTTTAATCTTATTACGATAAAAGGCAAAACAAATTGAAGATTAGTTATAAGATTCTAAAAACCAATACAATATTATCTATAAATAAAATAGAAATAGTTATTTAATATGTTTAGTTATCTATACAAATAAGATATACAAATTACTAATATATTTGATATAGATTAGATAAAATCCATGATTTAGGGTATTACTTATTAAATACATGTATCTCTTAATTAAAATTCTATCTTAATTGAAATTAAAGATACCCCCTCCCCCCCCCCCCCCCCCGGACTCCATTGATCATTGACAGCAACCTTCCCGTCGGTGCTGCCGACCTCCACTCTCTCTTTTCTTGACTCCGTCGGTGCTGCCAACCTCTCCATCTCTCTCCGGCAATAGCTGAACGAGGTGTGTATTTATAACCTCATGTGTTCCAAGTTGGTTTATTTGTTAGTTTAGTTTAGTTTCTTTGTTAGTTCTTTGTTGTTAGTTAATTTTACATTGTTAATGTTTTAATATTTTACCTGTTATAGTTTGTTTGAGTCGAGCATACAAGAACATTATTTTATCTGTTAATTAATTTTTTAATTTGTTAGTTTATTTATTAACTTTTCAATATATGGTTAACATGTGAGTTTATATTTTTAGTTTGTTAGTTTTAATATTTGTTAATTTATTGATTGTTTACAGTTTGATGTTAGTTTTTTTTATAATTGAAAACAAACTGAAATAATATTAGAGTTAAAATTGCAATAAAAGTAAAAATAACCCCAAAAAATTGTAATAAAAGTAACCTCAAGATTTTTAGGGTTAAATTTGCAATAAAAGTAAAAATAATCCCAAAAAAATTGCCTCGGGGGCTCCTGCCCCCGAACCGCCGCCCTTTGTCAAACGGTTTGGCACCCCATGATTAAAAATCATGCATCCACACACTGACGATAGCTATAAGGTAAACAGCCACATTATACATTTCCTATAAGGAATTTCCTATAAGGAAGGGCTTCCATGTACAAATGAATTGTTGATGGAACAAAAAGCACACTCATGCCAACCAAATGCTTAACATCAATCAAACCGTCATTCCCTTGCATAATACTAAAGCATAACATATCAAAAAAGATTGCTGTCAATGAGAATGTGGTCCACAGAAACAGTCTTCTTATAAAGGATCACTTTGATACGTAGCTGAACCTCTTATCATCATCACATATATATCTTGATTTCGAGATATTTCAGTGTAGTTTTCTTGTATGAATATAAGAGCAACTCTAGACACTCATTGCATAATGTTAGTTCACGTCGAAATTACACACGCGTATAAAATGCCCCAGCTTCACACAGCTGCACAAAGAGTGACATCATTCAGTATATTTTTGCAGGTTGTATTAGAAAAGTGTTTACTGGATGAAAAAACGCATGTACCTCTAGTCGAAGTATCATCAGCTAATTTGAATTCATCTGGAGAGCCGGAGGGGGAGGCGGAGCTAAATCCTCTGACCTTTTTAGCATCGAGAGTACTTCTAGAACAATACACGAAAGCAGAACTGTACCAAGGATAAACCCATAACCTATCTTCCATTCACTCCCTGCATTTCCAATTTGGATCCCCAAAACAATATTCACAGCTCCCAAGAAAAGGGCAATCCTTCCTATCCAGTGGTGGTACCAATTCCAGTACCTGCGCTTCTTGCTGTCCTTGCTAGGCCGGAGAAAGAATGCCAACACCTGAGCATTCGTTTATATACAATACTTAAAACACATTTTTTATATTTATTTTGAAATCAATAAAGACAATCTGTAAGAATATGACTGCTAAATTAAGTTTTAGTGTTTGTTTGTTTTGAAGTCTCGTAATTTCCTAATCCAAAGTGGTCAATCCACATATTTGAGCTTTAGGAAAGGAATTGGTACAATTTGATTCACACTGAAGACACAAATGATTAGGTTGGGGTTTTGAAAAGCAAAAACACTCAAATCTAATGAGCAATTCTTATATGTACAACTTTTTAGTCAAGTCAGGGATATGATGTGAATTATGAGAAGGTTGAAGCAAATTAGGTACAAACCTGTAAAATACTAAGCACAAAAACAAAGATTCCAAGGCCTCGGTGTGCGGGTACATTGGCGTGCAGTCTTTCATAGAGTGACACTCCAACAACTATGCCAGCAAGCGCTAATAGAAATCCCACAAATTGAATGGATATATGAAGATAATACCATAACGGATCCCGATGCTTATAATATCTCGCAATAATTGCCCCACAAGGCAGAAACAGACCCCATGCCAATAGACCCAATATCCCGTGGGTCTTCTTGGAAGGAATATTAGTAACAGGTGTAGAAGACACAGAATCCAGATTACCTGAGAGAGTAAACTACTTCAACTCTAACAATTAAACATTTCAGCAAAATTGTGATCCTACCTACTTGAAAGATGCATTAAACATTGCTCAACTATTACGGTAAAGAGCAATAAATTCCCTCAAACTATGCAGTTTTCTAAAGAAGCCCCTCAAATATTCTTAACATTACCCCCCTTGAACTCTGTATTTTGTTGCAAAGAACCCCGTGAAGCTAAATATCGTTGTTAGCAAGTCCCAAGAAGGGGGTCTTTGCAACAACACGCGTAGTTCGGGGTGCGGGTTTGGACTTTAACCAAAGATTAATACAGGCTTCATTTAGTTGCACCAGAATCATGTAAAACCAAAATAACTGACTAGGTTTAAGCATACTAACTCAACATCTGAAGGCCCTGAGATTAAGTAAAAGTATTTATACAAGTTTCATAAATGCCACCCCTTTTTACAGAACTCTCAATTATCTTAAAGGCAACTGAAATAATCAATAAAAAGAACATTGCTGGGAAAACCCGGCATCAGACATATCTTTTGCAAACACAATTATTACATGACCGTATGATACCAAAAAAAATTATTACGGGACCTAGTATAATAATGAACTACTTGGCATAAAATTCAGCAAATGGCAAGTATGAAGGAAAAATATTTGCATAAAACGTTGTCATATATGTGAGTGGCATTTCAAATTCAAAAAGAAAAAGAATGTATACAGTTCCTTATATATGAAAGTTTCTTGTGTTTTACGAACTCAAATAATAATTTCCCTGTGCTACATATCTCACATTACCAATTGCATGACAATTTCTTTGACCAAGAAGACAAAGCAAAGGGCAAGAACTATGAGCAGAGCAGAAGCAAAAATATTATTCGTCTACACATAAATGCAAATTGGTTGATTAAGTCATACTAACAAGTGGTAAAAAGAGATAATAATATGCATACTTCATTAGGAAGAGTAACAGACATGGCAGTGTATTGAATACAAAATTATCCTTTTAATGTATGTAGAACATCACTTAAATAGTGTGAAAAATACCATTGATGGTACCCAATTAATAGGTGAAATATATCACCCCAATAAACTAAACAAATGGTGGACAGTATTCTGTTTCCATTGTCAAAATTCCCTTAATATGTGACACAACTCATGTCAGTTTCAATTCATATAAAGAAAGCAAAAGAATGAATTCAGAATACAAATCTTAAAATTGAAATACTAAAAAACCAATGTGTGTCTTCAGTCAAAGTATCTAGCATCGGCCTACCAAATAAACAAACCTGCTGAGAAATCAAACCGTATGGTTGTTTTGTCATCATGAGGAGTTAGGCGGTGGTGCTCTGGATATTTTGTCCCAAAAGCTAATAAAATCGGTTGGATTTTCAAAGGATTTGCAAACTTCAGCTGGAATGCCATGTAAATTCTCGCCCCATGAAGCGTAACAAATGGCGGAACACTAGTCAGCGGCAACTCCCCTTTATTTGGTAAGACTTCTGAGGGGGTGAAGCCCGCTAAATAGTATTGTTTGATTCTTGGTGTACCTCTTTCAGTTACCCATCCAACCATAGCACTTGAATTAAGCATCATCCCATCTTTTGAAAATCCCATTCCAACCCATCCACTAGTGTATATGCCAGATAATACCATGGTAATCGCATGATCATTTGACTTGGAGTACTGCAACAGAAATTAATGATATAAAAAGAAAATCTATTTCCCTTCACAAAATATTTTTAGTATAATAAGATAACCATCTACTGATTGTAACATATCCTACCCATACTAACAATTTATTATAGAACATAAGGAGAGAAAAAAAAAAAGATAAGTGGAATGAGAATGAAATGTAAATTTCTAAACAATGGCAGCCCAAATCATGTTGTCCCAACCCAACTAGTGTCTTAAAGGAAGAAAGGTTAAAGGAAATGAAAAGCATTAGGTTGCATATGGATTCTAAGAATTCGAAATGAATATAGATTTGAAAATTATGATTCAAGGAGTATAAGATATATGTACATGTTATAGAGCTCGGCATGGATTCTTATATGACCATTGAGTGGGGTTTTTTAGTTGTTTAAAATATGATCATTGAGTAGATTTGAAAAAAATTAATTATTCATGAAGTTATTTGAAACTTATCAATAAGAATGTTAATTGCACAAAGATCATTCCCATATATCTCTGATCTATTCGATCCTTGTCTGTGATCTCCCAATCAAGCTCCAAGAGCCGCTATTCATTTATGATTTTTAAATGCCATGATGATGGACTAGTCCTATTTTTTGAGTCAAACATACATAAAATTTCATTGACTTTTCTTTAATGCATCAATTTTTTTTTTTATTATAGACCACACATATTTAGATAAATGTACCCCTCACTCATACTCATTTTAAACCCACTTATTGTCTCTCTAAAAAACAAACTAACGTAAATCACCTGTCAAAAGGCTCCTAAAATTATCTAAACAACGCTTTAGAGAGAGAAATACTCTTTTCTAATTCAAGATTCAAGTATATCTCAAATAAGGCTTATATGGGGGTATTTAAAGGAGAAGAGTAGCTTAAGACTCCAAGCTAAGGCTCTAATTACAAAAATGTCATTACTACTCCTTACCCTTAAAAACTAAGGCAAAACAAAAGAAAATACTATAACAAAAATAAAATAAAATAAAAAGTAAAAAGAACTATAACTACTAATATGCCAAAAAATGACAAAAATTCCCTCAGTTCATATTAATCTCCCCCCCCCCCCCCCCCGAGAAAAGAGTTCGTCCTCGAATCAAAGGGGAAGACCAACAGAGTTTCCCTCGAAGACGGTGATTAAGGCGTGCTGGAGGAGCTCCTCGGACGTGTCCAAATAGTCAGGTGGATGGTCCATCGTCAATAATGATCGACGTCACGGGAGAGAGCAATCAGAAGCTCGGTGCCCAACATTACCACAGTTGTAGCACTGAAAAGTAGAAGGTGCAGAGAAGTGGGAGTGGCAGAAGCAGGAACTAAAGAGGCCGCTGCAGGAGGAGCTGGGGCAAAAATCGGAGTAAGAGGAGCCTGTGAGGCCGGGAGAGCTGCGGGTGCTATGTGGTAAGTAGGGGTGTAAGCGGTACGGTTTGGTCGGTAAATAGTAGATACCAATATCAAAACCAAACTTTAGATTGGTAAAATCAAACCGTACCAGTTTACCACCCAGTACACCAAAATCAATACCAAAACCAAACCGGGCGGTATTTCGATTTTTTCGATAATTTTGGTTTTTTATGGTTTCGGTAAATTCTGGTTTTTTCTGGTTTATGGTTTCGTTAAACAGCACTAAAGGCCCCAAAAAACCAAAAACAAAACCAACCAACTTTTTTAAATATTAAAACCAAAACCAAAGCCAACTTTTTTCTGGTTTTGGTAAATTTGGTACAGTAATTTCGATAAATTCGGTACGATACGGTAATTTCGGTACCATTTTTTCTAGTTTCAGTAAATTCGGTACGGTAATTTCGGTAAATCGATTTTTTAAATATTAAAACTAAAACCAACCAACTTTTTTGCGGTAATTTTGGTTTCGTTAAGACCGGTTTCTGGTATTTTAATATATGAAATCAAAATCATTTTTTTTGGACCAAAACGGTATGGTACGGTAAAAACCCGTACCGCTTCCACCCCTAGTGGTAAGCCTTAACCTTGGCCGCGTAATCAACCGCCTTCAGGGAGGTCGATATCTCCCTCAGACCGAGATTGTTCTGAATATATGGCTGCAACCCCAATATATAGTGACTGATTCGCTGATCCTTCATCTCGGGAAGGCGAGCTCTGGTGCACAGAAGCTGAAACTGCTACATGTACTCCACTACCGATAATGTATCCTGTCTGAGAGATTGAACGCCCGCAAAGAGGTCACGCTCATAAGTAGGTGGGATGAAGGATGCTTGGAGCGCGGCCTTCAGATCAGGCCAAGTCTGAATAAGAGGCAATCCAACCGCCTTTTGGCGGTAGCAGAGGTCGTTCCACCCAATCCAGATAAATTCTTGGAACGTAGTGGCTGCGAGGAGGACACATGAGCGGCCTTAAACCCGCTTGTACTAAAAAACTGCCTTCATCAAAGCTAACCAATTGACCATGGCATCTAGAGAAAACCGTCCGTTAAAAATGGGCACGTCTATGTGGATATCCTCAAGGAGGCTCCGATAAAGTAGTTGAAAGGCCATAGATAGAGGACCCTCGTCCTGATGAGCATCTAGACCCAACACGTCACCTGGCATAGGTGGAATAACATCAACAGGAGGGGGTGTCACCTGTGCAGGTGATGGATGAAGAGACATACTATGCTGGGATAGGGAAGTGCTGGAGGAATGCGGGGATAGTGAGGGCAAACGCCTATCAAGTGTCCAAGCTCACAGTAATAG